>CM034701.1:366510399-366551712 GCA_020142125.1 Phrynosoma platyrhinos | reverse complement strand
CTTGTGGTCTCTTCCAACTCTATGATTCTATGATTCTATGTAGTGCTGCCTTTGGAAACTGTTTGGAAACTTCAGCAGATCAAGAATGCTGCAGCCAAAATGCTGACTGGGACCAGTTGTAGGAAGCATATAACTCCCTTGTTAAAACAACGTCACTAGCTAACAATTCATTTTGGGCCACAATTCAAAGTTATAATCTATAAAGACCTACATGGCTTAGGTACAGACTATTTGAAAGACCCTATTTTCCCATATGAACCTACCATTCTAAATTCTTCAGGGGAAGGCTTTCTCTCAGTCCCACCACCATCACAGTTGCTTGGTGAGTACATAAAAGAGAGTGTTTGCATGTTTTAATGGTTTTATATTTTTAAATTGTAATAGTAATGTGATGGTTTTAATTCTGTTTTAGTTAGTTCTGTTTTTAAAATTGTACTTTTTAAAAGTATCTTATGTGGGTCCAATTTAGGAGGAAGGTGGCATATAAATTAAATTAAAACATTTAGGTCTACAAAAATTAACGTAACATATATGATAATAATAATATAATAATACAATTTTATTTCTATCCCACCTCTTTGGAAGTGTGAAAAGAATTAATAGACAGAATTGGCTCAGCTAATTGACAATTACATTATCAGATCTTACAGCAAAAAATCCAGTTATATATTTATCACTCCGTTTGAGAGACAGGAGGGTGCTAGTGTGTTAAGGTAGGGAAGAAAGTGTGGGAGAGGGGGAAAAAATAAAAAAAAATAGAAAATACAGAATCCACTTCTATTAGTTAAGTCAAAAGGTCATCTGAGACTAGCCCTTGTAACACTAATAAAATTATAAACATAGTCAAAATCACTAATTTTGTTTCGTAGTGAAATAATGAAAAATGTCTCTCTTACCCATTGTCCTTTTTATGATATGAATGTATATTTATCTTTAATAATTTAAACTTCTTCCTTTAGACAAATCAGAGTTGATGCAAAATTATTTGAGATCATGGGGGATGCCTCTGCTTACTAGCTTATAGATTAGAGGAGGTAACTGTGTGATCTTTCATATGTTTTTGGACTTCAACTCCCAGTATCTTTCAGAACTGACTATGCTGGCAAGAGCTGCTGCCCCTTCTAGCCTAACAACAACATAACATGGAGGGCCACAGGATTCTTGCCCCTGCTCTAAATCATGAATCCAGCACTGAGTTTTCATTTGATTGTAAATGTAACTGATACACAGGACCAAATAATTTTTCAAAAGGAAATAAATCCACAATTTAATGAACAGCTAATGAAGATAAAAGATCTAAGATCCCATCTTCTTCTTCTTGTTCCGTGCCTTCAAGTTGTTTCTGATTTACGCTGATCCTATCATGGGGCTTTCTTGGCACAATTTGCTCAGAGGAGGTTTATCACTGCCATCCTCTGCACATTTTAGACTGAAAATAACAATAGTGCCAATAACAATATAGTGCCAATCTAACAATACAGTCCGCCTCTTCATCAGTGGACTGAAATAAAGCCAAACAAAAGGATAGCTCCAGTTTAAGTGATTCTCAGTTTTAATTTCAGTGTTTTATAGTGTAAAGCAAGTATGTCAGGAATATAGAACTATCTTAAAATTATAAAAGCAATACATGGATAATTTTTTCCCCCAATATATGATAATGTATTTTTTAAAAAATATATCAAAACAACAGGAAAACATTTCTACACAAAAAAAAGCTTTGCCAATACTTTTCTTCAAACACCTTTGAAGAAATACCAACACCATGTCTTCTGAGATATAATATATTCTAAACAGTAAATGTATTTTGTATAATCTAAATGTTTCTTTTCTACACTGTTCAGAACAATAAGAGAAAATATCACAATCACAATCTGGAGTATTTAAATTAGGCAGGGTTGTTTGATTACAGCCAAAATGAATGAATTATTGTTAACTGCCTTCATCCAATTGCAGTCTGCAGAAGTGAGAGTTACAACATATAATTCTGAGGGACCATAGCCTTTATTTTTATTTATTTTTTTGCAGGGATGACAGAGTATTCTGTTCTTACCGTGCTACTACCAAAAACTGGTCAATCTGGTGATCAGTGAGGTGGCTATCTGGATCCCATACTTTTACTTCAAGTTTTGCCTGTTCACGGTCATCCGTTTCTCCTAAAAAATAAAGTAAATCAGATACAAATATTAATTTTTAGGACACTTTTCAGGACCAATCTCTTGTAAAATGGATTCCTGCACATAAACTTAAACCCACAAAATTTTAAAGCAAAATCACTACAGAATGTAGCAAAATGGACCATTAAAATAGCAAAGGGAGTCCAAACCAGTAAATCAACAACAGCATTCAATAACAATTCTGGAAGAATTTAAGTAAAACAGTAAAATAATTCAGCTTCACATTAAACCACAATAACATGATATACTTTCAAGAAAACGTGACTCAAAACAGAATCGACATTTAATACCCTTTCAAGGCTTGGACTGATGGAGCTACATGAATTCTAGTTAAAACAGAGGTACACAAGTATATGACCAATTCTGAGAAGGCCCCTTTTCCAAAGGCCCAACAACCTAATAGATTTTATGACCTCTTAGTATTGTCATATTGATTCAGGTGCAAGTGAACCTGGCCCAACTCACTTAAAAATTAAAGCGTCAAAAAGTACAGCAAAAGCTACAATACTGGTGTCACACACTACATGTTTCCTAGTAAATCTATGGGTAGCTTGAACTGTGCTCTGGAATCAGAGTCATAAGAGTGAGACCTGGAAGCAATTTTCAATGGAGTCAGTCAGTTGAAATGAAGTGATTCTGCTTCCAGCTTCAAAATAAAAACTTACAATATTAAACGCCGAGTTTGTTGCGTAGGTCCTTGGCATCCACTGAGGCTTGGTTCCAACACCGCCCATGGATACCAAAATCTGTGGATGCTCAAATCCCATTATATACAATCGTATGGTAAAATCATGCTCCTTATATAAAATTGCAGTATCAAGGTTTCCTTTTTAGATTATTTTTTGGGGAAAATATTTTCAAGCCATGGATGGCTGAATCCATGGATGGCTGAATCCATGGATGGCTGAATCCATGGATACAGGATGCCAACTGTATTCACTTTCTTAGGAATTTAGAAGAGTTTTCTTGCTCAGAAAATAAATGAGTTTTATGCTCTAGCAATCCAAATAGTCTGCTGATATACATGATGATGATGAAATGTTCTGTTTTATGAAGTAAGTTTATTATGACTAATTATTATATTTGCCATATTTGAAAGAGTCAAAGTTGAAATCCAAGTTGGACATGGTAGAAAAATAGAGCAGTTGGAGTTGAAAGTTTGGTTTACTGACATCAAAGTCCTGGCTTCAATGATCTGAAGTTTCTGGATTGTTTTCAAAACCAGTTCTAGGAGAATATTACAGTAGTCTAATTTATATGTACTAGTACATGACTAACTGATGTTTTCCAGACATGCTTGAAGCTGGCTTATCAGCCGAGATAGTAAGAAGTACTCCTAGCCACCTTCATCACATCTACTTCCACAAAGAGCAGTGCATCCAGAAAGACCCCCATCAATGGAACTGAAACCCTGTCCAACACTGGTTCCAAATCTCCACTGAGACATTTCCTTGTCTGCTGAACATCCAATAGACCTGGCTTAAGTTTCAGCATGTTCACTGACACCCATCTTTTCAAAAATATGTCTCCAGATACAAGTTCCACAAATTTCTTGAGATTAGCAGTTGGAAAGAAGAGGAAGAGCTACATGCTATCTTCACATTATTGACACTTCATCTAAATCAAAAACATGGGGAACAAAATGAGACTCTGAAGCATTCCTTAAGAAAAACACCTTGGGCTAGATCATGAGTCCCCTAGGAGCTCCTTCTAGTAATCATAATATTGTTTTTTTCCGCTTGTCTTATATAATGTTTAAATTAAACACATATTTAATATACAAACACATATAAAAATTCAATTAAACTATCTTCATTAAACTTTGAAATGCAAAAGAAAATGCCAAAATATTCTATGTATATACGGAAATTATCTGTTGGATACAAAACAGCTACTCCTACAAAACCATCTGCATACTAAATAAAATTGCTTCTCCCTGCTGACTACTTGATTTAGGGATGGAAACACTAATGTGACATGCTTATCTAATAATGTCTGGTGTAACTACAAACCTAGAAGCAGAAGCTAATTCCATTTTTAATTCCCATACAACTATGCTGTAAAAGATATTATAAGATGAAGCATATGAAGGACCCACAAGGGCTGACCTGGGGGATATTTATTTATATGTTTATAGATCAGGTGCTGAAATAAAATGTATTAGATCAGGCAGTTTGTCTGCAGTATTTGAAGCCACTATTCGGCCACATCTCCTTCAGTGCATGTGACCCCCTTCCTCTCGCATGTTCACATTCCTTTTCTCTCTTCTCAGTTTGCAATAGCCACAGTGAGGAAAAAAAGGGAGCACACAAATCTGAGACTACTAGTGGCCAAACTATCACTTGGTAGGTGATACCTGAACTAAGGGCCTTTGCAGACTGCCAGAAATAGTGCACATTAAATTGAGGCACTGCCCTGGCTCAGTGCTAGGGAGTCATGGGAATTGTATTTTTTTCTGAGACATTGAGCCTTCTCTGTCAGAGAGCTCTGGTGACACAATAAATTACAGTTCCCATGATTCCCTAGCACTGAGCCAGGGCAGTGCCTCAATGTAATGTGCACTATTTCTTGCAGTCTGCAAAGGCCCTAAGTTTATTATATAAGCTTTAAGTATCTGAATTTCTTCAGCTATACACAGACTGTGACCATGAAACTGCCTTCAATCTGTCAGTGTTTCAACACTTTTTACAAATGTCCTTAGAAGACAGACACCAACTTAATTGTTTACAGATGCTTGATTCTTAATCACTGATTCAACATACAAATTGCTTTCAGCAGACCTTTAATACCTTTCCCTGAATGCACTGTCATCTGCCTTTGGAACAAAAAGCAATTAGTCCCTGTATTTATGCAGTTCATGGATCCATATCTTCATCCCTATGGTTAGACTGTGGCTAGACTGCCTGTCTCCCGTCTTTACTTCCACTAATTTCTCTTGCGGGGGACACCATCACAAAGCATCATTAGCTGTCCATGTCTCTCAACTGTACAGCTCAAAATGGGAAATGATATGCAAGGCTGCAGGCTTTCCCTCTTCATTTATCCAGACTAAATTGACTAATAATTCACTTGGCAATAAGAGGTACTAATTTTGTCTTTAAATGACTCCATCATGTTTCATAATCACTTCCAATGTAAATAATATTTCCTAGACATATATGTATGTTTGTTTGTTCTGACATTCAGCCTTCGGTGTGTGTGTGGGGGGGAAACAGAGATGTTAATAAATTCACCATGCTCATACATGCTCACAGACAATTTGACCATTGCCATTAATCAAATAAGAAGATTTACAAACAGTGATACAAAAACTTGCATTAGTTCTTTTTTTTTTTTTTTAATCACAATGAATTTTCTTTCTGCCACTATTTGAAATGTACATGTTAAATGTGGCAGGATTGCTGGTACTGGATGGAAAAGTTACACCTTCCTTCTCTGTGTTGTGCTCCCAACTCAGTGGATTATCTATAGTTGGCTTTAATTTTTTAAAAACAAAATAATTATAAATAATGAATGAATATGCATCATCTGGCCTGAAACTGTGCTTCTACAGTCTATGCAATCAACCTTGCAAATAGATACATATGCACATTTTTAACACTAAAAACATCTAATGTACATTTTTACAAGCCTCTCTCTCAACTTACACAAGCCTAAAATATGTTGTTAGTACTAACTAAAGTAAACTCACTGATCAAGGGATGTACTGACTCATCCATTCAGCTATGGACTGAATGGGTCCATTCTAGGTGGGAGTAATCAAAATAATCTCAGCCACATACGGTTAAGTAGCTTTAAAAAAAAAAACTAGTAACAAATTTTTAAAATCGTTGTTTGCCCAGTTACTAAAGATTTTTACTTCCCTCTATGATTTATAAGCTTCTAAGGATTAATGAATTTAGCTGGTCACCAACGTTCTGTCTCTTTTGCCATCTCTAGAAGTTAGTTTGTTTACAGAATCATGAAAATCTTTGTGAAAAATAATGAAATTGTATTTTCCCCCCACAGATACATTCAGAAAAGGAAAGGTCTCATGCTATAAAGCAAATGGGATGCTTTTACTGTTGTTAATTGCCCTCAGGTCGACCTCAACTCATAGTGACCCTGTGGATGAAAAATCTCCAAGACCTCCAACGCTCTGCTTAGGTCTTGTAAATTCAGGCCCATTTCCCCCCTATCTATCCATCTAGCATGCTGTCTTCCTCTCTTTCTTCTGCATTTCCCAGCATTAGTCTTTTCTGCTGATTCATTTTTCTTCATGATATGGCCAAAGTACAACAGCCTAAACATAGGGCCTTTACAGACTGCCAGAAATAATGCAACTTGAGTCCACTTTAACTGCTCTGGCTCAGTGCTAGGGAATCATGGAAATTGTAGTTGTTTTTTTTTCCTGAGCCATTGGGCCTTCTCTGTCAGACAGTTCTGGTGCCACAATAAACTATAGTTCGCATGATTCCCTAGCACTGAGCCAGGGCAGTTAAAGTGGAATTAAGTTACATTATTTCTGGCAGTCTGTAAAGGCCCTTAGTTATCTTGGCTTCTAAGGAGACCTCAGGCTAGACATATTCTAGCACCTGTTTGTTAGTCTTCTTAGCCGTCAATGCTACTCTTAGTACCTTAAATTAGTTGATTTTCTTCTTATCAGCTATTTTTTAGAACTGTCCTGCTCTCAGATTCGTACATGGTTATGCAGAATATGACAGCTTAGATGATCTCAGCTTTAGTGTTCAGAGTTACACATTACATTTTATGATCTTATCCAATTCTTTCATGCCAGCCTTTCCCAATCATAGTCTTCTCCTGATTTCTTCACTGCAGTCTCCATTCTGAACCAAATTTGAACCAAGGTATGGGAATTCTTTTGATTATTTTAATTTTCTCATTGGCTAGGAAAAATTCTTGTAGATCTTCTGTAGTAATTTTTTTTTCAGAATTAATCCAACCTTGGCATTTTTCTCCTTGACCTTCTTTATTAATTGCTCCGGGTCTTTCTTTGTTTCTGCTAGTAGTATTGTGTCATCTGCATATCTTAGGTCCGTGATGGCGAACCTATGGCACATGTGCCAGAGATGGCACATGATGCCATTTTGCCTGGCACGAGGAAGAGGATGAGGAGGAGGAAGAGGTCAGGTTTGGTGCAGGGGAAGGAGGAGGAAGAGGTGCACAGTTGTTCCTCTTCTTCCTCCCCCTTGCCCCCCCTTGCCCTGGTCTCTGGAGAAGCAGCTGAAGGCTTGGAAGAATGGGGGGAGGGAGTCCCACCCCCAGAGGGCAGAAGTTCCACACCCAGCACCAAAAGTCCTTTCAGTTCGAGTACTCAGCCCCTAAATGGTTTGCTACCACTGTCTTAGGTTGTTAATGTTCCTTCCCCCTATCTTCACTCCTCCTGCTCTGCATTCAATATTTTCTTCATAGACTTTATAGTATGCAGCCTTGCCTGACCCCTTTAAAAACTGGGAGCCATTTTGTTTCTCTGTATTCCATTCTGACTGCATCCTCTTGTCCTGAGTATGGGTGACGCATCAGGACAATCAGATGTTGTGGCACTCCCATTCCTCTAAGCTCAAGCCATAGTTTTTCATGATCTATGCAGTCAATGCCTTTGCTATAGTCATTAAATTACATATTTTATTATGGAATTATTCAATGCATGTTTGCAATGGGATCCTTACTCAGTGTCTCTTCCTTTCCTGAATCCAGCCTGCACCTCAGGGATTTTTCATTCCATATACAGCAGGAGTTTTGTTGCAGAATTTTAAGCATGACTTTGCTTACAGGGGAAATCAGTGCTGGAAATTAGTAACTGGGATGTTACCAGGTAATATAAGCATTATTGTATTTTTAAAGCCCAGGTAAAATCTAGGAGACAAAGAAGCAGTAATTTTCACAGTGTGCCATGACCAACACCTGTTTTATTGCAAAGATTTCATCACGGAGTCACTACAATAAATACCAATTTTAGTTTTACTTTGATGTTTGAGGTTATTTACAACAGTAAGCGAGCTACTCCATTTGCAAAAAGCTTTAACCCTAACAGTATATGCTTAACCGTATTTGCTACATAACGTCATGAAATAATGAAAAGAAATTTCATAAATTGTGCCATTTTCTTGGCTGGAGGTAGCAGCTTAGATGGAAATCTAATCCCAGCTACATGGTGGAGAGCCCCACAATCAGTGATGTATTGGTATTGTATTCCTCACAATGCAAACAAAGGGTACATATTCCTCCTCTGGTAACTGTGGCTTGGATGAAGAGTGCTGGCAATGAAGTGTTGGTGCATACCCTTCACCTGCATAAAAAGGATGCCCTTCAGGTTTAATTTTAATTTCAGTGGAAAGAAACCAGATTTGCAACAAAGATTCAACACCTGCCATTCCTTATAGTTTCAATATTAAATTGCAAAAAGGGCAGTTTATCTTAATTTTGTGGATACTTTTCATTGCACATGACACTAAAGCTAATATTGTGCTGGTGCCTGTTGGTATGACAGAATTCTCCCTCCCCTCTGAAGTACTTTGTATTAGTGCATGTGCTGGTAACTTCAAAGTTAGACTTCTGCAATGCACTGTACATTGAGCTACCTCTGTACCATGTTTGGAAACTTCCATTAGTTCAAAAAGCAGCAACCCGATTGGTTACTGTTACATCTAGGAGTGACCATATTACACCAATATTAAAATCACTCCACTAGTTGAACACCTCTACAAATTTCTTGACTATTAACTATTCCAGAAAGTTCCGAGCTGAATATTTGTGGCTGTATTTCAGATGCATTAACCCTTCCAAGGCAATTCACTATCTTGTCACTTGTAGCTTCTCAGAAGCTAATGAATAAGCTGAAATGCTCCACTGATCCAGAACAAGTGAAGAACAATATGTCTGTCTGACATTCTACACCAGGGGTAGGCAACCTTTTTGAGCCAGGGGCTGGTCCTCCGAAGTCCTCCCCTCCGCCGGGCCGAGGGAGGGGGGATGGTGGCGCGTGTGCACCCCCTGCCGCGCGTGACCCCCCGGCGCGCGTTGCTGCCATCGCCGCCACGCCTGCCATTTTGATTTCCTCCTGTGCATATGCAAATGCGTTGCCCGCGGCCGCATGGCAGCCAAAACACGCAGTGGAGGTCCGCCTGGGCCGGTGAGTGCGGGGACCTGGGCCGGAACTGGCCCGCAGGTTGCCGGCCCCTGGTCTACACTGTACAACTTGCTACTTAAACATGCAATATTGAATCAAATAAACATGAACATACAATATTGAATCAAAGTTAAATTGAATTATAATACAAATGGCCATCCAAAGTCACAAATATAATATATTTACCTTCTGAGAGCATATCTGGTACATCTGCTTGATACCTGGGTCCCACTCTAATTTCCCCTTTGTCTGCTAGGAGTGTTTTCAGTGATGGATCATACACCAGTGAATAGAAGAAAGTATCCTAAATGGGGTGAAAGAAGAACCAGCAGTAAATGCATTATTTTCCAAAGTATCACTATTCTGGGATAGATAAAGACTCTAGCCATATCTTTTCATTTTAACACACATCTCAGAAAACACCATTTACTATTTCTCCATGCCCACCATCTCCACATAGGGTTGGGAAAAATAACAATCTACAACCTAGATTATTGCAGGGGGACAGGCTGTTTATGCATGTAGAAGACCTTGAACTGCCATGATTTATTTATTTTTTAATTCTGTTCCCAAAAGTTAGATAATGGTAAGGAATTATGTGAGTGGAAAAGCACATGGAAGGCTTAAACTTCTCCATCCCACAGTACTTTTTCTCTCTGTTAGTACTTAGCAGACTGAACCAGTGATCTAATCTGGTATGCATTAGTTGCCATTCGGTAACATGTAACATCGAATGCCAACAGAGAGAAAAAGTACTGTTGAGCTCATAATGGGTATCTGACAATTGTAAGTATGAAGAGACTTCTGTTTACATAACAATCTTCTCCAGTTGCTAGCACAAAGCTCTGTGCTAACTATGAAAAGGTCAAATAACTGTTTTCCAGTCCCTGTGCAAGAATTGTGACTCAGTGAAATCCTGGTCAACATTGCTGGAATCCTTGGAAGGCACACAGAACTGATAAACCTGTGTTATGCTCATCAGGAATTTAAGATTTTAATACAGCACATGGGAATGATAGCCAAAATTTAACTAACCTATGCTTAGAGTAAAACCAGTGAAATCAATGAGACTTAAAATGGTCATAACCAGATTCATGGGGTTTATATAGAATGGATTTCGGGTTTACATAGAATGGATTTCAAATTATCTGGAACTGTTCTAAGCATTGATCCAACCCAAAGTCGTGCTTATCTCATTACTAGTGAAAACACAAGGTTGTAGCTGTTGTTGTTGTTTAAAAAACGAAGTATTAGGTAGCAAATGTCACACAAAAATGTTTCAGTAATACTTCTCCAATATTACTACAGCAGTGTAATCCTCTATATCTACTCAGAAGTATGTCCCACTGAGTTTGTTGAGACTTTCTATCATACACGTAAGAACAGGATTACAGAAAAAAATTGTTTTATAAGAAAAGCAAGATGAATATATATAACACAAATCATCAGCAACACAGGAGAGAAATGTGGGAAAAAACTGGCATAAGATTAATTTTATGTATAGCTTGAAAACCTGGCTAAGAAACTGGTAGCTGGGTAGTATATGGGAAGTGCATATCAAGCCTCCTGTTGAAAAGTATTGCTGATGCACAGCAGTGCATGCATAAAAAAGTAAAGCCCTATTACCCGTGGAAAGAATAAAATCTTTGTATTTAAACTAAAAGGATTAATTATTGCCAATGATAGCCAGCTACTTCTTCAGTCTGGAGTTCCTACATGTTAAAATTTAGCCCTATATCATGGCTACCCAGAAAGAGAAGGCAGAAAAGCTTCTGGCAATCAGTCAGAGTGAACCTTTATTTTCCCTTGCACATTCTGGCAGAAAATCAAATGAATAATTTCAGTATTACTAAAACAAAAACATCAATAATCCAAAATGATCCGCCATCTTGTCAAACAACAATAAAATGCACAAAGTTTTTTTCTATTTATCTACTAATAATACACTATTTATATAACACCAACATATTATACGCACATAACAAACATCTAATATGTTATATTTATTAATTTATGGATGAGATATTTTACTTAAATAAATAAATAAATAAATAATACACTAATTACCAAAATCAATGTTTGATTTTATTAACAAACTTTTATAAAAACAGTGTACTCAAGAATGCTACTGGAAGGATATTGATAGTTAAATAAGCATATCCTACAAAAATATGGTATTACCTCTTTAGCAAGGTATGACAATACAGATTCTGTCTCATTCAGAAGTGCAACACTGCATTTCCCCCTACAAAAAAGAATAATAAAATGCTTATGACTACCAATACTCTTTTCCAAATATAAAGGACAACACATCAGTCAGACAAGTTCAGAATTTAGCTAAATATACTATATTTTTTCAACATAAGAACATAAGAACCATATTAGCTCAGCCGAAGTAGTCAACCATTTTGTGTCCACAGTGGCTTCCAGATAATAATAATAATAATAATAATAATAATAATAATAATAATAATTTATTTATTTATACCCTGCCCCTCTGAGAGCAATCGGGGTAGCTAACATATTAAAAATCCAGAGTACAATCAACCCCCCATACCCTCCCCCCCTTAAAAAGGTATTAAATCAAATAGAAATTAAAATCATACAGATTAAAACTAACATTAAACAAACAGCAACACAAACATACATACAACACAACATTAATTAGCAAAACGCATTAATGGCAAAGCGGCGGAGTCATACTAAAGAGAGTTAAGAAAAGTTCCTGGAGGACTCTCCTAAAAGGGGGGTTCCTGAGGCCGGATTATCTATCCTGGAAAGGCCTGCCGGAAGAGATCCATCTTAATAGCCTTTTTAAAGCTGTCTAAAGATGTAAACAGATGGATCTCGTCTGGCAGGCCATTCCATAAACTGAGGGAGACCAAAGAAAATGCCTTCTGGGAGGTAACCGAAAGCCTAGATTTTTGTGGCTGAAGCAGGCTCCTCCCAGAGGACCGGAGTGCGCGGGGAGGATTGTAGGGGAGAAGGCGGTCCCAAAGATCGTTTGGACCCAAGCCATTTAGGGCTTTAAAGGTAATAACCAACTGAAGCTGATAACAGGCACTCGTGACTGTTGCATTTACCTGATTCGTCATCAGGAGCGACGAGTCAAGGAGCACCCCCAGACTGTGAATGCAGTCTTTTACAGAGAGTGTGACTCCGTCCAGGACCGGAGGTTGCAACCCAATTCTTGGTTTCGGGGCCGCTACTGCGAGCACCTCCATCTTGTCTGAGTCAGTTTCAATCTGTTTTTCCTCATCCAGCCCATTACCGCTCGAAGACATTCATTGAGAGAGGAGATGCCACTGGAATTCAAGGCCAATGAACGAGACACAGAGAAATAGATTTGGGTGTCATCAGCATACTGATAACACCCAGCACCATAACTCCATATTATCTCACCCAGCGGCTTCATATAGATGCTAAATAGCATTGGGGACAGGATAGCACCTTGTGGAACACCACAGGTGAGCTCCCTTTTACTGGAGCAGCTGTCCCCGAGCAGCACCCTCTGAGATCTGCCCGAGAGGAAGGAATGGAACCACGGAGCGTAGTGCCTCCAATTCCCAACCCCCTCAGGCAATCTAAGAGGATGCCACGATCTATCGTATTGAAATCCACTGGGAGGTCTAAAAGCACCAACAGGGTCACACTACCCCTGTTGATGCTCAGATGCAGATCGTCGGTCAAGGCAACCATGGCAGTCTCAGATAACTATGGGGACTCTTCATGTGAGATGTTAGTGAAGGAGCACCCTTCTACTGGCGTTTCTCAGCAACAAGTATTCAGGGGCAATTCTGCTTTGGAGTTTACATAGAGCCATCATGACTTAAAAGCCCTTGATAAATTATTCTCCATAAAATCTCACACCTTTAAAGCTACCAAAATTAGTGCTCATCTTGTGGTTGGGAATTCTATAGTCTTATGTACTGTATGAAGAAGTATTTCCATTTATCTGTGTTTCCCACCATTTAGCTTCAGTGGTTGATCCCAAGATCTAGTAGTATTAATGAAACAAGGAGAAAAACTTCTCCCCACACACTTTTCTGCACACTGCGAGTGTTTTCATACCTGTCATCTGCTCCTGCTCATACTTTCCCAAGCTAAAAACAAAACAAAACAAAACAAAACAAAAAAACCTGCAAACTTGTCTCATATGGGAGTAGCTCTAACCTCTTGATCATTTTGGTTGGCTTTTTCAGCACAGGAATCACTTACTTTCTAGTATGTTTTGTGGAACGGATAGCACTTTGAGAGAGAACACAGATTATGTTGCTACTTTCTTGGGTGAGAAATGGCTTCCCCCACCTTTTTAGTGCTTTGTATCCTTTTTCTCATAACCCTCACTTCAAATGAAGTCTACTGCAGAGAGGCATCCCAACCCTTGATAAATTATCCTCCATAAAATCTAACCCCTTTAAAGCTATCAAAATCAGTGATCGTCTTGTGGTTGGTAATTCTACAATCTTAGGTACTGTATGAAGCTGTATGAAGAAATATTTCTATTTATCTGCATTTCCCACCATTTAGCTTCAATGGGTGATTCCAAAATCTAGTAGTATTAACGAAATAAGGATAAAAACCTCTGTCCACCCACTTTCTCCACAGCATGCATGTTTTTATACTTATCATCTGTTCCTGCTCATACTTTCCCAAGCTAAAAACAAACAAACAAAAAGCTGCAAACCCCTCTCATATGAGAGTAGTTCTAATCTCTTGATCATTTTGGTTGGCTTTTTCAACACAGGTTAACATGTACAAGTATAACAGTAACATCTAAAGAAGGAAGGCAGAACAACACTTCTGTCCAAGAGAGAAAGCTAACTGAAAGCATGCTTAATACAAATGATTTTTCCATTGGTGGTCTACACTCTTAATTGCAAGGATTCATGAAAATGTTTTAAAACATCCATGAACAGACATGCAATTTCACTCCAATGACAAGCTATCAACTCTTCTAGGATCCTACACATTGTGTGATGATAAGCAAAAGAACATAGAAAATTTACTTTTTTATTACAGCTCCCAGAATTCCCCAATCAGTATAGCCACTGGTCATGCTGCTTGGGGGATTCTGGGGAAATGCTGTCCAAAAAGTAACATTTCTAAGCTGTATTGAGCTGGCTATCTATCTGAGCAGCCCCACTTGATCAAACTATCCAGACATCACCAGCTTTTCTGTCCATGTTGATAAGCCCCTACCCATGTCTATCAACTATGGTGCCAACTCATGTATCAAAGAAACTGGAGCAGTGCAGGCATCTGTTGCTAGATCCTTAAAAGGAAGCAAACTGTATTTAAGTTTGTGTTTTGACTTCTTGACTATATGTAAATTATATATTTTCACATTTCCAAATATACATTTAATTTTATTTCTAAAAGTAATTTATCTTAAGTGCCCACGTGTGCATCTTTTGATCAGTTTTTTTGAGCCAACAAATACAGTACAATATGTGTGAAATCTGAAGTGTAAGTGCATTCCAATCTGCAGATTAAGTTTGTCTGTATCAGAAAGTGCAAGCAACTAATTCCACAGGGATCACAGTGAACGTGGAAGACTCCGTGTGTGCTTGGAGAAACTACTTTTTTGGACTACAACTGTTAGAATTCTCCTGCAAGCACAGGGTTCTGGGAGCTGTAGTCCAGAAAAGTAACTTTTCCACACTCCAGTCACTGGATAGTTTGTTTCATGAGCTGGGAATTCAACTATGATAGACTAAATAAGAAAACAGGAAAAATAATCAAGAGGCACTAAATAATAAAAGAGGAAAAATAATCAAGAGACACTAAATAAGAAAACAGGAAAAATAATCAAGAGACACTACATAAGAAAATAATAAAACTACAATAATACTATCTTTGTAAAAAAAAAAAAAAAGTAACCAAACACACTCATGTTAAATATATTTATTAAAATCCTAATATTATTTAAAAGAAAAAGATTCCGTCTATCTCCCTTTAAATTCCCTACCTCTTGAAGCACAGCAACTCTGCTGTTTTTCATGCTTGTGGCTGACCAGATACTGTCACCTGGTTGATCTCACTTAAGATTTCCCTGTTTGGATGAATGTATTTCTCCTAAGATGTAATGGCTGTCTAGCACTTGTATATGAAATCCAAGTTAACACCACTATTAGATGAGGTTTGATTTTCCCCAGTTTATGACTATGTCATATTTCCTTTTTATTGCTAAGGTTCTGAAATAATCAAATTTAATAGAAGTTAATACACTGTAACAAATGAAGTGTGTCTTTTTCCATTTAAATATTCCCTCTGTAGCGTAAGCTTTTTCTTCTAAATACAAGGATAGTTCTTGAGGCTCAAGGACTGTAATAAAGTAGAGACAGCACTTTTTTAGTCATGGACTCAGTTCCCTGAAACTTTGACACCCCCCCCCCCCATAATATATGGCTTCACATTTACTCATTTTAAATGAACTTTAAATCATGTTTGTTATAAAGTTTGTTCCATTAATATAAATGTCAAGTGAATTAAGTTTGAAACTGCCACTATACTGTAATTACTTTTTGTAACTGGATTACATTATTCCTGTGCCAAGAACTGTTATGTGGCTACAGTTATCTTTTTATAACTTACGAGGAATGCTAGAAGGTCCATTTTGTTGGACCTTATCAATAACTAATGCTACTTGCTGGAAGAAAACAACAAGATAATAGCAAGAAATGTTCAAGGCCAAAAGGCAGAAGAAAGAAAAAGATTTACTACCTCCTCATTAGCGTTGTTGATGTGTTCAATTTGACTCCCTGGTAAGGGATTTTCCTTTTTTCTTTTCATAGCAGCTGAAGAGAGTGAACCTTATCATACTATTAGCCTCAGATGATAGCAATCTCTCCTCCGCCATTAGATCACTCCTTTATAATCAGAGTGCCCTGTCTAATTGTATTAGATTTGTAATTTGTTTTAAGTTAAATTTTAATGTTGTTACGGATTTAATATATTTTTAAGGGGGGGGTGTGATACGTCCTCTGTACTGTATGGGATTGTATTCTTAAATTGTAAGCTACCTTGATAGCCTTGGCTAAAGGCGGGATATAAATACATTTATTATTATTGTTGTTGTTGTTGTTATAGCAGAAAATCTTGGAATGCTAACTGTTGTTTATTAGTTGGAAATCACTTTCTCCATTATGGTTCTTACAAGACAGGCAGTTAAGAAGTTGTCAGTCCCTTCCCCCGGGGCTAGGTCTTCCTCAAAGGAAAAGATCCAGACAAACTAAAATTCTGTCCTATTTGCCTTCAACTAAGGAAGCTAAAGAAGGAAAGGAAGAAAATGACCCAGTTTTGCAGACCAAAATAAAGTCCCTGATAAGTTCTCTTAAATAGATTCCATCCTCCTGGAAATCTTGAAGGCAAACATAGATTGGAGGGCCCCTTCTAGCAAATCTGTTTCCCCATATTAACAACTCAGGCAAATTCCCTCTTCTCTGGCTGGAGGCCATTGTCATACCATTTTTTAAGAACAGAGATAGAGAGGAGCCATCAAACTATAGAGACAGAGATAGAGAGGAGCCATCAAACTATAGTTAATTAATTGTGGGCAAACTGTATGCTAGTTATTTAAATCAAAGACTAACCTCCTGGATAGAGGATGAAAATATTTGGGGAAATGAACAGGCAGGTTTCAGAAAGGGCAGATCAACAATAGATCACTGTACTGTCTTAAACCATTTAGCAGAAAAATACAAGATCACTTTTGGGGAGGACCTTTATGCCGCTTTTATAAATTTAAAATCCGCCTTTGACCCAATACCAAGAGATAAATTATGGCTGAAGTTACTCCATACCACTACAGAAAAAAAGACTCCTGTATCTTATCAAATGCGTCGGCCAGGGTACCACACCATATATAGGATGTGGAATAGAAGGGAATTTGACAAGACCAATACCTGCCACCGGGTGTGTGTGTGTGTGTGTGTGCGCGACCAGGCTGTATATTAACGTGAGACACTTTGAAAAGGAGATGCCTGAGACAAAATTTGGGTACTACTGGAATGATGTTGTATGCCTACAAACTGACTTATGGTAACCCTAAAGCAAAGCTATCAAAGGTTTTCTTGGCACATTTCTTCAGAGCGAGTTTGTCATCGCCATCCTGTATGACATGTCCAAGGTCATCCAGTAGATTTTTATGCCAGTGCAAAGAATCATGTCAACTTATGGCTACCCCATAGGGTTTTTTTAATGGCTTGGGCCATTAAAGGCAAAATTAAGGCAGATAGCTGCACATTCCACCTCATATGATGCTGCTGCTACCCTGGGGGCTCTTAAGAAATGCTGGCAGGAAATCGGTCCCTATGCCAGGTCTCATGAAATGCTGCAAAGAAAGAACAAGCACAGCAATTTGTTGCTACAGCCACTGTCTTTGGTCTCCTGGGGAACAAAGTTATGAGGGAAAAAAAAGCAGATTATCTTCAAGAAATTATTTCTAAAACTAGGCCTAAGTGCATCCAATTTAATTAATTGCATACTTTCCTCATTTACCCTCATTTTCTTCTTCCTCAGCTTCCTTTATTGCCTCCCCTGTGACAAGTTTTAAACTGTACACTCCATGGGGCACTGGCATCCCATCACACTGATAGCATTATATTAGCCACAAGATATCCATTTTATTGCTTTTAGTAGGAACAACCATTTTACTGCTTTTAGTAGCAATAAAAATGCCAAGTCATTTTGTAACCACAGCTTTCCAGATTGTGAATGGGAAATCACCATTTTTGTTCATTCTTATTTATTAATTAAAATGTAGTGTCAGTGACCAATCTGCCACGTTTCTATCCTTTGCAAATATACAAATCCACCACTTCCCCACCACCACTTATAGCATTTATTTGAGAAAATAAAAACCAAATTTCTACAAAATTTGTTGCTGTTGTTAACTGCCCTCGAGTCAATCTCGACTCATGGCAACCCTATTGATGAGACAACTCCAAGACCCTCTGTCCTCCACTGCTCTGCTTAAATCCTGCAAACCCATACCCATGATCTCCTTAATAAAGTCCATCTAGCATGTGGCTTTCCTCTCTTCCTACTTCCCTCCACCTTTCCCAACATTATTGTATTTTCCAATGAGTCCTCTCTTCTCATGATGTGCCTGAGGAATGACAGCTTCACTTTGGTCATCTTAGCTTCCAGGGTGGTTTCTGGCTTGGTCTGCTTTAGGACCCATTTGTTTGTTCTGTTCACAGAATCCTCAACACTCTTCTCCATCACCATATCTCAACTGCATTGTTTTTCTTTCTATCATCTTTCCTATCCTATCTTTCTTAACTGTCCAGCTCTCACATCCATACATGATAATAGGGAATATGATGGCTTATATGATTCTGACTTTTGTGCTGAGTTGTATGTCTTTGCATTTTAGGATCTTTTCTACTTCTTTCATAGCCACCCCATTCTTAATCTTCTTCTGATTTCCTGGCTGCGATCCCCATTCTGATCAATGTTTGATCCCAGATATGATAATTCTTTTACAATTTCTATTTCCTCATTGTCTAGTGTGAATGTGTATAAGTTCTCTGTGGTCATTATTTTTGTTTTATGTTCAACAGTAAACCTGCCTTTGCACTTTCTTCTTTGATGTTTCTTAGTAGTTGTTCCAGGTCTGTGAAGTTTTCTGCTAGTATTATGGTGTCATCAGCATATCTCAGATTGTTGATAATTCTTCCTCCTATTTTCAGTCTTCCCTCTTCTATGTTAGCACTAGAGTTGACTCTGTCAATATGGATTTCAGCAGTTCAACTGGAATATCATCTGTTCCTGGTGATTTGTTTTTCGCTACAGAATACATAGCTCTAATTTCCAAATCAAAGTCTATGGTTTTTGTGAGGACCAGATTCCACTTTGACCAATTCTCCAGAATCAGCTGGGAGGGAAGGAACTATGTGTCCCTCACAGATGTTGTCAGACTCCAGCTCCCATCATCCCTCATCATTGGGTTATGCTGGCTAGGACTGATGAAAATTGTGATCAACCTAATACAGTGGTTAGTGCTAATGAGGGTGGATAGTGACTAACTGCATTCCTTGTCTTTATGTATTTTCCAAATCAATACCCAATATCTGCAATCCCCATTGAACTAGCTCTTCGCATAGGCCAAAAGGCCCGTGTTCTCCATGGCCTTGTGATGTCCTTTTTGGATGACACAGGCCAGATCCTGGCAGACCAGACATGGATGCAGCCCAATCCCAGAGTTAATGGGGCCTAACTTGGGTCAAACAGACCCCTGGTTTGCTGTGGAGTTTCCCAGGAACTCCATGGCAATGCTGTCAGATTAGTCTGTCCCCTGCAACCCTTACCTTACTCTCCCATTGCCATTACTGAAAAGACCCCATCACTGCATTTGATCTGGAAACAGGGCACCTGGCCACATGGGTGAAGCCAGACACCCTATTTCTATGTCAGATGTAGCAAAGGGGATCTTTTCAGGCAACAAGACAAAAAGGTAAGGGCATGCAGCGGTACCAGGTAAACACCTGCCTGTCACACCCCAGGAACTGATCAGGGTTAGCACCGAGGCCATCTGCTCAGGGCCAAGATGTGGAATGTGTGACCCTCTGATTTGTTTAACTATAACTCCCATCAGCCATTGCCAACATACCACTGGGAGGGCCAGGCTGGCTGAGGGATTCTGGAAGTTGTAATCCAAATATTAACTTTTCAAACCTCTGCTCACAATATGTTCCACTGACACCAGCAAGAAATCTGAGTTACTTCTCACTTTCTATATTTCTACAAAAAAAAAAAGTAGGGCCAAACCCTACTTTCTGCTTTGTTGTCCCTCATGCTACATGAACTCTAGTTTTTAAACTAATGTTGGTTTAGTTCCATGTAGTAGTCTTGCACTCCATTTTAACTATCTGAATGCTATGGTAAATTTTCAATGCCTACATCCACTTTCCCCCTTCTCTGTTGCTTTGTTTAAGATCCAGTGTAAAGACTTGTGGAGAACTCAAAAACTTTCCTATGACATTTTAGGTTACCCTAATGAAGATACAAGCATACTTTCTTTATAATAAAAAGGACTTGTAAAAGCATTATAATCACTTAGAAGCTCAAGAAAATGCTCTAGATATCAATGCTAATATTCGACTTACTTAAGACACAAGATATAAAAGGAGGAATAAGCAACCTAACTTATAAACATGATTAACAGAGGATATTGTAAACAAAAAAAAAATCTCCATCTGAAATCTGGGATATTAGTGATGGTTTGTTAGTAGAGATGTTCTATACCTCAAAGCATGCAGTAGCTCAGTCTAAAATTAATGGCAACAATCCCCCTGTGCTCTTAAAAAATCAATTATATTGAGTCACAGGGGAAGATATAGCATTTGGTATATGTAGACTTGGTCTGTAGATGTGTAAACATCAAGGCAGCCTTAGAATTGACACAGACAGATATTGATCACTAAGCTAATTGCTGGCTCTCCATTTGATGCATTATCTCACACACTTGCAATTAAAAATATAACTGCTATTACCTGATCATCAGAATTGATTTCTGCAAACACACAATATTAAAAGGTTTGTCTTGATAACTGACATTTACAATAAACCAATGTAACATTAATTACCTTTAACTCAACCAACATGTTGGTTTGAAATCCTCTTTTCAGAAAAGCAGGTTCACTTTTAAAATTTATTTCCTGTTCCCATTTATTCCAGTTATTTTATTCCAGACAGTTCCCACAACATTTAATTCTACCTATAATATAATATATATATATTGCTTACACAAACACCTAAGGGATTCAAGCCATTTCACCCAGGATGTTTGAGGGCAAATGGAACAGAAAAGCAAACATCCATTACAGCAAGAATATAGGCTATTAAGTAATGGCAATGCTCAAACAAAAGATGTTACACACAGCATAAAGTGGATGGTGCCTACTGTTGAGTTTAGACCTATTTAATAAGAAAATACTATGTGTCAAACTTTCTCCCTGAAATGAATAGACTGAGCACTAATATTTGGCTATTTGCATTAATAGGATCCAGGAGCAAAAAGAAAAGTGGCACTGTGATGGTTTGTTAAGATTGCGTCACTGGTTTTAGGCTTTGGGGTTGTGTTTTACTGTCATGTTGTTTTATGATTTTATCTTGGCACAAGTAAAAATATTTTAATAAATATATAAATAAATTCCATATTAATAGCATTCTGGAAGACCTAAACATAAAAGGATTTTGAACCTCCTTGCTAAAGGGCAACAGATTTCAGTAGTCGATCAAAAAACAAATCAGTGTGGACCATCCTCTGTATTCTTGGCCACAATTACACTGACCAGACAACATTCTAGAAGCCAGACTGTGAAAAGACATCCAAGGAAAGGTGGTGGCAAAAATGGGTGTGCAACACCAGTACTCTGGTGAGATCAAACTCTTATACCCAAAAAGGCTCCAATGCTGAATGTAAAGTCCAAAAGGGGGAAATTTATTTTGAAGAACAAAAGAAAAAGTTTTCTCCTCCCCATCTCTAACAGGCTTAACATAAAAGGTACTTTAAAGTTTAGGTTTCAGCAATCTTCAGTGTTGTCATCTCTCTGGGTTTGATCTTGATTTGATCTCTTACTCAATGAATCTGGTGCAGGGTCTTTCAGCTTCTGGTGCTCTCGACTTCTTTGTTGTTGATATTTACTTTAATTAACTGCTTTTGGTAACTAATCTGGTTAAATGGTAACTAAATTGGCTAAATGGTAACTAAACTGGCTAAATGGTGTAAGAAATGCCCTTTCCCTCTTTCTGTGCCTGTTTGCCACCAAACAGATAAAGCCAAGCCTGCCTAAGAAAAAACTAAAAATCCCAAGCTGAAGCAGAGCTTGCTGGGAAGGGGCAAACCAAAAACTAGAAAAATGCAGGGGATTCCTACAGCTCCTCCCACAAACTAATACAGTGGAACATTCCTATGCTCAAACAATCTAAGGACTACACTAAAATGAAGGAAAATGCAGGGGAGAATTTAAACAGTCCAGACTGTACATCACACAGACATATATTTTGCCAAACAAACCAATCCTATATTAAAACATGGTCTCTGTAATAGAACATGGTTTTTACTGCTGACACCATCCAGTTGTAAGAGCTTTCTAGTTATGGGAGGCATGTGTTGAGACACAGCTGGGAAATTACTAATCCCAAGGAAATATGCAATATTGTTGAAGAGGTGGTGTGTTTGTTTGTGTTTCCTAACTTTGCCAAGTACTTTGCCAAGTACCCACACTTGTTGGAATTGACCCGCCTCAATTATTTGGGGGGGGGGGGGGTAAATAGAGAAAAATCATTCTCAGAGTTAGAAAACCTTACATTTAAATTACCTTTATTTTAAAATATCAATTATTGTTATTAAATGCAACCTACCTGCAAAAAAGTAACATGTTATATAAAGGTACTCCTTAGTAACATGCCACTAACATGTTAACTAATTGATTAAAAAATATGGAATTGGTGAAAGAACTGTGTGTGGTACAGCATTTTTATTGGGGTTTTTTTTCTAATTCAGCCCAAAATACTTTTAAAACAGCTACAATATTGAAAAAAACTTCATTGCAGCTCTGTGTTATTAGTCATTACTAAAAAAAACAACACCATTAATGTTGTTGATGCTGCAATGATTAAAAGCGACAATATTGCCTTTCTAAACTTTAAAAAAAGTATAATGTTGCTTCCAAACTCCTGTCCTTTTGGAGGATCCACCTGAACATGTTCTTTCTATCAGTTAGTAAACTAAGCTAGATGCATTTTCCTCCTCAAACATTATGGTATCAGCAATCTCAAAATCACTTGATCATCTACGTCAGGGGTAGGCAACCTTTTTGAGCCGGGGGCCAGGTTGCTGTCCCTCAGACAATTGGGGGGCCGAAGCACCAAAAATAAATAAATAATAAATAAAATTAAAAAAATATACATGCACACTCTCTCAGCCCCAGAAAAGCCATGGCAAAACCTCTGTGGAGATTTTGCCAAGAAAACCCCAAGAACAAGTAATAACAACAATAATCAATATCATCATGGCGGGCGGCGGCGGCGGCGGCAGGACCGGCCTGGGTCCGGTCAAAAGGCCTTGGGGGGGCCGCATCCGGCTCCCGGGCCTTAGGTTGCCTACCCCTGATCTACGTGTTCACTATCCTCCAATCATATATGAACTTAAGGAGAAGAGAAACACAGAAACTGATGCTCAATGTAACTATATTAGTTTTGCCAAACTCACTAAACTATATAGTCTTGCCAAAGCTGGCATCTTGCAAAGACTTTAGACTAGTAGTTCTCAATCTTTGCTTCTCCTGGTCTTTTAGATTTCAGCTACCAGAATCCTTGACTACCTGTCAATTTGTCTGGGGCGTCTGTAAGTGAAGTCCAAAACACCTAAAGTTTGAGAATGACTGTACTGTTTTACTACAACTCTCATGATATACCTAATCATTAGCCTTGGAACTGCATCCCAAAACATCAGGTTGAAAGATGATTTAAATGAGTGATAGACAACTTAAGAGCACTCAGCACAAATTTCCCAAGTCCTGGACATACCACCATCCATATTATACCCTCACACCAAGACTACAATAGTGAGACTGGTTTCAACTCCCCTTTTGTATTTTACTTTGCCAAACCAAGGCACAAAAAAGCAACATACCATATTTTCAAACAGAACTGTGCTTTCTGGAACACAGTCCTCCATTATTTAACTTTCAAAATGGTACAGGTGGGTCTGGAGAGTTACAAAAACAAGTACAACCACATGTTCCTCCTCTTGACAAAAATAAGGGCCCAAAATAATATTCTTTTTAAGATAAACCAAATGAAACTCACAAAAATGCCATTCAATCTTGCATTTTCAAGAAATAGCATTTTACCATACTATAACAAATGAATCAAAAGAGATCTCATAATATTTGTTAGCTGTTGTTGTGTGCCTTAAAGTCTTTCCTGATTTTTGGCGACCGAAAAGGAAACCTATCATAGGGTTTTCTTGGAAAGATTTGTTCAGAGGAGGTTTGCCATTGCCTTCCCCTGAGGATGAGAACATGTGACCAAGCTGATAATAGAACCCTGGTCTCCAAAGTCATAGGCCAAAACTATGCCACTCTGCCTATTACTTTCTCCCATACCATTAAGATTTATACTGTTGTAGAAAGAAATTATTGTTGAACATACAGTACTTTTGAGTGTTTCATTACCTGTTCTGTCCCTGTGTGACTACAGGAATCTTGTTCCATCTTGTGATTGGAAGAGCACATTGTTCTATCCAGATACTGAAGACAGACAAGAGAGAACAACAGGCCCAGTTCCAATTCTGGTAATTCTATAGTTGATGATGGCAGCCCTTTTATTTTCCCATGATTCCTCAGAGTAACTCTAACTCAGAAGCAATGAGATAAATTAAAATAATGGGTAGATCAAGCCACTGGGCATTACTTAGAAAAAAGAAGAAATAGGTGGTTCCAGGGTAGACATCAGCAATGGGTCCTGGCAAGGAACCTTGCTACTTATGCTGTTAACAGGAGAATGGCCATTATACAAATATCTGGTCACTGTCTTAGATAAAACACTTATTTGATCAAGCAAAGGAAATTATTATACTTTTGTGATCTGACTGGATCCAATGCTAGTATCATTCCATTACCAACTAAAAGAACACCTTTTTTATTAAAGCCTTCAGGATTTATTTATTTTTGTTGATTTTATCCCACTTATACATGTTTTATAGTTTGCATTATTTAATGTTGTTTTTGTTTTCGTTTCTTGTTAACTGCCTTCATGTCAATCTCGAACCATGGCAACCCTGCTGATGAGACATCTCCAGCCCCCCCTGTTATCTACTGCTCTGCCCAGCTCCTGCAAACTCATATTCGTGGGCTCTTTAATAAAGTCATCCATCTAGCATGTGGCCTTCCTCTCTTTCTTTTTCCTTCTACCTTTCCTAGCATTATTGTTTTTTCCAACGATTCATGCCATCTCATGATGTGCCCAAAATATTACAGTCTAAGTCTGGGGTAGGCAACCTTTCCCCTTTAAGGGCTGAGGGACTTCAGCTCCCAGAAGCCTCAGCCATGTTGGCCAATAGCTCCTGGGATTCTGGGAGCTGAAGTCCCTCAGCCCTTAAAGGGGAAAGGTTGCATACCCCTGGCCTAAGTCTTGTCATCTTGGTTTCTAGGATATCTATGGCTTGATCTGCTCTAGGACCCATATGTTTGTCTTTTTGGCTGTCCATGGGATCCTTAGCACTCTTCTCCAGCACATTTCAAATGAGTTGATTTTCCTCCTATGTTCTTTCTTAACTGTCCAGCTCGCACATCCATACATGGTAATAGGGATTACGATGGGTTATATGATTCTGCCTTTTGTGCTGAGTCACATGTCTTTGCATTTTAGAATCTTTTCTACTTATTTCATAGTCTCCCTCCATTCTTAATCTTTTTCTGATTTCAGGGCTGCAATCGCCATTCTGGTCAATGTTTGATCCCAAGTATGAGAACTCTTTTACTATTTCTTCATTGTCTAGCTTGAATGTCTGTAAGTTCTCTGTAGTCATTATTTTTGTTTTCATGTTCAACAGTAAGCCTGCTTTTGCACTTTCTTCTTTGATCTTCCTTATTAGGTGTTCCAGGTCTGTGAGGTTTTCTGCTAGTATTATGGTGTTGTCAGCATATTTCAGATTGTTGATATTTCTTTCTCCTATTTCCACTCCTCCCTCTTCCGTGTCCAGGCCTGCTTTCTTTACAATATGTTCTGCATATAGGTTTAATAGGTAGGATGATAGAATGCAATCCTTTGCCAACTAAGAACCATTCTGTTTCTCTGTGTTCTGTCCTGATAGTAGCCTCTTGTCTTGAGTACAGATTCCTCATTAGGACTATCAGATGTGTTTGTACTCCCATGTCTTTAAGGACATTCCATAGCCTTTCATGATCTATGCAGTCAAAGGTTTTGCTATAGTCTATAAAACACATGCCGATTTTCTTTTGGAACTCCCTGCTGCACTCCATTAGCCAGCATATATTTACGATGTGATCCCTAGTGCCTCTTCCTTTCTTGAATCCTACTTGGACCTCTGGGCTCTCTCTCTCCATGTATGGTTTAAGTCTATGTTGCATAATTTTGAGCATAGTTTTGCTTGCATGGGATATTAGTGCTATGGTTCTATAGTTGTGCAGGCTCTTGTGTCTCTTTTTGTGGATGGGGACGTATATTGATTGCTTCCAATCTGTTGGCCATTGTTTTTTGTTTTGTTTTTTTCTGTATCTGTTGACATATGTTGGTAAGCACTAGACTCAACTCTGTCAATGTGGATTGCAATAGCTCTGCTGAAATATCATATCATCTGTTCCTGGAGACTTGTTTTTTGCCATTTCCGGTTCGTGATCTATTATACTTTGTACTGCAAATCTGTTCCTTATATTGTCAATGAATTCTGTGGAAATGTTATTTAAATCATATTTTGGTATGATGACTGGTTTTGTTGTCTTCTTGAGTTTTACTTTTATTTTTGATATGAGTAGTTTGTGATCTGTATTATAATCAGCACCTGGTCCATACTGGTGGCCATCTTTTACTTCCAATTATTTACTCTATTTGGTTTTTGTGTTGGCCACCTGGTTATTTCCATGTGTTTGCAATAATAGGCTGTTGGCTTCACAAAAATCTATCAGACAATCACCTGCTTCATTTCTTTTGCCTACTCCAAATCTGCCTACTGCTTTTGATTCTTCTTTGCTTCCGATCTTTGCGTTCCAGTCTCCAATGAGCAGCTTGACATCCTATGTTGGTGTGTTGTCAATTTCTTCCTGGACTCCTTCATAAAATCTATCAATTTCTTCTTGTTCTGCCTCAGTGGTTGGTACATATATTTGAATTATGGTGATATTGATAGGTTTCCCATGGAGCCTTATTGAGATCATTCGGTCTAATTTCACAATGTGTTCTTTGACTGCTTTTGCCACATCTTTTCTTAGTATGAAAGCCACCCCATTTCTTCTTGCCTTTTCATTCCCTGAGTAGAACAATGTGTGGTTGTCTGATTCAAACTGGCCCACTTTGGGCCAGAAAGGTTTGGGATACAATTGAAAAGGGAATCACCAAACACACACACGCACACTTGTGCCTCGCAGCTCGTTCAGCAATTACTGCCGAGGCACAGAGAATGAGGTATTGGGGCTGCTTTTTAAAGGAGCTTTATGAGCAATATTACTGTTGTTGTTGCTAACTGTCCTCCAGTTGATCTCAACCCATGGTGACTGTACTGACCTGTATATAAGTCGACTCAAGATTTTAGGTTCAATTTTTGGGCATAAATTTTTTGACTTATAGTTGGTTATTTACGGTACTATATTCTAAATTGATTTTATTGTACACTGTTCTGAAATCTTTGGATATAGTATGGGACATAAATATTTTAATTAATCAGTTAAAATAATTAATTAATCAATCCACTTAATGATTCAGTGTTGGCCAGCTATTGGTGTTTCCAACTGGTGCTTCCACTTCTAATGCTGAAGAAGCCATAAAAATGGTTTGCAAGTAAAATACAAGTACTTCTACTCTCCAGGACAAAAATAATCGGGGTTAGACTATCCCTTTGAAAAGGAAAGCTACGCCATCATCCTCACTTATTTCAACACTTTTTTACAAAAAATGAAAACAGACAAAGATCGCCATAGTTCAAGCGCCAGTAAAGTCGCAATGCAACTAGGGATGTGTATTCATTTTAAAAATGAATGAAAAAATAATGAGCTCCCATTTGTTCATCTGTCTTGTCAGTAGAAACAAATAGGGATTTGAGTGCAAAGAACACAAAAATGTGTCCATTAATTCTCTCTTTAATTCATTAGTTTTCGCTTGCCTTTCATCACAGACATGGCACAGAGCTCTATGTATAAGTAACAGAAAAGGTCACAGGAAAAGAGGAAAAGACAGAGGAGTGAAATTAATAAGATATGAAGCTTTAGTTAGGACAACCTATATAAATACAGCTCGCAAAAAGATTACAGGAAGGAAGAGGAGGAAAAGCTGTGAAACTATGATAATCACAATGTTGTGTTTAGCTCAGACTGCATCTGGAGCATGTCTGCTAATTTTTCAAATTGTCTATAAAACAGGGCAACATTTGCAGAACCGATCTTCTGAGGTGGGCAGGTTACTGGTGTGAAGGCATATTTTATTAGGTATGAAAAAGCAATGTAATGAGGTGGGCGGAGTTACCATATGGTTACTGAAACTCAAATTAGCTCTAGGTTACTTTGATCAACTGTGACATACCCAGAAAAAAACACTGTTCATCCTTATGCACAGATGCAACTAGCCCATTTTCAAAAAGGGCATTTCCATACCTTCCCCTCCACAACTCAACAACAGGTTCTCTACAGCATGTCCATTGCCTTCTGCTGTGATTCAAAACAGAAGTGGAAGAGACCTACACAGAGTATTAGGGCAAACACTAATAGACCCATTGTGGTGTAGTGGTATGAGCGCTGGGGACTCTGGCAGACCACGTTTCAAATCCCATCTCTACCAAGGAAACTTACTGGGAGACTGTGGAGAGGCCACACATCCTCAGCCTCTGGGAAAGGCAATGGGAAACCCCCAATGAACAAATCTTGCCAAGAGAACCCTGTGACACATTTGCTTTAGGACTGTGATAAGGGGCTGTCCACACAGGCCAAAAGGGTCATGTTCCCCCTCATGCTGCAACAACGTGGGCCAATACCCCAGGCCTGGATTGGGCATACCAGATGCTGATCTGGCAGTCCTGGTCTGATCCTGGCTCAAATACGCCTTTGTATGGGTCAAAAAGACCTGCTGTTTGCCAAGGAGTTTCTAGAAAACTCTGCATCAATATCTGGCAAACCGCACATCACTTAATGTCCTCCACCATCACTTCTTCTGAGAAGACGTGTCACGGCCTCTGACTTGGAAAGAGGGTCGTTGGCCACATGGGTGTAACCAGGCACCTCATTTCCAAGTCAGAGGCCACAACAGGGATCTACTCAATAGATACAATGGTGGGTGACAGTAAGGGTCGGGTGGCAGTAGTGGGTCTATGGCATGGAGGGGCATTTAAAAACCCACCCATCCCCATGGTAGCTGAGGGACTGACCCAGATTAGGGTAGCATAGGCTTGGCCCATGCTATTCTGGCCCTTCAGATTAGCTCTCTAAGTTGAAGGCATGCACTCCATAAATTGAAGGCACACAACAACTCGCATACACTAACATCATGCAGAAAGGCCATAACTAGATAGCAGTAACATGTCACTTGAATTAATACACTTAATTGTTTTAAAAAATCCCTATAGTGCAAATACATGTAAAAGAATCTTATTTATTCATTTATATTTCTTTATTAGCTTTACATTCCACCTTTCTCCCAAAATGGGATTCAAGGCAAAAGGCAAAGGCACAATGCCTTGAGAACAATACAAAACAATCAACTGAAGCACCATTTTAACACAGCAATATACACAGCATCATCAACATTTCCAACACAATAACATAAATGTTCAGAAACATGCTATTGAACTGTTGTGTTACACTACCAGACACCGCCACTGAATGCAACCAAAAATGCAATTTAATAACTTCACAAAGACAAAATAAGTCACGTTGTTTTCCTGAATTACAAGAAAAATTCTACTCAAGCATTGCATCCCATTATTTATTTTCATTTGTATGATGCTTTTCTCCCAGAAAGGGACCCAAAGTGGCTCATAACTAGAAAATGGTTTGTGTGTTGGGCTAGGATTCTGAGACCAAGGTTCAAATCTCCACTAAGACAAACAAACAAAAACAAACAAACAAACCAGGGTGATCTTGGACAAGTCATACTCTCAGCCTCAGAAGAAGGCAATGACAATTCTCATCTGAAACTGCTTTGATTGTACGACCTCATGCTTCTCTCTCTCTCTCTCTCTCTCTCTCTCTCTCTCTCTCTCTCTCTCTCTCTCTCTCTCTCTCTCTGTCTCTCTCTCTCTCTCTGTGTGTGTGTGTGTGTGTGTGTGTTTGTGTATACAGAAGTGGGATTTGTATGTCTGAATGCCCTTTGGAGGGGAGGAATGCCTTCTCTTTAAAAACTAGGAATGCAAATCTTTTGTCTATTTTATCCTCATATGGGGGGGGGGGGGAATGAAGATTTTTGTCAATGTTTTCCGGGTATTCATGAATCCCAAAATGTCTGGAAAATGTTTTGGTGCAGAAATACATGGGATTTTTCTACACAGGGTAATTCCACAGAACTCTCCAGGATCTACACATATCAGGAGAAAACTGTACAAAAGGCTCTCTGTTCTGTTTCATCATCATTATCATTATCATTATCATTATCATTATCATTATTATTATTATTATTATTATTATTATTATTATTTCTGACAGTATTTCCTAAATGTTGGGAAACCCTTTCTCTGTAAGGAAATGAATAATAACTAAAATGATCAGCATGTGAGAAAAGAGTCTATGCTGGTGTTTTCCACTCTGACATTCCAGTTTTGTGTGTCCAAGGGCTCTTTCATATTTTACATTTATAGAGCCATCATTCCACTTTAACTGCCATGGCAATAGTCTACACAACCCCGAAGCTTGTAGTTCAGAGAGACACTAAACTGTTCTTGTTGGAAATTCTAATTGTGTGTGTGCCTTAACATTTGCATGTCAACTTATAGAGATGCTATGAATTTCTTTGGGGGTTTATTGAGAATAATTTTTTATTATGACAACTCTATGAATTTCACTGGGCTTTCATAGGCAAGGAATGCTCAGAGATGTTTTTGCCAGTTCTTTTCTCAGAAATATCACCTCCAGCATCTGGGTTTCACTGTCTGTCTTCCATCCAAGCACCAACAGAGCTGACCATGCTTAGCTTCCAAGAGCAGATGGCACCTGGTGGGTATTTGGGTCCTGTGTTATATTGTGTATTTGCCTTGAAGGCAACTGTCAACCTGTGGATTTTCACAGAATTTTCTTAGGCCAGGTATCCTCAGAGGTGGTTTTGCCAGTTCCTTCTTCTGAAATATAGCGTACAGCACCTGAGAGTTGTTGGTCGTTTCCCATCCAAGTACTAACCAGAGCTGACACTGCTTAAATTCCAAGATCATATAGGATCTGGTGCCTTTTGTGTGTGTGTGTGGCTTCAAGTTGTCTGTTGACTTATGACAACCCCATGAATTTTACAGGGTTTTCTTAAGCAAGGAATCCTCAGAGTTGGGTTTGTCAATTCCTTTCTCTGAAATACAGCCTCCAGCACCTGGTATTTGTTGGTGGTCTCCCATTCAAGGACTAACCAAGCCTGACCCTGCTAAGTGTCAGTGTTCAGATGGGACGTGGTGCCTTCAAGTCACCTCTGACTTAAGGCATCCTTATCATGGAATTTTCTTGGCAAGATTTGTTCAGAGGCAGTTTCCCATTGCTTTCCTTTGAGGCTGGGCAAGCATGACTTGCCCAAGGCCACCCAGTAAGTTTCCATGAGGGGTGGCGATTTGAACCCTGTTTTTCCAGAGTCCTAGCCTAACACACAAACCACTACACCGGGGTAGGCAACCTCAGGCCCGGGGACCAGATGTAGCCAGGTCCTGCCGCCGCCCACCGCCACCCGCCATGATGATATTGATTATTGTTGTTATTACTTGTTCTTGGGGTTTTCTTGGCAAAATCTCCACAGGGGTTTTGCCATGGCTTTTCTGGGGCTGAGAGAGTGTGCATGCATATTTTTTTTAATATATTTTTTTAAATTTAATATTTATTTATTTATGGTGCTTCGCCCCCCCCCCCATTGTCTGAGGGACAGCAACCCGGCCCCCGGCTCAAAAAGGTTGCCTATCCCTGCACTACACCATGCTGGCTCTCAGCCTTCAAAGTACCCCTCCTTAAACTGCCAGTCCCAGGAATCCATAGGATGGAATCAAACTTTTCAATCTGGAATCATAGCACTATATCTATGTAGTATGAAAGGGCCTCTGGAACAGGATGACCAGAGATCCTCCTTTTCCCGAACATGTCATACATTTCAACCTTTTGCCCAGGAGGAATTCCAAAATGTATTCCATTTGGAGCAGGACTAAGAAGCATGGAGTTGTGTTTATGAGTATTTTTAGTTTTTATTTAGTCATGTACTACCATTTTTGTCCTCCTTGACAGTGAGGACATCTGGTCACCCTGTTCTGGAAGGTTTATTCCCCCACCCCCCACCCCCTTTCCTTTTCTATCTTTGTTTTCCTGTCTGGATGGTTACAGAATTTTTGTTCCTCCTTCTGTCTTCCTTGCTTGGAAATTTTTCCTTCCTCTGTTCTTGGATACATGGCACATCGGTTTATAAGTTTTTGTGAAACAGTAGGTTCATAAGCCACCTGTCTGAGAGAGGCCCACTTCAAGTCTTTTACAGGATTGTGGAGGAGTTGGTTCTGCAATTGTTGTTCTCTCATAGAATCATAGAATCATAGAGTTGGAAGAGACCACAAGGGCCATCCAGTCCAACCCCCTGCTATGCAGGAACTCCCAATCAAAGCATCCCTGACAGATGGCCATCCAGCCTCTGCTTAAATTATATATATTCCTCCTTTTTTAATATCTAAAGAGGGTGGCATGTAGCATATTCCTCATCTTTCATGTGGTCCTTTCCTAAAAAAAAAAAATGATCCCATCCATTCATTCCTCAGTTTTAGGAGCAAGAATTCTCTTCAATACATTCACTTTTCAGATATGCTTTGCATGCCTTCCAACATTTCCCAGTTGAAAATGGGACATGTGTGGCCAAGCAACATCACAGTCTGATCACAATGAGGAAAGTTATTAATAAGGAAAACAAACAAGCTAGGAAAGGCTGCAACAGTTTGCTTTTGCCTCCCTGTTTAGTTGAGTGAAAACTGAAAGAAAGTCAGGAACAATTTTTTAAAATATATTAATGTTTTTGGCTTTTAGTTGATTGTGTCTTCCATTTTTCTTGAATGTCCTACATTTTATCCTGGTTTTGTGGAAGAGAATTACGCACATATAACAGCCACCGGGGATGGGAATGTGATGGGTGAAACCTCATTTGAAAGATATAACAATGGAGAGGAGAATAATCTATTTCCACCCATTGAGTTAGCAGCAGGTGGAGGAGGGGGAGAAGTGGAGTCCATGATGTTAGTTACTTTCTCACCAGCTTACCTTATATGTGTTGCAGGAAGGGACTCATACTGGCGAGACAGAAACAGCTCCCTGTGTTTCAACTGATGTTTCTGCTTATCGGTCAAGTCTACCTCTTTGGGAATTTCACATTCTTCTTCAACTTCCTCTGTACAAAGAAAGAAAAAAGAGGACTGGTGTCATCTTTACCCTCACAGTTTCAGGTGGATTTTTCACTATCTGTGACCTTTACTTGCATTTTGCTTTAATGAAACTACTTCTTCCCATTTCTGCAAGGCAAGCTTAAAGTAACCACATTTGTTTGCTACAGAGAACATTCTTGGAGGGTATAATGGTTTGCTTTTCCAGCATGGGCAAAACAGAGTTCAATCTCATTATTACTGATATTAAGCCTATACCACTGGTCTCCAAAGTAGGCAACGCCAGGGGGATGCTGAGGGAAAAAAGAGCAGCAGGAGGTGCTGAGCTCCACCCCCGCACACATAGAAATGTTTGTGTGTGTGTGTTTGAAAAAGGGGACAACCCCTTCTTAAGGTCCAAAGTATTTCTTTGTTCTTAGTTACATGCTAATGCGCTGGAGCTCCCCTTTCCTCCATTTCCCTCCCTGGTAGGTGTGTGTGTGTGTGTGTGTGTGTGTGTGCGTGTGTGTGTGTGTGTAAAAAGCGGGGCATATGGGCTCTGGAAGACAAACAATGAAGTCCACAAAATAAAATTGACAAATAAGTCCATTAGCAACACAATGAGAAACTTTCTTCTTTTCTCCTGTGTAAAAATACCTGCCCCCCCCCTTCCTTTGGTAGATAATATTGAATTTCTCAAGAAGCCTCTATGTTGCTGCATCTGAAAAAAAAAACTTTAAATGCTGCTTAAAACACATCAAATGCAATCCCATTTTTTTTTAAAAAAAAATGACTTTTGTTGGAGGTAAAGACCTCAAAAAAGTTAAGCCTCAGTCTTTTGTTCCCTCTTGTTTAGGATTCTCCTGTTGTGTCTAAAATGCACTATCCTACGATCTAGAAAGCATATCCACGAGTAGCTGTGTTGGCTACACAGCAAACAATAACATCCAAAATTCACAAAACAGTGATTCCTTTCTCCTGTTTGATTTTTAACACCTTTGCCCAATGAAAAAGCCAGTTGAGTTTCAAAAGCTTGTTTCATCTATTTTGTGCATTTTGGTTGGCCAGCAAAGGTATCACTGTTTTGTGGATTTTGGATGTTTCTGTGCTTTGCTGTATGGACTAGCAAGCACAGCAACCCCTGGATATGATTCCTAGAGTAGAAGTCCCTCTTAGTCTCATAGCTGTTTAGGAACCTTTCTCCCTCCGTCCCCGTGCCATAGAAGGGGAGGGAACCTTTGTTAAGTTCTCTTCCAAGTGGCTAGAATTCAGAGACATAGAATAAGTTTAATTTGCATTACAGAAATAATGCAATTCAATGCAGCTTTAACTGCCATGGCTCAATTCTATTGAAATCTGGGATTTGTAGTTTTGTGAGCTATGTAGCCTCGCTCAGGGAGTTCCAGTGTGACAAGAAACTACAAACCCCAGAATTCCACAGCATGCAGAGTTGCAGGAAACAAGCCATTGTCCAGGCCGAGAGGCAAAAGACCTTTACCTCACATTGGAACAGAGCAAATGGACCCTATCCTTCTTTTCCTCCCTCACCTCTTTGGGCACCAAAATACTTGTCATACCCACCTTTTCCCAAAAACTGCTCGGCTTCCCTCTGCAAGGATCCCAAGGAGGAAAGCTTCTTTGGGTAATAAAGACACCAGTTGGTTGCAAGGCAAAAAAGAAAGGATGGGACAAGCATTTGCTCTTCTTTCCCTGTTGCCTTGGCTAGCTAGTTCAAGCCAGCTAATCAAAGTAGAAGGGAATGGAAAGGGGCAGGCTCTACCTCTGTTCCCCCTTGTGTTGGATACTATCAATGCTCTGGTGACTCCTGGGGTTTCCTGTTCCTCCCCCCCTTTTTTAATTTCCCTCTCCCTCCCTTTACCAGGAGAAGCCTTGAGGAGGCAGAGGAGGAGGGCAGCTTCCGGGACATTTTCTGGCATGGGCTAGTTTTCTTTCCTCAGGTGGAAATCCTGCTGAGCTTGCCTGCCTACCCACCGTCTTGGCCAGGCACCCCATTCGGACAACGCTGTTCCCTCTTTCACTTTCACTTTCCCAAGCCAATCCCCATCCTCGCCTTTCTTCCCCCAAATACAAACTTATGGGGCTAGCAGCAATTGTTGTTGTGTGCCTGCAAGTTGTTTTGACTCTAAGAAGAACCTATCATAGGGTCTTCTTGAAAAAATTTCTTCAGATGGGTTTTGCCATTGCCTTCCCCTGTGGCTGGGTGAGTGTAACTTGGCCAGGGTCACCCAGTGGGGTTGTGTGGCAAGCTTCATTTGCAACATTACCCAAAAGCAGCCACTTCCCTTGCTTAGGATACTTTCTCTCTCTCCCCCGCCACCCCCACCCTCCCAGTACAACAGTGGACCTAATACCAAAAAATAGGCATGGAAGGGTGCTAGGGTTGTCACTCAAGAGGAAAGGGGACGGTAGCCTGAAAAAGTTTGAGGACCACTGAGCTATACTTATTTAAACCTGGATTGATAAAATATTTATTCAAACGCTGGTCTGCAATGAAGCCTTTCTGTCCACCAGCATAATGGACACTGCAGGTAGAATGAATTTCCTTTGTATATTCAGAATCACATCCTCCCAATAGGTTGAAGGAGCCTCCTGAACAGATCTGGGATGACACTGGAAGATTTGTAGAGGGAGGAATGGACAACTACATGATCAGAAAACACAGGGTATGATTCACTAACATATTTGTCACCTTTCTAGCAAGCTTTTCAAAGCAACATACATTAAAAGTGAAAGAATCTGCCTATTTTTCTTCTTTCTACATTTTCTGAATTTGTATCTGTATACAAAACAGATTACGGGGGGTTGCAGACTGCCAGAAATAGTGCAAATTGAGTCTACTTTTAGGGTTAGGGTTAGGATTAGGGAATCATGGGGACTGTAGTTTATTGTGGCACCAGAGCTCTCTGACAGAGAAGGCTCAATGTCCCAGGAAAAAAAAACATTTCCCATGATTCCCTAGCACTAATCCTAACCCTTAAAGTGGACTCAATTTTCACTATTTCTGGAAGTCTGCAACCCCCCCTACAACTACAGATAAGGAAAGGCATATATGTAGGTTTTCTTATTGTGAACATTACAACATTAAGCATTATTTTTAAATAATCTGCAGCTGGCTCTCAACTACTCCACCCAAAACCTCAGCACACTTTACATTTGCAATCTCTTCTGACAAAATCAGGCAAAAGGTACACCAAAATCCATTGCCAGATCTCTGGATGATTTACAGTAGATCTGCAAGGCTTTCCATTTCCCACAGGTGTAACAAAGAGCTTCAACAAACAGCTTAATTAAGCTGCTGAAATTCAGAAAGCAAAGGGAAAGTAGAAGTCAATTAGTGTGAAAAACAATATATATGAGAACTCCAGTTCTAATACTGTAGAGAAATCACAAAATTGTCTATGCTCTTTGAGCACTTTGTTTTGTCATCCTATGTCTGTCTCCTTTCATTGCCATCCTATGACTTCCATACTGAATCTGACACTAGCTGCTGGACCTTGACATTTTGCTGGGAGAAGGAAGACAAGTGGCATAGTAAAATGGTGTCCCTTATATAAAATGGCAAAATCAAGGTTTACTTTTTGGATTTTTAAAATATTATTATTTTCAAGTCATATATAGTTGAATCCAAAGATGCAGAAGTAGTGGATATACAGGACTGACTGTACTTTAAACAAATAAATAATGGTTCCAAGATATCTAATTTATATACCAACCCTCAGAGCTCCATTAGCAGAAAAATCTCTTTGGACCTAGAATCACGTTCCCCATGTAAGAATAAAACAAAGTCTGAGATAGGAATTTCATGATAGTTCTACAAATGTCTTATTCTTTCATGAGTAGAAACACCTCCCATAAAAGCCCCTTTTGATCCAACATGAAATCAGCAAAAAATAGTAATTTTTAGCCCTGAGATTTTAATTTCTTGGAACAATTTTTAAAATGCATATTATTCTTTCCAATCAATCATGCTTTAAACTCAGAAACACTACCATATAAATTACTGTAATTGCTCAAAACAATGTCCCTAGCTCATTTACTGGTTTTTCAAACAAATCCAGACACGTTGTTTTCTGAGATCACAAGCTCCCTGGTTATTTTATATTTCACATTTAATAAGGCTCATAGATTTTCTGTTAATTAGCTATCTTGCACACTTAATTAGTTCATCTATTAAAATCTAATGAAGAATGAAAGACTTAATAGCACCCCTTTTCACACAAACAAGGTACCATGTCAGGGTGGCAGACTTTACTCAGTTAGTGGTAAGATCTGTAAGAAAAGTAAGCTGAAGAATCTGCTTAACATTCATGCAAGTAACATTCGAAAGCATATGATAAATATTTAATATTTTAGGAATTTAAAAATCTTTGTGCTGTCTGCAAGGAATAGAAAATTGGAGCCAGGAATAAAAGGAAGAAACACCATGGATGAACGCATTAATCATGAGCTTCAATTAATATAGTTTAGTGACTAGGTGGCAAGGGGATTAATCAGCATGTAACACTAAATCATCTCCCTATTCTTCATAATAGCAATTTTTAAAAAATGTTCTGAGGGACACACCTGTATTTTTAAATTAGGTCTAGTGTCTAAAGTCTACTAAAGAACATGGAAGGCATGGGGGTGTAGAAGTGAACCTACTGGCACCTCCAGTCTAAACTCATCTGCTTCACCCTGATGAAATCCCCACATTATCACAAGTGACAGATAATGAGAGACCTACTTTCCTAAGTAGACATAAGTCCATTGTGATGCTTGAAGCAGCATCAGGATTTTCAGTCCTTTCCTCCTGCTGAATATCTGCTCTTAAGGGCATTCAAAGAAGATTCTTGAGGTTTTTAGGGTACAAGGGGAGCTGAAGGAAAAAGGAGGAGTTAGGTCGCCCCCTCTTGAGCACACAAAAGCTGCTTACATGGATGCAATGACAACACTGTGGACTGGACTACAAAATTACACAATCCCTTCTGAAAGCACAAAATATGGAATTATGAGAAACAAAATATGGAGAAATGCATAACAGGAAAACAAGACTAAACACAGGCCTGCAGAACTGTGCAATTGTTAAAATAAAATTAATCCTGAATCAGATACATGTAACTGAGCTACACTGGCAGCTGGTGGCTGCCAAATAGTGGAACAGTGAATCCACTTCAAGATACTGCACTCTATTCCCCTAAATGAGTTCAAGCACATTAGACAGATCCTTTAATTCAAAACCTGGAGTGGATTTCTTTGCTCCACTGACATGGAAATCACTAGTTGCCAGTGCTACTGCTGAACTGGTGGAAAGAGGCTTTAATTTAATTTTAGGAAGGAAGGAAGGAAGGGAGGGAGGGAGGGAGGGAGGGACTTCCCTGCTTTCTCATCTCTACAACAGTTCCTCTGGTACCATCAAACTACTACACAGAAGAGCAGGTGACTGTGCTAAGTAAGGTGAGCTTAAGGTTCTCTCTACAATGAATAGGCTCCATGCACTTTATTTCAGCAGAAGGTTTCTGTTAGCAGACAATAGATTTTAGATGAAGTACCTGTATTTTATATTTATAGCTTGTTTGGTATTGTGTGCTGTCAAGTCATTTATGACTTAGGAAACACTTAGGTGAACATATCATAAGGTTTCTTGGCAAGTTTCTTCAGAGGAGGTTTGTCATTGCCATCCTAATACCTGGTTAATCGAAATGAATTTAAGTCTCCAGGACCTGATGAACTACGAAGATATTAAAAGAATTGCCAAATGTAATCTCAGAGCCACTGGCAATAATCCTTGAAAACTCCTGGAGAACAGCAGTCCCAGCAGACTGGAGGAGAGCAAACATTGTCCCCATCTGGGGGGGGGAGAGGAACCCATCAACTATTGTCCAGGTACAATACCAGGAAGGATTCTAGAACATTTCATTAAACAGAGAGTCTGTGAACATTTAGAAAGGAATGCCATAATCACAAAAAGTCAACATGGGTTTCTCAAAAACAAGTCATGCCAGACTAATCTGATCTCTTTTTTTGATAAAATTACCTGCTTGTTAGACGAAGTGAATGTGGTAGACATAGCATATCTTGATTTCAGTAAGACTTTTGACAAGGCCCCCCATGATATTCTTGCAAACAAGATAGTAAAATGTGGACTAGACAATACAACTGTTAGGTGGATTTATAATTGACTGACCAAACCCAAAGGGTGCTCAGCAATGTCTCCTCTTCATCCTGGAGAGAAGTGACCAGTTGGTTCCCACAGGGTTCTGTCCAGGGCCCAGTGCTATTCAACATCTTTATCAATGATTTGGATGAAGGAATAGGGGGCATGCTTCTCAAATTTGCAGATGACACCAAATTAGGAGGAATAGCTAATACCCCAGAAGACAGGATGAAAATTCAAAATGACCTTAATAGATTAGAAAGCTGGGCCAAAGCTAACAAAATGAATTTCAACATGGAGAAATATAAGGTACTGCACTTAGGGGGGAAAATGAAATGTATAGATATAAGATGGGGGACACCTGGCTTAATGAAACTATGTGTGAAAGGGATCTAGGAGTCCAGTAGACCATAAAATGAACATGTGTCAACAGTGTGATGCGGCAGCCAAAAAGGCCAACGTGATTTTAGGCTGCATCAAGAGAAGTATTGAATCTAGATCAAGGGAAGTAATAGTGCCACTGTATTCTGCTTTGGTCAGGCCCCACCTGGAATACTACGTCCAGTTCTGGGCACCACAATTCAAAAAGGATGTTGAAAAACTGGAACGTTTCCAGAGGAGGGCGACTAAAATGGTGAAGGGTCTGGAAACCATGCCCTATCAGTAACGACTTAGGGAACTGGGTATGTTTAGCCTGGAGAAGAGGTGGTTAAGAGGTGATATGATAGCCATTTAAATATTTGAAGGGATGTCATATTGAGGAGGGAGCTAGCATGTTTTCTGCTGCTCCAGAGAATAGGACTCGGAACAATGGATGCAAGCTGCAGGAAAAGAGATTCCACCTCAACATTAGGAGGAACTTCCTGACAGTGAGAGCTGTTCAACAGTGGAACACACTCCCTCGGAGATTGGTGGAGTCTCCTTCTTTGGAGGTCTTTAAACAGAGGCTGGATGGCCATCTGTCGAGGATGCTTTGATTTTGAGTTCCTGCATGGCAGGGAGTTGGACTGGATGGCCCTTATGGTCTCTTCCAACTCTATGATTCTATGATCCTCTGAGGCTGAGACAGTGTGTCTTGCCCAAAGTAACCCAGTGGATTTACATGGCTGAGCCGGGATTTGAACCCTGGTCTCCAAAATCACAGTCCATTGCTTATACCACTATGCTATGCTGGCTGTAGCAGGATAATTGAAATATAAATTCTAATACGGATTACAAGTGAAATATATCTTCCTTCAGGGAAATAACTAACAATATGATCTATACATTGGTAAATATGATTTAAGTCAACAATTCTAATCAAGGTTTTCTGCTTGGCTTCCTGATTTTAATCAAGAAATTGTGCTTGTTTGTTTTAATCAGTAGTACATCAAATCAAATCTGATTGCTTTCTCATTTAAATAAGATAAACTTTTCAGTCTGTTAACATGAGGAAAAGGTACTAAAAGAACAGGAAGTCAAAAGTAGTGTGATGAAAGAGAAGATGAATTGACATGTTTTTAAAAGTAATTTTATTCCTATTTTGCAAAATATTTTCTGCTAATTAGAGAAACATGGAATATGAAGTCGTAGGCTTTCATGGCCGGCATCCATAAGTTTTTTGTGGGTT
>CM034701.1:366481712-366492179 GCA_020142125.1 Phrynosoma platyrhinos | reverse complement strand
AAATTTCGTAGGATGAAGCATTCGTAAGTAGAGGTTCCACTGTATCTATAATTCCATGTTTACCCTGTCCTTGTTAAGCATGCTGTCTTTCATACGACAAAGTTATGTAATTTAGTACCACTTTAACTGTCATGGAGACATCCTATGGAATCCTGGGATTTATAGCTTTGGGAGATATTTCAATTTTCAACCAGACAACTCTAGTGCCACACCAAAAATAAATCCCAGGATTCTAAAAGATGCAGCCATGACAGTTAAAATGGTATGGAAGTGCTATAATTATATAGTGCGAAAGAGTGTCAAGATCAACAAGGTTCTGAAAAAGTGCTAGGCTCTTCACCAAAGTGGTTGTGATCCAGTCTGGCTCAGGGACTTAGCTACAATACAAGGTTGCACAGGTTAGCTGGAGTTGTCTGCTTTGAAACTATGTATATTCTTGCACACTGTTCAAATGATCCTTGTCCTATTTCCATGAATATCTCTTCTACTGACAATCACTCTCTGCCAGCTTCCCAGAATTACTTAGCTACTGTTTTCTATTGTTTAGTACTAGTCGGTCTTCTACATTTGCAGCTTGTACTTTTGAAGCTTTGATTATTCATACCTTTGGTTAATATGTTCTCTCTAGGAATTTCTAGGTCAGGGGTCGGCAACCTTTGTTGCCGGGGGGGCTGGGTGGGTGTGCGAATGCGCGCATGCTCACGACGCCTGCCGTTGTGCGCATGCATGTGTACGTGGGTGGGGATCGCCATTTTGGAACACCCCCCACGTGAGCGCCGTGCAAATTCGCATGGCGCACAGGCGGGGGGCCTTCCCTGGGCCTTGGGAACACCCCCCCCCGGCATGTGCACTGTGCAAATTCATCCAGGGGCCTTCCCTAGGCCTTGGAAACGCCAGGCGAATTGGGAATGGCCCCCCGCCCCTGCGCCAAAGCCCAGGGAAGGTCCCACGGCGGCTGCACCATGCAAATTCGCACGGTGCAGCCACCGTGGGGCCTTCCAAAATGGCGCTCGTGCTCACACGTGGTGCACCAGTGTGCACGAGGCGGCAGCGGCGGCAATGGCGAGACCAGCCACAGACCAGTCCCAAGGCCTCCATGGCCCGCACCTGACCCGCGGGCCATAGGTTGCCAACCCCTGTTCTAGGTCCTCCAACTTCACTCAATTATCAATTTCCATCAGAGGTTGTGTGACAGGACCTAGCAATTCCTAAAGAAAACAATTCTCTAGGCATTTACAGATCCTCCTGAGCTATGTATGCTCATCCTCTAGTAGATATGGACCACACAGTTGCCCTGGATAACCAAGAGATTCCTAGAGAGGTGTTTTCTTAGGTTAAAAAATAGTGGGGGTTTTATTTGCAGTTTTTCCATTTCCGCAGGGGCCCTGCACCTTTAACCCCAGCGAATGTGGAGGGCCCATTGTATTTGGCCAGTCCATTCATCTCTCAAAGGCTCATTCCACTGACAAAGAATGTTAGCAATCAATAATGGATTTTTTTAAAAAGTACATCAGGTCTCACCAAACAAATGGTATATTAGGTGGTATGGCCTTTTTCAGTTATGGCAAAAAATTAAAGTAATTTCCATTTCTACAGAAGTATCTTGGCAGAGCTTACACAAAAACGAGGAAAACATATATATGCTAGTCATGTCAAGTAGCCCAAAAGGATTACCTTATTAAGTTCTTCTATTCGTCTTATCAAATATGGATTGCTTGAAGAATTTTCAAAATAGACATAATCTGTTAGAAAAATGAAAAGATATTTAAAGTTCTTCCCAAAAATCAAAACAGAACACCAGTATTAAATAACACTCTGAGAAACCCAATGTTTTATGGTTATATGGAACCACATTATTACTATGTGTAGGTTCAACCAAGTATCTGGCTTCATTATACTTTAGATATTCAAAATTTATGAATAAATTCTCTTCTGCAATTCCCAGGATTAACTAAGCAAAACCTCACTAATGATTCAGTCCCACAATGATTTATATAGTGGCTTAAATTTTGCCCAGTGGGAGATTCACACACTAGTTAAACCCTAAAAGAATTACTTTTGTGCTTTGAAATAGACTAGACTGGAGCTAGTAAAACTACTTGTAAATCATAGCCATAAATAACATTTCCCACCAGATGCAACCTTAAAGTGGCCTTTTGCTAACCCACTCAATCCAAAGGCCCCAGAAAATTAGCAAAAAAATTTAGCAACTTCAATTAACATTTTTGAGATCACAGCCTTCTATAACATACCTTGCTTGCTCTTCAAAATTATTTTCTGAATGATTAATATAATGCAAAACCCTTTCTCCATAGACTAATGCTACTTTATTGTCAAAAGAATTGCTGCTTGTATACCCTAAATTCATTTCAATATTACCCAAACCCATGATATTTACTTTGGGAATGCTGCAAACCTAGTGACTGTCTGGGTCCCAACCATAGCTTCACATCCTTTTCAAATCATATCAAAAGGCTATGGCATCTGTCCTATACTATCCCAAGGTGTTATCATTCAGACTTCTGTAACACAGGAACTGAGCAGACAGGCCAGGATCCCAACTCAGATCAGTCCAAGGGCTGGCGTAGGGATGCATGGATGTTTACATGCCTGCCCATCCCTGCGACAGGGACCCACCACTAACACGTTCCTCTTACCTCCGTCTCCCATTGCCACTAGTGAAAAGACCCTTGTCACTGCGTCTAATGTGGACATGGGGCGTTTGGCTACACCCACGTGGCCAGGCACCCCGATTCCACATCAGACATGGCAACACGGGTCTTGTCAGTAGCAACAACAGTGGGCGGAGGTAAGTGATGCAAGGGGCCATCCGATCCGTCATTGTTTGCAAACGGAGGGTCATTTTGACCCACACTAATGCCTCTTTGACCCAGGATCAGGCTGGATCCACTAAATTCATGTCCGGTCTTCCAGATTCCAGCCCAGGGCTAATGGCCTGCATCATCCAAACAGAACAATGTGAAACCAGGGGGAACACAGGCCTTTTGGCCTATGCAGACAGCACTATAGTCTATGTGGTGCTGTCTTTGAAACATGTACAGAAACCTCATCTAGTTCCCAAAAAATTGAAGAAAGATCCTTAATATGTTCTAGCTACAGGGAGCATACCAACTGTTCCAACAGTTCCACTCCCTGCCAGTCCATTTCCAGGCACAATTGAAAGTGCTGGTTATGATATATAAAGCCCTATATGGCTTAGGCCTAGGTTATTTGAAGGATCAGATTTTTCCATATGAACTTGGCTAGATTTTGAGATCTCCAGGAGCGGCTCTTGTCTCAATCCCATGAAGCTACCTCAGGTTGGAACAGGTTGGAAGAGCTCTCTCGGGGTTGTTCCCAGACTCTGGAAGTTCCTCCCTAGAGAATCAAGATCAGTGCCCTCCATGATGTCCATTCAGTGTCCTTGTTTGCTTTGACAGGCCTTTGGAAACTGACTATTCATGGAGAAATGGCTTTTAATAATGAGTTGTATTATCTGGATTTGCTATTTTATTAAATGTATTTGCTTTTAAATTCCTTTTACTCTTATTGATAGTTTCATTGTATTTTAGCTTTTGCATATTTCAGTGATGTAAACTTTTATCTGTATTCCTTTCAACTTTTGTAAGCTGCTTTGAGTCCCAGTGCTGGAGAAAGGGTGGAAATTAAACAACAAACAAGCAGATATTGCTCACTGAATCATCAAAGAAGCTGACCATGAATCATTCAAGCACAGGAACAGATGCAAGAAATGCCCTTCACTAAATGCATGAAAATATCAAAAGACTCATGAACTTCAATTTGATATTTAAAGGGACAATTCCACACTCCCTCAGCCTCAGAGGTTGGCAATGGTAAACCCCCTCTGAAGAAATGTGCCAAGAAAACCCCAGGTAGGTTTACCTTAGGGTTGCTGTAAGTCAATTATGGATGGGTTTTGGGGTCAGTGGGTGGGATTGGGATTGTATTTTATGGAAATTTTTAATGTTGTAAGCCGCCCCGATAGCTCTGCAGAGGGGCGGGATATAAATTATTGTTATTATATTTTATTATTATTAATCATTGTGCCCTTCTGCTTATCACCTTCAAGTAAATAATAATAATTATTATTATTATTAACTTGAAGATGACAACAACAACAGCAGCAAAGAGAAAAAGAACTATTAATTCTTTATTTATACTTGAACACAGGTAATCAGGAGAGAAAAGGAACCAATGATTTCTTTGAGACTGTTGATTTAACCATACTACAAAAAACTTACAGAAATTTATGAAAGTCATTTGATTCTAGTGAAAAACATCCTAGGATGAAAAGAAAATCTCTTATATCTCTAATATTAAGACAAATATGATAAGAAACAAATTAATGAAACAGAACAATTGCATTAGATATCCTTGTGACCAATCACAGAGAAATTATTGGCTCCTTTTCTCTCTTGACTACCTGTGTGCATCTAAAAATAAAAGAATGATAGTCTCTTGTTATCTTTGCTTTGCTGAATTATTTGGAAGAGTGTCTTAGGCTGCATTCACAGTCATAATCCAGATTGACATAACTGCCATGGCTCAATGTGATGGAATTCTGGGTTTTGTGGTTTTGTGAGATATTTAGCCTTCTATGTAAGAGAGCTCTGGTGCCACAACAAACTACAAATCCCAGAATTCCATAGCATTAAGCCATGACAGTTAAAGTGATGTCAACCTGGATTATTTTTGCAGTGCTGATGAAGCCTTGCACAATTCCAGAAATTGCTGTTTGAAGATATGTAAGTACACTTTGATACAGTAAACAAGGTATTTTATATATTTGTCAAAAATGTAACTAATTTTATATTGTCTAGGTTAACATATGTAATTGAATTTTTATTTTATTTTATAGTATAGACCCTGAAGCAAATTTTGATAGAGGCCAAAACACACTGAGCTTTATAAAGTACTAAGAAAATAAAGAAGTGACCATACATCAGCACATGTACTCTGTCTCTTATTTTGCTTTTATTTTCTACATCACAACCCTTCAGAGATTTGAAGACAAATGTCATGTCTCATCTCTACATTCCTTTATTCTTTTCTACTCCAGGCTAACATATTTCCAAATATTTCTCAATGGATTTATTTTTCTAGATATTAAAATCCTGATCACCCTCTTGTGCACACACTCTTTGGTCAATACCTTTCTTAAAAGATGGTGCCTGAAACTAACCACAGTACTGAGATCCAGTTTGTCTATCTGCCTGTATCTTCTATATAAATTATCATATACCCACAGCCATTAAAAAAAATCAAAGATCAAATGCCTTTGTGTTTTGTTAGAATTGCTATTTTTGTTAACAGCATGGACAATTTTCAACTGCTAATAAACTCCTACATCTCCCATCTAAGGTTATTTTTAATCTTGGGAAAAGAGCATCTGTGTAAGATATTGTAAAATATTACACCATAAATCAGAAAATTAAAAATAAAATATTGTTCATATATAGAAATCTACAATGTTACAATGAGCCCTTGGATATTCTATAAGAAAAGGACTAATCTCAAGTGCTAACAACAACTCCAGTCTCTAGGTTACCTTTAATGCATATCCTCAGGAAATACAGACTGAGTATCCCTTATCTGAATTCTGAAATCTAAAATACTGCAAAAACCAAAACTTTTTTCATGGCTGGCTGAGATAGTGACACCTTTACTTTCCAACGGTTTTGTTTCATGGACAAAATTATTTAAAATTACCTTCAGGCTATATGAATAAGTCATATAAAAACATAAATTAATTCTGTGTTTAGACTTGGGTACCATCTACAAGATATCCTATTATGTATGTACAGAGCTTTACATATCTTTATGTAAATTTTAATGTTGTAAGCCGCCCCAATTGCTCTGCAGAGGGGCGGGATATAAATAATAATAATAATAATAATAATAATAATAATAATAATAATAATAATGAAATACAAAAAATTCCAAAACACTTTTGGTCCCAGTATTTTGGATAAGGGAGACTCAATCTATACTCGGAAGGTATTTTTCTGGAACTAAAGTAGAAACATTAAAAAAATAAAACAACTCAAGTGAAAAGTGTAGACTGGCAAGTAAATATAGTGTTTAAATGGTACATTACTACCAGTGTGAACAGAAGAATGAACTGGCTAACAGTACAGGTAAAGTTAAGAGCCGAGACAATTTCCATATGCATCATGAGTCATACAAAATGTGTGGAAAAGTAGGCTCGGCAATGCCATGGCAAATGGTTTTCGTACACTTTCCAAATCATTACACTGAGGAAGACTTTAAGAAATGCTCATGACCCCATACAAGGGCTATGACCCTGACTGGAGAATTCATGACCTAATTAAAAATGACTAGATTGTGCAAGCCTTCAGCTGAACTCTCATAGGAGTATTTCCATATAGAATACTTAGGGGACAGATGGAGACTTGTAAACCAATCCTAAACCACTATATTGTCTGAAGTGTAATCTAAAGTAACACTGTGGCCTTAGAAACTCAGAACCTGACACTTCCATCCTACAATTAGGGATGTAATTCTTTGCTAATTTCATTCTTGTAGGAAGTGACAACTGATTTTAGCAATTTTCTTCCCACTAAGAAAGAAGTATTTTTAAAAAACACAGTTTTCAAAACCTATCCACAGTCTGAGACTTATTCTGTACAAAAATCGTGCATGTTGGGGAGGGAGCAGGAAACAGAATTTTCTGTACAGAAATATTAATGTTTGTACATAAAATATTGTTTTCTGCACAGAAAATGCTGGACTTTGTGCAATAAAGGCACATGCAAATTTTGAGTAAAATAAGCCCCAAACTGTGAAGATTCTCCAGTCCAGGATTTTTCTTTTCAAGGTTTCCCAACACATTTGAGAATCATTTGTCAATATTCTTTACATCCCTATCTTACACACATCTACCTAAAATAAAGCCCCACTTTCAGATGAGTTTATAAAACTGCAACTCTAAATGTATGATTGAAGCAAGCCTGTGTTACTCAAGTCCTGAACAGTCCCTTGTTCTTTAGAAAAAGATCATTTTCCACATGTAGATACCTACAGTGTCCTTTTCAATTTGTATTTACATGAGAACCTTGTGCTAAAGGTACATAAAACAAGTGTTATGTTCTTAAAGTAACAAAATTACTTTCAGTCCTTAAAGACAGTTAATGTTGCATTTTTTAATGTTTCCCAAAGTGTGTGGGAGGGGGGCTTTTTTTAAAAAGAACCCAAACAAAACACAGGGGTTTTTCTTTTCCAAGTTTTTCCCCAGACTTTCACTACTGAATCCTCTCCCTTTTTGACAGAACAGAGTACTTTAAGGTTGAAGAAAGTTTTTAAAAAAATAAATTTACTACTGCTTTACAGGAGATGCACAAATAATTCACTCAAGAAAGAAGGAAGACAAGTCTGCCTATAAATGAAGTCTGTCATTAAAGAACAAGGTTATCTCTTGGTGTGATGCCCAAAATCAGGAGCACAGCTCTGTTTCTTTGCACTGCTGGCTAGAAGGTGTGAGCAGATAACAGCCCAAAGCAAGACAGAGTTATCCCACAGGTAAGTTGCCATGTCTTCTTTTTCCTTTTTGAACTTTTTCGCCACACCTTGAAGACGCTGACAGCATGACTGTAGCTCCCCTGGCACTTTAAAAGAACAAAAGTACAACTGCACTAACCTGGCATTCAACTATTCCATCAGAAGACTGGAAAGTGCCTCAGAGCACAATTCAAGCTGCTCATCCAGGCTCTGAAGAGCCAAGAGGGGACAGTACACTACTTTCCCATGTCAGATTAAACAAATGAAAACCATACCAAAGTACTCTCAGTCTTTGGACAGGCTATATATTACTTGGTACCCTCAAAATGAACCCAAACTAAGTTCACTTTCGAATTGGAAAGTGAAGAAAAGAAACAGAAACTCAACTCAACTCAAACTACTCAGTATGGATGGTTAAGTTCTGCAGTCTAAATTAAATTTCATTCTTTCACTGAGAAAAACAGAACTTTTAAAGGCTTAAAATGACTTAGGAGCTGGACAGACCACCCCAAAGGGGCAGTGGCAAACCGTCCCTTTCCTCGCTGGATTGCGGCCACGGCAACTGCACACCACAGCCCCGATCTGGCCATTCTGCGGCACAAAAAAAAGCTGCAAAAGGGCACCCTAACCACCACCACAGCTCTTCAGCAGCTCTTCTGCACAGTGCATCTAAATCAGGGGTAGGCAACCTTTTTGAGCCAGGGGCCGGGTTGCTTTCCCTCAGACAATTGGGGGGCCAAAGCACCATAAATAAATAAATATTAAAATTAAAATTAAAAAATTTAAAAATTTTAAAAAAATAAAAAATATGCATGCACACTTTCCCAGCCCCCCAAAAGCCATGGAAAAACCCCTGTGGAGATTTTGCCAAGAAAACCCCAAGAACAAGTAATAACAACAATAATCAATATCATCATGGTGGGCGGTGGCAGCGGCGGAAGGACCAGCCTGGGGCCGGTCCAAAGGCCTTGGGGGGCCGCATCCGGGCCCCGGGCCTTAGGTTGCCTACCCCTGATCTAAATGCTGTGCCAAAGACACACCTTTTTACCACGCACCATGCACCATGCAGTTGCTTGGGCAGCGTAATGCCGGCCAGGGGGCAGAGTTAGGATGGCCGGTGTGTGGTTGCCACATTCCCACTCTGCCCCCAGGCCGGCTCTTTACGCCAGTCTGTAAAGCCCCTTACTGACAAAACAGAAGACTAAGATTCAACAGTGAATAACTTAAAAGCTATATATGTGACAACTGTGTCCCACAAAGAAATGCCAGTGTATTGGCTGGAGGGAAGCTCAGAGCAAAATCAAGTACACAGAAATAACATGTGATGCACTTCCAGAGTTTTGAAATAACATGAAAAATAATGTTCTTATTCACTACATAAGGATAAATTTTTGTTACGCTTTTTAAAAAATTACTTGTTACTTTATAACATTACCAGGAGATACATTTGAGGTTAATAGGGGTTTCTAATTGCTAAAACTATTTTTATTTTAAAAATCAGTGAAAAAATAACATGTTACTAACAACCTATTCATTGCAACCAGAGAAAAGGTTATGCACATGGACATCACGAGATGGCCAACACAAAAAACAAATAAATTACATAATTAGAAGTAAAAAATGTCAAAGCTCCATACTGGTGGCCAAGACTAGCCCAGGTGCTGGCTGTGGCACAGATCATGAACTACTCATTTCAAAAATAAAAGTAAAACTCAAGAAGAGAACAAAATCAGTCATCATACCAAAATACAATGTAAGCAACATTTCTACAGAATCCATCGACAATATACGGACAGATTTGCAGTACAATAGATCATGAACCGGAATAGCTTTGATCTGAAACCAGGGACATAATAAAAGGAGAATGCATAAAGACACTTCCAACAGACAAAAGGAAAGCGAAGAAACCATGGATGACAAATAAAACGCTACAAGTAATAAAGGAAAGAAGAGAAACAAAAGAAAAAGGAAATAAGAATAAATTAAGAACCATGTACACAACAGTACACCGGCTAGTGTTACAACGACCACTGCAGAGAAATGGAAGACAACAACAAAAAGGGAAGAATGAGAAACGTATTCCACAAGATTTGAGAAATCAAGGGAAAGTTCAAACCAAGGACTAGGACACTCTACAAGTGGGGTAAGCAACCTTTTCCCTTTAAGGGCCAAGGGACCCAGAATCCCAGGAGCTATTGGCCAAAATGGGAATATTTACCAACATGGCTGAGGCTTCTGGGAGCGGACATCCTTCGGCCCTTAAAGGGGAAAGGTTGCCTATCCCTTACAACAATAAAAATAACATAATGCAAGACCTGGAAGGAATAAAAAGACATTGAATGCAATACACAGAAGATCTATACAAAAGATATGACAAAATGAAGGACAGATGGAACAAAGAGCCATATGAAGATGAACCCTCAATTCAATTGGAAGCTGCAATAAAAGAAATGGCAAAAAACAAGACTCCAAGAACAGATGATATACCAATAGAACTGTTGCAATCCACACTGACAGTAAACTCTAGTGCTAACCACTATATGTTAACAGATATGGAAAACAAAACGATGGCCAACAGATTGGACCGATGAATACACTTCCCCAGCTACAAAAAAAAGGAGACACAAGAGACTGCAGCAACTATAGAACCATAGCACTAATCTCTCATGCAAACAAAATTGTGCTCAAAATACTGCAACACAGATTCCATCCACATATGGAGAGAGAAATCCCATAGGTTCAAGGAGAGTTCAGGAAAGGAAGAGGCACCAGGGATCACATTGCAAATATGTGATGGCTAATAGAGAGTAGCAGGCAGTTCCGAAAAAAAATCAGCATGTGCTTTGTAGCAAAGCATTTGACTGCATAGATCATGAAAGGGCCTTAAAGATATGGGAGTGCCAACACATCTGATAGTCCTAATGAGGA
>CM034701.1:366458196-366468281 GCA_020142125.1 Phrynosoma platyrhinos | reverse complement strand
TTTTGCTTGCATGGGAGATTAGTGCTATGGTTCTATAGTTGCTGCAATATCTTCTGCCTCCTTTTTGTTGATGGGGATGTATATTGATCACTTCCAATCCATTGGCCATTGTTTTGTTTTCTATATCTGTTGGCATATGTTGGCTAGCACTTGAGTTGATTCTCTCAATGTGGATTGCAACAGTTCTATTCCTAGAGTCTTGTTTTTTTCCATTTCATTTATTGCAGCTTCCACATGATGTTTAGAATTTGGGGTTCATTTTCATATGGCTTTTTGTTTCATGTATCCTTCATGTTGTCATCTATTTTATATAACTCTTCTGTGCATTGCATCCATCATTTTTTTATTCCTTCTTGGTCTTGAATTATGTTATTTTTATTGTCATAGAGCATCTTGGTCCTTGGTTTGAACTTTCCCTTGATTACTCGAATGTTGTGGAATAGGTCTCTCATTCTTCACTTTTTGTTGTTGTCTTCTTTTTGTCTACATTTGTCATTGAAGTAATTTTCCTTATCTTTGCTCACTATCCATTTTATTCTAATTCTAATTCTAATTCTAATTTTACTTCTAATTATATATGTATGGCTATGTATCATTATACATTATAGATACATTGGATACATTATACATCTATCACTATGGTGTGGATCAGGCCTGGACAACTGTGGTGGGCTAGAAGAGGTCATGGAGAGCCCCATACCCCAGTGCACTTACTGCCATAAAAAATATTTTTTTAAATTCCTTCCACACAACCATGGAGACATTTTCATCATATTTTTAGAGACTTTTTTTAACAACAAGAAGGTTGCACAAGTGAGATATTGTGACTTATCAAAGGTCACCTGTGGGCCAAGGGGGATTCATATCCTGACCTTCAGAGTTGTAGTCCAACACTCAGACCACTACACCATGCTGGATCCCTTTTCCCCAGTATTAAGGCTCCATTGTTATTGTTGTTGTTGCTGTTGTTGTTGTTATGTGCTTTCAAGTCATTTCCAACTCCTGGTGATGCTAAGGCAACCCTATCATGGGGTATTACTGTCAAGATTTGTTCAGTGGAAATATGCCCTTGCCATCCCCTGAGGCTGAGAGCATGCGACTTGCCCAAGGTCATCCAGCGGGTTTCATGATCAAGTTGGGAATAGAACCCTGGTCTCCAGAGTCACAGTCTAACACTCAAACCACTATGCTGCTCTGGCTCTCATTGAAAGTCATGAGGGTGAGGCTCGGGGACACTGCTCTACTAGAATAGAGCTTAATTGTGGCATCCCTCAGGGCGCCATCCTGTCCCCGATGCTATTCAATATTTATATGAAGCTGCTGGGAGGGATCATTTGGAGGAATGGAGCGCAGTGTCATCACTATGCTGATGACACCCAGATATACTTCTCCATGACCTGGTAATCGGCTTTGACTTCAGATGGCGTCTCTCCTCTCAATTATTGTCTTAACGTAGTAATGGACTAGATGAGGAAAAACAGACTGAGACTGAATCCAGACAAAACAGAAGTACTAACAGTTATGGGCCCGAAACCAGGTCTGAGAATACAACTTCCAGTCCTGGATGGAGTCACACTTTCCTCCAAGGACTGGGTTCGCAGCTTGGGGGGTACTCCTAGATTCGTCACATTCACAAATCAGGTGAATGTGATGGTCAGGAGGGCCTGTTATAAGCTTTGGCTGATAAGCATGTGTGCCCAGCTCCCGCCATCATACGCATGCATGCGCAAGTGCAGGTGCCATTTTTGAAAGCAAAATGGTGCCCCGTGTTGCGCGTGTGCGGCGGCAACAATAGTGGCAGCGTGAGTGCAAGCGCGAGCGCAGCAGCGGCAGCAGGACCAACCACGGGCTGGTTCCAAGGCCTCGACTGGCCGGGTTTGGCCCATGGGCCGTAGTTTGCCGACCGCTGCCCTACATGGCTTGGTTCCAACTTATCTCCAGAACCTTCTCCTTCCATATGATCCTCCCCACACACTTAAGTCCTCTGGGAGGAATCTACTACAGCCAATGTAAACTAGGCTGTCGACAACCTCCCAGAGGGCCTTCTCTACCGTCGCTCCCAGATTATGGAATTGCCTGCAGGATGAGATCCATCTCATTACCACTCTATATAGTTTCAAAAAAGCTGTCAAGATGGATCTCTTCTGGCAAGCCTTCCCTGATTAGCTTTCCCGGCCCTAGGATTCAGCCACCAGCCCCCAGAGCTGCCATCGCTGTGTCATTCCTCTTTGTATGACTTGGTTTTAGTGTAACTTGTGTTTTAAAATTGACTAGTTTAATACTTTTTTTAAGGGGTGGGTGGGTTAGGAAATTGTTGCATTATGGATGTTTTTTAATGTGTAAGCCGCCCCGATTGCGCTGCAGAGGGAAGGGATAAAAATAATTTTTATTATTATTATTATTAATATTAACTCAATAGGTAAACTTAAAAGTTAGTTCAAAATGCAATATTAAAATCTTTAGATGCTTAAAACCATTGACATATATTGAAAAAAATTATTAAAATACAGGAGATAATATAAACAAGATGGAACACCATTAAAGGCTCATTGCAGTCAATTCCCAATAGCCTATCAAAACAGAACAGTTTTCACTCACCAGCAGAAGAGCAGCAAGAAGCTAGACATCTTAGCCTCCTGCAGGACAGTTCAAATGTTTGAGAGCAGCCACCCCTTGTTCTCATCAAATATTCTTGGGAAGGTAATAGGACTGAGGATAGGATCATCTCCAAAGATGTTACTGGTTCATATAGTGAGATAAAGTTCTTCAGATAATCTGGATATGAGCCATAAAGAGACTGAACTGTATTTGTCAATACGGACCAGAACTATAGTATAGCAGAAATTTTAGACCACTGAAAACCTCTTGTTTAGTTCCCCCACCCTTGATTTTAACAGGAAGAAATTGTGATTGTACTTGAGGGGGGTTAAAAAGTGGGACTAGTTACCATTTTCAGTATCAACATATCAAAACAGAATTATTTGCATATAAAAACATTGCAGAATACTGCTTCAACGCCAATCTTATTATGTAAAAGACATATCCCTTACAGTGTTTGAGCTTGATTAATGAAAACAGTTTCAATGATAGTATTCACAAAATTAGCATTATTTCAGAGAAAATGTTCTGTTGTTCTCAGAGATGACAGCAAACCATTAATTTCATTTTCATGAATTGTAGGGAAGTGTTGGCTTAATTAGACACATTTGCCAGCTTATCTTCAGTTAAGCAAAAGGTGATTCAGAATTAAGGATCCACATAGTGCTTGAGACAACTAATAGAAGCATTTCTTTTTTACAGTGTTCATTTCATCTAATCACCTGTCTAACTCCTTTGTTTCAAATGAATATGTGCCTGCTAGCTTAATATTTCTTATAAACTATTCAGTACTGCCTTTTTTCATTTCTTGTCTTAATGTGAAATGAGGATTCAAGTCCCAGCACTAAAAGAAATGAAATGTGTCACATCACAAATGTTAGCTTTTCTTCCAGTTTTGGCAAAGAGTCCAGTTTCTAACATATTGGGAAAGATTTCATTGTCTGAAATGGATGCCGGATAGGTTCATTACCTATAAGGAAGGCTTTAAGGATAAAGATTAGAACATAGGCCTTCTATTCTCATGGAACCCCATGTTCTTGAGATTATCACTTCCTTTCTTATCTGAAAAAAAGAAAAAGATGTAAGAGCTGCTTTGGATGAAACCAAAGGCACATCCAGCAGTCTGTTTCCATAGTGGCTGTGAAGCCACCAAGCAGAACATGAATAATAGAATCCTAGAGTTGGAGGAGACTCTCAGGGCTATCCAGTCTGCCATGCAGGAAGACACAATCCAAGAGGGTGATAGCATTCTCCCAATTATGTTCCCCAGCAAGAGGTGTTTAGAGATAACCATTTGTTGTTGTTGTGTGCCTTCAAGTGATTTCCAACTTATTTCAACCCCAAGGTGACTTTATCATAGAGTTTTCTGGGGCTGAGAGTGGTGACTCACTGAAGGACACTCAGATAATACCATTACTGGAGGTAATGCATATCCTTCATGGCTGCTACTGGGAGCTTCCATGAATTTATCTAGTACCAGTTCCATTTTAAACCCATCCAAGTTGGTGGCCTTCACTCACTCTTCTAGCAACATCTAAAGCTTAACTGTCTTGTGTGCAAAATCTCCCACCATTCAACTTCATGATGAGAGAGTTCACCTATCTCAACTGAAAACCTCTCCATGATAGAAAGCTCGGAGCATGACAGCAAGAAATATGATGTAATGATCTTCTCCTTGATTTTCTATATGAAAGGTGAGGCTTGTTGGGTATGAGGGCTTGCCTTTCTTCTCCAGTCTTCAGGGCACAGGGCAGGAATGTCAGGGAAAGAACACTGCCTTGAAAGGTAGGTGTAGGTGTATATTTTCCTCAATTTTTGTAGAGTTGATGTGGGTTGTTTGTTTGTTTGTTTGTTTTTTCATTTGAATGACATGCTCTGTGCAACTGTGGATGATGCTTAAAGTATGCTACCTCCTCTAACATCACAAGAAGTAATCTCTAGACCTCAGTTTTGGTCACTGGAATCTCAAGGACTGAGACTGTCCTGACCTGGCAACCCTAGTGGAAAAGGTTTTCCTTCCCATTATATGAGTCTGCATCTATAGTCTGAAAAGGAATAGTCTGACAAGGCTGTAGCTTTTTAAAGTAAATGGAATTCCCATTTGTCATAAACCGTTTATGAACCTAGGAGTGGTTTTTCATGCTTCATTATACTAAATCCCACACAAAGGCAAACCCACTCTGAGCAATTTCTGCCAAGAAAACCCCATGTTAGGTTCACCTTAGGGTCAGAAGTTAAGTCAAAAATGGCATGAAGGCACACAACAGCAGCAACAGCAACAATAACAATAATTAGCAACCAAATAGTTTCTGTATTCACCATCTCTGCAAAAATTTTAATATTGTTAGAGCTCCTAAGGCATGTAAAGTCCTGTCCTGCTCCTTTTGAATTGGAGCACTGTGTGTGGTATATTTACAAGAAAATGCATTCCATATCTTTTTTAACAAACTGGACGCAGAACTGTTATTTGCATTAGAAATCGATGGAGCAAGTTGTTCATGACTAAGGGCCTTTACAGGCTGCCAGAAATAATGCAGCTTGAGACCACTTTAACTGCCGTGGCTCAATGCTAGGGAATTATGGGAACTGTAGTTTTTTTCTGAGACATTGAGCCTTCTCTGTCAAAGAGCTCTGGTGCCACAATAAACTACAGTTCCCATTATTTTTTAGTACTGAGCCAGGACAGTTAAGTGGCCTCAAGCTGCATTATTTCTGGCAGTCTGTAAAGGCCCTCAGTTCCCACATAAATCTTAACTTCAGTGGGGTCTTCCCATCTGTGAGGGTTTGGTTCTGTCCCATTTCCCATCAAAACAAAAACCATGGGAACTCAAACCCATATTAGTCAATGGGTAATGATGTGCATATGCTCATGTCAGCATGCCAGCAGGTGCACGATGCCGTTAGCAAATATAGGGTGGGCCAAACCCCAGAGCACTAATCTGCAGATGGCTTGTCCACCAACACAACAGGCATGCTATACAACCAACTTAATTTAGATCCATTTTTCAAGATCTGAGCTGGGGTGTTAATAACAGGACTTCTTAAAGACCTCTCATTTTTCAGGTTGCCAAAAGTTGGATCAAACTTGGTGGTATCTAACAGCAAGAAATGCTGAATGACACACACAGTAAAAACTGCTGTTTCTGAGATCGTTTCTCAGCAGTTCAAAACAAATTGCAATAATAAAAATATAAAAGAACAGAACAAATATAAAAATGCCAATCATAAAATGTGTCAACAACAAAAAACAATAAAAAGAAAACTACCAGTTCACAACCAACTATTGTCCAAAACCTGGAGGTAGAATGATGGACTTTTTTGTCTTTCTGAAAAGCCATTGTGATAGGGCTAGGATTACCTGGTGAGCTGTATAAAGTGCATCAGACAAAACAAATGCAGCTCAGTGCTCAAAAGCAAATTTATCACAAGTGTGCATACAAAGAATTCAGAGCAGAGGGAAAGGAGCAACTTTATGCTCTACTTTGAGATCTGCATGGCTAGCATCCCAAGGAAACAAGAAAATGTAACATATTGGCCAGCATCCTGCTAGTTGCATGCACAAGCATGATTCCATTATGTGTATGCGTGTGAATGCATGTGTTTGTCATTGGAGGGGTTGGTATTCCTTTCCTTCCTCCACAATGACCAAAGTCACTCAGGACTCACCTTGTTGCTGCAATAGCCTACCCTAACAGCCATTCTGTTGTTAGTGGAGAATTTGGAGGGCATCAGAAAAACGTCTGGCAGTGTCTCTGTAGCCATATGCTGACTGATGACATCATCTGCTGAGACTTCTGGAGGACCCTAGTGGATCTTGGCAGAAGACGTTCTCATTCTGCATCTGGCTGTGAGAACATAGCCAGACACTTTTCTGAAGTGTCTCCTTTGCTATCAACCAGCCATGGAATGGTTGGGGTGGAAGGGAGGCTATTGCTGTGAAACGGTGAGTCCTGGAGCTGGTAATGGGGGAGTTGTAGCAGAGTTCTGCATTGTCATTGTGTGCCTTCAAGTCATTTCCAACTTATGGCAACCCTAAGGTAAACTTATCATGGGGTTTTCTTGGCAAGTTTCTTCAGCGGGAGTTTGCCATTGCCATCCTTTGAGAGTGTGACTTGCTCAAGGTCACCCAGTGGGTTTACATGGCTGAGCCAGGATTCAAACCTGATTGAAAGTCCAATGCTCAAACCACTACAACGCACTGGTTCCAGAGTTCTGCTTATGGAACTCTTATGATAGTATGTCATTGTATGATCCCATCCATTCTTGGCTGTCTATTTGTCTAAACAACAAAGAATATTGGTAGCATGAGCCTTTCTGGACTATAGCCCACTTCATTAGAGGCATAGAGTATCTTCAGGACTTTCAAGCATATATATTGTGCACATGGCTGGGTTTGCAGACAGTGATGTCAGATATCTACTTATATTAGGCAGATTTTGGAAAAGTTAAATTTTGTACTCTATAACACCCAGCCAGTATGGGCCTTGCCAACTTGGAGATTCTGTGAGTAGTAGTCCAAAAGAGTAACTTTTCTAAGCTCTGGTCATACTGGTTATAACAATGAACAAAACATCACCATCAGCTAACAGAAGTGGGACAAAATGGGTAAACTAATGCCTTTAAAAGAAGATGAGAGCAGCCACAGTTTACAAACAAAAGGAAAAGCAAAGAAAACCATAGAGCCTGCTGAATTAAAAACAGTTTATTCACACACGTTTTAACTGACTTATCCCCAGAGACAATAATGGGTCTGTCTTTATAACTTGAGGAGAGATTTAAGTGCTCTCCAAAAGGACAAAGGGCCGAAGGAACTGAGTTCAGTAGCACAGCAGGCAGGAAGAAGGGATTAACTAATGCAAAGCAGCAGACGTGCCCTACCCCTTGCACCAGAGCTTGAAAAGTTCCTTTTTAAAAGTCATTTGCTTCTGCTGTTCATTACAGTTCTTGAGAAGTAATTTGATGTTATTTTTTACAGTGTTTGAAAAGTAAGATGTACACCCTTCCTCAGAAAAGCAATTAATTACCTGTACTATATTACTGAAGCCACCATGGTTTGAGTGTTGAACTACAGCTCTGGAGACCATGGTTCGAATCCTTGCTCAGCCATGGAAACCCACTGGTTGACCTTGGGCCACACACTTTTATCTTCAGAAGAAGGCAAAGGCAAACCCTCTCTGAATGAATTTTGCCAAGAAAAGTCCTTATGGCCTTAGACTCACCATGTCAGAAATGACTTAAAGATACACAACAAATGTATTACACAGGACTCATTATTTCCTAGCTCAACCTGGGTTGTGTTGTATAGGAATAATACCAGTCTGAGATTCCAAATGAATAGATTCAGATGGGAAGGGATGGATTAATATGTCGCACCTGTGCTTAGTGCTTAGCTTGTGCTGTATTAAGTGCAATGGCCTCCAGATCTATCCTCAGGAAAAGCATCCTGAGGGCTTGTTCCCACTATGATTTAAAGTGAATTGCTGATCGCATTATCTGTCCATCGTTCCCACTTGAAGCCAATTCCGATCCTACTGCATTCAGTTTCAGTTGTGATGAAGTGAGACTAGTTTTTTGGTGGTTCTTGGGAAAAGAATCAATTCTGAAAGTTCAGCAAGTGTTCAGCAAGTGGGAATGACGTTCAGATCTGAATCACATCTTAATGGAGGGAGGGACAGTGGCAGAGCGGTTGGCTGAGGGTTGTCATCCATTTTTGTTTGAGTGCTGCATTTTGTCTACCCACACACATGTGGTGGCTTTAATTTTCACTTTTACACTGATCGATTCCTGTGAATCTCCAATGTGTGTCAGGAGGTAAGACGATGGTGTGGTTTTCTTTAGGAGGGGGATCTGTGTTTTTTAAAAAATTTATGATAGAATATGCAATTACTGGTTGTTTTATAGAATCTCTACAGTGAGCAAGGGCTCTCCTAACGGAGATTCCTCACTCCTCTGGCATACATTAACCGTAGGTGCCTCCAACTGATGTTGGGAGGGCAGGAGGGAGTAACATTTGAGCTCTTGATATGGCCTTTTAAAAAAACATGACAGTATATCCAATCTATTGTATTTGCATTGATTTTCTTTTGCTAGCCATTGCTTCCATGCTGGGGAGTTCCTTGGCACGCCTGCTCCAGTCCCCATTGAGGGAAGCCTTGGCTTTTGTCCTACACTTCAGTCCTGTCCTATCACACCCTTTCTCCCTGCAATTTTTTCATATATATCTATATTGTGGTGGCTATGGTTGAGTTGCATCTGTACCACCTCCTTGCCTCAAATCACTATCAAATCTTTCGTCTCATCCATCTTCCAAGATATCTCCCTCCCACCTTTTTTTGAGGTATCTGCAATGGCTAAGGGAAGAAGCCAAGGCAATGAAGTGGAAATTTAAGAAGACTAACCAGCAAACAAATGGGAGTGGGAGTGGACCAAAAACCATGCCCTTTTTTCATGAGCTGAAGGAGATCTTTGCAGAGATGCCAGTGTAGAGGCAAAATGGGTAACTTCTGTAACAGAAATTGTGATAGTGTCATTAGGGGCTGACACTATCACAATTCATCAGGAACCCGACATGGCACCCCATCTTCATCTGCAGCCCGCAGAGGGCTCAGAAGAGCTATTCTCACAACGTAAGTTTTACAAATATAAAAATATTCAGTGTTCAATACTCAGTTGGTCACATAGATGCATGGCCAGTTGTGGGGGCTAGTTATTTCTATAGCATGTGTTTCCTTTCCTTAATGAACAGGAATAACAAGAAGAAGACCACCACTGCAATTCTTGAATAATCAGGTGCCCATATGTTGTGATAGTGCTTTCTCTGCATGCTCCTGTTAATGCCATTAATAATTTTTCATCCATTCATAATATGTCTTCTTTATCCTACATCACAGTACCACAGCAGGGTATCTTTACTTTGCAATGGTGATATGGTCCCCCACCCCTTTTATCTCTCCTCCTGTCTGCATATCTCCAAGTAGAGGAGGAGGAATGTACTCATAATTACCCCTGTGGAGCAAGATAACGACAATACACAGGCAGAATTACAACAGGAGGAAACACTACAGCAGGAGGAAACCAGGGAAGGGGATCCTCCTGAAACTGCAGCATCTGTATCTACAAGACCAATTGGTTGGTGAATACACCTTGAATTTATTCTAAAGGATTTCTGGAATGGGTGGTGGTGGGACATGTGCTGGACCTGTAACTTGACATTCTTGGGTTGGAAATTTAGCAATTCCATGTGTAGCCCTATGCTAATCAACCCACACACATATTTAATCTCACACTTGCACATACATATGATTATACTGGTTGTGTGATTCTATGCATCAACAACCCATATACATGTGCAGGTACATATATTTACGGGCATATGTGTGTGTGCATGTGTATATATTTATATATATATATACAAACACACACATACATATATTTTCTTGGTTACATAGTTGTGTGTGTTTCTATTCAATAACTCACATACATATACA
>CM034701.1:366432523-366458096 GCA_020142125.1 Phrynosoma platyrhinos | reverse complement strand
CTCCACGTAGCACCTACAAATGAGAGAAGGGAGAAATTAGTATAGGACATGATCACCTATGGTATTTTTAGCCCCCCTCTTTCCCCCACACCCAAAATGGTGGAAGTGTTTCACTTGCCTATGGCTTGCCTCTCCCTCCAATTGGGCTTCCCAGCTGCCTCCCACAGCTGCTTCATCCTATCAAAATGGGAAGATTTTTTGGCAGGCGGTGGGTTCCCATCAAAGGTATCCATCGCTTTATAAAATGTACTCTTAAGGGTCTTAAACTTGGTATGGCACTGCTCCAAGCATACCCCTTCAGGTGAAGCTTTCTGGAGACCACCCAATAAAAATGAATGTTCCTCCTATTAGCAGATTGCATCAGCCTCCTCACAGCTCCACGCTGCTCAGCGATGGCATCCAGAAGAAGGCTGGTCTCCCTAGAGAGCCAATATTCAATTCTGATGGGAACCCCTGTACCCGCCAAGATTCCCAAATGACAATTTGTTCCTTGAGTCACTTTTATTTATTACCAATTGATATTTTAAGTTGCAAAGAAATCTCATTTTGGCCAATACACAGCCCAAAGTCTCTTTGACAGGCAGGTATCTTGATACAATGTTAAACTTTTCAAGGCTTGGCACCATGGAGTGACGGGAATTTTTCAGAATATTTTCATTGGTCAAAAGGCAACAGTACGGTGGCCATAGAGAATCTATAGAGGGGATATTCACTTCATATGCTCAAAGGAGGCTATAAAAGTGTGGCTGGCTAATTTGACATAGGATTATACACTGCAAAGGGTTGCATATCATGCTATTTTGATGATCCTTTCTGCGACTTTTCAAGGCTTGACACCACTGACTAATGGAGTAATTATTTAACTTTATGATTGGTCAGGAGACAGGAGTATGGTGACTGCAGTGAATCAATAGATCACATACGTGATCTCTAAAGAGGGCACAGAAGTAGAGCCAGCATCATTTCAATGGCTGCCTGACATGCAGATTTGTAATACCCTTGCAAAACTTTTGCATTCTTGGCACCATGGATAGCTAGGAAATTTTAGAAATATTTTCTTGGGCCAGGGTGTATGGGCTTCTGTACAGGACAACAGCATGCATTATTTTAACAGAAGGAGATAGTAGCCTAACCGAAGCAAGAACACAAGCATCCAGATCCACATGCTGAGAAATTCACCATAAAAGTATTTCTCTATCTGTATGCGAAAATTTATTCTGTATGTGAAAAAGTGAGTATGTGCTTTTGCAAGGTTCATCTTTTGTGAGTGCTACAAGGTGAAATTTGGCAAGAAAATTTGTGAGGGAAGTCCTAGGATGGGCCTATTACAAGACAGATCACTACACACCTCAATTTCTCTGCTTATGCAATCTCCTGCTGCACAATCCAACATCACAATTATAAAAATACATGGAAACTATGCTAGAGTGTTGTCACCAGTTACAACCATAGCAGCCAGTTGTACTACACCAACCTATTATAGGCTAAAGTAGGCACAGTGAAACAAATAGACAGTACATAAGATATCATGATCAATCTGTTTATTATGACACCTAGATATGGTTATAGGTCAAAGTTGGCACAGTGAAGCAAGCAAACAGTACAAAAGATGTCATAAATAAACTGTTATGACACCAACCTGCAGTTATAGACCAAAGTTGGCACAGTGAAACAAATACACGGTATATAAGATAATGTGATCAATCTGTTTATTATGACATAATGAAGTAGGATTCATCATATTTGCTGGCTGCAAAAGAAATTAACAAATGCCTCCCTTATAGCCTCTCCCTCCTCTATTTCCTGACCCTCTGGAAGAAAGTTGGCTTCATCCACTGTGTAGACTGAAGGCTGAGTTGGGCGGGATGTGAGCACTTCACCATCAGTCTCAACAATATTGTGCAAGATCACATGTGCAGCAATGACAGAGTTCACATTTTCCTTTGCCATCTCCAATGGGGCTGTTAGGCATCTCCAACATACCTTAAGGCAACCAAATGCCCTCTCAACTACATTTCTCACCCTACTGTCATGCTTGTTATAGGACGTTATCACACGGGGAGTTGCGGGGAGAAAGTGGAAATAACCTGATCTTTTCAAATTCTCAAAAATCCTGAAAATGAAAAGATGAGGTTTGCGTTCAAATTAACCCCCTTTTAAATTCGAATTTAGCTATCAGATGAGGTGGAACGGGACAAATCCCGTAAATTAAAGACTTCCACTCGTGCCCGTTTATTTCCACTCTCTCCCCGCAACTCCCTGTGTGATAACATCCATAGACTGCCTGGCAAGGATACAGAACACCCTTGTATGTAAACATTGCCCACAAAATGGCTATGGAGACAGGATCCGTGACCCTTGCTGGCACCACGAGGCTAAGTGACCAAAAATAGTGACACGGTGATGCGCAAAGGCACACCTAAAGGACTCCCCATGTCACCGGAATGATGCATGGCTGCATCACCAATGATGATGCTAATGATCATCAACCATGGCTTAATGGGATAGGTAGCATCAGCCAACAAAAGTGGTCCTACTTGTCACCCGAAGATTGTCACTGTAGGCATCCCAGGTACATAAATGGGAGAGTGCCATAAGACAAAACTGTCATGATTAGACCCCGCACACCCCATGACAAGATCAATAAATTTTTCAGTATGGTCACATGTCCCCTGCAGAAGCATGGAATATCTTTGCTTCCTGTTGAACTGTCCACCCTGACACACCAAAGAAATGATGTAGTGGCAGCCATCCACTGCTCCAATCACCTGTGGAAATCCCATTGCTTCAAAATCAGCCATCACCTCTAGTGGAAGTGGGAAAGTGCAAGTGGCAATAAGTAGTATGCAAAGATAAGACAACTATTACAAAGCAAAATAAATAAATAAATAAATCAAGTTAAAGCAACAAATGAAGAAAAAGCTGAAACCAAGCAGCAATCAGGCAATGTAACAGTTAATGTAAACAGCACTTACAAAGTAACTATATGATTACAAAGTGGCACAAAATACAATTAAAGCACGGCAAAAAATATGGATACCACGTAAAATCCTATGGCAGTAAATGGCATACCTTTCTATAGTCTCCAAGGTACATAGTCTTCTTCAGCAGCACTAATTCCATGGCAATAAACCACTTGGATTATAGCTTTGCAGGTTGTAGACTCTCAAAACCAAATATTGTGGCAAGAGTTGCGTAGGATCCTTTGTTCACCAGAAAATACATAGGAATTCCTGTCCTGTCTTATAAGATCTGGGCGCAGTTCCTCCACAGTCATGTTGAAGACTCCTCACTTCATTCGGAACTGCTGTTTCCACATCTCGTCGACTGACACAGTAGTGGCAAAAAGTCCCACAATTCCCATCACTTCCTGAGCATAGGTTCATAAAAGCACTGCCTGGTGTTCCTAAACCAAGTGACCTCACCCACATAGGAAAATGAATTCAGGTCATCATCATCATCATTTCACCTCATCTGCCAGTCAATGGTCCCATCATCCACAGCCTCATCCCCATCCTTATTCACATACACTTCTAAAACTGATTTTTAAAAAATAAATCTGTGCTGCCAGGTTTTCCTCATCCAGAAACAGATGAGCAATGTGGATTGCAAGTATGTAAACATTGCCCACAAAACAGCTATGGAGACAGGATCCATGACCCTTGCCGGCAGACCACAAGACTAAGTGAACAAAAATAGCGACACAGTGATGGTCAAAGGGGTGGGAGGGTTGGATGGGTAAATGAATGTTTTAACTTATGTATTTTAAATTGCTGTAACCCGCCCCGATTGCTCAGCAGAGGGGCGGGCTATAAATAAAACTTATTTATTATTATTATTATTATTATTATTATTATTATTATTATTAAAGGCACACCTAAAAGAATCCCCATGTCATCGGAATGATGCATGGCTGCATCACCAATGATGCGGAGATGCGAACTGGATGACTGACATTTATAAAGAACCTGTATCATCTAGCAGTGCAAATACAAGTAGGAATTACAATGGGGTCAAAAAAGAAGTGAATCCATGAAATAATGAAAAGACCCACTTTCATAGTGGGAATAATAATAATAATAATAATAATAATAATAATAATATTTTATATCCTGCCTTTCTGTAAAATAAAATTGAGGCGGCTTACATGATAAAACAAATAATCCCATCACCCAATAGCCCACCCACCCCAAAATACAATTAGACAATCAAAAATTAAAAACAAACTTAAAAATAACAAACACAAAAACATTCCCACAAATGACAAATAATTTAAAATAGCTATAGTGGAAATCAGGGACAGGCATAACTATTTTCGGTGGCCAGTTACCTATTCAGGAATGGCCTGCTGAAAGAGGTCCATCTTAACTGCTTTTTAAAAGCTGTTTAAGGTGGCCGAATGACTAATCTCATCTGGAAGGCCGTTCCAAAGTCTGGGAGCAATAGCTGAGAAGGTCCTCTGGGAACGATGCATCAAGTGAAATCGATTCACCAACTCGGAGCTAAAGCAGATCGCAAACCAGTTTTAAATGTCAGTGGGAACAAGCCCCAAGATTACCTATCTCTGGGGAACTGGAGGATACACTCGGTTGAATTGCCACAGTGGTGACTGGTGACTTCTATGTCATTGGTTGGTTTTATGTCATTGTCAGTGGCTGCTGTACCCTACCTTGGATAGTTCCTTTAAAGGCTGCATCTCCACTTCCAAAATAGTCCAGGCTGACACCACTTTTAACAGTCATGGTTCTGGTATTTGTAGTTTTATGAGATATTTAGTCTTCTTTGCCAGAGAGTTCTCATGCCACAACACACTACAAATCCTAGATTTCCATAGCATTGAGCCATGGCAGTTAGTGGTGTCTACATTATTTCTTCAGTGCAGATACAGCCAAAGTTCAGAATAAAACCTAAAGGAAATTCGCTCTCCCACTACTACAAAAGCAACCAGAAATCATTGAATCCCAGAGTTCTGTAAAGACTTCTTGGGGCCATTCTTGGGTGCACACAGATTATGCAGGATTCTGATCAGGAGACCTTTCACAATACAGAATTATAGCACCATGATTTTACTTAAGCTCCCATTGCTGCATCCTACAAGTTTCATCTGATGAGGCATTAGATCTCTGTGGCTGAAAATTCAAAATAATCTTCCCTAAACTAAACATCCCAGGATTCCATAGGATGGAGTCATGACACTTGAAGCAGAATATAGTACAGCTGGCCCTCCATATCCATGGATTCTGCATGCACAGATTCAACCATACATGGTTTGAAAATATTTAAAATAAAATCCAAAAAGCAAAGCTTGATTTTGCCATTTTATAGAAGAGATACCATTTTATTATGTCAGTGTATAGATAGGACTTGAGCATCCATGGATTTTTGTATCCATGAAGGGTACTGGAACCAAACCCCAGCAGATACCAAGGGCCCACTGTATTGTATCTGTATAGTGTGAAAGAGCTCCAGGTCTATTGTACGGCCATTCTTCATTATCCTAGATGAAATTAACAAGCATCCCTTAGAACAGCTCAATATAGCTCAATATTGTCTACCATAATTAACAAATGAGATATTCTCAGCCTTTGCTGGAAATGCATAAATATTTATTTATTTATTGGAGTTATATCCCACTTTCTAACATGTGTCTAACATCCATACACTATCAATGAACTACAGTCTTTCCCCATTTTATCAAAAGAGCCTGGATGTAAATTAACATGGCAGCATAACTTGAAGGCACATTCATGCTCACAGGTGGATTTTTTTTAAAAGGATTTATTTGCATGTGTGTGTATGCACTAACATATATACATGGAGGTACTGAAGTGAAAGGGGAACAGATCCATATCTGAATTTATGTTCATTTGAATGTACATAAATATACTACAGCTGTAAATGCAAATTCTAACTTCAGTTACAGTCCTAGTTTCTAATGATGCTGAAGATCACAACATATGTAGGGAGGCACAATAGTTATGCTTGACAATCCCCTGTCATTGTTTAAATCCAGTCCATTAATGCTGAAATATGTTTAGAGGATAACATTTGATGCCAGTTCAAGTGCACCTAATTCCGCAGTTTATTTGCACTGATGTTATGACTGTCATTTGCTTTTTCAAAATGAAATAAAGTGAACAGTATTGGGGCCATTCATTTTTGTGACATAACTGTGAAACACTATTTCTTAAAGAATTTCAAAATATTTGCAGTCATTCAGATGGACAGTGGTTTTGTCTTGCTTCTGGGCTGCTCAAGGTCTCTTTTTATAAGATTATATCTAGATAATAAAGCTACACTGATGCCTTCTGAGGTTGCTGGGCTTACTTTTGGCTAGATTTACTCTGTTTCCAATCAATATTTCTCCTGTTTCTGCTTAGAGTCTGTGATTAGAAAGCATGTGGAGAGGAAGAGACAGAACAAATGCATAAACAAGCGAACTCTTCATGCACTTGAAGTTTGCTTATAGTTTAATTTGCAGAGAGATTAGGAAACATTTTTCATTGGGGAATCAGTAAGATAAATATAGATTACACCCTTCTTTCATTATTAAGATTTGGAATGCAATCCACCAAGATGTTTTCCTGCTCAAGTTGCACTGAAAATGAGTTGTGCAAAATCACTGTTGTCATCATTTCAATGGGTATTGTGCAGGACCTTTCACTGGATGGGCCTTTTCCACTCTTTCCCTCTTTCCTCCAGCAGGCAAAGATCTTTTTATTTAGACTGGCATTTGGTTTTTAATTTGTTGCAGCAGGTGCAGCATTTAATAGGGTTACACCTTGTGTTTCTATTTTATTATGTTTTAAACATGTTTTTAAACTGTTTTAAACTTGTTTGTTTTAAATAGAACTTGGGTTTAATTCTTTTTTTTAATTTTTTGAAACATTGTTTTAAATGGATGTGAGCCACTTTCAATCCCATGTATGGAGACTTGTGATATATTAATTAAATAATACTAGGCTGAGGTTCCAAATTGACATTTTCTAGGTAAATTCATACTGAAGGGGATAAATGGAAACAATGAAAAGATAGAATAGAGAAACATATTTTTCATTGAGTTTAAAAAAGCTCTATGGATTTGACAAAGCAGGGGACCTAGCTTGTAAAAGACAGAGGTAAAGACTTCTCTTTTTCCCTACTTTTTATTTTACCATCATGGGACTTGGAGAGACAGTGTTGTGTAGTGGTTTGAGTGCTTGAATAGCAAAGCAAAGCAAAGCAAAGCAGCTTACCGCTTCATATTGCACTATGGGATGTCTAGGCGGTTTACAACTGTAAGCTCATTGCCCCCCAACAGTTGGGTACTCATTTTAGTGACCTCAGAAGGATGCAGGCCTGAGTCTAGCCTGAGCCCTGGCTAGTACTGAACTCGCAACCTTGTGGTCTATGAGTGAGTGGCTGCAGTACAGGCATTTAACCACTGTAACCACCACCAGGGATCAAATCCTCATTTGCTTATGGAGACCCACTGGGTGACCTTGGGTAAGTCATACTCTCTCAGCCTCAGAGAAAGGCAAAGGCAAACACTTTCTGAACAAATCTTGCCATGAAAATGCTGTGATAAGTCCACCATAACTTGGAAACAACTTGAAGGCACACAACAACACCATGGGCCTTAGATAGAATTCATATAATTTAAGGAGTTGAATCATATGGGTCATATGTTTGTAACAGATTGAAACAAAGACTGGTTGTTTGTTTATGTATGTATATCTATGTATGTTTTTTATGTTTTATGTATGTTTTTTTATTGCAATAAAAACTATTTAAAAAAAAAAGAAAAAGAAAAAGAAACAAAGACTCAGCTCTTTTCCCTTACTTTTTAAGGAGTTGTTTTGCTACCCTGGGAATGTATAGGATCAGAGCCACCATTATGCAATTGCCATGAAAGAGTGCTGTGGAAAAGCAGCACATTCTTTCTTTCTTTCTCTGTTGTATTTAATGCAAGAGATTGTGAGAGGAGCTTGAGGAATGGTCTGACTTCTGTGTCAAAATAACATGGAGGAGATTCCACCCACTCCTCTCCCCTGTAGAGTTGATGAAGTGAAACTACTTTTGCAGTTTCAACTTAGTTTACAGCTGCAATTGTAGTAAACGAAGGACAAAGGGGAAAGTGGGAGGAGGAGAAACAACATGGGAAATTTTAAAAGCATGTGAAAAAGCGGGATAGCAGGAGATTAACTGGGAATTGTTCTTGTCAGATGGGGACAGTTGAAAGGAATGCAACAATACAACTGGAAGGATATAGTGTGACATCTTAGCATCCTTCCAGGTGTAAGGGGTGAAATGATAACAGGGCTTTCTAGAAACAACATTGCCACTGCCACTTCAGCAATGTCTTTTACAATGAAAAAAATGATTACCGGCAATTTTTCTTTTAAAAAGCCCTTCGTTCTGCCAAGTACTTCCCTCTGGTGCTCTAGTGTTGTTGTTAACTGCCCTTGAGGATGAGGCATCTCCATGACACTGTGATACTAATCTATATTTCCTTATTAGCTTTGCTAGAAGCTAGAAATATGCTCTTATAAATAATAAAAACTAAGATTCTCAGTATACTATTTTTTTCTATACATGATGAAGCATGCCTGGCCCATATTTAATATCCCAAAAGGGACTCATGAGTCCTCCTGTTTTCCTGTCTCCCTCTTTGCCTCTGGAATCCTAACAGCAATACCTCAGAGACTCTACTCCTGTTTTCTAGCTCCCTTTAAACATTATTTCCTGATGAGTTATGTCAGCCTGCCTTTTTTGCTTCTAAAAAGCCCTCCCATTTGGAAAAATAGACTTGCATCTGGCCACTAGAACTTGGATGAAAACCAAAACATTGTCAGATTTTGAAGCATTTGCCATGATTTCTGGAAGAGTTAATGGTTCTACTGATCCATTTGGAATTTAACTTAAAACTCAGCACTGCAACTCAGACAACAAAGGAAGACAATTTTGAGGCATTTAGCATACTGTTTCATTGAGATACGGTTGCCCCAGACAGACACCCAGACATTCTCTTTTATTATTGCAGATATAGTTGGCTCTTCTTTTATGCTTCTGCAGAATTATGGTATCTATAAAGCTCTCAATGCCTTGGAAATACAGACAACTTTAACAGATGCTGAACCTGTTGAAGCAGGAAAATCTGGAGGTCCAGCTTCAGTCTGCTGAAAGAGAAGAGGGATGAATCAGAGATAATTTTGGATCAAGGACTTCCAGGCATAGGCTCCTATTTCTGCCACACCTTATTGTCCAAGTAACTGGTTCTATGGCATATTATAATCAGACCTGTTTGACTTCAATGCGTACTACATTCTGAATTGCATTACACTTATCTGGCCAAGCCTGTTACAGATATTGCAGGTTCATACATGTCAACTGTGTGATCTTCATTCCTACACAATTCCCATGAACTGAATTTTGGGCACTTGCATCAAGACTGCTGTGTTTGGGGTTGGGCAGAATGCAGAGTACCAGTGTCCATCTCTTCAAGTGCTGAGTGATTAATTGTACAGATAGAACTTATTCTGCACACTCTCTTGCAACTTGCACTGCTGCTATTTGAAAATAGACTGGATCTTTACTTCATGCACCACATCCTTTGTACAATCTTCTTATCCTTCCAATAGCTAGTTGTCAGTTCCACATAGAAAGTGAAGTTTCAAGCCCCTTTATAACACAAAAAGAGCATAGCCTGGGGGGTGGGGGTGGGGGAGAGACTTACTGTGTTTCAGATCTTCTGTACATTCATTTTCAAAATTGAGAACAGTCTATTAATTAATCTGTTCTAAGGGGTTCAGGAGCTCACAGAAAGGAAGTGACCAAACATACTTTCTTAATTTGGTGTCCAAAACCTGACTTCACTAATTATATAGTCTACTTCAGTGACAATTGGTACATTTTAGGTCAGTAGAGTTGTGAATCCACTCTGGACTTTAGTTCAAACTTTAAGGAGTTATCCATGATGCTGGGCTTATTTAGAGGACAGGTACAGCAATGTGGGTACCTCATTTAAAGTTTGGTCCAAACCTCAGACCAGATTCACTGCCTTACTGGCACGTTAAGGTGGCTATGGAAGCAACCATAGCTACCATTTGTTATCTAAATTGCAAGGGGTCCCAAGAGGGCACACAGAGATTGTTTTCAGTGGGTAAAATTTATTTAGCTCAATAGGGAGCAGCAAGAGGGCCAGGGTAACACTAATCAGTTTTTTTCCACCTGTTTACTGGTTACAAAAAAACATAGAACTCCAGTGTACTAAGTACAATTCAGTTTTAATATTTGAACAGCAAGCAATCTGAGGCTGGAATCCAATGGTATATCTGCCTGATTCCAACTGAGACTAAAATACGTGTGCTCAACTAGAGGTATTTATGGGCCAAACTTGACTTGAGGTAGTATGAATTGATTTTCCAGAAATTCCAGAAACAATGGGATTCCCACCTGGTTGATGGTTTTACCTTCAGAGTTACAAAAAGAATATTTTTTGGTTGATGACACTGACATTGATTTAATGGAGCAGGAATAAGATCAGGACAACCCTAGGAAATTTCAGATAGGATGGGGTATGGGAAAATACCATGGGGGCTAACAGAAAGTTTGGCTTAGTGCTTTAGGCTGACAAACCTTTGTCTGTAAACATCAAGAGGAAATGCACAAGGCAGGGGGTGGGGAAGCAGCAATATTCACAGCCATAAATTTATAGAGGTCTTTTCCTCATGCCCTGAGGTTTATGTCATCAGTCATCAAAGGTTCATTTAAAGGTGTCATCTGACCCTACCAGGTTCATGCTTTTCAACCTCTCTGTAACTGCTACTATAACAAAATATGACAAAATATTTGTATCCCAAACAATGCAGGGTATGCAGGGTGTGATAACACACTGGTCTGTTTCTTTTTTCTTCCCACAGCTTCACTCATGATGGTGATTGTTCCACACATCAGTTCTCCACTAATCATATGCAAAGATCTCCTCCAGTCCTCAGGTGTGTTGAATTAAAGGTAAAGGTATTCCTCATTGACAAGGTTGTTAAGTTGTGTCTGACCATAGGGGGTGGTGCTCATATCTATTACGAAGCCAAAGAGCCAGCGTTGTCAGAGACTACTCTGTGATCATGTGGCCAGCATGATTGCACAGAACATTGTTTATCTTCCCACCAAAGTGGTACCTATTTATCTACTTGCATTTGCATGCTTTCAAACCGCTAGGTTGTCAGGAGCTGGGATTAATGAGAGGAGCTCACCCCATCATGCAGCACCCGGGCCTCGAACTGCCAACCTGCTGTTCTTGTAATCAACAGAGACGGTATCTTAACCACTTGAGCCACTGCAAGTTGTTGAATTACCACTTCCCAAATCTCTCATAACTGACTATGTTCTCTGGAAGTTGTATCCCAACATCTGGGGACCCACAGTTGGGAACTACTGCTGAAGTCAAACATTATTAAAGCAATATACACATATGGGTTACCACTGGACTGTTGGAGCAGCTGTCTTATTTTCCTTATTTCCCCAGAGTGGTGCTATTTTGGAAATATCATGGGAAATCTGAACACTGCCATGAGGAGGAGATGCATTAACATAATGGTGGGCTCTAAAGGTGCCTGAGGATGCTTGCTGCATGCTGACACAGCCTGTACAAGAAAGACTGCATGCAACTGTCCTGTGAATAGTGTCTTATGAAATCAGTTGTTTTTATTCTGGGGTCATTGATTTTTAACCTACTGAACTTTTTCTTTCACATCTGCCAAAAATAAAAGTGCCAGAAAATAAATATTTAAGTGCAGTGCATCGAGGCAAGAGAAATTGATTAAATTCCAAGATTCTGCATCTGTTTAGTTTAACTTTTTTTCTATTCCATGAGACCAAAATGAGTCCAACACTGATGTGCATTTTGATGAGCTAGCATATATCCTTATACCAAGAGACTTGCTGTGTCTGTAAATAATGCTATCTATCTTCTGACATGTTAGCCATAAGCACCAATTATTATTTCCACTGTAGAATCTCTCTCTCTCTCTCTCACACACACACGGACACACACGGACACACACATTTTCTGTTTTGATTAGAAGGAAGGCTTTTGTTAGCATTCAAGTCAGAAGAAAAAGTTTGGTTCATTATGCTGCTAGCAATTTTCAAAGCCTGTTTGGTGTCATGACAACAGCAAATTATCCCTTCATTATCAGAGACTTTTTAGTCAGACAGGGCTGAGTGACTTTTGAAGCCTCATTTATCATTGTCATAAACAGGTATCACCCTGTCAGACTCAGTGGTATTGAGTCCATGTACAGACCCAGCCATTTCCCTTTCCTATTTGCAAAACCATCTGCAGTGAATCTGACAAGAAAGAATATTCACTACATTTGTTTGCTGTACTGGTGCAGATAAGTATAACTGCACGCTAAATATGGGATATTAAATAGGTGTTGAAGAAATAGTTTGTTCTATATTTACATAATTTTTATTTAAAATGAAAGTGTTTTTTTTTCTACAGCAGGCACTCAATAGCAAGTGTCTCTCAATTTAGCAGTTTTATTACTAGTTATGGAAGGCAGTGTGCCACTGAATACCCATTGCTGAAGAACAACAAAAGAAGTTTATGGTTTTTACAGATGGATGGCCACTGAAGAAATAGGATGTGATACAGAAGCACTGTTAAGTTTAGACCACTGGTTGCAGATCAGGGATGCTGAGGCCAGAAGGCTCCCAAATGGAATTGCTTTAGGCTTTCTTTTTTCTTAAAAAAAAAAAAGTGTGAAAATATCAGGTTCTCTGCAGGTTCTATGTTTTTCATCTCTATTGATTTAATGGATGAAAGGGAAAAGAAGAAGGAGAAACACAGAATCTTAGAACTGGAAGGGACCACAAGGCTATCTAGTTCAAATCTCTGTACAACTAAAGGTTTTCTTAATGATGCTCCTGTCTCTTTTTAAAGACCTCTGGAGATATAGAGTCCACCACTTTCCAACCTAGTCTATTCCACTGTTGAACACATCTTACAGTAAAAAAAAAAAGTTTAATGTTTAGGTGGAATTTATTTTCTTGCAATTTGAATCCAGTGGTTCTTGTTCTAGTCTCTGGAGAGCAGAAAACAAGTTTGTTCCATCTTCTACATGGCACCGCTTAAGATGTTTAAAGGCAGCCATCATGTGTCCTCTCAATCTTTTCTTTTTAAAGCTAAACATACCTAGCTCCCTCCATCATTCTTCATAAGGCTTGGTTTCCAGGCATTTGATAATCTTGGTCGCTCTTCTCTGAACTCATTGATATCCTTCATGACACAGTCTTCCAGGTGAGGTGTGGCAGAATAGAGTAGGACTACTACTTCCCATGACTGGGCATCTTATTCATGATGATGCAACAAATACTTGCATTTGCTTTTTTGGCTGCTGCTTCACACTGTTAACTCATGTTTATCTTGTGTTGTTAATGAGGGAGAATGCATAACATAGTTGAGGCAGTTTACAGCAGTTTGCTTTTGCCTTAACCTACTGCGAAGGGCAAGATTCTGTCCACTCAGGATGGCAGAGGATTAACTGGGATAATACTGCCAAATTGGGAGAGGATTCCTATGGAATCTTAATGATATTTATTAGAGACCTTTCATCAACTGCCCCCAACTATAACACCAAAGCTTGCTGGCATAGAATTTCAAGTATTTAATGAAACTATAACTCCCAGATTCTGTAAGGATAGGATCATCACAGTGAAACTGGCTCCAAACAGATACAATTGTGCAGTACAGACAATTTATACAGAAACAATAACGTGACCAAATGGCCAAGATAGATTAACTATCAAACAAATCCTTGGAATAACAGACTCAACACCAAAATAAGGAGAGGGATTTATTTACAGGGGTGAGAGAGGTAAAGCTATTTACAAACAAGAACCTTCCTCCTGAAATATAATAGCCGTATGTAAGAAAGAGATAGCTACATATATACATATATAAAAGCAGGCTCCTCAGAGCACAGGAACATAATCATATACAGATAGCCCTCCTGATCCATGGATTTTGCATCCACAGATTCCACTATCCATAGCTTGAAAATATTTTAAAAAAACAAACCCAAAGGCAAATACTGATGTTGCCTTTTTGGAAAAACAAGGGACACAACACCATTGTACCTAATGGGACATGAGCAGCTACAGATTCTGGTATCCATGGGAGGTCCTGGGACCCAGTGGATACCAAGGGCCCACTGTACAGAATGCATGACTCTGTGCACCAAGACAGATGCACAATGGTTAACCACACTCATAGACTGAGTGTATATAAGAAGCATAAAATATAGATTGTAGCAAAGAGCATAAGTAATTGGCTCTCATCCCTTCTGCCCTAACAAAACCCATTGGCTCAGTTAACCAAAGTTTTCCTCTCCTACCAAGGTTCTTGTGATGCTTCTCATAGCTAGCTTCTAACTGCCAGATTGCTTTCACATGGGAAAGCAACAATGACCTTGACTTGGCTTCTTCTCAGACACCCAGGTGTAGATAAGACAAGCTTGCAGATTGTAAAGGTTGAGAAGTCATTAGAAATAATGAGGCTGCAGAAACCAAGCTGTCTTCACTATTTAGACTGGTTTTTTGTGTGTAGAAAAAGCAGTATTGATTGTGAGTTATTATTCTCCCAAATTACAACACATTTGGGACTCCAGTAGAACTTATTTGTCTGGATAATCCCTAAATTGGTGGGAAGCTGAATTACTGTATTTTTCACCTTTGCACCAAGCACTACAGGGCAGAATATTATAGGGATTGGAAAAGTAACTCCTTTGCACTACAGTTCCCAAAATCACTGAGACAACATGCCCCAAAAGTAACATTACCAATTTCTGCTCCTCACAGTCCTTTACACACTCATGTTGTAATTATAGAATCACAGAATCACAAAGTTTAGGCGGAATCTATTTTCTTGTAAGTTGAATCCATTGGTTTGTGTTCTAGGGTGTATCAACATTATAGAAATAATGCAGTTTGACACCACTGAGTGCTGTGGCTCTATCCTATGGAATCCTGAGTTTTCAAGTTTTACAAGCTCTTTAGTCACCAAAGTGCTGGTGCTTCACAAAACTACCAATCCCTGAATTCTGTAGGATGGCAAATAAAGCAGTGTCAAACTGCATTTCTACACCCCTAGAATAGCAAAAAATAAGCTTGTTCCATCATCTAAAATATAATATCCTACCAGATATTTGAATAAAGCTATCATGTCACCTCTGAGTCTTCTCTTCTCCACGTTAAACAAACCCAGCTCATCAGTCATGCCTCAGAAGCCTTAATTGCCAGATGACTGATCATTTCATCATCTTTCTCCAACTTGGTGCCCTTAAGGCCGTGGGTGTCTATACTATACCATGCACCATAAAACCATATGTATGAACAACTGAATGTACAACAGATATTTTTTGTTTTGCTTTTAATACAATAATGATATATCTTTATGATGGATCCAGCAGTAGATGGGAAAAACTCAGTTGAACCCATCCATTTATCAGTGGATTTCAGCATTAAATAAATCATGTTTTGAAATAATCATTAGCCAATTCTGATATAAGGAATCATCTGTTTTTTGCTCCTAATAATATTTTCAGCAGCTGTCCACACCTGTTATAACCTTTGCTTTTTAAAAATTTTATTAACGTTAAAAATACTTTTATATACAGTAAAAGAAATACATTCAACATTAACTTCCTCTGTTTTTCCAGCAACATGCCCTTAATTACTCTGTAATTTCATTTACTTATTTTATAACCAATAAACTCAAGAAGGCTAAACAAAGAAGCTACAAAAGTCTATTTGTCTAATGTCTATTTCTGGAGTTTCTTGTCTTTTCCAATACTGTGCTAATGTCATTCTCACTGCCATTATCATATATAATATGATTCGTGCATATTTTCTTTCAATCTACATTGGAATTTTGTTTAACATATTTAAAAGATAAATTTCCAACCTCATCTCATAATTTATACTTAGCATCTTCCTAATGTTGTGTGTATTTGTTTCCAGAATATTTTTAATTCTGAACATCGCCACCAAACGGGAAACTTTGTACCTGGATTGACATTTCCAACACAAACATGAGTTTTTCTTCTAGATTTTTGCAATTTGATTCAGGGTCAGATACTCTCTTTGCTTCATCTTCAAGTAATTTTCTCTTAGGTTTTGAGACTTGATAAACTTCTTTGATTTTTTCCTAGCATAGTTCCAGCTCTTAAGATCAATAATTCGTCCACAATCAGAAGCCCATTTTATCATGGTATCTGATATAATTTCTTCCTCTTGGTTATATTTTGTAAAATTCTATATATTTTAGCTACTCTTTTAGCTTCTTTGGTAAATAGGGCCTTGTCCAAATCATTCATTTCTTCTTCAAATTCTTCCATCTTGACATCCACATTAAACCTTTCTTTCAATTGTAAATATAAATACTAGTGCATCTTTGGATCCAATTGGGACAGATCTTCTATTGGTTGCAGTTCAATTATTTATCTTCTAATTTACATAGAATATCTTTATATGCTAACCATTTATCATTAGTTTCCATCTTCCAATAAAAGCTTCCTGGGTTGAAATCCATAGAGGTATTTTCCTGTATATCCTCTGTTTAATTTTGTTCCAAATTCTTAAAAAAGCTATTTTTATTACATGATGGCAAAATTCCTTGTGTACTTTTGCTTTTCCATACCATATGTAGGCATGCCAGCTGAACCTATTATCAAAACCTTCCAGAGTGAATAATTCAGTATTATCTAGAGTGATCAATTCTTTTATCTAGTTATCTAGATATCATTTGCTTGATAATAAAGATGCCAGCATGCCACCACCTCTTTCCTTTTTCTGCCTTAACATTATCTTCCATTTTATTCTTGGTTTTTTATTATTCCAAATAAAGTTCTTAACATCCTTTTGCCATTCCTTTATGAGTGTGTCACTACACAAAATTAGGATTGTTTGAAATAAAAAAAAAAACATTTTTGGTAGTACCATCATTTTAATTGTTTCAATATATCCAGATAAGGATAATTGCAGTTTACTCCAGACATCTACATCCTTTTTGATTTCCTTATATTTAGTTTTGTAATTGTTCTCATATAAGTCAGTATTTTTAGTTGTTAGCTAGATTCCTAGATATTTGAGGGTTTTTTTTTTGTTTGACATTTTGATTTGTCTTCCACTTTTAACTCTTCCTTTTTTTGCAGATTCATTTTGTTCCTATTAATTTTAAAGCCTGATATTTTACCAAACTCTTCAATAGTGTCAAACAATTTATGTAATTGTTGTGTTGGCTCATCCAAAATAAAAACTAAATCATCAGCAAAAACTTTCAATTTATATTCCATATCTTTGATCTTTAAACCTTTGATACCTTCTTTGTTTTTAATTTTATTAATCATAATTTTAAGTACAGCTATAAACAAAAGTGGTGAAAGAGGGCATCCTCTTTATTGATTGCAATTTTTAAAGATTTTTCCCATTTATTATTAATTGAGCAGTTTGCTGTGTATATATTTTTCCAATCCAGCTAATGAATTTTTCTCCTGCACCCATTTTAGTCAAAATTTGCAACATACAATTCCAATTAATGTTGTCAAAGGCTTTTTCTGCATCTACAAATATCAGTGCTATTTTTTTTATAATTATTCCTTTCATAATCTTTCAAAACATCTAAAATTACTCTAATGTTGTCTTTCATCTGTCTGTTAGGCAAAAATCCAGCTTAATTATTGTTTATATATTCTTTCAATGCTTCTTTGAGTCTGTCAGCAAGAATAGATGTCAAGATCTTATAGGTCTGTATTCAGCAACGAGATAGGTCGGTCGGTAATTTGACATTTCTTTAGGATTTTTCCCTTGTTTTGGAATTAATATTATGTTTGCATTTTTCCAAGAATCTGGTATTCCATTATTTTTGATGTCATTTAATTTTTTTAAAAGTGGTATTTTCACTTCATCTAGAAATTTCTTATAATACCATGCTGTTAAGCCATCTTATTCTGATGTTTTATCTGTTTTTAATTTTTTAATCACATTGGTTATTTCCTGCACCAAGAAATCTGCATTTAGGATTTGTTGATGTTTTAAAGGAATTTCTGGAATTTCCTGTTTTTCAAGGTATTCTATAATCAAGTCTGATGATATTTCTTCTTGTTTATACAAATTTCTTCTAAACATATCTATTCTGGAAGTAGTTTTATGTGACTGAGAAAAAAGTGTGTTCTTTTGCAGAGGGATAGAGGCTTCTCCAAATGTCATATAATCCTAATTCTTGTTGTAAATAAAAAAAAAATAGCTGGTAATTTCCCTTGATTTTTCTTTATCCTTTTACTAGATGCTCTATCCATTACTGGGTCAACCACTCCATTCCAATCCCCCAGCAATAGCAAATTTTGATAATCCAAATTCCTCAACAACTCTCCAATCTTTCAAAATAATTTTTGTTTATTGTCAATAGGAGTATATATATATGCCTATAACAAAGTATTTTATTCCATCTAATATAAGTTCAATTCCAATATAATGTCCTTTTTCATCTTTACAAATTTCTTTTACAGTATATTTTTTGTGGACATACATTACTAGTCCATTATACTTTTTCATTTGGTGCAGCAAATAGTTGTCCCATTTTTGAATTCTTCCAATAGTTTATGTCTGTTTGTTTTATTTTCACTTCTTGTAAACAAATAATATCCAGGTTTTTTCTCAGCCAAATAATGAAAATTTTTTGCTATGTTTAAATTTCGAATTTAAACCTTTTATATTCCAGGATCCAATTTTTAATGCCATTCTTCTTTCATTTTTACTTTTCTCTTTAAATTCCTACTCCTTTTTCTTCTTCCCCAGAACTCTTTGGAATCGTACTTTCATCTTCATCTTGTTTGCCTTTGTCTGAATCTTCCAAATCACTCTTAGTTTCTCCATCTTCTCCTTCCATAACTTTATGACCAGCACTTCTTGTAGTCATTTTAGCTTCTTCATGTGTACTTTTTCCCCATTCAGACTATAATTTATGTAAAAAAATCTTTAGCTTTTTACATTGTATTAACTTTTGGGGTTTTTTTTGGAGAAAACCCATGCAAAACACTTAACAATAACCATTCTGTCCCTTGTCATATATTATTAACACTTACATACCCAATGTCCATGACAGAACAAGCCTTGAGACAATTTAAAATATTATAAAAAGAAATATGTATAAAACAGAACAACAAATAATAATAATTAATAGCAACTATGAGAGGAGCATGTTCTCTTTAACCAAATGACAATGATTACGAGAAAGGCCCAGAATTACTTAAAGATCCAGTTAGGCTTTTAAAAATTGATTTAGTATAAAAATAAAAAGGAAGGTAAGATAATAGAACACCAGCTACACCAAGACTTCATAAGTAGTAACAAATGATTATGAACAGTATTTGAAAGACAGGTCCCTCCATCTTCACGGACCACATAGGACTGGGCACCCTTATCTCCAGTTTGAAATAAACCTAGTATATAAGGATGACAAATGAAAAACATTTTCATAGAATCAAAGAATTACAGAGATAGAAGGGACTGGAAGGGGCCTCTGCCATGCAGGAATAGACAGTCAGCCCTCCATATCCACAGAGTCTACACCAACAGATTCAACCATCCAAAGCTTGAAAATATCTTTTTAAAATTTCCAAAAAGTAAACTTTGAATTTGCTATTTTATATAAGAGACACCATTTTACTATGCTACTGTATATAATGGGACTTGAGCATCTATGAGTTTTGGTATCCACAGGGGCTCCTGGAACCAAACACCAGTGAATACCAAGGGCTCACTGTACAACCAAAGTACTTCTGACAGAAGGCCTTCCACCCTGTTTAAACGCCTCTAAAGAAGGAAAACCCACCATTTTCCAAAGCAGTCCGTTCCACTGTTGAATAGTTCAAATTTATGAGTAATTTATGAGTTAAAGAATTTTGAAACAAGAATTTTGAAACAATTTATATAAAGCGACTGCATAAAGTAAAATATATGTTATAGAAATATATTGCATGAAATTTATAATTTCATGAAGGTATAATATGGTGGGCCTCACTAGAGAGTGAATTACATAGGTACAAAGCCACCACTAGGATACTGGATGCATGTTAGCTTGGCTTTCATTTTTCTACACCAGCTCTACAAGTATGTTGCAAACCCAACTACAGTTTTCACTCAGGTAGCAAACTTTCCTTCTTCATCTGAATCCGTCCTACAATCCTAATCTCAATTCAAGCAAAGCAAGATATATGATACATTATATCAGTGGTGACAGATTCAGAAGAAAATTGTGGGAAAGAACATTTACAATTTAATATATGCAAATTACACCACATAATTTGTAGAAAATAGCAAAGATTTGGAACAGCTAGTGATGAAAATTAAGGAAGAAAGTGCAAAAGCATTTTTGCAGTTTAACATTAATAGAATAAAAATAATGACCAAAGAAGATTTGCACAACATAGAAGAGGATGATCAAGACTTCAAAAGGGCTCATTCCCACTTACATTTAACCTGGTTTGCGATTCACTTTTGCTCTAGCAAAATACTTTTTTGGGGGGAAATTATGTCCAGCAAATACTGTCTGTTCTTTCATCTGCTGCTGGGTCTAGAAATAGCAGCTTCATTGATATACCGCTTCATACTGCGCTATGCAGTCTCTAAGCAGTTTACAACTGTAAGCTAATTGCCCCCCCCCCCCAACAAGCTGGGTACTAATTTGAGTGCCCTAGGAAGGATGCAAGCCTGAGTTGAGCCTGAGCCCTGGCTGGTATTGAACTCACAACCTTGTGGTTTGTGAGTGAGTGGCTTTAGTACAGGCATTTAACCACTGCGCCAACAGGACTCCTGGTGATCTAGATATGATGGAGATGTGCCTGCCTGTTTTTTTAAATTAAAAAATATGCAAAATAATGTAATATCAAGAAGGGACACACTCTCTGTGTAATAGACTTATCAGTTATTATTTCTACTGATGTTGTCTGTGCCATCCAAACTATAAAATATGATTCAGCAACTTATTCCACATTGGTTTGTATCCCTGACTTTTCTCCACCTAATTCTACATGTTGTCTGCATCACCTAGTCCCATCTTCTGGCCTTCTTATATAACAATGAACAAAACAGAAAATTCAACATCTCATATCCAAATCAATATACTTACAGACTGCCAGAAATAGTGCAAATTGAGGCCACTTTAACTGTACTGGCTCAGTACTAGGGAATCATAGGAACTGTATTTTTTTCTGGAACATTGAGCCTTCTCTGCCAGAGAGCTCTGGTGCCACAATTAACTACAGTTCCCATAATTCCTTAGCACTGAGCCAGGACAGTCAAAGTGGCCTCAATTTGCACTATTTCTGGCAGTCTTTAAAGATTTCCTGGAGTCATTTGGCCAAATTTGAGAATAGTTCTAACCATGGCTCATATGACATAGCAGTTTCATACACATACCCCATCTACTCATCCCCATTCTAGGTGGTTAGATTTTTACTTCTATGCTATATCTACATTGAGACTAGAGTAGTTGAAGGACTGCCTACTTCTATACAAACTTTTCTGTTTGCTGAGATGTGCATTTTGCTCCAGGTCGCATTACTTTCAGAAGTGCACCAGTGTTTTTAGCGGGGAAGACAGGGTCTTTTCACCGATAGCAACCAGTTGTGGAATGCCATCCCCAAGGACACTCCTCAAACCTTGCTAATTTCTGACACCAGGAAAATGTTTCTTTCAGAATATAAATTGATAATTTCAATTTAGAATTTTATGGTTTTTATGCCATGTTTATTGCTTTTCTGTTTCAACTGCTGTACTTATTGGTCTTGTAAAGAGCAATTTTAATTAAATTCTGCTAACTATATTTTTCCATGGTTCCATGGCTTAGTATGTTAGACTGAGATCAGAAATCTTTTAAATCAATTAAATCATTTTTTTAAAAAAAGATCTGTAAACTCCCTTTGTAGGTGCAACTGAAAAGCAAATGAGAAGTCTTTTACATCAAGAAACAAAAAAGTCATTCTACAAATTCTAACCATAGCTGAATCTTGAGTAGCTCCATTTTTGAGGGAGAAAGTTGTCAGAATTATCAAAGATTTCTGGAATTTTAGTTAGGAAAGTGATACTTCATAATGCCATGCTTGAAGTTCATTCTTGCAAAGAATATATCTATTCTCATGTGGTAATATTCTCCCCCACATGGCATTTCAAATCAAAATGTAAAAAGGAAAATTAACAAAATATGTAGCTATCACTGCAGTTACTCTTTTATGAAAGAAGTCATATTAATAAACAGATTACTAATTAACATTTAAATTCAGTGGATAAAAAATATTTTAAGCAAAGGGCAGGAAGAAACATTTGTTACAGAATTATCATAGAGATCCTGTTTCAGAAACTCTCCCATAGTTCAAGAAAGGCAATGCAATATGAAATACCGTTTAATCTGACAGATGTTTTGCATCCACATTAAAAATTAACTCAGAATTTGTGACTTCACATTCATGAATATCAGTCTCAGAATTACGGGTGCTAAATGAATAGTAGTGCATACTCCTGACTTAACTGCCATTTTTTTTTACCACCTGTCATCTCATCAAATTCCTTGGAAAGCACAAAAACTGCATGTTTGTTAAACCTAACAAAAGGGATGGAGCTGCCAGTCGACAGTCTGGAGCTCTCAAAGAGGATAGTTGTTTATTCATTGTTTATATTTAAATCCTGCCTTTCTTCCTATGAGTTTACAGTGGCTTATATGCCTTTTCCTCTTCTACTCCTTGACTAAAGAAATAATGCAGTTTGACATTGCTTTAACTGCTATAGCTCAAAGCTATAGAATTATAGGATTTGTACTTTTGTGAGATATTTACCCTTCTTTGAGACCTCTGGTGCCACATGTTAGCATATGTGATTTTTCATAAAATTTTGGACACATGTGAAGTTCCCTCTATGACCCTAGACTGACCTCTGAGGGATGTCAGCCATAATTCCCTAGATGGCAGGTCATGTAGGAACTGAGAGATCTGCCCAGAACAGATGGGAAATTCCCTACAATTATACTGGAAAAGACACATAATAGTACTTGTTTGTCTTGAGTCTCACACTTGATGGGGCAGTGATCAGATTTGACGGCACCCTTTTATCTAGCCTCCCTTCCTTGATAGTTTCGAAACCAAATGCATTGTTTAGACTATGCTCACACCTAGGTTAACAAAGCTAAGACTATCAACGCCTTTGTTCAAACTCAGGTTAACTCATTATGCTTGTAGCCAGAAGGCAGAAATTTCCTATAAGAACCCTAAGATTTGTAGGCTCCATGTGCTATTTTGAGAGTGCATGCTGACTCCACGTCGGTACTCTGATCATAGCTCCATCAGCCATCTTATCCCCCCCCCCATTTCGGTGGCCGTGCTTCATCATCATTATCATCAACATCAATTCAGTTTTGCATTGATGATGTGATCCGAATCTATTCAGCTCAAAAGCCAGATTAGATCAAAGTGTGAATAAGGCCAATGAGGACTTTTTTTAAAAAAGGAAGGCAAAATGGTGAGGGATGCCCTTGCTGATATCTTTTAGCATGATATTGTTCTTTTTATTCCACCTTTTTGTATGATGCATAAGTACTGTTTAGAAAAATCTGCTTTGTAATTCCTTGATGATGACTATGTAGTGTTTCATTTCTATTTTTTAGATGCATATGTAATACTTTTTAGATTCATATGTAGTACTTTTTAGATTCATATATAGTACTTAACGCAAAGTGCTGTTTAATAGATGATGTCATTCTATCACATGTGTTTTTCCATTGCAAATTAATGGTCTGCCTGCTATTGTGATATTTTCACTTGTTAATTGTCTATTGTTCATTTATTGTTTTAATTTTTGTGACGTTTAATTCTATTTTAAGGGGTGGGTGGGTTTGGGATTGTACATTGTGGTATTTTATTGTTGTAAGCTGCCCTGATTGCTTCTGCAGAGAAATAATTTATTATTATTAACATCCACAGCGGAACCCGGAGAAGCCTTCGGAAGTAAGTAACTCTCTCAGTCTGGTCCCTCTCAAGCTATTCCCGCTTTCACCCTCTTTATTTCTAAGAGTGCAATGTGTGTGTGTGTGCCATATTTGTGTGTGTGGTTTTCCCTTGTTAATAATAAATATTTAGACTTTAATTGGAGAAGCCTGCCTCAGCATCATCCATTGTGGGATCCCTTAGTCCTCTGATATACATAATGGTACATGGTCCTGTGGGGTGATGTTAGGGCCCCACTCTTGCATATTTTGAGTTAATTATAAATTCCCTTAATTAGATCCTTCCTAACACACAACAAATAAAAAATCCCTGGATTCCATCATATTGAACCATGGCAGTTAAAGTGGTGTCAAACCTGATTATTTCTGCAGTGCAGATGCAGCCTAAATGCAATATCTGTTAAAATAGGCAGTTTCTAAGTTCTATGTAATTGTTTTCAGGTGACAATATAAAATAAAATATATATCAGGGGTGGGCAATAGTGTGTGTCTAGGGGCCATCTTGCCCCTCACAGACCCCCATCCACAGGCTGTACTTCCTTGCAAGCTCAAATATCTATATTTGGCTCTGCTGTCTCTCTCAAAATGGTGAAAAGAAGTGATGCTGTCACTTCCTGTAACCCAGTGCTTCTCCATTATTTTCTGTCATGCCCCCCCCCAGGAAATAAGAAAACATTTCGCGCGTCCCTGTTCGACTGTAAATAGTCACATGGGCGGGTTTGACCAATTAGGATAGAGCACGTCGGGCTGCTACTGGGGCTGCGCTGGGACAACCTCCCTCTCTCCAGCCGTAACGGGCCCCCCCTGGGGGGCACGCCCCACTATTTGAGAACCGCTGCTGTAACCATTTTGAGAGGGACTGCAAAGGAAAACAGCAGTATTTGGGAGTACTTCAGGGCTCCAGGGTGCTTGTGAGTGTGAGATGGGCCTTTCCACATATTTTCATGCACGGGGGAGCTTTTGTGTGATTTGGGGGCAAAACTGCCCAAAACTTATGCAGATTTTTTTTTTTAACTGGGTGGGTTCAGTGCCTTTGGGGAACTGATAGGGAGCTTCAGGGGCAACATATATGTGATGCACAACTCTCTAGGTAGAGTAAAATTATTTTCTATATTAGTATCATTAACCTATACAGGACTGGGCCTTCTTTTTATCACTATATTAGAGGTAGGAATTATGCAATCTTTGGGCCCCCTAATAATAATAATAATAATAATAATAATAATAATAATAATAATAAACTTTATTTTTATACCCTGCCTTTTGCCAGGGCAATCAAGGTGGCTTACATTAAAAGAGCTCCATATAGACAATAAAACATAATAAAAACAAGTTACCCCCCTTAAAAAGGAATTAAATCAGATGCCTTGCTAAAACTGATGTTCAAGCATCAGTTAAAGAAAATCTAAGAAATGTAAAAGAGAGACATCAATTAGGTAGAGACTATTCTACTTTGGGAAGGCCTGCCGGAAGAGATCTGTCTTAATGGCTTCGGCTGATACGCCAGCTGCGCCCATACCTGGACAGGAAAGACCT
>CM034701.1:366413292-366432470 GCA_020142125.1 Phrynosoma platyrhinos | reverse complement strand
ACTAATCTAGATTTTCTCAATTGCAGTAGGTTCCTCCCTGATGATCTGGGGGTGTGGGCGGATTATATGGAAGGATGTGATCCCTTAAATAGGTTGGACCAGTGCCATATAGGGCTTTAAAGGTCAACACCAACACCTTATACCATGCTCGGAAACCTACAGACAGCCAGTGAAGGGATTTTAGAATCAGTATTATATGATCCCTTCTATATTTTCCAGTAATTAATCTGGCTACCATATTTTGTACTAGTTGTAGTTTCCGAACAAGATATAAGGGTAGCCCCATGTAGAGTGCATTACAAAAGTCAAGTCGTGAGGTTACCAGTGCATGTACTACAGTTTCTAGATCCCTTATTTCCAGGTGAGAGTGCAGTTGGTGTATCTTCTGGAGCTGATAACAGGCACTCCTGACCATCACATTCACCTGCTTAATCATGTGAAGCGACAGGTCTAAGAGCACCCCCAAACTGCGAACACAGTCCTTTGAGGAGAGTGTGACCCCATCTAGGACTGGAGATTGTATCTCAATACCTGGTTTAAGGGCGCTAACCGTAAGCATCTCCATTTTTTCTATATTCAGTTTCAGTTGGTTTTTCCTTATCCAGACCATTACCGCTTCCAGACATTGATTAAGAGGAGAAATGCCATCTGTCGTTATGGCTGCTGACCGAGACATAGAGAAAAATATTTGGGTGTCATCAGCATACTGATAACACCCAGCCCCATCTCTATGGATGATTTCCCCCCAGTGGCTTAATATAGATATTAAAGAGCATCAGGGACAGGATGGTACCCTGAGGGACGCCACATTTAAGCTTTGTTTTTGTAGAGCAACTGTCCCTGAGCATCACCCTCCAGAACCTGCATGAGAGAAAGGAACAGAACCACTGAAGAACAACGCCTCCAATCCCTAAGTCTCCTAGGCATTCCAAGAGGATGCTATTGTCAAACGTATCAAAAGCTGCTGAGAAATCCAAAAGCACCAATTGGGTGACGCTTCCCCTGTCAATTTTTGAAGTGAAGGTCATCCACCAAAGCAACCATGGCAGTATCCACCCCGAATCCTGGTCTGAAGCCAGTTTAAAATGAATCTAGAAAATCGGTTTCATCCAAGATCACTTGGAGTTGGAAGGCAACGGCCTGCTCGATCACCTTGCTCAAAAATGGCAGATGTGAAACATCTGTAGTTTTTCAAGTCCAGGGGGTCCAGGGAAGGTTTCTTCAGCAGCAGTCTTACCACCGCTTCCTTTAGACAGTTTGGCACAATATCTTCCCTAAGGGATGCGTTGATGATCTCTTTAAGAAAGGCCATCAAGGCATCACCCCCTTGAGACCAGCCATGATGGGCAAGGATTGAGGGGGCACATCATTTTCTTCACTTTTCAAAGGATCTTGTCTACATCATTGGTACTCACCGGCTCAAACTGATCCAGTTTAATTTCAAAAACATGTTTACTGGACACCTCCTCCCTCGATTCTGTTTCAACTCTGGCATCCAAGTCAGCTCTTATCTGATAAATTTTATCAGCAAAGTAGTTGTTAAATGCATCACAGCAGGCTGTTGTCAGGTTAAGTAGAGGGTTCTGCACAGAAGGAACCTGTGTCAATTCCCCCACCACCCCAAACAGCTCTGTTGTGTAAGATGCTGTACGTATTGCCTCTCAATAAGAATAAAGAAAATCCCTATGACGAGTCTTGTCAGATAAGAGCCGAGTTTTCCACCAGATGCACTCTAGTCATTGTCCAACCTGCTTCATCTTCCTGAGTTCCTCTGTGAATCATGGCTGGAGGGTTGAAGCGGGTTGGAAAAGACGCCTAGGAGAAATCGTGTTGATAGCCCTGGTGAGATTGGTGTTCCAGGTGTCAACGAGGGCTTTGACAGAATCACAGGCATTACCAACCAAGGAACCCTCCAAGGGTTTCTGAAGACCTATTGGCTTCATTAGCCTCTGAGGGCAGACCATTCTAATAGGTCCTCCACCCCTGGTGGGGTGGACAGGGGCTCTAAGTCCAACCCTGACCAGGAAATGATCCATCCATGACAGTGCGGTGGTATTTTTTACTTCCGCCAATGGATATGCCTGCTCTGTACCAAAGACCACATTGAGCGTGTGACCCACACAGTGCATTGGCCCAAAAACCAGTTGGGATAGGCCCATGTCTTTAATGGAATCCATGAACTGCCAAGCCGCACCTGTTAAACTGGTCTCAAATGAGATGTTGAAGTTGCCCAAGACTAAAAGTCTGGCTGACTCCAACAGCAGTTCCAAGACCAGCTGGGTCAGCTCGGATAGGGAGTCTGTTAGACAATGGGATGGACGGTATACTAACAGAATTCGTATACTATCCCTGGTTTTTAGGCGTAGGTACACACATTCAAAGTGGTCTATTGTCCGGATAGGTATCCTAGTCAGGGTAAGGTTGTCTTTATGGACCAGAGCCACTCCACCACCCTCCGCCCACTTTCCCTTACCTGCTCCTTAATGGAATACCCGGCCGGGAGAGCCTGGTTCCAGGTAATGGCACTATCTTCCCCCAGCCAGGTTTCTGTAAAGCAAGCCAGGTCGGCCTTTTCATCTATGAGAATAACCCTTGAGAGTTTTCACATTTTGATCACTCCCAGGACCTCTAAATCTTGAAAAGAAAAATATTTGTTTCTGCTTCACAGAGGAACATTTTCAGTCAAAAATGGCCTCTTGTTTTAGCCCTGAAGCCTTCTCCTCTGAATCAGCAAAAAAGAAGCCAAAAATGTACAGTGGGCTCTTGGTATCTGCTAGGGCTTGGTTCCAGGACCCCCCATGGATACCAAAATCTGTGGATCCTCAAATCCTATGATATACAATGGCATAGTAAAATGGTATCCCTTATATAAAATGGTGAAATCAAAGTTTGCTTTTTGGAATTTATATATATTTAAAATATTTTCAAACCATGGATGTTTGAATCCGTGGATACTGAGAGTTGACTAATCTGGAAAAAATAGGAAGTGATCACTGCTGATGTGAAAATTCATTTCCTTTTGCTACTGACAGTGGTACTGCAGCCTGTTAAGAACCAAATAGAAGACCTAGATGTTACTCAGATTAAAGGTAAATGGGTTTGCTGATTTCTTCATCCTCCCCCAGGCTTTTCACATATCTCTCACAATAGGAACTGAGCAGTCCCATCAGAGAGCAGTTAAAGACTATATCTTCTCCCCATTTCTGGCTGTATCCATATTCTCCCTTTCCTATCCAACTATACCTGGTTTGTCTCAAATCCAATCAGTGTTTTGTCACTCCAGAGTTAAACCATCAGTCATTCTGGAGTCCTATTGTCAATTCCATGGGAAGAACTTCAGGTCTTTGTTACAATGCAGGATAACACCCCTCAAGGGTAGAAATCAGATATAAATATTGGCACCACACATGGCCAATTCACTGCCATAGACTAAGGCAGTGTCCCACCAGAGCTCCACCCTCAGTATAGCCCCCAGATACTGTCTGAAACACTCTTTATCTTCCATGGAACCCTCTGCCTTCAAGACTGGTAATTATCACCTCCCTCTAATTCCTGATTTCTTACTATCCAACCTTTCACATCTTTCTTTTTGTTAGCTTTGTATGTTCTTGAATTTGCACTAGCTTTGTGTGCACATTTGCACATTTCTAAATCAAACTCTTTTATTCATTAAAACCTTTGCCATTATCACCTAGGTGGAAAGATCCCCTTAAGTTACCCACCTTCTGCAGGCCTCCTTTTGAGCTAACAATTCCCTCAAAATATCAAGGAGATGCTGTCACTGTTGGTGGGGGACTCCAAGTCCCCCCCCCACCTTTTTGATAACATCTCCTAGCTTCATGAAGATATTTGCCATCTTGAAAATACTCTGATGTTGCTTGGCCACATGCATCCTAGTTTTCATCTGTGAAAATGTTAGAGGAGTAAGGACCAGCCTTCCCAATCCTTCTGGATGTGCTGGACTACAACTTCCACTATTTCCAGCCAGATTTTAGCATAGAAGATTGAATCCTGTTTCTATCAGCTATCTTGTAATCAGCACAGAGTCTCAATTTCCCTAGAGGTTTGATGTTGTGCTCATTTCCCTTATCTATTAGACAGGCAGCTCATAGCCTGACAAAGCTATTGTTGGGAATGTACTTTTCTTCCACTTGACAGCATGATGGAAGACCTGTTAGGTTAGCTGAGGAAGGAAACAAGGAATTATTTTAAGATAAAATATACTTACACTTTCAGAATTTGCTTTATCTCAAAACATGTTACTACACAGCAGCATGCAAGACATGGCAATGAACAAACTGTTGGGGAATATGAGAGATACTAGTGTATCTCACAAGCAGAGAAAATTAGTATTTGCAATCAGAAGGTGGTCAGCACCAGACCCACCCTCCACACAACCACACACAAAGTGTAGCAGAACAATAAAATAGACTATGGGGGGAAGCAGACGAGAGCTTCCCAGACGCCCTGGGCCGGCGCGCCGCGGGGCCGCAGCCTCCGCACCTCGGCGCACCGGCGGCGACCCTGGAAGGAGCGCTAAATCAGCGCTCCTTCCTCAAGACAGCGAAAGTGCGCACTAACAGCGTCGGGCGCACTTTCGCTGTCTTTTCCGCCGAAGCGCGTCCGGCTGCCGTGGCGTGAGGTCATCCCCGGAGCGCCGGCCGTGCGGAGGGCCGGCGACTCCGAGGGCGACCTCAGGGAGAGGAAGGGGCGCCGAACGTGCGGCTGCCCCTCCTCTTCTGGGCCCGGAAGACGACTCTATTAGTCGTCTGCCGAGGCCCTTAGTGTTCTTTGTAAAAACAAAAACAGATGTATTTACAAATACTAAATTTCTTTATAACATCTCATGTTCTATTCAGACATGGAGGAGAGAGACAAAGAGAGAGAGAACTGCAGACTACAAAATGGAGCAAGAACAAACTCAGACTAAGAGCAGATTAACAGATGCCAAGAAGAGAGAGTGTGTGGCTCAAAACAAGAAGCAGGAAATGGCATTAACACACTCATGCCTAAACTCTTAAGACAAGCAAATTAAGAGCTACTAAGTGTAAATACAGTGGGCTCTCAGTATCCACTGGCTTTTGGTTCCAGGATCTCCATGGATGCTCAAGTCCAAATAAATATGATGGTATAGTGAAATGGTGCCCCTTATATAAAATAGCAAAAGCAAGGTTTCATTTTTTGGAATTTATATCTGCACTGCACTGCACTTTTTACTGTAAGCCGCCCCGATTGATCTCAAAGGGGTGGGGTATAAATAATAATAATAATAATAATAATAATAATAATAATAATAATTATTATTATTATTATTATTATTATTATTATTATTATTATTATCTTTTTGGAATATTTTCAAGCTGTCGATGGTTGAATCTATGGATAAAGAAGAGCTGACTGTACTAAGATTTCTACCTCTAACAGGAACGCATTACTAAATGTTTAATTATAATGGTAGTTGTTGCTGAACTTTTTCCACATAGTGATCTGGTTGAGCTACATTCAGACACTCCAAGGACAAAGTTTTCCACAATGTTTGCAACCCATCTTCTGTGAGACAAGGAAAAATTGGCAGATTAGTTTGGATGATATAGCAGTCTTCTTCAAAATGATGTTCCCTGGATGTTTTTAAGTTCAGCTTACATCAACACTAGCTACTGTGTCCTCTCCACCAAAAGCATCTGAGGAAGTAGACTGAAGTCTAGGAAAGCTCATGCTGCCAACTTCTTTCTTTCAGTTAGTCTCAAAGGTGCTACAAGATCTCTCTACATACTGATTCTGCAGACTAACATGACTATATCTTTGAATTCTACCTCTATAGAAAGCACCAAATTTAGCTGAATGGAGTGGAAATCCATCAACCTCTGTTCTACTCCACTAAAAGCATCTGAGGAAGCAGAGTGAAGTCTACAAAAGCTCATGCTGCCAACTTCTTTCATTCAGTTAGTCTCAAAGGTACTACAAGATCTCTCTACATACTGATTCTACAGACTAACAAGGCTATATCTTTGAATTCTAGTGTGCCCACAATTACACTGCATAGTTTTAGAACTATGATTCTATTATAACCAGTATGGCTGCATCCTGCAGAATCCTGGGTTTGTAGTTTGGTAAGGCAATAGGGCTCTCGGCTAGGAATTCTAAATACCCCTTCCTAAACTACAAATCCCAAGATAACATGGGACAAAACCATGATTATTATCCTGTTCATGATACTTAAAGCAACATCATAAGTGCTATATTTGTGTAGTGTGAAAGTATCATAGTGCTACAGTTACACAGTGGGAGATGCAGATCAAACATCTGGAGAGCACTATATCATAGCAGTCTGGTATACAAGTCCTAGATACAGGAAGAACTTTCTGGGAATAACTGAGATCCTGGAAGCCCAGAAGTTTTAGAAGCCCAGAAGTTAATGGAAGTTTCAGAATAAGATTAAGAAGAAAAAATGTTAATGTGAAGGTGGCTTGCAGAAAAGAACTGTTTAAATTGGTTTTACATTGATTGAAAATAGTTTAACCTGTTTATTAAGATGTCGGATTGTTACTGTTATTGATTATTTTAGGTTCTATGGCTGTTTTATGATGTTTAAGGTATTTTGATATGTTTCAGTGATATATTGTGAGTTTTATATTGGAAGCTTCCTGCTGAGGGCATGTTCCCAAAAGGCAGCCTAGAAATCTTTGAAACAAAATGAAACAAACTATAAAAACATTGTGCAGAGGAAGCGATGAGAATTAGCGGTATGACTTTACTGAAAAGAAGGAATAAAAAGGCATCTTATTCAGACTATATAAAAGATTCACAACTCCAAATAGGAAACATCCCTTATAATAAGGGACACTTGCAGCACTATTAGGGATAAGCTTTCTGACCCTCAAATGAGGAACATATCTTAATATAATGGACCTCTGGCAATCCTACTTCATTTTATTGTAAAACTGGTTCTCTCATTTGCAAAAGCAAGCAACACCACACTGGCCCTACATCACAGCCACGATTAGACCACACTGACTGGCATGCTGGCCCTACAGCTTATCGTATCTAAAAAAAATCTCAAAGTGGTGCAATAGAAGAATATGTGAGAGCTCAAAGTGGGGACAGGGACATGTTTGTTGGCCCCATCCCCAATGCCCCTGTGCATGCTGACCTCTGCCCCCTTTGTTTCAAACCTCCTGACATTAAGCACAGAAAACCAAACAGGAAAACTTAAGTGTTTTTTTAGACCTCACTTTTGACAACTTGGATATAACACGGAACAAACTACTGTCCTTTTTGAACAAAGTATGTTTCTTATCACAGACAGAAAGTATACAAAGAAGGGACTCATCAAAACTAGGAGGTGGGAAATGTGGGATACACAGTATATATATGAGTGAAAGTTCAGCCTAAGGCATGTTGCCCCAATTGCTCAAGATTTTACAGAAGCTGACCCAAAACTAAATAAATAAATAACTTATTTGTGGGGTACATTAAGTGACTAGCATCCTTGCTGGTTGTTCTGTGCCTTCAGGTCATCTCTGAATTATGGCAACCCTGTGGCTACCCTATCACAGGGTTTTCTTAGCAGGCACATTTTGTTCAGAGTGGGCTTGCCTTTGGCTTCCTCATAGACTCAGAGAGTGTGACTTGCCCAAAATCACCCAGTGGATTTCTGTGGCTGATTCAAACCTGATCTCCAGAGTCATGGTTCAATGCTCAAACCACTACACCATACTGGCTTCTTCGTTAGTCCCAACTAAGGTAGACACATTCAATCAATTATTGAATATGAGTCAGATTAGTTCCTAGGTAAAGTCAATTGATTCAGATACTCTAGTCAGGACTCACAAAAGGATTTCAACCAATTTAATTAATACTCAAAAATCATACTGTACAATACAGCTACTAATCCAAAAACCCATTGGATCAAGTGCTGAATGTAAATCAAGACTTACATTAATGCAATTGATTCAAAGGACTTCTCTAGCTGGGAGTAGCTATTGGATTTAGGCCAGCAGTGAGAATTTTTCAGATCTCTAGATGTTGCTGAAAATCCTGACAATCCTATCCAGCATGATCAACGGTGATGGATTCTGGGAATTGCAGTTAACCATCTAGAAGGCCAGACAATTCCAAACCTGGATTTGGACTAATATTTTGCAATTTTTAATTATTATTTAGATCCATTTGAACTTGGCTTCTGTCCTGGTTCAGAGTGCCTATGTGTCTTTCTTTATAGAAACAGACTTTTATTTGAAGGGTTGCTAAATCCAAAGCTGATTTAAACATAAGGGACCAGGACCTTTGGAGTCAGGCATCATGAGTTACAACCTTGACAACAGATAAAGCAGGCTCCCAAGTCTCAAGGTCATAGTTCTCCACTCCGCTGTGAGGTAGGTTGTTTCTCTGCACAAATTATTATTATTATTTCTAAATTTGCATTTACAGTGGGCTTTTCTGCATTCACTAATGTTAAGGGAACAGGAGCCCCATGAAAGTGGGGGGGGGGGGGAATGCAAATAAAAGACCACTTTTTTTCCTACCAGAGCACCTCCCTAGGAATCACTAGGTCTCCAGTACAATTATGGCCAACATCCAGCAGAAGCTGACCACAGAATTGCACTGGAAGACCTATAATCATCTGGCAGAGTCACACTAGAGGATCTAGAGAGTCCTAGAAAGAAAATAAAACTGAGAATAATCAAATCTGCAAAAGTCAAAGTCACAAATGTGGAAGGTCAACTGTATATATAAATCAGAATATTCAAAATATATTAAAAGACACATCCTCCCTCCCTCCTTCTTTATATAAAATATGGACCCTTTTGCAGTGAATTTGCAGTACTGGGGTTACTTCTGCCTAGCAATGCTGTTTGTGCCTTCATGCTTTTGGTGAAGACTTTGGGTGACCCCATTGATTTCACAGAATTTTCTTAGGCAAGGAATACTCAGAGGTGGTTTTGCCAGTTCATTCCTTTGAAATATATCCTACACCTACAGCATCTGGCATTTGTTGGCAGTCCCCCATTCAAGTACTAACCAGAGCTTAGTTTGCTAAATCAGATGGGATCTGGTGCTTTTAGGGTATTTAGGCCTTTTTAGTATGAAATTTCAATTTACGGGAATTGATGTTCTACATAATTACCTTTAGAGGCCATAGTGTCTTTGAAACTGATCCAGATGAGGCATCCAGAGATGTGCATTTTTTCTAAGGTTTCCTCACATACATCTTGTCTGAAACAAAGTAATTTTTCACCTGCCATATGCTTTGAAGTGTTGAATGTAAAATAAAGATGATGTCAAGGAGCACAAATGCTTTCCATGAGAAACTTTTTACGAGAAGAGGTTTAAACTCTTTCCCCTGTTGTTAATATGAAGCATTTCTCTCTGTTTCTTCTGGAATGAGAGCTGGACAAAAAAGGTAGACAAAAGAAAAGATCAAAGGAAGCCAAAAATATAATATAGAGAATTGATTTTGGCAAGAACGGACTGCACTAAAGATGTAATGTAAAGAAGTTGCAGGTTTATTGAAATTTGGCCAGCTAGCCAGGCAGATGTCTTCACAAGCTCAGGGTAAATTAAAAAGGAAGGAAGGAGAAGAGACAGGCCATATTTGCACAAATAGTTATGTCATTTTAATCAACATGCTCCAATTCTCATGTAAGGTCTTCTTCTTCATAATTCTACTCACCCTGACATCACAAATCAAATTATACTAAGAACCTGCTCATGGCACTTCTTATAAGAAAGCAGAGATGCCAAGGCCTCCTCTACTGCAGCTCCAGTCCTCCAAAATGGCCACCCACCCAAAATGTGTTTGGATTCCTTTCAACTGTCTTTTTGGAGGGGCCCTCCCTGACTCCATCTGCCTTGGTAGCTGAGTGACTATTACACACCCTCCAACATTTCACAGATAAAACCCAGCCCATGTAACATCATAGACATCATTGAAAGAGACCATAAGGTACACATAGTCCAACCTCCTGCCATGCTAGAATACAAACCAAAGCACTCCAGACAGATGGTTATTCAGCCTTTGTTTAAAAACCTCCAAAGAAGACTCCATCACTTTCTAAGGCAGCATATTCCACTGTCAAAGAGCTCTTACCATCAGGACATTCTTCCTAATGTTTAGATGGAATCTCTTTTCCTGTAGTTTGGATCCACTGCTCCATGTCTTAGTCTCTGGAGCAGCAAAAAACAAGCTTGCTCCATCCTCAATATGACATCCCTTCAGATATTTAAACAGTGTTATCATATCACCTCTTAACTTTCTCTTCCCCAAGCTAAACATACCCAGCTTCCTATGCCACCCCTCATTGGGCATCGCTTTTAAACCTTTTACCATTTTGGTCACCCTCCTCTGGACATGCTCCAGCTTGTCAATATCGCTCTTGAATTGTAGTTCCCAAAACTGGACACAGTATTCCAGGTGTGGTCTGATTAAAGCTGAGCAGAGTGGTATGATTTCCCTCAATCTAGACACAACATTCCTATTGATTCAGCCTAGGAAGAGTGTGGTTAAGATGGCAAAAATTATTGATGAAGCAGAACACACAAACTAGGAGAAGCAAACTACTATTGCACTTTGAACTCACTTTGTAGCAACTGAAGCAAGCTACGTGGGAGCAATTGAAAGAAACTTGGACATTTGAAAAGGAGCTGAGAATGTGGGACAGCAGAGGATTAATAGAGACTCTCCCTGGGACAGTTGGAGAATATGTTGCTACTTCATGCCTGCTATATTTATATTGTTTTATTGTACGGCTGAGAGCCAGCATGATGCAGTGGTTTCAGCACTGGACTACAACTCTGGACACCAGGGTTCAAATCCCAGCTCGACCATGTAAACCCATTGGGTGACCTTGGGCATGTCACTCTCTCTGCTTTGAAATTGTGTTAGAAGAGAGCAGTGTTTGCTGATGCCCTTCATATCAGTGGGGTAGGGGAATCTGCTCTGGGTTTTAGTCTAAACTTCAAAGGAGCAGCTCTAGGTGCTGAACCTTAGCCCCCAAATAGTTTAAGCACCTTGGGTAACTCTGAAAGAGATTAGGCTAAAACCCAGAGCAGATTTACTGCTTCACTGACATTGAGTGTTGCCAGCCAGCACTAGAAAAGCAATTATCTACTATATAATAGATTCTGTGTCCAAATGCAGATAACAAAGCCTCTGACGAAAAAACCCAAAAACCTCCTTTATACTGAGTCTCTTTATACTCTCTCAGCCCCTTATTTTTGCTTCTTGACCAGCTAGAGGTGTTTAGCAGCATCAACACTGGGAAAATGTTGAAAGAAGACTGACAAAATGTCAGGCTGCAGTAGCATGTCTGGAGTAAACAAGCTTGAGCTGGGAAAGAATGAGATTCTCTCTAGCTTGTCTTACTGTAGCCATGTGTGCCATCTTCCAACAAGCAAGGAAAACAGCACCTGACTCCAGAATCCTTTACTGAGCATATGTAAACAACAAAATTGAGAAAAGAAGAAAGTAGATAAGCCTGCTTCATCAGGTTTCCCCCACTCTCCAACCATTTTGTTTTCAAAAAAGCATTCAAAAAAGGAAATCCTTATGATTTCCATTTTGGTCTAGCCACCAAAATGAAAATCTTAAGGACAGTGGAGGATGGTGAAAGAGAAAGTCATCCCTGAATGCATTAACATCTGTCCTTATTGTTGGACTTCTTTCTTCACCCACTACTGTTTTTTTTTTTTTTTAATAAATAAATTCCCATATTTACAGAGTGGAACTATACCTTGCACATTAATACATTTCACAAAACTCTAGCAGCTGCTTTTTTAAAAGAAAAAAGAAAAGAAACCTAAGGAAAGGGAAACAATTTGGAGTGGAAAACTGATAATGGGAACAATGTCTATTCTTTCCTTCACCCACCGTTACTTCTTTCCTAGAAAATCCCTCCCGCAAATCTTGCTTAGTGCAAAAAGAAATTCTCTTTTGAAGGAACCTAGTGAAGGGAAAGGGGGAAAACAAGCTATGCCTCTGTTACTTAATACCACAACCAAGCTGCATCACAGCTACACAACACCTTGCCTGTAGTGTCAAAATGTTGGGAGTCAGACCCAGGGAAGATGCAAGTACAGATGCACATTCTGTGATGAAACTTGATGGATAACTTTGTTTTGTTTTGATTATATGCTACTTTACTCCAAGAGTGGCACCCAAAGTGGCTCATAGATGTAAGTTAATTAAAATCCACCAGTACACCTTAGAAGCAATTATAACAGTCACATCTAAAACAATATAAAATTATTTAAAAACATACCAAAGTTAGTCATTCACCATCTCTCTTTAACCTACCTCACAAGATTTTTGTGATGTGTGTATATGTGCAAGGCAAGAGCTATACACCTATCTGAACTCCTTGAAAACAGGGTAAAAGTGAAATATATAAATCCATCTCACCTTGAAAACAGTTTTTAGAAAACAATTTTGCTTTTGTGCTTTCACACAACCTAAAAGAGAGACTCAACAACTCATTTTATTGCTTTTTTAAAAAAATGGTGGCATAATGTAAGTTGTAGGATCTCATTTTGTGGCAATAAAAGCAAGAGGGCTTTCCTGCTGACTCCACCTGTTATCTGCCTCAGGACATTTGTCTGAATTAGAAACACTTTGAAGTAACACCATTTGGAATTTGGCTAAGGCTGGTGCCATTTCAGAATCTAATCTTGGACACCTTTTCCTTCTTATTTGCTTCCCTAATTTGTTATGTGAGCAGAGTAGTTATATTCAACAACATGGGGGTGGAGAATGTTACCACAGTGGTACTAAATCTTGCTTCATTTTGCATCGAGAAAAGAAGTAACTTGACCTTTTTAAAAAAATACATACTTGTCTGTTCAAAAATGCTGCAGGAACTATACTTTCAGGGTCTCAAAACTGTCCCTGGAATTTTCATGCATTTGTGTTTACCTCTTAATATACACTACATATTGTAGTTTTTCCTCACTTACTAATAAATGCCAGACCAGGATTGTAGCAGTTAACTGTGCCCTTCCCAAGAATACAGGTATATCTCAGTTAAGAAGTAGATGTGTTCCTAGACATTACTTCTTTAACAGAAAATTTGGTACCAGAGCGAGAAATGGTATGGAAAAAATATGCATAGGTCTCTGTAATTCAATATGTTTCTATATTTTAACATTTATATTGAAAATTAGCAATATGTACATCTGAGATGAAACAACCAGGTCAGGTGAGCCTTGCATGAGTAAACAAAAACATTCTGAACCTTCTAGAAACCACTTGAGAATTTCTTCCAAAAGGCATCCAGTAATCCCCTCCCCAGCAGCCTCCACTTTTCTTATTACCGTATTTTCCGGCGTATAAGACGACTGGGCGTATAAGACGACTCCCCACTTTTCCAGTTAAAATATAGAGTTTGGGAAGAGTATGACTTCCAAAACTGTTGTTGTTGTTGCTGTGCACCTTCAAGTCATTTCCAACTGATGATGACACTAAGACAAACCTATCATGAACCTCCTTATACCCGGCACATAAGACAACCCCCCCACTTTAACCCCAGATCTTGCAGGTTAAAAAGTAGTCTTATACACCAGAAAATAAGGTATTTCCATTTTGATGGGCAAACTTATAGATCTAAGCTTTCTTTTTTTTTAAACATGCTGGGGATAGCTGATGAGTCAAGGCAATCTGCTTTACCCCTTTTTCTTTCTTTTGTAGTTCATGCATGCTCAGTAAGGAATTCTGGAGGTTGTTTCTGTTTAGCTTGCCTGTTTTATGCAGGCACAGATGACTATAGTAGGGTCCTATTCTCTCCCACATAAAGATTTAATAATAATAATAATAATAATAATAATAATAATAATAAAATTTATTTATATCCCGCTTATTGGCAAACAGTACAATTTATTGTACTGTTTATTGCCAACATTTGCACTATTTACTGCTGGAATCTGTTGTCAACGTCAAAAGTTTCTCAAGTCTTCTTTCACTACCCAATGCCAATGGCTCTAAATTGAAGTTCCAGCTAGGCTAACTGGTAAGTGGGGAGTAAAGTGCTTCTCCATGACTTCTAATAGTTTTTCTGACAGTGCTGGGGGAGAAGTGCCATTTGAATATTTTGTTTGCTTCACTGAGAAGCAAAGCATATTCTAAATGTCATCTCACTTTGGCATAATACCTATTGGACATTTCTACTCTTTAGAATACTGATGGCAGCTTTGTCTTCTGCTCCCAGCACTGGAGGGAATATGTATTTCAGTTATAATTCTCCTACATCAGCCTGGAAGACTGCTCCACACTATGGCTCCTTTGCCAAGAATTATGTTCCACTCCCCAAAGCATATACTGAAGGGTGTGAGAATGTCTGTGCTCTCAATAATGCACCTGAAATATACACTTAATTCCAAGGGAAGTGTGCAATGCCTGAAGGGAAAAAAACACAATTCTGCCAAGAATCACTTCAAGAGCTTCCTGCACAGGGAACCAAATAAGGGGAGGATTGCTGTGCTAGTCCCAATGATTTATGAATCACTCAAAAATAAGCTAAATGGAACTATCTAGATGAATAGCAGAACATAAAGTTAGAGATAGCTGGATGATCAACTATCATGAAAGAGCAACTATGATTTACAGCTTTTTGAAAATGAGTGTTCATCCAGGTGGCATTTGTCCCTGAATGTGCTAAATGCATGCAGATTTACCTTGGACAAAAGAGAGTGAGTTGAGTTATTGCTCATTAAAATACAACACGTCCTAAACAAAAAGTTGTAAAAATCTGAAATATTATCTTCCCATTACCTGAGCAGAATGCAGTCGGTGATGCTGTTCAGATTTTGAGAAAACAAATGTAGATATTGGGAGAAATACACAGCTGAATTCAATTGCTAAGACCAGCTTAGATCAGACACATTGAGTCAACAGTCTCTGCTTTACCATTCAACAGTTGATTAAATGGGCTTACTCTTGCTGGAACGGAATTTAGGCCACAATTGACAGAAAAGCTCAGATATTGTTTCTTACTCTCTAGTGAACGCCTAAATTAACAGATAAAAATGGCTCTCACTGTGACCTCTAGTGGACATAATGCAATGAGGCATGAAAGTGGCTACTTAAAAGAATTATTTCCTGAAATATGTTGTTTCTGATCTGTGCACCCTGTTTGGTACCACTTGCTGCTTGTTGTGCCCTGTAGTTTAGATCAGTGATATATTCTTGGATTAGAGAAGGGGATGTAACATAGTTTTTTTTATTATTATTATTATTATTATTATTATTATTATTATTATTATTATTATTATTATTATTATTTTATTGAAAATAGTTAAAAAGGGAAAAAAAGACACACATATTATGACATAACACATACAACATACAAACGTTGATCATAAAACATACAACATTAAAAACATACAAATACATGACAACCACTTATACACTTACAATATAGACAAAACATACTTCCTAAGCTGTGCAGAGGTGTTATCTATCTAATTAATCACAATAACTAAATTTTTCTACGATTCTCTTACATCAAGATTATATTCTTAACAGTAAGTGGTACTTAACACAATAACACTAACTTTCGAGGATACACCAAGAACCTACCAAGAGTTAAACATAATCCGTATCATAACATAGTTTTAAGTGTTTCAGTTAACAGGCAATATTTTTCAAAAGATCCATTCCAGAGCAAAGCTTGGGGGGCAGTGGGAATATTAGTAGTAGTAGTAGTAGTAGTAGTAGTAGTAGTAGCAAACCCTCCAGAATTTCTCAACTCACATGTTCAGTGGCTTTGCTGGTTGGGGGATATGGAGAACTGCAGCTTTGGCATAGGGTGACCATAAATCAGAAATGACTTGAAGGTACACAGCAGCAGCAGCAGCAAAGTGTAAAAAGTAACTTTCGCAAGCTCTGGTCTAAAGACAAATGCTATAGCAATTTAAATAAAGCTAAGGGAGTCTGGGATTTGGTAGTGCCTGAATGGAATGCTTAGCAAGGCTGCCTCTACCATTAGACAGAGTAAGGCAGTCTTCTTAGGCAGCTAATGCTGAGATCAGTGCCAAGTTGTTAAGAAAGCTCAATGGAACATGGCCTTGTCAGGGCCCCTAAACTAGCCTGCTGTTCCATTGCCAGTTTTGATTTATTGCCAGTCCAGCTGGCCTTTGGAATGGGAGGGCACCATCTTGTTTTCAGCCGAAGATACCAAATTGTCTTTAATAGCAAAGACACACTGGCGTACTGCTACTTTATTGGAAAGTGTGGTATACCAAGAAACAATGGCATGTTGTTGGAGAGCTTTTGTCTGTCCTGCTTTCAAGCATGTTTTCATCCTATGTTTTAGACAAGGGCTGAAGTTCCTGGCATTTCTAGTGTACCTGGGACAGAACTCCCATCTTAAACTGTGAGAAACGTTGCCAGTCAGTGTACATGACAATACTGGACTGAGCATATGGTTGCTGTTGTTGTGTGCCTTCAACTCATTTCTGAATTATGGCAACTCTATGGACATTATTACACGGGGAGTTGCAGGGAGAAAGTGGAAATAAACCGGACAAGCGGAAGACTTTAATTTACGAGATTTGTCCCGTTCCGCCTCGTCTGATAACTAAATTCGAATTTAAAAGGGGGTTAATTCGAACAAAAACCTGATCTTTTCAAATCCTCAAAAATCCCGAAAACGAAAAGATCGGGTTCGAATTAACCCCCTTTTAAATTTGAATTTAGTTATCAGACGAGGCGTAACGGGACAAATCCCGTAAAAACTTCCGCTCGTGCCCGTTTATTTCCACTTTCTCCCCACGACTCCCGTGTGATAACATCCTATGGCAACCCTATCATGGGGTTTTCTTGGCAAAACTTGCTTTCCTCTGAAGCTGAGAGAGTATGGCTTGCCCGGAGTCACCCAGTGGGTTTCCATGGCTGAGCGGAGATTTGAAGCCTAGTCTCCCAGTGTGTCCAACACTCAAACCACTACACCACACTGGCTCTGGATGGAGCACCAGCACCAGTCAGACTCATTTGGGCAAGTTCCTAGCTTGCTGTGTATGAGCGCTGTGCTAATGCAGGCTGCTTGGTCGCTCATAGTAAAAGCAGTGAAACAAACCACAGAGAGCTTTGTTCTGTGGATTGTTTATTGTGTTCTGAGAACACAGGGAGTTCCCCTTCTCTGGTTTATTGTCTCCAAACCAACTAGAGAAACAAACTAAAGCCATTATTTTCTTTGGTTTGGTGGGAAAGAAACAAGCTAGAGATGAGTGACTGCACACATTCACACAACCTGATCAACAAATCACAGAGAATTATTTGTTTAGCTGCTCTCTGCCAGCTTTTTGACTGGAGACCAGTGAGATACATGTACACACCAGAAGCTCCTCTTTTCAAAATGTCTTCAGTCCTTAAAAACAAATTTGAGTCTTTCTCCACAGCCCAAGTGTTATATTACTATGGCCATATAACATTTGATTTCATGATTTTTCTCTAATCACTTAGTAGAAAGATCTTTGAATCTGAATCATTTCCAGTATCATGCACTTGTTTTCTGTATGTGAAATCCTCTCTGTACTAAGGAAACAGAAAATTGGAATGAGAAAGGGGGGGGGGGGAAGAGTCAATGAGACTATCATAATGGCAAGAATCATACAAACCAGTTCATATATTCTACTTTTCCTATTACCTGTTTTCATAATGTGTATCAATAAATCATCCATCGGCTTGGTAGAGTTATACTCGTAAAGCCTAGCAAAGTCAATTACTGAATAGTTAAACGCAAGAGATTAATTTTGCAACATTTTTACTGCATCCTACCTCACAGGTACTCATATTATCGTTATAATAACCCCATGAGGAAAGTTAGGCTGAGAATCAGTGCCTGTCTAAGGCCATTCAATAAGCGGAGACTTACCAGACCAGAATGGGTCCCAAAGAATGGTTCATTTTCAGCTCAATACAATTTTGTGCCGACAGAACAGCAGCACACTAGAAGAAACAAAGTACCCACTTCAACATAAAAATCCCAGTTTTATCAGGAACATATAATTGACAGCAAACAGTGCTATGCTAGGGCAATCTGCTGGTGAAGATGAAACAGTCAAGGGAGAAAAACCCTATAGCTATGCAGAAAAAAAGCACAGAGATAAAGCACAGATATGATGCTACAAAGCTTATAAGTACAAAAACAAGACAGAAGGAAGGCTGTTGAACTTTGTTCTTTGCCCAGTGTGTACACTTTTAAATGATGCTGAAGATATTGTCTGCTCTATATCTACGCTATTTTTCAGGAGCACAATAAAAGGGGAGAAAGATGATCTTAGGAAAATAATGAACACAAAAAGGTTGCATGTGTGATAGGAAGAGGGAAAGTCCCAGTTTTCATTTAGCTGTATGAACTATCTGCCTCATATGAATAAGGAAACGCAGTGTGTACACAAAACCATCTGATTCCCAGATGCTTTAAACAAGCAGGAGGAAAGGTAGTGATCAAATGTTTCTGCTTCACGGCTTCTTAAAGCCCGTCCTTGATGAATGTCTACTCATTCCTGTTTTTAAATGACATTTTCTCATTCTTCACCCTGCACACACTCAAAAGAGAGTTTTATTTAACACCTTCTTTTTCTCCTTGGTCAGCATCTGTACCTAGAATTTGCCCCTTCAATGCCACCCCATCTGCTAGAGTCACCAGCTACCTTCCTTTGAATAGTCAGAATTGTACTTCTGCACTCAGACAGGAGAAAAACCAACAACAACCCTGCATTTGCACTGCGATCACCAAGCCATTTGAGTAGGCATTCTTTTGCTTTAAAAAAGAAAATCCCTTCAGGCATGTTGTGCTTTCTCCACATTTTAGGCAATCCTGATTTGCCATCCATAAATTGCTTGGGGAATGGTAGGAGAGAGAGAAAGACTATTTAGTCAGCAATTGGGCTGACTAAACATTTGGGCTGACTAGGCATTTGGTGGCCTAAACTAGAACAGCAAAAAGCTCCATCCTCCCCCCCCCAGCCCCAGACGCATAATGTCTCAAACCAGGTATGTTATTCCTAAAGTAGAAAATCCCCTCAGCACCTTTTCTTCTCCCTGTTAACAAAAGATCCATCAGTAAATTAAGGAAATGCAACTTGTTCCCTTTCGTGAAACCTGCTGTCTGTAGCAGCAGCCTAGTTTAGTCTGCTTAATGGCAGGGCTGGTGCAATATATATATATATATATATATATATAT
>CM034701.1:366383164-366406145 GCA_020142125.1 Phrynosoma platyrhinos | reverse complement strand
ACTAAGGAAGATCAAAGAACAAAGTGCAAAGGCAGGCTTACTGTTGAAAATAAAGAATACAAAAATAATGACCACATTCAAACTAGACAATGAGGAAATAGAAATAGTAAAAGAATTCTCATATCTGGGATGAAACGTTGATTGGAATGGGGACTACAGCTAGGAAATCAGGAGAAGATTAAGAATGGCTAGAACAGCTATGAAAGAAATAGAAAATATGCTAAAATGCAAGGACATGCAACTCAGCACAAAAGCCATTGTATTCCCTGTTACCATGTATGGATGAGAGAGCTAGACAGTCAAGAAAGAAGATAGGAGGAAAATCAACGCATTTGAGATGTGGTGCTGGAGAAGAGTGCTAAGGATCCCATAGACAGCCAAAAGAACAAACAAATGGGTCCTAGAGCTGATCAAGCCATAGATATCTCTAGAAACCAAGATGAGAAGACTTAGACTGTCATACTTTGGACACATCATGAGAAGGCATGAATCATTGAAAAAGACAATAATGTTAGGAAAGTTGGAGGGAAGTAGAAATACAGGAAGGTCACATGCTAGATGGATAGACTTTATTAAAGATACCACAATTAAGAGTTTGCAGAGCAGTAGAGGACAGGGGGTCCTGAAGATGTCTCATCCATAGCGTCTCCCTGTGTTGAGACCGATGCAAAGGCAGTTAACAACAACAAACTGAATTGTGATCATGAGGGAGTCCTTCCCATTATCTTAATCTTCTTCCCAGATAACAAGGGGTTACATGTGGAACTCAGCATCACAGAGATCACAAGATAGCAGTTGCCCAATTAAGATGAGCAGTTGAACCTTGAGATGCTTGTGAACAGAGACTATAAAAAGTCTAAAGCACTACAAGGTCACTGTCTAATGAGCCACAGTCCATCAATTCTGTAATCTCCAGAGGTGAATGTGAGAGTTAAAAACCTCTTCCACATTCATGTAGGAATGTCAGTGCTACTTATGTGAAGGTAGGGTGGGCAAAGTGAAGTTGGAAGGGACCCCCTGCAAGCAGGAATACAAAACTGAAGCACTTCTGGAAGATAGTCATCCAGCCTCTTCTTTAAAGACTTCTGAAGGAAGAAACTCTACCACCCTTCAGAACAAGCATTGTATGTTCAACAGCTCATGTAGTCAAGAAATTCTTCCTAATGTTTAGGTGGAATCTCTGCTTGTAATGTGGTTCATGTTTTAGTCTCTGGAACCTCAGATATAAAAATGTTCCTTCCTAACACCTTGGAGGACTACTGGCAGTCTAAACTGACCCAAATGGATGAATAATCTGCCTGTTGAAAGGAAGTTTCCTTAGGTTCCTAGTGCAATAAAAATGTGGCATTCTAATTAAACTGTATTTATTGACTAAGTTCTGTTGCCTGTGTACAGAGACCTGTCATTAAGATATGTTCGCAAGCCCAAAGTCCTGTCTTGTAAATGAGTATAAATAAGGTAGAAGGTTTGGGTATGCCTCAAGACTCCATGAGAACCAAAGGCAATGACTCTCAATATAAGCTAGAATTAATATATTCATAGTTTATGTGCAGTGCATAAAAATGAATCAACCAGGTCTAACTTGAGAGATTGGGATCATTACAAAATTATGGTTAAAATTGTTGATAGGAAGGCTTATAAAGTTGTATTACCATATATTTTGGGGAATATACTTGCTTTCAGACAGTAACAAGTGGTTGTCTAGCAATTTGAAGAATGTGGTCTGTGTAGCATTGATACAGTTTCACTAGCTTTATTAGTGGGTACTTCATATTGAATAATCTAGATTTGTTCCTTTAGTTTACAGGTTTAAGAGTTAACATAGTTTAATGAAGAAAAATAAAATTGGTCTAAGATAAATAAAATTACATTTAGCCACCCATATCCATGGATTTTTAATATATATATATATATATATATATATATGTTGTCATTTCATATATGGGACACCATTTTACTATGACCTGAGCATCTACGGATTTTGGTATCCATGGAGGATACCAAGGACCCACTGTACAATATTATGTTAATGTTTTTATTTTTGTTCAGAACAAATGAGTGCAGATTGACTTCAGAGCTGTAGACTTCTTTTGTACAGTGATTGTAAACATATTGATCAGAAAGTTGTTCTACCTAGTACAGTGATTCCCCTCTCCCTATAATTATTTCCAAATACTTGTGAGATTTATTTATGGAGTCCAGAAATAAATACTAGGTAGAGTTTAGTGCTTATTTTCTTACTCCTTCAACCATAAATGTATACTGTATAAACAAAACATCATCATTAAGGAAAAGCAGATAATGCAATAACAGTTGCTGTTATTGCTTGCTGGAGGTAATTCGCTTAAATTTTCCTAGGGAGAAAATTTCCACTTGTACTTCTCTATTACTTGATTGCATTAGTAATAACCTCTGGACTGAAACCTGAATAACAAACTCCCTAGCTATGGAAGTAGCCAGAAGCAAGCCATGTGTATATGGTCCACACACGTGTATGTCGAGAAAAGAAGAAAGGCCAAAGAAACAGTTTATTTCTTTGTTTATATTCTAATTTATTTCATTTATATGCTGCCCTTGTCCCAGAGTGGGACTCAAAACACCTCACAAAAAGAAAAAGCTAAAACCTAACAGTAAATTTTAAAACATAACTAAAAATCTTTACATTAAAAGAATAGCTTATGAATAGTATAAAATAATTAAAAAGTATACACAAGTTAAAAATAAAGCATACCTGCCTTTATAAGATGGTTGCCTACAAGCAATTACACATTTAAAGCTTGCTTGAACAAAAAGGTATTTGCCTGCCTGTTCTAGCCTCCCATGGAAAGGAATTCCAGAGAGTGGGAGCAGCTACTGAGAAGGCTGTGTCCTCACCAAATGAGCCTGTGATGGTGGAGGGACCAAGTGAAAACTCCCCTAGGGAGATAGTCTTTCTGATCTAAACCAGAGGTAGGCAATCTTTTTGAGCTGGGGGCTGGGTTGCTGTCCCTCAGACAATTGGAGGGGGGGGCAAAGCACCATAAATAAATAAATAAATAAATAAATAAATAAATAAATAAATAAATAAACATATATTTTTTTAAAAAACAAAAAATTAAAAAAATATGCATGCACACTCTCTCAGCCCCAGAAAAGCCATGGCAAACCCCCTGTGGACGTTTTACCAAGAAAACCCCAAGAACAAGTAATAACATCAATAATCAATATCATTATGGTGGGCGGCGACGGTGGTGGCGGCAGGACTGGCCTGGGGCCGGTCCAAAGGCCTCGGGGGGACGCATCCGGCCCCCGGGCCTTAGGTTGCCTACTCCTGATCTAAGCCATATGAGTATACTCTGGGATAAGGGACTGCTTCCCAAGCTCTCTGAGGCTGGGGACCAGCAGTTCCCCCCACAACCTGCTAGGTACCAGTACCATATTTGTACCCATTAATTACAATTGTTTTACTTCCTTTCTCTCTTGGAAACTCATCAGGGACTGGCACCCAGTAGGTCACATAGACCACCACTTTGAGTAGTCCTTGGCTAAAATATATGAACTCCAGTGTCTTTTATAAACTGTCCTTGAGCCAACCTGAACTCATGGAGACACCATGGATGAGACATCTCCAAGACCACTTGTGCTCCACTGTTCCACTCAGGTCTTGCAGGCTCAGGCCCATGAGTTTTTAAATTGAGTTTAACCAACTGGCATGTGGTCTTCCTCCCTTTCTACTGCCCTCTACCTTTCCTAGCATTATTGTCTTTTTGAATAATAGCTTCAATTGAAGTGTGTGTTGCCATTTCTTTTTAAGCTCCTGCATGAAAAAGGTAACTTTGTGGAAAAAATGGCTGGGTGGCAGGGAGAAATTATCAGTCTTACTTTAGAGCAGGGGTAGGCAACCTTTCCCCTTTACGGGCTGAGGGACTTCAGCTCCCAGAAGTCTCAGCCATGTTGGCCAATAGTCCCATGTTGGCCAATAGCTCCTGGGATTCTGGGAGCTGAAGTCCTTCGGCCCTCCTTTTTTATGTGTTTCTCTGGCAGAAAGAGAGAGAGAGCGACAGACAGAGAAGCTGCTTCTACACTGTAGAATCGATGCAGTTTGAGACAGCTTTAACTGCCAAACTCAATGCTATGGAATCCTGGGATTTGTAGTTTAGCCTTCTCTGTCAGAGAGCGCTGGTGCTACAACAAACTGCAAATTCCAGGATTCCACAGAATAGAGCCATGACAGTTAAAGCAGTGTCAGACTGCATATATTCTGCTGTGTGGCAGCAGCCAGTGTCTCAAAGTACAAAAAGTAGAGTTTGGAAGTTACTTTAAAAATAATATATAACAGTTATAATTCCCAAGCTCCAAAAGAAATATAGCATATCACTTCAGTTACAGCTTTGAAGAAATATATCTTTAGTTTCTAGTTTCTCAAAAGTAACTAAACATGTTGCTCTGTATTTCATTTTTTAAAATACACATTTTATTTCATATTAAGTATTACTGTAGGTATAGCCAAAATATGTTCTAGGCTATACCTGAAGTACAAATTTTAAAAATATTTAAAATGCTATGTTTCATCATTTCCCTGTAAGAAGCCATGATTGGGATTGCCAAGTTTATAAGTTCTGCCTTGAAGACCATCTTAAGTGAGGCTGTATTATCAATGGAGGCCTTTCACAGCATGGAGATGGATTGTATCTCCTGCTAATTGCTTCAGAGTCAAGAGCAATTAAATTTGGCAAGCTTGTACCATCATCATTTCACCCATCATAAAACTGATACTTTATAATAGCACAGATATGCCCTTTGGAAAATAGGATGGCCATTACTCTGAAAACTATACAGAAAATAATGCATAATTATTTCCCTTCTTGCTCTCTGTTACTTAAAATGCCAGGGTTCCAGAGGCCACCCACAATCAATATTTAATTGGGGGAATTGTATTAACTCACTTAAAGCTTCTGGGAAGGCTTTGGGCAACTAAAAGCAGGGATCAACTCCAGAATGCAAGGTGCAATGCAATTTTATTTATAACAGAAAAAGGAAATCAGCTTTCACACACATGCAAGAACTAAGATATAAAAGGTGGTAGCAGATAGTGATTTTCAGAACTGCAGAGGGTGATACTGTACCTGATTCCAGAAGCAGAGGTTCCAGTCAGGAGGTTCTGTAAGATGAAGGTGGCTCAGCACACTGCCTGTGAATCCACATTGGCCTGTGATTGCTGAGGAGTCAGGTGAGATACAGACAGAGTGTCTATCTGACCTCAGAACAATTTGGTAGTGCCTGAGCAAGGTATATGTACAGGGTAAAATGTATCCTGGGGCAGTTTTATGATTAAGGTGAAGTTCCCATGAAGGAAGAATGGAATTGGAAGTCTATAAATGGCTAGACAATCACCATGAATATCCCTAGACAAAGAGGTCTCACTCCCAGAGGTAGGTAATCTTGGACTACTGTTCATGTTTAGGCACAAGGTCTATTACCCTCCATTACTCCTATCAATGAAGGGATTATGTAAATTCTGATCTTAATTGATCTATCCTGGTGAAGTGCTCTGGCTTTCCCTATGCTGAGCCAGCGGGATCTCCAAATATGGTTCTGGAAGTCCTTATATAGCATGGCTACTTTCCTGCACTGGAGGTAGTCTCTCAGCCACTTGCCTAAAACATCCCTTTAATTTCAAACTGATATAAAAAAGAAAGGGTGCAGAGAGAGGTTAGACCTTCCCCAAACAGGAGTTGCGCTCCAAGATTGAACCTCTCCTTTGTTGTTTTTGGTGTGTGGCTTCACATCATTTCTGATCTATCACAACCCCAAGGTGACCCTATTACTGGGTTTTCTTGACAAGATTCATTCAAAAGGAGGTTGCCCTTGCCTTCCTCTTATTTGAAAATCACACACACACACACACACACACAATCTTATGCCAATAAAACTGTTTCATGCATGCCTCCCTATACTTTTTCTCTGGAACTATACATTAGCAGCTCATTACCATCAAGAACACACTGTCCTATCTAACTCTAAGCTCCATATGCTGGAGCTGTGGTTTTTAAGTTTTACAGAACCACCAGTTATTGAGCATACAGCCATTTGTTTCTTAAAGGGCATTAAAGCCTAAACAACTGCTTGTGTAAACATTATCAATCTTTAAGAGTATTTATATTTATTGCCTATTACAGAACTGATCTCTCTAAAAGTTTAGCTGATAGTATAGTATTCTTAAGAGCAGCAGTAAACATGTCAGAAAGTGGTAGAACATTAGCACAGCCAAATGTACGTGTGTGTTTTTAACTGTTCTAGGCTAGCAGCCAGTTTGGCAAGTCCTAGCCTATAGCACTTAAAAAAAATACATTCTACACCCCTTTAAATAGAGGCCTGTGGGTGGATGATGAAAACTATAGGCATACTTTTAAACATATGGGTATGACAAGTCTTCTGCAATGCATATATTTCAGAATCTTCCTATATAAAAATTAGAGATATGAGAAATTTATTCCTTCATTTCCACTGCATACAGTTAAAAAAAAATTAACCATGCTTATGGCAGTTTAATGCCAGTGTGCTTCAGGATTTTTGCTCTGCATTAATTACACTCTAGACCAGGGATAGGCAACCTCCTTTGGACCGGCCCCAGGCTGGTCCTGCCGCCGCCGCCGCCCACCATGATGATATTGATTATTGTTGTTATTACTTGTTCCTGGGGTTTTCTTGGCAAAATTCTCACAGGTGTTTTGCCATGGCTTTTCTGGGGCTGAGAGAGTGTGCATGCATATTTTTTAATTTTTTATTTATTTTTATTTTTATTTATTTATTTATTTATTTTTGGTGCTTTGGCCCTCCAATTGTCTGAGAGACAGCAACACGGCCCCCGGCTCAAAAAGGTTGCCTACCCCTGCTCTAGACAACCCAGATGAATTGAAACAGTGTAAATATCAGTTGCAACCTCACCTAACCTCCCTTCTTGTGTGCTGGGGCCCATACTAACTGGAGATGATGATGTATAGCCCAACATATTTGGACAGCACCAGGTTACAGGGAGGCTATGCTATTGTTCTGAGAAAGAAAACTAAGCATGTCATTAAATGAAATGCACTGAAGCCTGTGGGATTTGCAGTTTAAAGCTACAAATCTATATACACCTCCTTGGGATTCAAAAACTCTCATTGAACTCAGTGAAATGTTCTTGAAAATTGCTGTGCATAAGATTTATTTGTACTCAACAGTGTCTATGGTTTCAGTAAACTTTGCTACTCTTTTCCTCTGATTTCAGATGAATGTGCTTACACGTGTGTATATAGTATTATGGCTTTACACAAAGAATAAGCAACTATTAGCTTGTCTATCTCTAAGGAATATTTGGCTGGACTATTTAGCAAATCAACAAGAGGAATAAAAGCAAGGGAGAAGAGATGAGTAAACAGGCCAGAAAAATAAAACAGCTTTAGCAATAAATAAATAAATGCTATATAGAAATCACATTTAAGAGTGTTTTTAATGATGTGGATTTCAACACAATCAAATTTTTTCCTGAAAAAAAGGAAGTTTGGGGGAAGTTGTAATATATGCTATATTTATTTTCATATCACATTGAAACATATTTTAATGATTTAACAACATAAAATAAAATCAGATGCTACTTAAGCACATGTTATTTAATTTTTGCCATCTGAAAAAAGAAATTATTTGTTAGTTCATTTTTTAGAAAATGCCCCCTTTTTAGTTTTTTCTTCTGGGCTTTGATATCTCTAGCTTAAAAATACTAGTTTTTGGATTACAATGTTTAGGGTCCAACCATGGTTCTGGTACGTGTAGTCTAAAAAGTCACTTTTCTGAGCTCTGCCCCCTTAATTCTAACTTTATATCTATTACTCTTGCTTCAGCTATTTTATACTTGGTTCTGGATGGTGGACCTTGGAAATTAGCTTTAGAAGAAGCAGACAAGCAAATAAGGTCAGAATTGATCATGTCAGTGTGAAGCCTACCTATCAGTAGATTAGCTCATCTTGGATCATTACTGGCTGTGATTTGAAGCACATTTCTTCTTTTGGCACATGTCCCCACTGACTGCCATGGGTGCCAGGGATTCTCCACTCTTTCATATTAATCTTTATGGGAAAGGCTTATTGGCTTCCCAAAACAAGGGCAAGATAAGAATGCTAATATATCCACTGGACCTACATAAAGGCGTCTTGCACAGAGGCCAGGCCAAAGGGAGGCAGATCTGGGAGTTTGTTATGTGCTCATTTCTGTCTGATAACAACCACAAAGTGAATGTATCATTATTATTATTATTTTGCAAAATTTGTTCTGCGAAAGGTTTGCCATTATCTTCCTCTGAGGCTTAGAAAGTGTGACATGCCCAACGTGATCCATTTGGTTTCCATGGCCAAGGAAGGATTCAAACTCTGCTCTCTTAAGAGTTCTAGTCCGACAGTCAAACCACTACAACAAAAAATCCTGAATATTTTTGGTGCATTTTGTTGTTATGTGTTTATGTTCTTTCCAAATTATGGCAGCCCTATCATGGGGTTTTCTTGGCAGGATTTGTTCAGAGGAGGTTTGTCATAGCCTTTCCCTGAGGCTGAGAGCATGTTGGTTTTACGGCCAAGCAGGGAATTGGACCCTGGTCTCCAGAGTCATAGCCCAACACTCAAACCATTACACCACACTGGCCTGACATTAACAAATTCACACAAAATTTTGCTTATAGTTTATTTATTTCACCCAGACACATATTTATTTATTCCGACAGGTTTTGAAAAGTGAAGGTTTTTAAAGACAGGGCTTTTAGAATGGCTCTGTGTTATTTTTATTGTTTGAACTGTATTGTTATTTTAAACTATAGGGGATGCTGCTCCACACCAGATGACAGCCTAAGTGGGGGTGGCACCACTGCTCCCCATATATTTGCCTTTTGACATATGGGTGTCCCTGTAAAATACTGTGGAGATGGTGCTAGTGGGATGAGGCTCAGTGGGAGGAGAAAGAAGAAGACCCAGGTTTTTAAATAATATTTTAAAATTTTAATTAAGTTTTTTTATTCTTTTAGGTTTTGTCTTTTTAAAAAAAATCACATCTTATCAAATTTTCACTTTAAACTATGTACATGTAAATACCTTTAGGCTGTGCTTGTGATATTGTAATTTAAAGGTATACTTTCAATGTTGCTAGCTGTTTATGTCACAACTATTACCATTACATTCAGTGATACATGGGGATTATGATTTATGAATAACATTAGTACAAAAAAACGTTACTAAGGATTTTGTAGGGTATAGTATGGGAGGAGATTACTAGGCAGGGAGACACCATGAATTCTTATACCAGTTGATCCCAGCTTTCCTTCCGGCAGCAGGCAAAGATGATTTTATGCCGCCAGGCTTTCACATGACATGGATGCTGTTTTGTTTTTGTTTTAAAGAGTTTTAAACTTTAAACTTTAATAATGTAATAATTTAATAATTTAATAGTTTGAATTGTTTAATTATTTTTTAAACTTTGTATTTTTAATGTTTGGACTGTTTTAGATTTGTTAGCCGCCTTGAGTCCCTGTACTGAGAGGAAGGTGGAATATAAATAAACAGAGTAAATGAATAAACCCTAGTGATGTCACTGTTAGTATAAACTGTGGATTGAAAACCAACTTCAGCCTGTGGTTTCAGAGAAAATCCTGTCTTGTGCATCCAGTAATCTAGCCTTTCTTGCCTAAGACATACATCAAAGTCTTTGATGTAGATTGCAAAGTGTAGGAAGGCTCATGTGGACAAGCTGATACATTTATTTTTAAACAGCTGGGGGAAACGCCTATTACTGACTTCACTGGGATTTCGCTTGGGTAACAACTGTAGATATTGGGAGCAGAGAATATTGATGGTTTCTAAATGCTGTTTGATGTGGAAACAAACAAACTGGTGTTGACAAGTTTAATCACATACTGTCTTGTTTCCTGTTTTTTTCCCTTAATGTTTCTTGTCTTGTATACTATGTTTTATTCAGACATTTAGTGGATGGTGAGGCCAGTCCTTTGGTTTTTCTATATTTGGTATTCAAATAAATTTGCTGAAGAGGGGGAAAATATGCAATTTGCAACTGAAAGATGTGTTGGTGGTGAAGAATGGAATTATTTTAAGTACAACAAACTAGCTTTATTAATAACTTTTTAAAAATTCAGAGGCAGTCTAAACCAGTCTGTATGTAAAATAGGTCATTATATTTGGGTCTTATCATTCAGAGCAAAAATGTAAGTGAAATGATTGCTTTACAGTAAGAGAAGGAACCTGCCAGAAAGGGAGATTTTAAAACAAGCTCTAAAGAACTGCATTAAAACAACTTTCATTAAAAGGATGATAAATATCCTAAATTAGAGAGGTTTGTAGAAAAGGAAGAAATCATCATTCAGCTCCAGTGCCATGAATACAAAAGAAAATTGAATGGCCACATGTGTTGTAATATCTAGTTGCTGATTAGAACCTGGCACTTGTGGAATATCACAGATTTTCTTAATTTTGTCATAACCTCTTTCCCCTACGACAGTGCTGAAGTCTAGTTTTCCCCCTACTGTTACTTTGATTCCAATTTAAGATAGCTAGGTGTCTACTCAGAAGTAAGTCCTACTGATATCACCTACTTCCAGATAAGTGTGTGGGAATAAAGGTTGCAGTCTTACAAAATAATATTATACAATGCTTCTGCATAGATATATATCAGATTCTTCTTTACAATACTGAAACTTCAATTTAATTTGTTGTAGATATGGACAGTTCTATCAACCATAACATACCTCATTCCCAATATTTATTGTTACACATAGCAACACATGTATCATAATTTAGGAATTCTTTTTTAAAAATATATTTTAACAAACATCACATAATTTATATATGTTATGCTGCAGTTCCTCTTTAAAACTGTTATTTTTCTGGCTTAGAAAAAATTAGGAAATTTGTTTGTGCACATGTTTGCAAAGTATAAAATATTTTAAAGATAGAAGATAACCTTCAGTTTTAATTCAGAAATAAGATGAAAATAAAACAAGCTCTTCTGGTTCAGAAAGAGAAGAAGGATAAAAAAATTACCATCTGAAAACCAAAATCTGATTAGGCAACACTAACCAATTATGCCTAAATTGTGGTTAAGCTTTTAATATCTGCAGATATTTTCATCAAACAAGGAGTCAGGGAGGAGGAGAGAGAGTGCTCAAGAAATATTGAAATCACACACGGGCTTTGCTGGCTGGGAGATTATGGGAATCAATGCCCAAAAGGAATTTAAAAAGGAGTTTTGTAACTCGGTGCTACACAGGTTTCATTTTATGTGTAAAGCTGTTGGGACAAATAGACATACACTTTACTGATGTGCTCCCTTTTTGAAAATATACAGAGAGCTCACTGTATTTTAGTAGCCTTAATCCAGTTGCTGGTCTCAACTGGAATCCAGTTGCTAGTCTCAATTGAATCAGTTGCAGAATAGTAAGTTTACACTGTTGTATCATCATAGAATCATGGTGTTGGAAAGCACTACAAGGGGCTTTGGTCCAGCCTCTGCCTCCAGGAATGCAGAATGTTAGTTCTATTGTTCAGTGTGTCTCTTGTAGGCTATATTCTAGACAAAGCTGTATTTATCACCCTAATTAGGCCCAAAACACACAGGCAAAATGACACAATTTTAGGCCACGTTCAGGGTGTGCTGTTTATATGATGCACACCCCAAATGCGACCTGAAGCTGTGCCAAGACCATGTCATTTGCAAAGAACCAGACCCAGAAGGAGCAGATAGAATCCACTCCTTCTGGCGGCCCAGTTCAGGACCACATTGGCAGCCTGGATTGGGACTGGGTACATGCAATTGCCAAAGTCCTGGTGCAAACGGTGCTGGCATGGTCTCCCACTACTCTTTTTGGACCATCTGCTTCATGCCTTATTCAGCTTATATGTAGAACACATGATATGCAAAGCAGGTTTAGACTTTGAGGAAGGAGGAGTGAAGAACTGAATAAGAAATATCACAGTCTAAAAGAGATGCAGATGGCACCATACTACTAGCAGAAAACAACAATGGCATGGAACAATGACTAAACAAAGTCTAAGAGGAAAGAGCTAAGGTTGCCTTAATGTTGAAAATTAAGAAAACAAAAATAATGACCACCGAAAATTTGCATAAATTCAGTCTAGATTATGAAAAAATTGAAATATTTAAGGAGTTCCTTTGGATCAATCATTGATCAGAACAGATACTGCAGTCAAGAAATCAGAAGAAGACTAGAACTGGGAAGGGCAGCTATGAAAGAACTAGACAAGATTGTTAAGTGCAAAGACATAAACTGAACGCTAAAGTATTTCCCATCATCACGGACAGATGTGAGAGCTGGTGAAGAAGACTGACAGAAGAAAAATCAACTCATTTGAAATGTGTTGCTGGAAAAGAGTGCTGAGGATGGCCAAAAAGATGAATGGGTCTTAGAATACATGAAATGACAAAATCTCCCTGTTACCTAGCCATTTTTTCCACTGCAAAGTTACTTTTTCCATGCAGGAGCTCAAAAAGAAAGATGGGGAAAAGGTGGTTGGGAAGCTTTTCTTTTCTTTTTTAAAGATACATGGGAGGATTTTTTTAAAAGGGCTGCTGCGGTGGGTGAGATTTAAGGCTCTCTTACTCAGATGTGGATTAAATATTGATAAGAACCTGCCTTGAATCCCATTGTGTAAGAAATGTGGGATATAAATCCTTAAAATAAAAAATAGAAATAAAAAACCAATGACTGATTAAGAAATATAGGGGGGAAGCAGATGGGCTGCCCCCAAAAGCGGAGGATCGAGGCCGAGACTGCTGGACACCTCGGCCTCAATTCTCCCTTTCACCGCCTGTGAAAGAAGTGCTAAAATAGCACTCCTTCCACAAGCCACGAAAGGGCCGCTGCGTCTTCAGCATCTCTTCTGGCTCAGCATGTCCAGATGCTGAGCTGGAAGGACATCATCGGAGCACCCATCATGCAGATGAGCCATCGCTCCGATGACATTCTCAGGAATGGGATGGAGTGCCCAGCATCCGGCTGCCCCTCCCCTTCCTGGGATTGAAGACGGCGTTTTTGGCTGTCTGCATCCCCCCTAACTGATCAAGAAATTAGAAGAAAACTGGGATTGGGAAGGGCAGCTATGAAAGAACTGGAAAACATTAATGAGACTGTGAACTGAGTTCAAAGTGTAAAATTAGTTTGCATTAAACTCAGCATGAGGGAGAGAGAGGAAAGGGGGAGATGGGATTTTGCCCTTCCCAGTAGGCTCAGGGAAAAGCAAACTGCTGCAGCCCCTTCTAGCATGTGTGCTCTTCTTCATTATCATTTTCTATGGACCTTTGCAGACTGTTATAAATAGTGCAAATTGAGTCCACTTTAACTGCCCGGCTCAGTGCTAGGGAATCATGGGAATTGTATTTTTTTCTGAGACATTGAGCCTTCTCTGTCAGAGAGCTCTGGTGCCACAATAAACTACAGTTCCCATGATTCCCCAGCACTGAGTCAGAGCAGTTAAAGTGGACTCAATTTGCACTATTTCTGGCAGTCTGCAAAGGCGCTATGTTGATCACACTGCAGTGTTGCTTGGGTACACATGTCCCAGATTTTATCTTTGAAATGTTTCAGGGTATGGTGGCATCTCTGCCTATAGTTTTAGAGCAATGAATGTTCTTTCTAGTTTTGCAGAGAATTTTAATGGAACTAGGAATGCCACCCACCCACCCCCTCTTTCAGTGCTGTGCATCACAAATGTAGAAACACCTGATATATTTTCCCAATGATTAATTTGAGTCATCTTGAGAGCAGGGGAGCAGAGAAACTGGAATCCTTCAGCAAAAAGAAATGAGAGAAAAGGGTGAGATTGCAAAAGAAAATGAAATATTCCAGGCAAAACTACACAAAACATAGTAGTTAGATCTTTCCCCAACCTTGCTCATTGTTTTGCTTTGCTTTTGTCTTTGCCACACATTGTAGATATAGATAAGTGTACTTTTAGTGGTGATGAAGCACTGTAGGTATAGGGCCTAAGCAGACAGGTGGCTGTGGGCCACCCCGGGAAGCTGCGGATTGGGGCCGAGGGCTGCGGATTGGAGCCGAGGTAGCTGCACTCCTCGGCTCCAATCCGCAGCTTCTCAGGCCCTGGAAGGAGCGCTAAAATAGTGCTCCTTCCGCAAGACACCGAAGGTGCACCGCAAGAGGCTGGGTGCACCTTCGGTGTCTCTTCCACCGCAGCGTGTGTGGACGCTGCGGCGGAAGTATGTAGTCGGAGCGCCGGTCATGTGGAGCAACGGGCGCTTCGATGACATGTTCGGGAAGCGGTTGGGGCACCCAGCGTGAGGCTGCCCCTCCCCTTCCTTGCCTCCAAGACGGTGCAAAGCACCGTCTGCTTCCCCCCATAGTGTACTTTTAGTGGTTGGGGTTGGACAGTATAATTTGTGTAGGATAAGTGATCATGTTTTGAACAAGGCTTTTGCATTGATTATTGACTTTGCAGTGATGATGGAAAGTCTTGCATTCTGTTCTGTAGTTTTTAGCCTTGTTTGAGCTGAGTTCTCATTTTGACTCAGAACCATCAAGGCTATTTTAAGGACTGCATTTCAAGAACTTTTCTGTAACCTGATAATAACATTCTCTGGTGCTCTGATTTAAGGATGTAATAACATGGCGTTCTGTTCTGTTCAGCTTAGTGATTTCACCCACCTTGGAGGAATGCTTGGGTGTTTTACAGCTCCTGGTAATTATTCATCTGTGAAAGAGTTTTTAAGAGGCCCGGATGAAGAGTCCTAAAGGACAATAAAACTGCTATATAATGTTACCTAAATGCAGGAGCACTGGAGCTACTTCTACAAGTGAACACATAAACAGAAATACAAATAGTTCCTAAAACATGCAGTTCTACTTTGCACTTGAACATTACCTACTGATGTCCATTAGCTCTGGTACCATTTAACTTTAGGCAAGGAACAGGAAAGCTGTACTAATAGTCCTAGATTCCTTATTTTCCTAGATTTTAGAGGGAGATTTCTAACACATCTAAGATATTAAAACAAATCCAAACAAATAAGCCATTAAAATCCCTATATTCTGTTTACTGAGAGAAAATCCCTTCCCCTAAATGTCCCTTCATTAAAAAAAAACATGAGGCCTGAGTGAAACTTAATCAAGTAAGTGGTTTTATATAGCAGACTCTAATCTATTAGTATTCGGCTAAAAGTCACTAGAAATCCATATCTCTAAATCAAATCCAGAAGGCATGCTTGTCTACTAAAAGTCTGTGTTTGTGTCATTGTAGTCATGTCCAGTTTTTTGTTTTTTTTTTTTAAAAAAAACATCTTAACAAAAATAGTGCAAGTAAATGTTTTCTCAGGAACTGAATTGATCTGCTTGTGTTTCTTTTGACAGGATAATTGAAGCAATCTGCATAGGCTGGTTCACTGCAGAGTGTATTGTGAGGTTCATCGTCTCCAAAGACAAATGTGAGTTTGTCAAGAGGCCCCTGAACATCATTGACTTATTGGCGATAACTCCTTACTACATCTCTGTGCTGATGACAGTTTTTACAGGGGAGAATTCAGAGCTCCAGAGGGCTGGAGTCACCTTGAGAGTCCTGCGAATGATGAGGATTTTTTGGGTGATTAAACTTGCCCGTCACTTCATTGGCCTTCAGACACTTGGCCTGACTTTAAAGCGATGCTATAGGGAGATGGTGATGCTGCTTGTCTTTGTTTGTGTTGCTATGGCAATCTTCAGTGCACTCGCCCAGCTCCTTGAACATGGGTTGAATATAGGGAAACCCAATGAAGGCTATGCCAGCATCCCTGCCGCCTGCTGGTGGGTTATCATCTCAATGACTACTGTTGGATATGGAGACGTATGCCCTGTTACAATACCTGGAAGGATTCTTGGAGGGATTTGTGTGGTCAGTGGGATTGTTCTGCTGGCTCTGCCTATTACTTTCATCTATCACAGCTTTGTGCAATGTTACCATGAGCTCAAGTTCCGGTCTGCTAGGTACAGCAGGAGCATCTCTGCCGAATTCTTAAATTAACAAATAGCACAATTGCATTTTACAGTAGCATTTAATATAGTGATTGATAAATTGAGGGTCAGGTGGGAAGATGCCTTTTGCCTTCTCTGCCTTTGTCCTCTCCAGCTCAGGCATGGCCACTTGCTCCTTGCTCCATGCTAGCTGAGCATGACCAGGGTGAAAGCAAGGATGAAAGTCTTAATTTCCTTGGTCTCATCAAGCATGAGGGCCTGCAACTTCTTGGACATTGCAGGTGGTATGCACTGTTCAAAGTGAAGCACATGAATTTTTTTTTTTAAAAAATCATTGATTTTTAAAAATATTTTTTTTCTTGTAGTGCACTTGGATTGGACTCAAGAAGCTTGGTTAAATTAAAAGGTTTATCCACTGAAATCAAGACCATGTGATTACTAAAGTTAAACAGTATTCCCATTGATTTAACTGGATGGGCAACTGTGGAAGGCTAGGGGGACCTTGGAGGGTCATACTTGCTCCCACAAAATAAAATAAAATAAAAATGTTTTTGCCATCAAACACATCTATGTTTGCTCCCAAATACTTCTCTGGGGGCATTTTGAAAATGTTTTGGATTTCAGAAAGACCTTTGCTGAGCTTAAATTGGCTGAGGGCCCCCAATGTGGTATAAATGCAGCCCATGCCCCCTAGTCGACATTTTGGCAAAAAATGGGCAAAAATGTTTTTTTTTTAAAAAATAGCAAAATTATTTTTGACCCCTGGGGGCCTCCAAACATGATGGAAATGCACTTCACACACCTATAGAGTGCATCAGGGACATTTTGGAGCAAAATACTTTTTGACCCCCTGGGGTGACACAGAAATAGCATCGGGGGGGCCTGAATGCTACACTGTCCAAGTGCAGTGTTTCAAAAGTCTGGAAACACTGTTTCACCAGAGAAATACAAAGAAACATGTATGCAACCCATAAGCAATGGTTCCTTTTCCACCTTTCACATGGAAGGTGTTTGGTTTTATTTGTTTGCCAGTTGTAAAACCTAACTGCTGTCTTCCTCTTCAGATCAGACCACCTTGCTCCTTTGCACCAGATCAGTGCTACACAAGATGTATGTATGTTGGGTGGGAAGGGGAGTCCATGGACCAGTGGAAAGTTTTCAAGAAAGAAAGAAACAGCTGTATCCAGTGGGCACAAACATGGCACCAGTCCCAGGCACATTAGGAGAAAGAAAATTATTGGTCCCCCATATCAAATAGCATGTGAAATCCTGATATAAGGAACTATATTGGTTTTCAAACCACATTACATAAATTTTGTGTGGTTCATGAGATTATTATCTCAGTAGCAGCATTGGCAACAGAGAACAAACAAGGACAGTTAGTCTTTACCAGCAATTGTCCTCTACGATGTGTAGCAACAGAGAGTTGCTACATGCATCCTGATGCATATTCTGATTTGCAGAGAATGACGGCCAGTGCTGTCTCACAGACCAAATAGGGAATGCTTCTTCCCCAAAATGGTGCGGATGGTGATAGCAAAACCCCAAACACCATGGCAGATGCTTTTGTGAGCATCTAACGTATGATACTGACCAGGTTCTTCTGTAGAACTGTCAGTATAGAGAGGGTTTTCTTGGTTGGAAGCCATTGCATTACAAATGCTTGAATCATTGACTAAAATAACCTTCCTATAAATTTTTTATATCTGCATATAAAATACTGGTAGATAGCTTGTTCTGAGTCTTCTTATTCCCAGTGGAACAGAACCATGGCTACATTCAACTCTGAACCCTCCTTTCTCCTGTCAACCCCTCCCTGCTCCATCCATACAACAGAAGAAGTAATCTCTGTGAAAGCTAAGTAAATCTGTATTATCAAAAGTGAGGTCAACAGAATTATTGGATTCCAGATTTACAAATAAAATGAGAAGCAGACCTTATTTCTTTGTGCAGCACATTTTCCTGATGGGACTAGGGTTTGATTTTCTTTGCTTTTTGTTTTTGTTTTCCTGAAGCTGGATATGTCACACTGATACAATACATATTCTTTCCTGTGTTCAGGATCAGCAACAAATATATGCACTACGGGAGAGACCTATTATTCAATGCAATAGAAATAATATGATAGATGGTTTCAGTGTTGCCTCACTATGGACAAGATCCTGTTTGCCAGTGAAACTGTTTTAGTGAAAGAAAATAAGTTTGCAAAGACTACAGCTTGACAGCAGAGGAAAACAGGACATAAGACAGTGTGACAACAGGAGGCGCACCAGCAAAAACAGGGGTTGGCTGGTTTAAACTAAATGGCTTTTAAAAAAAGAACTCCTTTTTTAAAAAAAATAATAATTTTTTTTTAAAGTCTGGCCATTATTGCTATTTTCCAACTTTCGTAGTGGAACAACAACAAATTTAAACATTTAAACTTTAACAGTTTATTGGCAGGTCAATGTTAGACCAGTATCCAGTATCAGTTGCTTCTTTTTAATTATTTTATTTTATAGTGCAAGGAATGGCATTCAGAAACAAATCCTTCAATTAATATAAGTTCAAGCAAAACAATTTGCTTTAGAATATCACTTTTTAGAACAATTAATTTTAAGCTTGTGACCATAACATCTGAATTGCATTTTGCCACTTTACTTTTCTGATTTAGTCCTATGTTGGTATAATCCTACATATTAATGCAAAAAACTGGTTTAAAACACACACACAAAAAAGTTAAAAAATAACAACACAATAATGTGTGTTTTTTTTAACCCCAACACTGAGCAAAACCCATCCTTGTCAGAACATAAAACTTCCATGTCAGCTCTTGCATGGGAGCTAATGGATCTGATTTCCCAGCTAATGATGGCTGTTCATGGCTGTTCCCTGACACTTGAATATGTTGGTTAAAAAAGTGACATAACACCCAAGTAAAAGAGAGACTGCCACTGATTCCAGCCATTCAGCACTTTAGCTGAACATGTGATATATTGCCCAGAAAATTCCATCTGGTCAACTAGTTCCATCACTTTTTTGAGTGCATTTCAATTTTGCAGAGGACACTGAAAAGTAAGAACTGAGTTCAAAATCCTGTCTTGCCATCAAAATGGAGTGGAGAGGTTTTTGTCCCTTAGCTTAGCCTCTCTCACAAGGTGATTCATTCATAGTTTTTGAGAATAAAATGGGATATATTCAGCCTTAAGCTCCGTGGAGGAAGGATAAAAGTATAATAGATAAACAGATTTCTTTAAATCTTATTAATCTTTGAAGTGCTACAAGACTTTGTTCTTTTGCTATTGCAAAACCCTTTTGGAGATTTCTATAGGGAAATCATGTAAATTTGCTACTTGAGGTGCAGAAAAACTTTTCAGAAATATAATGCAGGGAAGCAGGTCCGTGGTTGAAAAGATTTGAAAACTACAAATGTTCTAGCCTGTTCTCAAGAAACCACCCAAATCTGTTTACTTTGTCTAACCCTTTGGCAAAACCTGCCCACATCTACTTTGGTTTCTCTGTAGCCATGACCACTAAACATTTCTCTTTTTTAAAAAATGGAGATTATATTGATACTTAATGCCATCTATGTTTTATGGAAATGGCAGATCTATAGGTGACTTGTACTGTGTATCTCAATCAAATGGGATTTGTTATCTGTGTTTGATAATGATCCAGAATGAAGGATGCCATTCTAAGCTGATACACCTTCATGTAATTAATTGATTGAACAAATGAAAATAAACACATGCTCCTCTGGCATAGAAAAGGAGCTCTCTAGTTGAATGTAAGTTGTACTATGTAAAAACAAAATAGTATGTACTCTCCTGTAAATGTAGGACAAAAATAAAAGAATAATAGTTCTTATATAGTACTGCTCAATGGCACCATTACTATGACATGGAAAATCAGCCATGTAGACACTGTTAAATTTTAACAGTACTTGTTAACATGAAACTTTTCTGTTTTATTCATTTCCTTAAAATCTGCCATAAATATGACCTTGGTATGTTTATAAAAAATGATGAAAATTTAAAATCATGAATGAGTTTGGGAGTATCTCTTAAAGTTTTTATGAAATAAATAGCAAAGAAATGGAATAACTGACAGGTCTTGCTGCTATTGACTATCAGCTTTGACAGTTATGTGCTTCTGTCTCACCAAACCATAGACCTCCTCCCCCACATACAGATCGTTTTTATAGGGAAAATATTACCATTGATACATATATTTCTGACAGTTCTGTGAGCTATTAAAGGCAAACCATTGCACAGTCATTATTAAAGTGCCCATGAAAATTGGTCATGAGCAGTGGGTGTGAAGAGTCCCAGTGTCCACAGTGTTGGGCTCAAGTTACCTATGCTAGTGCGTGTGTGTGTATATATATATATATATATATATATATATATATATATATATATATATATATATATATATATACATACATACATATATATGAATATTGTGGACCTCTATTAATCACAACTCACTTGTCCCAGTGTAACACCAAAGATGCAGGCACAGGAGACATTTCTAATCAGAGCTTAGCAATGTTATATTTTTGTATTGCAATCTCAATACAATCTTCTATTGCTATATAGGTTTGAATTAGACGGGTGTTTTAGCACCTTTGAGATTAACAACATAGGAGATTGGAGTTAGGCAGAAAGACCTTTATACTAACAGAAATATTCTTGTGCTGGCAGAACCCTCTTTTGATGGCTGATTTCAGAGATCTGCTAACATAGTGATCTGCTGGCAAAACAGCCAAAAAAGGGACCAGAGAAGGAGTAGAGCAAGGGAGAAAGTAGATACACTAGTTCCAGCCTTTTTTCTGGCCAAGGTTAGAGTAGTTTTAAGCATCCCAACATCCCAAGGAAGAGCTTTAGGATGGTTTTGGGTTCAGAACAGTTTAAACTGGCATAATAATCAGCACATTTGGCCATTTAGGGTTACACTCTTGGGCTATATCTCCCAGAATTCACCAGGCTATTTTACCCATTTGCTATGCTGACTGGGGGATTTTGAGAGTTGTAGTCCAAAAAAGTAAGTTTCTTGGGTTCTGATATTAATATGGAAACATAGGGTGCTAAGTAACATACATTGGCTAAAAATGTGGATAGCAATATATCGGTGTTATTTTCTTTACAACTACTGCCCTTCCCAAACATCCAAAAATTTTCATGATACATGTTTGGAATCACTTTCTATGTGACATCTAGAGAATACTGTGTTATGGCTGTACTATTGGGGCATTCTATTTACCATACAGTAGAAGGCAGCAGGGAATGAATGGACTTAATTTGTTGTCTGCAGTTTTACATGCATCAACAATATTAAGTAGCCTACTGGGTAAACAATATTAAGTAAACTATTAAGTAAACACCTACGGTAAGTATATTTAGTATATTGCAGTTTGTACTGTTATATTAATTTTGGCATCATTTATGTGTTTCATTTGTAGTGCACACAAGTTGTATATAGGCTGGTGTGCAATATTAACTTCGTATATTGATTTTTAGTGGGACATCATTTGAGAAAGGTGGATGAATGAGCAGGATATTTGAAAAGTGGTGACCCAGACATGCTTTTTTTCACAACAAATGCATAGCAACCCATTAGCTATTTTTATTTGCAGGAACACCATCCAACATCACTGCTAACACTGAGAATAGGCCTGCAAAGACTAATTAGAAACAATGCAACAATACATATTTGACTGTAATTATATGATAGTGAATTTAATGTACCGGTAACTTATTTACTTAAAGGGGACTTGCCTTTGCTTTCCTCTGAGTTTGAGAGTGTGTGACTTGACAAAGGTCACCCAGGAGGTTTCCATAATTAAGTGGGGATTTGAACCCTGGTCTCCAGTCATAGTCCAACGTTCAAACCACTACACCACACTGGCTCTCAACAAAAGCCCATTCCAAAAATGATGGTTGTGTAGTTTTGCGAGATATATAGCCTTCTCTGTCAGAGAAGCTCTGGTGCCACAACAAACTACAAATCCCAGGGTTCCATAACATGGCAATGAAAGCGATGTAAAACTGCATTATTTCAGCAGTGCAGATGCAGCCTCAGTTTTCCTATCTTGCATTCCTCTGCCCAATATTAAAGCATTTTACAAAGAAAACTAAAATGACCTTTTCCAAATCTGTAACTATTCAGATCTATTGGATTACAATCCTGTTATCCCCAGTCAACATGACCAACACATCTAGAAGTCACTAAAAGATCCAAACTTTATCCCAACTTTACAAAAAGGCAATCCAGTAAAAGAAAAAGATTACTAGATATCATAATGTAATTATTCCCAAAACCTGCTAAATGGCTCTTCAAATGGATATACAGTCGCCCATCCCAATTCACAGGGGATCTGTTCTGGAGCCCCTGATGAAAATGGAAAACCACAAATATTTGAGCTGCATTAAAAATAATGGTGGCACACTCCTGCATGCACCTCTGTGTGCATACCATTTTGTCTCTCTGCATTTCCCATCCACAGAAATTTAAAACCATGAATGAGAAGTCAGTGAATTTGAAGGGACGACTGTATTCTACATTTCTCTTGTTTCACTGAAAAATTCTATGTAATTTTATTTAGGGTTGTTAACACCCACAACTGAATATGTCATCCTTTTAATGGAGATATTTTTCTTCTTTCTCACTATTAAGCACCACATGATGTTCTTGGGAGGCTGGATAATTCCCTAAGATATGGAATGGGATGTGGTGGCTTAGCAGGTAAGACGCTGGTTCTGAAGATTGCAAGGTTGGCAGGTCGAGACCCAAGAACCACATGATAAAGCGAGCTTCCATCACCAGTCCCAGCTTCTGCCAACCTAGCAGTTTGAAAGCATGTAAAAGTGCCAGTAGATGAATAGGTACCATTTGGTGGGAAGGTAACAGTGTTCCATGCAGTCATGCTGGCCACATGGCCACCGGAGTCATCTTTGACAATTCGACTTAGGCCCTAAGCAGACGACTAATAAAGTCGTCTTCTGGGCAGGG
>CM034701.1:366325527-366343598 GCA_020142125.1 Phrynosoma platyrhinos | reverse complement strand
TCTTCATATGGCTCTTCATTCCATGTGTCCTTCATTTTGTCAACTCTTCTGTATAATTCTTCTTTATATTGCATCCAATGTCTTTTTATTCCTTCCTGGTCTTGAATTATGTTATTTTTGTTGTCACAGAGCATCCCGGTCCTTGGTTTGAATTTTCCTTTGATTTCCTGGATCTTGTGAAATAGACCTCTTGTTCTTCCCTTTTTGTTGTTGTCTTCTATTTCTCTGCATTGGTCATTATAGTGATTCACTTTATCTTTGCACTCAAGCCATTGTACTATCTCATTCATGATTCTCTCTACCTCTCTCTAAATTACTTCTCTCTACATTATTATTTAAACTTCTCTTCAATCTACTATGCTTTGAACTACTTCTCTCTAAGTTACTATTTAAACTTCAAATTACCATGCTTTAAACTATCTCTCTTTAAACTAATATTTAAACTGCTTTCTAAACTACTATGCTTTAAACCACTTCTCTTTATACTACTGTTCTTTAAGCTACTTCTCTTTGAACTACTGTGCTTTAAACTACTTCTCTTTAAATTATTTCTCTTTAGACTACTATTCCAGCCTCAGAGGAAGGCAATGGCATACCTCTGAACAAATCTTGCCAAGAAAACCCATGATAGGTTCACCTTAGGTTCACCATAAGTCAGAAATGGCTTGAAGGCACACAACAGCAACAACAACTGGCAAAACCACCTCTGAGTATGCGATACCTAAGAAAACCCTGTTAAAATCTTGGGGTCATTGTAAGTAAACGACTAGAAGATGCACACACATAAACATGTTCTGGGATGTTCACGGACTTACAAGAAAAACATTTACAGTGGGCCTTCCATATTTGCTGGGGATAGGAACAGAGGACCCCAATGAAAGATGAAAAAATGCAAATAAAATACTACTATTTTACCTGAGAGAACACCTCTGTAAGTATCTAGGCCTTCCAGCACATATCTGTGGTCAGTATCTGGCAGAATTTGACCATAGAATCATGCTGGAGGACCTACAGATGCCTAGAGAAGTGTTTTTTCTAGGAGCCTCTATGTCCTCCAGCATGATTCTTTGGTCAACATTTCACAGAGTCCTGCTGGAGGCTCTAGAGCTCTGTCGGCACACCTATGTCACACATGCCAGAGATGGCATGAGAAGCCATTTCCCCTGGTACGCAGATTGAAGAAGAGGAGGAAAAGGTGCATGCCTGTTCCTCCTCCTCCCAGCCATCCCAGGCCTTTAGCTGCCTCTGTGTGTCTGTTCCTTCTTCCTCCCAGGCCTGTAGCTGAAGGCCTGGGAAGGGATGTGTGTGTGTGTGTGGGGGGGGGGGGGGGGGAAGAAGTCCTGCCCCATAGGGCGGAAGTCTCACCCTGGAAGTCCTGTTCCTCCCTGGAAGTCCTGCTTCCGGCATGGGGTAACAACCAGTACCGGAAGGCCATTTAGTTTGGGTTCTCGGTCCTAAAAGGTTCGCCATCACTGCCCTATAGATAGAGATTCCTAGAGAAGACATTTTAATCAAAACTGTAAAAGTCAAATGTGGAGGCCGACTATACATCATATATGCAAATCTTCCCTTACAGATATTTTGAAGTAGTAGGGAACCTGTTTCCTTTCTGTCCCCCTGAACGGAAGCTGCCATAATCTCTGCTGTTGACCATACTGGTTGGGACTTGCAAAAGGTGTAATTCAGACTATCTAGAGGGCACCGGTTTGCCTACCTTGCTGTAATACCCTACAGGCCCCAGATCCTGTTTGTTTGGGGATGCTAAGTAGGGTCAGCCCTGGTTAGTGATTGGATGGGAGACAGCCGATAATTCAGAGAAAGGAATTAGCACAACTACCTCTGAATATCCCTTGCCTTAAAGAAAATAAACACACACAGTGAAATTCATGGAGTTACCATAAATTGCTGTAGATGTATATCAACAGTTAACAGTTCTCTTGTGAGGATGAAAACTGGAGACAGAATATGACCTTTAATGGTTGTGCAGAAGAAGGATTTTCATTAGGCATTATTTTTTACTTGTTTATGTGAAAAGCCGTATCTGCTGGAATCCCAGCTTCTACGCAACCTGAATAGAGCCTCAGCAAGCACACAAGTTGCAGTCTTCCCCAATCTCTCACTGCTTTATTTATTAGCAGAAGTACAGAGCTTTGCTTGGATTAATTATTTGGGGTGCCTGGATAGTGACCTTCCTAAAGAAGATTTCACATAGGTCACTTGACTTGTATTTTAAATCAGATCATCTCAAACATAGGGGGGTTGCAGACTGCCAGAAATAGTACAAATTGAGTCCCCATTTAGGGTTAGGGTTAAGGAATCATGGGAACTGTATTTTATTGTGGCACCAGAGCTCTCTGACAGAGAAGGCTCAATGTCTCAGAAAAAAACCCAATTCCTATGATTCCCTAACACTAACACTAACCTTAAAAGTGGACTCAATTTGCACTATTTCTGGTAGTCTACAACCCCCCTTACTTTCCAAATCTAGTGTGCTCTTGTTTCATAGTAATGAGTGGATTCCCCCATAGATACCCCCTCCCCCAAACTAGTTCTCATGTACACCCATTAGTCTCTTATGAGAGACAACCCTAGATATCTCCAGATTTGCTGGAAATTCATCTAACCATTTTTGTGTGATGCAGTAACAGAGAGACCAACAGAAACTTAACTATGTATACAGATCAGTTGCATTTATTTTTCCATCTTTCTTCCTGTTAGTTTAGAGTTGGTGTGCTTTCTTCTCCTCCTCCTTCCTTCATTACTCTTAGAATAACACCACAATGATGTAGATTAGGCTGAGAGAGAATGACTGCCACAATATGGCTCTCTCAAAACCCAGTCAAACACTTTTAACTTCTACATTGCACCATTTTGTGTAGTGAGATGTATTGCACTTCTTTTTGAAATCATTCCTTAAATTTATGTGTATATCTAAAGCATGTGCTAATATCTTTTTGTTGTTAATCATGTGTTCTGTTTAAATTAGTGTGGCGTAGTTTGGGTCATTGTGGTGAACACAGGTCCAGCTTTCCAATCAGGAGGCAGCTGAGAGCCAGCCAATGGGAGTTCATCTGGGAGAGGTATAAAAAAAAAGCCCAGGCCAACAGTTAGAGAGAAGAAGAAGATTTGGGTCAGAGGGTGTGTTGGGAAAGTTAAGCCAGTGAGAGGGCTGTGCTTAAAGTGTTCCTGAGGGAACTGAATTTTAGGGAGATAGAGTTTAGAAAGGGTAAACTCTGAACACACACAGAGCTGTGGAAGAGAGAGTTACTGTGGTGTTCTCTCCAGTTAGATATTATCAGCCAGTGAGGTTGAAGTACTGTGATTGAATTTGTGACATATGTTATAAGTCTGTAACTAAGAAAGATTATAATAGCAAGTCCTGAAACAAGTTACCTTTATTGCATGTTGATGTAAAATAAACTTTTCTTCTTTTTATTCCAACATCACTTGGCCTCTGTTTTAGCCATAAAACACACTACCAATATTTTGTTATACTGGAGGAGGGACTAAATACAAAAGGCAGTGTGAGTCCCTGACACTTTACTAGTTGTTAGAAGTGGGGATATCAAGTTTCCAAAGTACAGCTGGCTAGAATTAAAGTGTAAAAGTAGGAAGGTGGCAGTTGTGTGCGCCACAGTCATCACTCCAGGTCATTTCTCTAAGGAATGAGAAAGTGTGATTTGTACTACACCTAGTTAGTAACTGAGGAAGAATGTAATAAAACAAAACTACAAGTCATATAAGCATACACTAGGATAGTGTGCTCCATAGCAGTAGCGTGACAGAAGCAGAAATGTTCACATAGCAGTTGTACACCTTTTAGCAGATGAAAGTTTTGCTTCCTCTCTGGAATGTTGCCCAGTATATCTGCAGACCTTATTGGGGCAATTCTTTCACAATGCTTACCCAATGTATCTTTGTTTTGTGTGGTATGGGCATGCAGTGGGTGACTTAATGGAAGATGATGATGATAAGAGATATCTAGAAGATGAGAGCTGCATACAATTTGAGAAGCGATTGCCAAAGTTGTATTGATCTGACCTGCCCCAGTATTGGAATCCAAATCAAAGAAGAGCAAACAACTTTATAATAGGATGCAACAAATTGCTCATAGCTACAGATCCTCCCCATGACCTTTCGTGCTGCAGAAAGACATCACCACTATATTCCATACTGGTGTGATGGTGGCAGAGAGGTAAGCTTCTATTGCTGTCCTTACTGCAGCAATGGTTGTCAGCTGGTATCTAATCTGTGCTCAATCTGATTTGTCTAGATTTTTTCACTATGGCACACCAGCTATTGTTCATCTTCTTTGTGAAACTGAGGAGCTCTCTCCTGGTGAGAGGCTACTTAGGGCCACCACCTGAGCTATTCCCATATTGTGCAGATCAGAGTAGGGCTCTATAGTACTACCAGCAAATGAGGCAGGAACATCCCCTGGCACGTACATCCACACCTCTGAAGATTCATACAACTAATCCAAGATTAACCCAATAACTATCTGATCATGACAGTGTCGCAGATGCAGACAAGAAAGCTTTAGCTTTCAAGTGTGAGGGGATTAGAAATCCTGGTCTTGATTTAGGATTGATCATGATTCATTCAGATATGATAGATCAATATCACTAATATTGAATATATTTTGGAGGGGAGGGTTTCCTCTGAAGTTTAGATTATTGAGCTTTCCCCAAATATAAGGTACTTAAATTGAGATGACATCTGATCTGTCTATTGCTATAACCTTTTATTTAGCTACTTGTCTGATGGCTGTAGGCACAAGGAGTTCCATAAAGACAAATGAAAGTGCTAGCAGAGGAAAGGTATGTTCCTCAATATTTTGGTTTCATAGGGTTAACCATAGGTGGGGAAGTTTGGGCCACATGCAGCCCCAAAGCTACTTTCGATTCCCCAGCACCTCCAATTTTTTTCTTCCAAACCCCCACCCCCCAAAATCATTCTAAATGCCCTCATGCTGCACAGTGGATGTGGGAAAGGGCAATTTTGTCATGTTTTTGGCTTCATAAGTTGTTAAAAACAAGAAGCAAACTAGACTGGTTGTCCTTCTGTTCAAAAAACAAACAAAACAAAGACACAACTTTGGCTCAAAATAAGGCAGAATTGCCCTCCATGCTATTTTTGGCCAATTTCTTTTTTTAAAAACAAACAAACAAACAAAACAAAATCCTATTTTTTCAGGAGAGAGGAGCGCAGCAGGGATGTGTTGCCCCTGTTAACAAGCAGATTTTTGTACATACAGATGTGTGTTACAGCATTTGTAAAACATCTTGTCATTAAGAAATTACTTTTCAGAAACAGTCATAAAGTTATATTCACTTACACAGCAAAATCCAATACTTTTTAATTAACTTGAAAGTAAAATCCAAACTTATTTGACAGACAGCTGGCAAAAATATTAAGAAAATGATAGCTCATTGAATGCAAGTGGAAGAAATCAAGTGTCTCTTTTAAAACAGACCTTTGAACATGGAAGTGTTCAAATCAGGCTGATGTAAGTATACAAAGACACTACCAAGTTTGGTAGCACACTACCATGTGCCAGTATTGTAGAGATGTGGACTGTTGTGGTTAGGAAGGGTCTTAATGTAATCCTAAGAATTTGAGATTTCCTGGTTATCATGTTAGAGACAGAGTGAAATGAAAATTCAAAGTCCATACTAATTTTCTTTCAACATATGTATGAAACCACTGAGTGAGATTATTTGGATCCTTGGATTTATGTATAAATAACACCGATGAAATCCATTACTGAATTTCATTACCTGGGAGCAATCATCTCAGCCTAGGCTATTTTTCAAAGGATATGTTCAAGTGGATGAGAGTAAATATGTTAAAGCTGGATCCAGACAAAAGGGAGGATATGTTGTTGGAATTTTTTCATATCTTAAGGGAAATTAATCTACATTTCCACATGATCAAGTTAGGACCTTTGAGATTACCTGGAACACAGTCTTGCTTTTTAAGAGTTCAGTGACTTTCTGGTTAGATAACTTGTCAGACTATCCAAATCTTTTCCAATTTCCATATCTGAATATAGTAATATGTTTTATGGCTTGCTGCCCTTGGAGATGACATGTAGGTTTCAAGTGGCGTTAAATACTGCTCTTCCTCTTATAATTGCATGGGAGGATACAAGCATATTCACCAAAGATAGCAGTAGCTATAGCTAGGCTCCTGGCCCAATTAGGTTGCTAGATTTTACATATACAGCATTAAATGATCAGGGAACTGTCTACTGAAAGGACCAGCGTGTCAGCTGGAAGGTTGCCATATATAATAGGTTGGGAAGTGTACTTTCCCTATTCCAGTTGCCTATGCCTAAATCTGGATCCAGTTCAGTATGTTCTTAAATATGGAGAACACCTTTGGACATTTAGAAAAACAGGTGTGACTAGACAAATAGAGTTAAATTCTATGCCCCCCATTTTTCCCCCTCCTAGGCTACAACTCCTTTACCAACTCTTCTTGCTAGCATTCCACCTCTTTTTGAGCTGTGCAAATATTTGCTACAGTTACCATTTGTCTCTCAAATTTGTTCCTCTGTCCTGTTTTACTCAGGTCTCCTTTACACACCCTTGCTTCTCATCCCACTCCTATTCTTTTTTCCTTGCCTTGACTACCTTGTTGGATTCCTCTTGTTTGTTCTTTCCTTTCTTGGGCTGTCTTGCTCCTCAGCTCCCCATCTGACATCTTTATCTTTCCTCTTTTACCACCTAATACAGTATTGCAAAGATTACAAAGCACATCCTGTGGGTTTCTTCTATCTGGATTGGCTTCTCATGGAAACACCATGCTTCATTCCCATTTTATTATAATGCAGTTGCTTCTCACTGTGAAGAATATGAGCATTCTAGGCTTTCATAGCATCTCATGAAATAGCCAAAGAGGTCACAAAGTGATAACCGAGTTTAATATATTATCTGTGCATGTATAAAATGTATCTACAAAGTACAGCTTATCACATGCAATATTTCTGAATTCTGTATGCGTGAATATATAAGTAGCTGTGGTTACTAACTTGGTAAACAATCTCATACATAGAGATGAACAAATTCCATACTGTGTTGTTCTTGGTTGTTTTTTTTTTTGTTTTTTTTAAAAAAAACAAGATTGAACATAAATAGTTTCAAATAACATTACCCTGACATATGAAAACTGTTTTTCAAAAGTCATTGATTGGCAGACAGTTTGATAGATGAACAAACAGAAAGTAATTAGTAGACACTCATTCTAAGCATGCACTTATTAGCCTTGTTAGAATGCAAATTTAATATGAAACATATTGCTTTCAGATTTGCTGTCTGGCATAATAAGACAGAGACTTTGAAAGTAATTTTGGATGCGCTCCATATCCATTTTACATCAGTGCAGACCTATTAAATTCAGTGGAGCTGCTCAGGAGTAAGTGGGCTGTGAATTCCCTGTGTGTGAAGCAAAGCCATTCTGAATTAACAACATCTTGGCTTTTCATCAGCAGTGGTTGAATGCATAAATGAAGACACACTACCTTGCAAAGACAGTGCTTTCAGCTCTTAATTGAATTCATCTTCCTTAAGGAATGTTCATAGTTGTGTTCAGACCTTCTGGGGATAAGGTTTAAATGCTGGAACCAACACAATTGTCATAAATAAACAGATGCATTCCAGTGGGTTTTTAGAATGTCTCAAGATACAATCCTATACACAGGAGTCATCTGCATACCTTGGAAGTCCCTCTGGGTGCCTGTTGCAGTGTGTACATTAAAATAGGTGGACACATCTCTGTGCTAATCATCTACTCTCAAATGCCATGAAAAAAAACTGGTAGAAAGAGAGCTTTCTCAGTTTAAAGTTGGATTGCAGAGTAGCAACATTAGGACATGTACATTGCTACATGCAAGATGCATATTTTCCGATGCAGGATTCCAACCTGTGTCTTCTTTTATTTGTTCTGCCCTTTCTCTCTGGTGTTCTGGTAAGCACACATGCTTCCTCTCATCCCATCATATTATTAAAACAGTGCCTGAAATAGAGTAATTTCTCCAAGTCATCTTTCCATTCTTGCTATAGCAGCATTAAATGCTGCATGACATTGCACATACGGATACGCAACCACTTTCATGAGACCAAAAGGTGTGCACCAAAGCAAACTGCACCAATGTTGTTAACCTTATTTAGGATTTTAGTAGCTTGCCTAAGGCAATGGAGCAAGAAAAACAAGATGGGACAGCTCTGCATGATGAGCTGCAGAGTGTCTTCTGGCCCTAAGCAGACGGCTTAAAGGGCCATCTTGGGGGCAGGGAAGGGGAGGGGCAGCCGCACGATCGACGGCCCAACCCCTTCCCCAGGTCGTCCTCGGAGCAGCCGGCCCTCCGCACGGCCGGCGCTCTGAGGAGGACCTCCCGCCGCAGCATTTGCACGCACTGTGGCGGAAGAGTCGGCCAAGGTGCGCCGCAGCCTTTTGCGGCTCACCGTCGACTTGTGAAAGGAGTGCCAATTTAGTGGGATGCCGCACTAAAAGGGTTCTTTTTCCATCTATGTCCACCTCACATTTGATTTATGTTCTAGAATTGGGACTCAGAGTGGCTCACAACAGAAATTTAAAAACAGGTTCAAATAAAAAAACCCAAGAGTTACAATATTGGAAGACAGGCTAACAAATTTGATATTAAAACACAGATGAATTAAAAATAATTTAAAAGCACATCAATAAAAATGTATGGCACCCTCTTGTTAAAACCTTACTTCATATCTATTTTTACTTCTGCACCTTGAAATTTTTTGCAGGTGTAGACTTTGTCAAACTAATTTTATTTCCCATAACTTTAGCTTGGCTTGGTTAACAGATTCTTTAGTGTGCTAGCATTGTTCCACATTTGGAAGATCTTGAAGAATAGATCATTTTCAAGCAGAGCTTATATTGTGAAGTAAAAAAGCACCATTATTGCAAAGATCTGTAATACACCTAGTTAGTAGTTGAGGAAGAATGTAATAAAACAAAACCATAAAAGTCATATAAGCATACACTAAGATAGTGTGCTCCATAGCAGTAGCATGACAGAAGCAGAAGTGTACACTTAGCAGTCATACACCTTTTAGCAGATGAAGATTTTGCTTCCTCTCTGTAATGCTGCCCAGTATAGCTGCAGACCATATTGGGACAATTCTTCCACATCCTTGAACTAAATGCTTACCCAATGTATCTTTGTCTTGTGTGGTATGGACATGCAGTGGGTGACTTCATGGAAAATAACAGCATATAATCTTGTGTGAGATAAGGAATCTCTCAGTTCTGTTAGCAACAGGCCTTCAAGGTCTATGAGCACCTTGACTTGGCCTGGAAGTGAGGCTGCTTACAAAGACAGAATACATTCTTGAATTACTGTCAAGTGCTGCTTTTGCATCTTACCTGCCATGAATTTAGGTGCAGGCTGAGATACGGTGATGGGATATACAGTGTAACACATAATGTAAAGAAATTCTCATCACACAAAGTGTATGCTAACAGAATAGAGGAGACACACATGGACAAAAACATACAAGGTCATTCATCTGGGAAGGAACTGGAGGAAAGTACAAATAGGGAATAGTATGGGAAAAGAGAGAACCAGAGTTTTGAGCATATAACAAATCAAATACCAGATCACCAGTATTATGAAATTATGTGTGTTTTGATTAGACAACATTAATACTTACTGTTTTATTCTGACGATGAACATCTCTGGTGTGGACCTGTAGTTACTGAATAAAGGTTTGCTGAGTTTTAACTACTGAAGCTTGAATTTCTGAACTTGTTAACTGCTGGATTTGCTCCTCTGCTGGAGCAGCTTGTAGTTGTCACATTGTAAAACATAGATGCAACAGTGGAGTAGCAGTTGGGAAGAGGAAAATGGCATATCCATTTTTGAGGGTGGATATGCCATGGGATCTACCATCTGCTGACAATTGAAAAATCTCTATAGTTTTGCAGTTAGCTTAGATTCGCCAAGTGCTTCCTTTGCATTCAGTGTTGATGGTTCTGGAAGTACAATGTTGAGGGTCAGAACAGATGCAGTTTTATTATATCACTATTGGCTGGTCACTTGTTTGCAGAGAACAGTTGCCATATATGTGGCAAGATACAGTGTCAGTAGTACAAAAATATTTAATTCTCTTATTTATCTAGGGATTCAAGCCAGTCACATCTGTGGAATCACCACCTCTCATCTTTGGAACACCCACAAAAATTGCCTCAGAAGCACCACCAACAGTTGAGTTTTTGGGTAAAAACAAGGTGCCAGACCTACAGAAGTTCTTTCAGGTGAGCAGAAAATTCTTTTAAAAAAAAAAAAGTCCTGAAGGTTCAAGTTGTGTTCTTAATATAATTCATAGTTAGCACTCCTTGAGGTTTTGCACCCTACATTTGTGTGATATAATGCTATTTTGAATTTCTGTGCCTCACTTCTCTAACAATAGCATTTTGTAAACATGCACTGATAAAAAGCATGCTGAGTTTGTTTTTATTTTGTTCTGTGGTATGTTTGTTATGTTCAGCTCAGTTTTACCTATAGGCAGTATGTGGCTAGTTATTGTTTTTAATGGTTAAAAGCTTGTTATAAACCTCTTGTGCCCCTGTAGAATGCTGTATGCTTAAAATATACAGTGGCAATGAGTATAATTAGTCTTGTTGGAATTCAACAGTTTTGATCAAGATTGTAACATAAAGACACCAGATTCTGTCTGATCTTGTAAATAAAGCAGAGTCAATCCCAGATGTGTGGCAAGATACAGTGTCAGTAGTACAAAAATATTTAATTCTTTTATTTATGTAGGGACTCAAGCCAGTCACGTCTGTGACACTGTATATTTTAAGCATGCAGCATTCTATATCGGCACAAGAGGTTTATAACAAAGTTGTAACCATTAAAAACAGTAACTAGCCACATACTACCTATAGGCAAAACTGAGCTGAACATAACAAACTAGCATACTGAAGAACACTTAGACAGGAAACCACCAACTAATTCCAGGTACTGTAGCCTGTATTTCACAGGAAGGAGCTGACAAACTACCTCTGAGTATTGCTTGTCTGAGAAAACTTTTATGAAAAATTTGTGGGCTCACCATAAGTCAGTAGGTGACTTGAAGGTGTTTATACATGCAAACCATTGGAGCACACTGCATGAGTGTTAAAAATTCACGTGTTTTAAATTGATTCTTCTTCTCATGCTACTTTTGTTTGGGAAATGTAAATTATTTAAGTTCTTCCCCAAACATCAATGCTTTCAAATTAGTGAAAGTTCACCAGAAAGCCTCTTGTATGTCATAGTATTTTAAGAGAATATTCAATTGCACATTGTTTGTTCTGCCATATATAAATAAATAAGCTGATGTAAATATGATGTGATGAGACAATGAAGACCAGGTGTATGACCCAAACCAAAAGCTGACAACCACATGTTACACTGCCTTTTCCCTCCATTAAGTCTACATTTGATGGAAAAGAGATAGGATTCATATTCTCCCATTTAGACCTGAAGTGCTGTGTGATATCAGAAGGAATGGCCACAACCCTGATGTTGTTGTGTTCATGGCCAAAATGCCAGGTAGTGTTTCTGTACCCATCATTTTGGACAGGTATTCAGGTATGCTTTTTCTCCTTCTTTTCCATGTGATGAAAGTGGAGAAGCAAGGGACTTCTAGTCCTATGCTTGTAGATACAACTAGAATCTGACATCAGGACTCTGATGGTACCTGAAAATGCCAGTTTGAGCCTACAGGGTTGGGAAAGGTCCATTCAGTGTCTAGACTGGGCCTTCCTCATTCATCCCCCTTAATAGAATATTTAATATGTGAAAACTCCCTGTGGTATTTGGTAGAATTCAAAGACATAGCCATGTTAGTCTGGAAAATCAGTATGTAAAGAGATCTTGCAGGATCTTTGAGACTAACTGAAAGATAGAAGTTGGTAGCATTAGCTTTTGTAGACTTGAGCCTGCTTCCTCAGAAATTCATCTGAGGAAATAGGCTCAAATCTACAAAAGGTCCCAACTTCTATCTTTCAGTTAGTCTCAGAGGTGCTGCAAGATCCCTTTACATACTGTGGTATTTGGTGCTGTCTTTGCCAAATGTGAATGGTTGCCAGCCATGGGAAAACAGTCTCTCAGTGTCAGAGATGAAGTTGTCATGTTTGGCTATTTGTCTCAGTTTGGCTATTTGTCCATCTTGCCCAGGGCTGTAACTAGGAGTGATTCCCCAGGATTTGACCAAGAGGTTTTTCCCATCATCTTCCCCTGATCTTCAGGAGGCATTATTGCAAATGTTTGCAGGACCATGCAGATCTTGTTCTTAGAGCAGGGGAAAATAGACTTAATTCTTGACAGCCAATATAAGTAATGCAAATCTACATATCCCCCAGCTTTTGACCAATCTTTGTGCTTTCATGGGGTAGGACAGGGACAGGGCATTGAAGTCATAACTCCTTGTTGCAGAATACTCCCTTGCTTTCCTTAGACAGAAGGCATGCAGTTTTAAGAACATGTTCAACCATAATGGAATCATGGGTTGGCATCCTGTTCAGTACATATGTTGTATGGTAGACTTAAGATTTCATAAATTTATGATTTTCATATTTACAATTATGGCACCATTGCCACATAAATGTTTCCCAACCCCATCTTAAAAGCTTGGAAGACACACCAACCGAAGGAGTTCTGAAACTCTGATGAACAGGGCACTAAAGGATGATGAATCCAGCTCTCTCCTACCTACAGGGGGCCCTATACTGCTTAATGTGCTTTGGCTCAATGGCAGGAGGGGGTTGGGCATCATCCTTCAGTGCCTCACTTGGCTGGTTCAGCTTTTAAGGTGGATGAGGTATGTATGTTGGATTGAGAGATGGTTCATAGCTAAATCTCCCATCCAGGATCCTACCCATAATTTGTTGAAAAATAAAGTAAAGTGAATTTTTCATAGTGTTGAATCCTATGGAAAGCATCAGATCTATTCTTTACATAGCCTTACATACAGTTCTGCAGATGAGGTTGGATTGCAACTCCCAGCAGTATTTTTTTCAAAGTCACCCAATGATTATTCACCAGTTTAAGTCAACACATATAAATGCCATAGAATCAGTGGATTTAAGCCAAAAGTTGGAATTGTGCAGTCCGCAGGTGACTTGAAGGCACATGTTCCTAAACTGCAAGTCCTAGCAGCCCTGACCAGCGTACTAATGACAAGGAATGTTAAGAGTTGCAGTCCAACAACATTTGGAGGGCTTCATGATTCCCACCCCTGCTCTAGATGCATTCCTTGATTCCCAAAAGACAAGCAAGCAGACTTCCTCGCAGTTTCATAGTTGCTGGTCAAGCTTGGCACAAATAGATTTTCTTTCTGGCTTGGGGCTTCAGTAACTCACTTGGGATGAAAGTGTATATGAATTTAATTTTCATGTCATGTCTGTTTTACTAACAGAAGCCTGATGGTGTGCCAGTGCATTTGAAACGGGGCCTTCCTGATCAGCTTCTTTACCGGACCACAATGGCACTAACAATAGGAGGGACCATCTACTGTCTAATAGCTCTCTACATGGCTGCCCATCCAAAAAGACAGAAGTGAATATCTGACCAATGGGGACTGATTACTATCCTCTAGAAGGAGGGTTTGCATTTAACTCTCCACTGTTCCATTTCAATCATGTGACTGTAGCAAAGATTCCATACTGAGATTAAAGAAGATAATTTAGGAAAATAATGTCCTTGCAATACTTAGGAAGATAAGAGCAAAATTAGTACCAGGTGGTGGTGAAAAGCCACAGTTTCCAGTGTCATTCTGCATTCTTGGCACTCTTCACTATGAAATAGAGAATGGTCTGCATAAGTTCCGAAGAGCAAGGCATAACAAGTTGATGATGGGGACTGGAAATGAAGTTATTTTGATTTATGTCTTCACTTCACCCTCCTTGCTTCTCAGGAACAAGGGCAAAGAGTTGACTTACAGAAGCAAAATTATAATACTGGCTTAATCTAAAATGGTAAACAAATTATTTCTCTTGACACATTTCACAAGAATACAGTGGCTGGCCTCAAATTCTGTTGAATGCCTTTTGTAGAGTCACTTTTTCTTTTTTTTTTGTCAGTTGCTACCTTGTTCCAGTGAGCGGATAACTTTATTGCTCTGAAAATCTGTACACTTTGTTAGTCCATCTCTTGGAAATACAGTCGACCCTTGACTTTTGCGGGGGTTAGGGGTGCAAGACCACCCCCACGTAAGTCAAAATTTGCTAATAAATCAGGGGTGAGAGCAGTGTGCATGTGCGCATGCCCCTGTCTCCCTTACAAAGATTTAAATAGCTTTAGCAAGCTCTCTGAGCTGGAAGGAGAGCATGCATTTGTGACTCCCTCCTTCCCTTCCAAGGTGTCAGGGAGCTCCAGGGATCTTCCTAAAGCATTGTAAGGGCAGGAAGGAGGGTGTGTTTGCGGGTCTCCTTTTCCTTCCTCCTGCTCCCGAAGCCGTGGAGGAAGGGAGAGAGCTGGCTTTTCCCTCACTCATAGAGACTTGTGAATAATCAAAGCCATGAATCCCAAAGCCGCGAAAGTCAAAGGTCAACTGTACAGTATTGTGCTGAAGATGGATCCTGTGTGGCAGCATTAACTCTACCATCCTTCCTTGGTCCAATCTCTCTGTAATGAAGTTTGGTTTGATTGAACACTTAAATAAATACTGGGTCCTTTCAGATTTGTCTTGTCTTTTTAATAGAAAATATGAAATACATCTTAATATGATTTGCTTTCAAGTTTCAATAGTGGAAATGAATGACCTGAACATTACAAATGACCCAGTGTTCTCCAAACATATGGCAGCCAAGTTATAGTAAATAAGTTGTATTTAATTTTTATCAAACTCACTCCAGTGAGCTAGTGGTGATAACCAGAGTGGAACAAAATTATTAGATTTGAAAGTGTGGTTTAAATATATGACAACATGAAAAATGTATATTTGAACAGATTATTTTTGCAGTTTAAAGTGTAGTCTACTTCATTCCTTTGCGAATCTCAAGTTTCCCTGTTTTATTTTCAAATTCCCCCTCCCTATTTTATCTAAATTAATTTTTTTTCATTTCTTTTTTCCTTGTGTTTCTTATCGTGGGTGTTTCTTAGTGTTTACTCAAGCCCTGTCTCTTAGACTCCTGCTTGGATAAACAAATAAATCTGCCCCAGTCTCATTTATTTCCTTGATTACTTCAAATCAAAATTTCCTCTGGGATTTTTGCTGCTATCTCACTGCATGGTATACAATTTAACTACCTCAGTTCTGTGTCAATTACCTGAACAGATGCAGAACTATCACTCACACCACCATGGGTACTACTCAACTAAAGCATCATAATATTGAAAAAGTAAATAAAGAATAAATGATAAGCTGTATCTTATTTTGATTTTCTTGTGTTTGTAGTAAAGCAAATATGAATGGAAAGGAACAGAATTTATAAGCTGTGTCATCACCTATGTAACATGTTTGCATCACTCAATTGTCTTAAACTAATTTAACACCCATCCATTTTGACCCCTGTGTCAAAATGACTCCAAGGCACATTACTGTTCTATTTTAGCACACATAATTCAACATTGGTCCTAGAGCATTTCAGGAGCAAATTCTCCCTGGAAGCAAAGATGACTAAGCAGGTTGTTGTATTTTGACCATATCACGTAAAAAAAAGGACTCTTGGTAAAGAGGGCAATAGGAAAAGAAGAAAACCACAGTTCAGATGGAGAGACTTAATCAAAGAAGCCACAGCCATGAATCTGCAAGAGCTGAGCAGGGTGGTTGAGGATAGGATAACTTGGGAGTCTCTCATTCATAGGGTCGGCATGTGTCAAAGTTGACTCAAAGGCAGTCAACAACAATTCATCTTTATGCTTACAGATTTGCAATAGGGCACTATCAAGGCTGGAAGTAGGCAGTTGTAGAACCAAATATCTAGATTAGGGGTGGACAGCTTTAGCCCTTATGATATTGAACTGCAAATCCCATCAGCCCTAACTTGCATTGCCAGTGGTGAGAGATTGAGAATTAGTCACCAATATCTCTGGTACAAAATTGTCCACTCCTGGTCTAGAGAGATGGACTATAGCTTCTCTCGGGGATGATCAACTACTTGATTCACATGAGCATTGTTTTTATAAACACACATACCAATAACCTTTTTGGACTGCAAACTACAGTTCAATTCACTGATTACAGACAATAGCAAAAGAAGTTCTAGGCCAGCTACGGGTTCCCTGTTCCTGCATTAAATTATGGAAGTGAAATATGGAATGAAATGATGGGCAATATATTTTACTATACTTTAATTAAAATCAAGGAAGGCTGCTGTGGACTTGCTAAACAAGATTGTCCCTGACCCTATAAGAAAAATAATCTCTGCAATATTAATCAATTGCCTGTACCTAAAATGCAGAGTATTTTGGAAGGGACATAATATCCAATAGAAGACCAAGTAGAATGCTCTGCATTGGTTATTAAATAACAAAATGACAGTATTGTCATTCAAAATGTTATCTGTTTGACATTGATTTATCAATGATGTATATTTTGGTGTAACTCGTTCTGTGCTATGGTAAATACATTATTTAGAACTAAGTATATTCACTCCTCTGGACTGCTTCATAGTGTACTGTTGTACATCCTTCCTTCCTGTTCTTTGACTCTTTATTTCAGCTGAACAATGAAACTAAAGTTTCAACATAAAGAGTTGCAGGGGTACACAATCATGCCTTATTCATTGCCTGTCAGAAAGGGTAAGGTACCAAAGTAGACTATACATTTTGTATAGTATACTATACTTTGTATAATATATTCAAAGGGTACATCGTGTCTAGTATTTATGCTCATACAATGTTCCAGTGTATGCTTATAGAGTTCCTGCACATAAGGTGGAAATTCCAAGTGAACCAAACCCTCTCCTTGTGCAAGGAAGTTCTCTTCTAAAAATGCCTCAAATGCATATATATGGTGGGAGAAAAACCCTCAATCCAATTAATCATCCCAACTACAATAGACCTACTGAATCAATGAGATTTGTGAAAGTGTTGACTTACCACTCAGCAGCTGATTCAATGGATTTGTTCTAGCTGGGACTGGCAAATAGATTTAGGCCTCTGACTATTGGGTTTGTTTGGGGCAAGGTTAACCTTCACGGACCTGGAACCTCCACATTATTTAACATATATGGAGACTTTATAACTCACTGTGCTAGGGATTGCACGGTATTGTGTCCATTGGTTACAACTATTTTATTTCTTTCCTGGAAACTCACTAGTATTGGCACAAAAAACAAAACAAAACAAACGAGACAGAAAATATTGCTTTGAATGCTGGATGTCTGTAGAGCAGAGATGCCAGAATGGTAATACAAGGCTCTATTTTTACATTACTGCCCTGCTAACCAGACTTTGAACTAACCAGGCTTATCTTTGGCTACATATTATAGAAATTATTTATGCTAGCAGAGCAGTGATGAAATTGAACCTGGGTTACTCTGTCCAGACTTCAAAAGTAGTATTAAACCACTAATCAGCAGTAAAATGTCAAGGAACACACAAGAACAGACCTCATCAACAGACCTTGCATTCTCCTTTAGTATAATCACATTTTCAGGCAGAATCATTTTTAACCCTTATGCACCATGATTGGACATTTTAATGCCACCAAATAACTTTTTATCACAGAATCCAGAAAAAGTTAGCTCTTCATTGTAGGCATGATGTGGTAATGTTTGTTGTTGTTAACTGCCCTCAAGGTGATCTCCACTCATGGCAACCCTAGGGATAAGACATCTCCAAGACTGTCCTCCACTACCCTGCTTAATTCCTGCAACCCCATACTTGTGACCTCCTTAATAGAGTCCATCCATTTAACATGGCCTTCCGCTCTTACTATTCCCTCCACCTTTCCCAGCATTATTGTTTTTTTCCCAAAGAGTCCTCCCTTCTCATGATGTGTCCAAATTACAACAGCCTTAGTTTGGTTATCTTGGCTTCCAGGGAAGTTTTTGGCTTGATCTGCTCTAGGACCCATTTGTTTGTCCTTTTGGCT
>CM034701.1:366298403-366318113 GCA_020142125.1 Phrynosoma platyrhinos | reverse complement strand
ACATTTTAACATTGACTCTATATCCCATTTAAACCTAACAGACCCCATGCTTGCTGCTTGAGTCTGAGCATGATGCATTTTGTACCCAGTTTAAAGTCTGTCTGAAAGAGCTTCATTTGAATTTCAGAAATACCTGATGTTAATTTAATACATATTACAGTGACACTGGCACATATGCTGAAGAGAATATTTTGTACTTCAAAAGAGAGAGTGGGGGAGAGAGATTCTGTGAATACCCAAAGGGAATATGAAATACAAGCCATGATTAGAATGTGAAAAAATACTGCATACCAAGAAAACACATCTGAATCTGGGGATGAGGAACGATTATATTCCATAACTTTCTCTTCATGAAATCCAGTGCAAGAACTTTCCTTCAATCTCCCATTTAAAAAAACAAGACAAAACAAAATTATAGAGGTTGGGTAACATATAAGTAAAAGTTTTTGCATCAGAAAACATACTGGAAAATGGTTGCACCCATTGTCAACTATTGGTGTGCGTAGTTACAACTTTTGTTCCAAGTGGATATTGGGGACTTTGAAGAAAGGGAAGCAGTGGGTTTGAGCTGAGACATTCACACCACACAATGATAGGGCTATATTCCACTTTAATTGTCAATGGCAACATCCTATGGAATCCTAGGAATCGCAGGATAGGTAGGGGTATTTAAAATTCCCAGCCAGAGAGCTCTGGAGCATCATCAAACTACAAACTTCAGGATTCCATACAATGTTGTCAAGGCAGTTGAGGTGGAACATAGGATTATTATTGTGATTGTACTTGGTGGCTGTCCCTAGACTCTGAAACCTTATATTGCCAGGCCAAAACCTTTTTATCCAGGCAGGCTTTTAAAACAGAGAGTTTTTAAAGAATGAGATAGGGGGAGTTGTATTGTTTTAACTGAATTGTTTTAAAGCACTTTTTAATTTTTTAAATTGCATGTTGTTCTTTTAATGAATATTTTTTTTACTACTGTAAATAGGTTAATTCAATTGTAATGTTCTCTTTTTGTATGTTTTAAATTGTTTTAGTTCTTTTAATTTGTAAGCCTCTTTCAGCCCCAGTTTAGGGGAAGGGGAAGTGGGATGATAATGATGATGATGATGATGATGATGATGATGATTACACAGGTTGAGTATCCTTGCACCAAACATCTAATTTCCAAAATGTTCCAAAACCCAAAACTTTTTTCATGGGTGGCTGAGATAGGTGAGACCTTTGCTTTCTGATGGTTCAGCAAACAAAACTTTTGTTTCATGCACAAAATTGTTAAAAATATTATGCATAAAACTACCTTCAGTCTATGGGTATAAGATGTATAAAAAACAAATGAATTTTATGTTTAGACTTGGATCCCATATTCAAAATATCTCATTTGTATCCAAATATTCCAAAATCCAAATAAAATAAAATCTGAAACCCAGCAAAGACTTTTGCTCTCTGCAATTGTGATGAGTTGTGTGGGATTGGGCAAGAAATTTTTTATTGCCAAACTGTGTGGAAAAGTCAACATTTGACTTGGGAACATCCTCACTCGTATCTTGGTATAGCCAGCCATCTGTCATCTCCACTCTCATAACAATAGCAGTTTCATCACGGTAAAAAGGATGGAAGGTGCAATCCTTTTAAGAAACCACCATCACTGGACTCATCTACATTATCCAGAATATTCGGAGATGCTCCCAGTTTCCCCCCTTATCTCTGCATTCCATATCAACAGCAGGTGATGTCTGAGCTGTTTATACATGTGTCCCACTGTGTTGTTCAGTGCTGGCACCACTGGCACAAGTTGTTTCCTCTGGTATCAGAAATGAGATACCCAGTATCAATCACATAACTGGGGGAATTACGGAACAAAAGATGAGTTATTTTAAACTGTTGTAAGGCTGCTATGATGTAGATTTGATGCAGAATTGGCCTTACATCATGAAGATAGTCTTTATTCAAATCAGGAATTTGGCCCTGTGTCATGTAGACAGATCACCATGAGGACAACAGGAAACCACCTCATTTGGCCTGTGCAGACATACTCACTATCAAACTAACTGGACTCCTGCAGGAAAGGTGGGGAGTATCTGCACTCCTGAGGTTTTCAGACTGCAGTTCTCATCAGTTCCTATACTTATAAATACATTTTTAGATATATATTTTTAAAAAGTAAGAACATTTGCTGTCTGTGACCCTGACAAAAGATTATGCATTTGATTGAAAATGAGCATCTTCAGTTAATAGTTCGCTTCACTTGGTTGATGAAATTTGATAGGAGAAACACAGCATCCCTTGGTAAAAAGTATGTCCATCTGGGAGATTTCAGCTTAATTACACAGAACATTTGAATGTTCGTACTGCTCCCCCACAGTTTTTCCAGGACAATTGACGTAAGGTGGATATAAAACTATAAAATAGAGTGCTAAAATAGACAATGTCTCAGCTCTTAAAGATGAGTTCAAAGACTTTAATTTTTACATTTAGTGACAATGATTCCTGCCCCCCCCCAGTAAAAGTCTTCTCTTCCTTTTATTCTTCTCATCTTCCCCCTCTTGTCTAATTTTAGCTTGTAACTGCAAGGAATGGAGGATCAATTATGTAAGCCACAATGCATGTTAATAGTACTGTATAAATAAGTAATAATAAAATTATTTTCTGCACAGCAGTGAAGCTGGCAACTATTCTTGCAAGCATTTCCTGGAATATTCAGGTGATTCGGGGACTAGAGTATTTTTAGGCTATGTCTAATTCCAAGGGATTACCTTTGAATTGAATTGAATAGATCTTTTTTTAAGGCTTGGTTTCTCATCAGTGCATTTTTTTCCTGATGCCACTCTGTCTTTTGAATGGTTGGGTTAAAGAGGATAAGATATGGCTGATGAACACTATAGTGCAGAGGTGGGTAATTCAAGGCATACTCTATAACATGTCATAGATTAAAAACAGGACATATGTGGCCAGGCAACATCAGAGGGTGGTCAAGATGGCAAATGTTATTAAAGAGGAGAGGCTGCCACAATTTCCATTTTTTCTCTGAGTCTACAGGGAATGGAAATATTCTGCCTCTTTTTCTCTCCCCTTGTTGAATAAATTGAGTGCAAACTACTTTTGCACTTTAAATTGTGTTTGCAGCAACTGAAATAAGCTGAGCCAAAGGAAGAAAATTCATGGAGAAGAGAAGCTGAACAAATGAGATGACTGAGGATTAACTGGGAATGTTCCAAATCAGGACAGTTGAAGGGTATTTCATGGGCCCTCAAATCTTTGACAACAGTTCCCTTCACCTCTGAACATTGGCCATGCTGGTAGGCTGGTACTGATGGGCACTGGAGCTTATCAACAAGAAGGCCACAGGTTCTCCATCTTTGCCCTATAGTAGGGCAGTTTTTGGTTTTGGTTTTTGGCTTCCAAGTGGCCAATATTATCCCAGAAGCATCCTTTAAAAAAAAAAAACATTCTCCCTTTAAGATATTTGATACTTGATGTCAGCATTAAGGTTTTCCCCCATAAATTTTATAGTTGCATCAGTTTCTTTAATAAAGAAGTTGTTGTTACAGGAAGAAAGACTGTTGTTACAGGAAGAAAGACTGTTGTGTCTGCAAAATATTTTATATTCTCTGAGACAGAGCAATCTCCTGGGATTCTATAAATTTAAAGTCCCTTCTTTTTCCTACTCAGCAGGCAGTAGCATCTTTCCAATTAGCAGATATCCCAGCCTTCAAGGCTCATTATTCTAAATTTATCTCCAAATTGAACAACCTCTATTCCATCTGTAATTAGACAAAGTACCAGAGAGCCCTAAATGCTTCTTTCTTTGACCACATTATTTCTCACTAATTGACTCCTTTAAGATCATCCTTTTATTATCATCATGGGTTTTGCCAGCAGATTCCATGACCTTGAACAACTGAAGGCCACTGAGTCTCTGCTTCCACTCTGGTAAAGCACTGGCACATTTCTTTCTCCGAGACCATTCTCTGCTAGATAAGTGACAACAAATGGTGACAATATAATAAAACAAACTTATGATTTTCTCACTTTTATGGGAGACTTTCTTTATAGTTCAGGAGCCTCTAACAACACTGGGCTCTCTCCTTTCCTTTCAATACCATTCCACTGTTCAATACTGTTTTGCCCATTTTTTCGGTAATGTTCAATAAACCTTCTCATATCTGGGTGGCTTATAAAGATTTACATTAGCATTTTCTTCTCTTTTTCCAATTGGCCAATATCCTGCAATATTTATCTATTTATGTGCTTTAGATACCACTTTTCTCTCAAATGGGACTCAAAGCATCTTACAATATAGGTTAAACAAATGAGCAGCTAAAAAATTCAGAGTACAAAAGTTTGAAAGAATATTAAACCATTAATCCAAAATAAAATGCTACTTTAGAAGAAGGAATTTATAAACAATTAAAACTCTTGAAATACACATGACTTCATGAAAAAAGTACACCTAATTGCATGTTCCTTGCCCATGTCAGTTCAGAGTGAAGGCCTGTTTCAATAGACTCATGTAGAACTAGGAATACTCTTACTGTTGATAGAGCCATGTAGTTTTGTTCATCACAGAGCATTTTGGTTTCTCCGCATATCAGTACAGCTGTTATAAAGGAAAGGAAAACCATCACTTTGTGATATGTGACATATTATTACCATCTCAAAGGTCTTTGTGCTATTCGAAGTGCAAAAGGTAAGTGAATGCAAATAGCATGAAGATCTTTGAGAAGGTAATGATATGGCAATGCAACCACACAAGATTCTTGCACACAGTACAACTGCAGTGCTATGATTCCACTTCAACTACCATAGCGAGATCCTATGGAATCCTGGGAATTGTAGTTTAGGGAAGGACATTTATAATTTATCAATCAGAGAGCTCTAGTGCACCAACAAACTGCAATCCCCTAGATTCCATAGGACACAACTGAGTGGCATCTTTGTGGTATCACTGTGTAATGGGAAAAGGCACTTGATAAAGAAAGACTAGAGGGAGACTTGTATTTTTCTAGCTTTCAATTCCCCTGTCTACAGAAGTAGAAGAAAAACTTGTTAAGGATACTAAATGTGGGTGGAAACATCGGCGCACATCAAATATGTCCTAGTAACTCTGTTTATATATTCATTTATGAATAGCATTTATATAAAACCCACCTAATTTTCAAGGGTAGTTGATAACATTGGAAATAAAAACACTACAGCATAAACACCAAATATTTACTATTACAATTTACTATGGAAAACTGGACTGGAGGAACAGAAATAAATGCAATCTGACTGAATATTGATCTGGTTTATTGATTCATTTAGATCATGGGTGGGCAACTATGGAAAGCTAGGGGATATTATCCCCCTAGGAGATCTTGGAGGGCAAGATCTACTGCAACTCCTAGTGCAAAAAACCCTATAATTTTTATCCCATATGCCCTCCAGGGAAGTATTTTGGCCCTCCCTGGACCATTTTAAGCCCGAGATAGTCCTTTAAAAAAAAAAAAAAAAAACAACAGGAAATGAGCAGAAGTAACTTTTTAGTGTCTTTAATTTGCCCTCTATGAGAGAGAGAGAGAAAGAGAAAGAGAAAGAGAAAGAGAAAGAGAGAGAGAGAGAGAGAGAGAGAGAGAGAGAGATGGTATAAATGCACCCCAAGCCCCTTAGATATTGGGTATTTGGGGGCAATTTATATATTTATTCCTAAACTTATTTTTGACTAAACATGGTAGAAAAGTTCTTCACACACCTCTAGAATCTGTTTGGGGGCATTTTGGACCAATTTGCTAGTTTGTTTGTTTTGCATTAATTAATTAATTAATTAATTAATCATTTTTTTAAAAAATGAGTCCCAGGGCCTAAGCAATGTCCCTGGGGACCACATTTAGCCCACCCTTGATCTAGATACAGGATTGTTTTGGCCACCATAGTAGGTTATAGTGGACCAACCATTTACTCAGGCTTTTACTGCAAGAGTGAAAACATTTACTTTTTGCTCACTGGATTTGACCATGGTGTTCCAGTATTTCAGACAACAGGAGATGGAGGGATTTTCCCCAGGAGCTTTTCTATGCAAATGACACCTTCCATCACTAAGCTAAAGTTCTTCAATTGTTGAAGGTATCACTGAGTCTGCTTCTCTGCTCTGAACCCAACTAGCCTCAAACAAGCAAGCTTTGGGGCTTTGCAGATGGCACAAAGTGCCGTTTTCAAGCCAGGAAAGAGACGGGCAGCCGGATACCCCAACCCCTTCCTGAGGATGTCATCGGAGGGGGTGGAAGGTCTGTTCTCTGCTACCACAGAGGACAAGTGCAAGTCTAATGGTTTTAACTTACAGGACAGTAGATTTTGATTGAACATTAGAAGGGACTTCTTGAAAGTAAGTGTTTGATAATGGAACCAATTGTCTAGAGAAGTGATGGAGTCTCCTTCTCTGGACATCTTCCGAAAAAGGCTGGAGTGCTACTTGCTGCAGAAGCTTTAGATGAAAATCCTGTATTAAGCAGGGAGTTAGACTTGATGACCCATAAGGAACCTTCCAGCTCTATGATCCTATATGCTCAACACATGCTGAATATTTGTCAATAAACACCCACAAGCCTCTAGCAAGCTCCTTCCAAAGAGTATCAAAACCAGGATGACAAGAATTATGCCTGGAACAAACGATTATTACAATTGGCCCAGAAATTAAATTTGGCTGGTATGCCTACATGATATACGATAAAATCAAACTAAATAGTAACTTTAATAACTACTATATAAGGAAATCACTTCTCAAAGTATGGCTGAGGTATAAACCTTGATTAGTAAGAAAAAAAAATACCAAAATAGAGGCTTTCTATAAAAGAGAACAAATTAAAGATGGTATCTGGGTGACATATGAACAGTTGATTATTATGGACAATGGTGAATATTGTATGAAAACAAGGGAAGAACTGACCGAAGAAGACCTCCAATGTAACTGTTTTTTGTGGGGAAATTGTGGAAAATTTTGACAGATTGTGGAAAAATTTAAAATCAACAAAAAACTATATTGATTTGAAATGAAAGATTCTGAATTTAGGTAATTGCTATTAAATTATAAGCAGTATCTAATCTCTAAATTATATAAATATTTGATGAACATAAAGATGGAGTATGAAGTAGTTAAGAACTATATGGTGAGATGGGTCCAAGATATTGGTAGACCAATTATATTGGAAGAATGGGAAAAAACATGGAAAGTTAGATTAAGGAGACTATCGCACCATTTTTGAAATTGACTTGCCTCTTCTGATTAAAATTTTAATTCAGTCAGCATACTGATGTTATCAGAAGGATTTTGCCACCCAAATACAGCCCAGGTCTATTCCCATTCACAGAGGTGCTCAGTGCACCTCTTTTCGAAGCTGGAAAACTCCCGGCTTAAGAAAATGGCCACAGGAGCATCGCTGTGAATGGGGATGGACCTGGCCTGTATTCAGGGGGCAGATTCAGTGGCAAAATCCTTTTGATAACATCCGGATGCCACCTGAATTAAAATTTAAATTGGGAGAGGTAAGTCGATTTAAAAAGTGGTGCGATAAAGACCTTAAACACATTCTTAGTTATAATGTAAAAGAAACCTGCTTCAAAATTCAATATAGGTGGTATCTATCACCAGGAAAAAATCTCTAAAATGTATAAAAACCTAAAGGCAGACTGCTGGCATTGTCCAGGAAAAAAAAGGTGCCCTATACCACATGTGTGGGAATGTAAAAAATCTAGGAAAAAAATGTAACCAAATCCTTAGAGGTTAAAAAGATATTGAGTGTGGAATTTAAGATAGATCCAGCACTCTACCTTCTGGGGATAGCCAATGAAGATCTAAAGAGAAACTATGGAAAACTGATATTTTACCCAACAACTGCGACTAGAACAGTCTTCATAAGAAAATTTAAAGTACATGATAACACCAAATATGAATGATTGGATATTTAAGCTTTATGAATTTATGGAGGTTGATAAATTGGCATGTCTACTAAGGAATGAATCTGTGAATAAATTTGAAAGGGACTGGTCCCCACTATATATGTATATTAAACAACATCAGGGGGAAATAGGGGTAATTGGTTTAAGAGAATACAAGAGAAAAGAGAGCAAGGGTGAATATACCTCTGTTAATCAATATTATGTTTTATAATTGATCAAATATGTTAATAGTATATATAAAACAGTAGAAATTAAATTGAAAAAGATGATATAGAAGAAAAAATTATATAACAGACAAAAACAGAATAATAATTTTACTATTATATAGTAAAGTATTATAATTCTAGTATTATATAGTAAAGGAACATGGTGGCTCAAGTGGTTAAGATGCTGACTGTTGATTGCAAGATCGGCAGGTTGGCAGTTCGAGGCCCAGGTGCTGCGTAAAGGGGTGAGCTCCCATCACTAGTCCCAGCTTCTGCCAACCTAGCAGTTTGAAAGCATGCAAATGCAAGTAGATAAATAGGTACCACTTTGGTGGGAAGGTAAACAGCATTCTGTGTAATCATGCTGGCCACATGATCACAGAGTAGTCTCTGACAACACTGGCTCTTCAGTTTAGTAACCTAGATGAGCACCACCCCCTATGATGGAACACAACTTGACAACCTTGTCAACAGGGAATACCTTTACCTTTTCCTTATAGTAAAGAAAGCACCATAAAAATGTAATGAAATTTAATATAGGTAATACACACTTATTTGTAGAATAGTAATGAATCTGAAAATAGGAAAGTCAAAAAATTAGAGCAACTACACAAAGGGTGAGGGATAGGAAATCATTTTATTAAGATTGAACAATATATGTGGATATAATAATAATAATAATAATAATAATAATAATAAGAAGTTTTATTTTTAACACGCCCCTCTGCTCAGCAATCGGGGCAGCGTACAACCTTATAAAAACAGTAAGCAATTAAAACATTCCCAAATCCCACTCCCTAGCCCTCCCAGCCCTTAAAATTAGATTAAACCAAGAAAGAATTAAAATGAATTTAAACATAAATACAAATATAAGTAGTATAGAATGTAAGGGATGTATGTAAATTAATGTTTTCCATTATGGTTGTTTGGTATTCATCTTTTTTAACTTTAATAAAATCTGTAATAAGAAAAACAAACAAAGGTAAGTGCATTTTCCATGGAAATCCTCACAATTTGGAGAACCGGGACATGATAAAAAATAGCCGAAGATTAATCCAGATTATTGCTGCTCACATGAAAAATGATGTGCATTTTCACCCACACCAGCTATGTACAAGGATGCCTGCTTTAGTGTGCATATCTGGATAGCTGGAATTGGGGGAGGGAGGAGGAACATGGTTGTCTTCAGAATTTTGCAACTAAAAATATCACATCTAAGACCTAGAAAAGATATATATCATCCTGCTAAATTGCTCATTCAAACACAAATTGCTCATAGCTTTTGCAAAAATTACTGCTTCATGTTGCCATAAATGAGTGCTGTGTACTCCCACACCCACCATCCTCCTGCATCAGGTTCTGTTGCTTTTCTCTGCTCCCAGCTGCAGAACAGAGTAATAAAGTTATCTTAAAGTGCTTCTAGACCAAAGGGAGAAATTCTACAACAATATGTCCAATTTTCTACTTCAACATTACTTTGCAGCTCTCTTGCTCCCTGATCCTTGTCAGAATTAATAGTTTCTTCCTGAGTACCAATCCCTACAGCATCCTGCAAGGTGTCCTATATTCATTCCTTTTGAATTCTATAATCTCCAGATTTTTCAATCTAGTAAATATCCTCCCTGATCACAAGGTAAATTCTGAAAAGAGGGGAATATCGCCTTATTTATTTCAAGCCTCTGGTTTCCCCCACAGTGGATTTGTGCACTTCTTGCTGTGTGTGATTGTATGCCCTATACTCTTACTGTGTTAACTGGAAAATTATTCCACTGTGGAGCTCTTCACTCGATTTAATGTTTATTTTTAATGATGCTTCCCAATTTAGCCTTTATGCAGAGCAGCTCATTCCAGCTCATTCTTGTCCCTGAAGTGCCCAGATTGGTTCTATTGCTCTAAATTATTTCTTGATGCCCTTGTACAAAACTCCCTCCAGCTTACACTGCACAAATTAAACAAGGAAAAATACTTCTATTATAAAACACAGAATCTGGAAAACCCACAGTTTATTGCTGCAATCACTGCTGCGGTGGTGTTGGCCTTGGAAAACTTACTGTTTGGACTACAACTCCCAGAATCCACAGTTAGGGTGCCCAGTGGCCATGCTGGGTGAGAGTTAAAGGGACTTGTAGTTCAAAAAGTACCTGTAAAATCTACAAGCACAGCTCCTGTGTTCTACTTTATAGACAGCAGCTGCTTATTCGAAGGGCTATTTAGTTCAAGGCCAGTTAAAGCAGTGATTCCAAGGTGTGTGTGTGTGGGGAGGGTGATGAGGGGAAAAGGGGACAGCAGGCCTTCAGTTAAAATATTGGTGCTTAAGAAAGACGAGGGGAACCAATGCCCTTTAGGACCATGGTTGGGATGAGGGTTGCACAAAACCTCTTTTCAGAGTCCCTTAAAACCACCACAAAGCCTCACTTCATGTGGTGTTGTCTTCCACTTGCATCTTTCACTAGTAGTGGTGGAAAGCTCTTGTGAGGTATGGGTACAGGACATCATTTTTTTGGCTTGGAGTGGCACTATTTTAGGGCAAACAGACTGACTGACAGGAGCAAGGAATTAGAGCATTTGGCAGTGGGAAGAAGTGACAGCAAAAAAGAGCTTTTAGATTTGAAACCCTGGTTAAGCTTTGTGAGCTTTGCCAGGGCTTTGCTGACAAGCAGGAGCTGCACTCCAACCTGATCATGCTTTCTTTTATCAGACAGGTTGAAAGAATAGGTAGCAGAAGAAGCAGTGTTTGTGTGTGGGGAGGAAACACTTGAAGCTGTGTGGGGAAGACATGTCTTGAAGGAAGGGAAGGAATATTTGGAGCAGTTCCTGTAGTTAAAATAACTCCCCTTCCTTCTCCACATCAGTCTCTAATCCAGAACATGTGGCCTTTGTAAACCCACTATACTCGTACAGGCTGTGCCCCTCTCCTTCCTTGCCGCCAAGAAGCTTTCTCCCTTTGAACCTGGTCACTTTGGGAGCAGCAACTGAGCAGCTGGCTGAGCAGTGACCAAGAAGCTTCTTGCCCACACTGGCCTTTGCCACAAGGGCAGAATTGGTGAGAGGCTTCTCAGTCACTGCTCAGTTAGATGCTTGGTTGATGCTCTGAGAGTGACTGCATGCAAAGTGAGCAAAGACCAAGCATCAAGTTGAACAGTGGCTGAGAAGCCTCTCACTGACAGAGGCTTGTCAGTTGCTGCCCCAAAGGTGAACAGGGACAAAGGGAGCAGTGACCAAGTTGGTTGTTTTAAATTTGCAGTAGAATAATAACAACAAATTGGCAAGGCAGAATTAGGGTTGTCATCCAAGAGGAAAGGGTACAGTACTACAAAAAAGTTTGAGTTAAAGAGAAAAGAACTACAGGAACTGAAGTCTTCAGCGCAGATTCTGGATAACAAACTGAGCAGACTACCTACCCTCAGCACAGGTCAGAATGCAAGATCATTGACTTCCCCACTCTCGATAAACATATTTCATTTAAAATTATTTCTGCTGTGGTATCCCTACATATATATGCTGTTATACATACTTTGTTGTTGTTGCTATTGTTGTTGTTGTTGTTGTTGTGTGCTTTCAAGTTGTTTCCAACTTATGGTCACTCTAAGGTGAGGTGAGACATTTCCTTCTTATTAGCAATGCACAGTTGTTCACTCCAACACAATATTTCTTGACACAACTTGACTCCTCTTTAACTGCTTTGCAATTCAGCCATCATGGCTGTCCAATGAATACTTAATAATACTCTAGTGGTCTACAAGTCAGGGAGTAACTTAGTACTGTTCTAAAATATACTGAATTAATCAGGGCTGACTTCTATTCCAACTGTGACAGATTTTGGGGAGGAGGAAAGCATTGATGTATTTGCTACTTTAATGTTGGGCATTATCTCCAGAGGTCAGGGCATCATACCTCTGTCCCACTTTTTGTCAGAACAACCATGCTAGTTCTATTTTCTTGCTCTTCACTCTTTACCTCTGGCTTTCTATATGCACTTTAAAAGATTCCATTCCCTAAATAGGTATCACATAAGGTGCCTATGGGTCTGACAACTTTCAAAAACAACTCTTATATGTAGTTAAATCTGAATCCTTGGCAACAAGGTCTTGCCAGACCAGAATTTTATACCCAAGCTAAACTCCCAGTCCTATTGATACTATTTTTCAAAAATCACATGATGAAAATTATAGTGGTCAGAGTAATATGTGCAGCTTAGAAAATACAGTCATAAGTTTCCCTCTACTACTTGCTTTTAAAAATTTAAATTGATTAGTTTGTAAGCATGCTCCTTTTTTCAGACTTTCAGTGAGATAGTTTTCTTATGTTCCCATTCGTCTATTCTGCTTTAATTTGGTTTTGGCCCTGGCTGGATTGAGTATGCCAGTATTTTTTTTGTGAACATCCTATCACTTACAGCATTTGGAGGAGGTGAACAATCTGATTATAGATTGTTAGTGTACAATGTGAAAATTCCCAAGCAAGGAATCAAAATAACTCCTGGAACTGGGACCCTTCCACACCACACAATTACAGTGCCATGATTCCACTTTAATTGCCATGGTTCCATTCTGTGGAATCCTAGGATTTTCAGCTTAAGGGGAGGTATTAGGATTCTCTACCAGAGAGGTTTAGTGCCTCTCCAAACCACAAACCTGAAGAATTCCATTAGATGCAGCGTGGGAGTTAAGTGGAATCATAGGGCTATTATAGTATAGTTGTAAAGGGCCCTACTGTTCACCCCATTCTAATAAAATAAGACTTGTCATCACTCAGAAGTAGGGTGCACACACATAACAAAGATGGATTCAAGCAATCAGGAGGTCTATAACACTAGAACCCTGGGTTAGTGTGCTGGCTCATGAACTTTTCAGCTTGTTATTCTTGCTAACATGTTAAAAGTAGTGGTGCTATGGCTAATATCAAAAAGAAAATCCTCTAAAGCAAACACAGAATCTATCAACCCGGATCTGCTCACAATTTGTCTTCTCCTCTGAAAGCTAAAGAAGCGTGTCTGGTAAATGCCTTTTATTAAGACAAACATTCCACTTGTGCTCAGACTTTGATAGATACATGGTTTTCAATCTCTGGGAAAAAAGTGGTGAAACAGAAAATGAAAGAGACTCATCCAAGACCTTTATGTTTAGCTGAGAGGTGTCTTCTCTTGGGTTATGTTACATTAATGCTCATTGATTTGTGAAACTCTGGGGATTTTCCTCCCTTGGAACAGTTTTGAGAAGCTAAACAGTTTTGAGAAGATAAATGGTAAAGTTATTTGTATTTTTAACTCTTTTTTGAGGTTGGGGAAATTTCATTATCAACTGAAGCATCTGATTAATGAAAAAGAAAAATCCAAAGGGACTTTTGAAGAGTCTTTGGGGTTGTCCACCCAAATGAAAATAAACGGCTTTGTCCCGTTTTGAAATCTACCTGTTCAAACAACATATGTAGGCAAAATGGTAAGAAACTGGAACCAAGCCACACTTTGTGGCTAAACATCAGTGCAAAATAACCCTTGGCTTGCTCTGGTTCAAGCTAGAAAGTGTGAACTATCGCACCAGCATGCAGACTGCATGCTGGTAAGGAAATGAGGAGAGGGGCCAGGTGACTGATGGAAGTGGTCAATAGCTGGTACTCTAGGGCAGATGAGCCATAGATGCCATTGCTGGCCATAATTTTTTTGTGCCCATCCTTGAATTGATCACACAAGTGGTCAGCTGCACTATTGATCCATTGCATGCCCCATGAAGTGAAATGAAAACATTACAAATACTAACAATACAATGCAATACTAACAATATGAAAACAATACAATACTAATAATACAATGAATTTAATAAAAATGTTAACAAACTGGCTAGCCATGGGAGGAAGGGGAAGAATGGGTATATGTTTGGGGGTGGGCTGTATGATCATGCTGTGCCAATGTATCACCGGGCACACCAGTATGCTGTATGGACAGCTGATCAATCATGTGATCAAGCAGCCAGGTGCATGGCTGGTCCAGTGGGCTGGCAGCTGGGGAAGGTAAGGGAGGTGATTGTTGACTGCTGGTGGAATGCCCATGTACTTGTGCATATACATTTGTAGTGGAACACAAAAAAAAATAATGGTTTGGCATGGCTTGTAGCTGTAAATGCTCCATATTGGTGGGTTTGTTCTTGCAGCAGGAGGAGTGCAGTGTAGATTCCCCATCAGTGTTAAGCCCATTGTGGTAGCTGGTGTTGGTCAGTGGGTTCTCCCTGCGAATCATGCAACCCTAGGGGTAAGTTGGCTTTTCTCCTCCATCTGCTCAGCTTTTTTTCATTTGCTTTTTCAAATTAATCTTTGTCTTTGCAGGTTAGATTTATAAGCAGTAAAAAAACCCCAATATCCTGTTTTGCTCGGGTACACCTTGTTTTTTAAAAAATGGAAGTGACAGTTTTCCTACCCAATAAACATTGACAGTATGTAGAAAAGAAAGAACTCTTGAGCATAGGATCTCTTGCTAAAGGGTTTAAGCTGTTGCTGAATACACTATTAATATGGGGGACCTGCAACAACATTCACAGTGTAGAGAGCTTTCTTACAGTACTCTGAACAGCCAGGTTTTTGTGACGATATTCTATTCCTCTTTGCTCCTTTCTGGCTTTCTAGTCTCACCATCGAGAATCATAAGCACTGGGCTGTTCTGCGGTATGTTTCCTTCTCCAGGTTTTCCTCCCTTTTTTTATTTCTGAAACTCTGGGGGTTCTCCAAAAGATGACAATGCTTCCTTCTTATGTTTTGATGGTGTTGAGTTCACTGTATAAAGATTAGGATGTTGCACAAGCCACAAGATCTCCATTCACCCTTATTCACTGCTTTTGAAAAACACCCTGCCTTGTCTGGGACTTAGAGCGAGCCTGCTTTGACCTGAGGCCCAAGCCAGAATCAAGATTCAGATACTGAAATCCCATTATCAATTCAAAAATAATATTGTCAGAAGAAATGTATGGGCACAGTATCCCCTTTTATGCAAAGGAATGCATTGACTCAAGTGGTTAAGATGCAGACTCTGTTGATTGCAAGATTGTCAGGTTAGCAGTTCAAGGCCTGGGTGCTGCATGATGGGGTGAGCTCCCGTCACTAGTTCTGCCAACCTAGCAGTTCAAAAGCATGGAAATGCAAGTAGATAAATAGGTACCACTTCTCAGTGGAAAGGTAAACAGCATTCTGTGTAATCATGCTGGCCACATGATCACAGAGTAGTCTCTGACAACACTGGCTCTTCAGCTTAGTAACGGAGATGGACACAACTTGACAACCTTGTCAACGAGAAATACTTTTACCTTCCCCCCCTTTTAAAGGCAATAAACTTGCAAGATAATAGACAACTAGGCACAAGGGACTGGGGCTATGTGTCTCTAGTTATTTATTTAAAAAGGTGGAACTGCCATTTTGTTGTTGTTGTTGTTGTTGCTGCACTTCTTTGGAGAACTGAATGAATTTGTAGGCATAACTGCCTCTTCTGAAAGACATAAGGCTAACAAATGGATGTAGGGAATTTTGTGCCAGAGCAACCTTTTCATTTGGGGATTATTCCTCCTCACCAAAGGAGAAGAAGAAGAAGTCGCATGCTTATCCTTCCAGCTTCTTTTTCAACCATTGTTTTGAAAATGACACATTATACAGAGATGTCCCATGACTGATGCAGTGGTTTATTTGGAAGGGTGATCCAAATTTTTTTCATGGGACACTATTATTTATTTCCCTTGAATTTTGAACACAATTTTTATGAAGTACTGCAGCCACAAAGTTGTGAGTTTGATCTTAGGCAGGGCTCCAAAGTCCACTCAGCCTTCCATCCTTTTGTAGGTCAGTAAAATGAGTATCCAGCTTGTTGGGGGCAATTGGCTTACACATTTTAAACTGCTTATGGAATGCTAGTTCATTGATAAGCGGTATAGAAATGTACTTGCTATTGCTATTGCTATTGAAGTATGAAGCACACACTGAAGATGTGTCCTCAGGAAAATGGAGACTTTATCACTCTGGAAAAATCAGGATTTTTTAAAGAGTCATTATCCCATGAAGGTCATGCAATTGTGGTAAAGATTTTCACACGACGTCACAATTAAAAAGGGCTTATCCCAGGAATAACCAGGGAATAACCAGCAACAAATCATCCATGGGGAATTACTAAATTACTAAGCACATTACTAAATGGCTGGTTTCTTTTTCTCTCTCTACAGCAAAGATGAAGGAAAATGGAATTATATTTTTATGAATGTCACATTTCATTCTACAAAGTGTCATGCTTGGAAAACTCCCATTAAAAGTTGCTTTAGGATTAGAAGGTAAACCTGTCACTTTCTAGAAAACATTCCTTCTTTTCTTCCTCTTCTCTATTCAGTGTATTTTTAAAAGAAATCCCCCCCACAAAAAAATTTGAGGGTATTTTTTTTCTCTGCCTTTCCAAAGCACAAAGTCCACATAAAACATCAGATGTGGTCCAGCTTTGGTCCTGGTAATTCCAGGAGAAATCAGGTTCGGACATTTGATCTATAGGGCCCAATTTGGTATAGACTTTAGGCCTTGTCTGAATCTGATGTCTATCCTGATAAAGATCCATAGAGGATGAATTTGTTGTCAGTATGTATGCTTAATGAAATGCAATTTTTTATGATAGGCAGAATGTGAAGAAAGACTTTCCCTGCATAAGAGAGTACATAAAAATACAATTCCCACTTGACTATTCTAAACTATGTTTACCACCTCATACTATAGCAGATGTATAACCACTATAAGTTTTTGGCACTGGCTAAATATTTATGACTCTTCATATTGTTTAAGTTTTTATTTGCACAGTTGTGCTTGAGCAACACCTGTCAATCTCAGGATCTGATGAGTTTTACTGGTGCAATGGAGACAGACAAGAAAACACAAACACCCTTTGCATTGTCTCAGACCAGTTTTGAAGGTTATAATATTCAAGATGCATTGGATTATTTCAGAAAAGAAAAGAAAAGAAAAAGCACCAGTGTGCAAAAAGTATTTTTCTGTGCCTGCATTAAGCTTTGCATTAGAATCTAGCATCTGAGACTTACACAAGTTGCTTCGAATATTTGCCATTCAATTTAAATACAGGACAGATTGGAAGATTACTTTTCTCCATGTCGGATCAAAAATATTTAGGGTCATCACCTAATAAGAGGATTTGAAATGTTAACATAAACAGCTTACTTTAAATACTGTGATTCTTAGGGGTATCTGATTTTGAGATCTAGCATGGTAAAAGAATGCAAGGGAATGACATGGTCATAAATGTAATAGTGTTATATAAAATGAGTAGGCAATTGGAAACAGCTTTATAAAGAGTCAGACCATTTCTCATTGAATTCATTGACTTCATTGAATTCATTGGATCTACCCTCAGCACAGCAAATGTGGCTTGAACCCAAACACTCCCAAAATATGGGATGTCATGAATCTGTCAGGGATGCTTTGATTGGGAGTTCCTGCATGGCAGGGGGGTGGACTGGATGGCCCTTGTGGTCTCTTCCAACTCTATGATTCTATGATTCTATGAATGGCAATCATAATGTGTAAACCCTCTTTCAGACAAGTTTAGAAACCTCAACTGTTTCAGAGTTTGGAAAAGTGTTTTTTTGTTTGTTATCCTAGGATCTCTGATCAGTGTTGCAAGTAGTCATGTTGGTTGGGAAATTCTGGGAGCTGTAGTCCAAAAGGTAACATTTCAGTGCTCTGAATGGGTTAATTTGTGACTGCTCTCCTTTTTATGATCATCCACATCCAGGTAATATCACCTCTGAGTCTGAGAGTACACAAAGGAGTTTTGTGAACTTTTCTGAAAATTCAAATTTCCAAAGGGATCAGGAGAAAGGTGAATTCAGACTATTAAGGCTTAATCTGAGAAATTCAAGCTACCATTGTTATGATGAGAGCGGGAATGAGCAGCATGTGGCTGTTCAGATGTCTTTGGACTGTAACTCCCATCCTCTAGGGCAGGGGTAGGCAACCTTTCCCCTTTAAGGACCGAGGGACCGAGCTCCCAGAATCCCAGGAGCTATTGGCCAACATGGGACTATTGGCCAACATGGCTGAGGCTTCTGGGGGCTGAAGTCCCTCGGCCCTTAAAGGGGAAAGGTTGCCTACCCCTGCTCTAGGGGCAGCTAATGGCTCCTAGGTCATTGGGAGAATGAGGCTACTCTGGGTTTTATTCCAAGGAATTATCCAAGGTAATTAATCTATTTTGGCTTCTTTAAACTTAAAGCTCAAAGCAAAATTACTACTGCACTGATATGGGACCCACCAATAGCTACTACCATATTCCTCACCATTGACCATGGTAGGACTGATGGCATTTGGATAGCTACATATCCACTGCTGTAGGCAAAGAAGGAAAAGATGGATTGCACCCCTTGCCTTTATTCCTGTTTCTTGCATCTAATCAGCATAATTTATGAAAGTGATTAATTATACTAATACTGTACACATGTCAGTTCTGTCCACATAGTCAGAAATCTTGGAAATGTCTGGGTTTGTGAACATGGAGTCTATGTGTACAATGTACACTTTACATTAACTTTCTAAATAATCCCACAAAAATACTAGCCTGAAAACATTTTTACTAGCTTGTTAAGCCTTTATTTCCATGATGTACTTGCTTTGGGTCTCATGTGGGAGAAAAACAGAATATGATTCAAATAAATAAGTGATGGCCATGGAGGAAGGATAGATTCATCTTTATCAGCCAGCATAGAAATACAAACTGTTATCTCTTTACAAACTAGTTGTTTTTTTTTAAAGAAGTATTTTCTAAGTGTATCCAGCTGACTAATCAAAGAGAAATGAAATAATCTATTCTCTCTTTGCCATTAGTTTACCTTCCTCATAGCTGGAAAATAAATGGGTTGATGGTGGAGCAATGGAACTGTCCAGCTATCCTCACCATGGCAATTTCTTACATGCAAGGTGGGGATTTTTAGTTTGCATGTGCACAGATTCTTTCGGACATTGTGGAAAATATGCCTAGTGACTAAAGAAGCCTTCTCTCTCTCTTTCTCTGTCTGCCTGTTTATCATAAGGACTGGCTGATCTCTTCCAGTCTTTGGCCAATAGAACAAGCTGAATAATCCTGGATTTAACTCACTGCTGCCAGTATTCTGTTTTTGAGGTATGGAGAGTACTAAAGTCAATCACTCAGCCTTTGTTAATTTGGTAGAACAAGGCCTCTTGACAAACCATGCAGTCAAGAGAGAAGACTTATCAAACCATTGACCATACATTGTTCATTGGATTTTATGGGGCATCATTTAGTGATAACATTATCCCCCCCATGTTTTCCTATCAGTCTCTCCATCACCCTTTTCCTTACTGCAAAATATCTATTAAGGAGAAAGAGACAGACTAGCTACATATTCTCTTCTAAGTGTTAGAAGGAGGAGTATATACTTAAATGTGCTATGTTGAATTCATTGTCTGTCTGTGTGTGTGTGTGTGGGGGGGCTTCAAGTCACCTGTTGACTTATAGTGACCCCATGGATTTCATAGTTTTCCAGCCATGTTATCACACGGGGGAAATCTGCTGGTTAATCCACACAAATCCCAA
>CM034701.1:366271850-366298303 GCA_020142125.1 Phrynosoma platyrhinos | reverse complement strand
GTTTTTCTCCAGGGGCATAATGGTGCAAAATGGTTTAATGCAACAAAAGAATTAAATGGCTTCCAGGTATGCATTGTTATGTATGGTTACCCCTCAAGATGAGACACAGCTAAAAATAAACTGGCCAGATGTTTGCCTTCAGTTCTAAGGAAGAGTCTTTTATCTGTAGAAATGCACAGGCAATTTCAGATTGTGAAGAGCCATCAATAGTATTCTGCTTTCAGGCGAAACAGATGTGACTTTTCCACTAAGTCACAGATAAGATAACAACCCTTGGAAAATCTGATTTCAGAGAAATGCAACACAGGGAGCAGCTCAAGGTTAATTTTAGAAGCTGCTTTGCAAGGGTTGTGTCAATCAAGAGATATTTGCTCTTTCCCTATTGATGACTGTACCAGATGTGCCTGTTTAGGAATCCTTTTAAAGTTATTGCTTAGGGACTTAGTGTGTGCTGATAGAAAGATGTTGAAGTGCATGCATCCTTGTCTTCCAGTTCTCTGTGCCTAACTGCCTTTGTACCAATCTGAGGAATCACCTTTGTATTATATGACTAGTTTACACTGTAAACTAGTGGTTGCCAGAGTTTGATCCTCCAGATGTCTTGGGCTTCAGTTCCCCGAGTATCTGACTTTTAGCCAATCTGGCTGTGTTCCTGGGAGTTGAAGGACAAAAACACCAGGAGGAACAAAACTTAGGAGCCACTGCTGGAGACCAAAGGAGAAGGTAGAAAAGAGTAGAAATATAAAATGTATAGAAAATAGGATTGTACTAAGAGGAAGGAGGTGTGAAAAATGGGGAAAGGCACAGCAACAATTTAAAATATGCAGATGACACTACATTGCTAGTAGAAAATAATGGGGATTGGGAACAAGTACTGAGGAAAGTTAAGGAAGAAACTGCAAAAGTTAAGGAAGAAAATGTAAATTATTGTTGTGTTGGTATTGGTGTGTCTTCAAATTGTTTTCAACTTGTAGTGACCCTAAGGCAAACCCGTCATTGGGTTTTCTTAGCAAGATTTGTTCAGAGGAGATTTGCCTTTGCTTTCCTCTGAGGCTGAGAGAATATGACTTCCTCAAGGTCACCCAAGGTTTTCATGGCTGAGTGGAGATTTGAAGCCTGGTATGCAGACTCATAGTACAATGCTCAAATCACTACACCATGCTGGCCCTACTACAAAAACAAAAAATAATGACCACAGATGACCATGCCCTTAGGTCCTCTGGGAGGAAGCTGCTCCAACCAATGAGAACTAAGTTGGCGGCAACCTCCCAGAGGACATTCTCTGCCACCACTCCCAGACTCTGGAATGCCTTGCTGGAAGAGATCCGTCAGATAACCAACTTAGGCTTTAAAAAAGCCATCAAGACGGATCTCTTCCGGCGGTCTTATCCGGAATAAACTATTCACCTATTTTGATCTCCCCCAGTCAGACATTCTTATTTTGACTTTGCCCCAGAATACTTATTGTTTTTAAACTCTGTTTATTGTTAAAAATTTAATTCTGAGATTGAATTTAATGTATTTTTAATGGGGGGGTTTAAACTGTGTCATTTATATTGTTGTAAGGGTTTTTATGTAATTTATTTTATGTAAACTGCCTTGATAGCCAAGGCTAAAGGCAGGATATAAATCTATTATTATTATTATTATTATTATTATTATTTAAAAGTGGATGATGGAGACATGAAAATCATTTTAAAAAATCTGCATACTTTGGCTCAATTAACATTGAGACTGTAGTCAGGATATCAAGACAAGACTAACACTTGGAAAAGCAAATATGAAGGAACTAATATGATCCTTAAGTGTAAAGTTATATCATTAAATAACAAATTCAGGATCATCTATGTCATAATTTTTCTGTTATCTATGTAAGGTTGTGAGATCTGGACAATGAAGAAAGTGGATAGGATGAGAATCAACTCATTTGAAATGTAGTGCTGAAGAAGAGTTCCATGGTTACCATGCCAAACAGACAAAGAAATGGATCCAAAAGCAAATCAGTCCTGAACTCTCACTAGAGGCCAAACCAAGATGACTAATTTGAGGCTATTGTAGTTTGAACTTTGTACTTTGAATCAGATGAGAAGATTCATTGGAAAAGATTATAATGCTCAGTAAAGTGAAAGACTGCAGGAATGAAGAAGACCATATTACAGATAGATTGGCTCAATCAAGAAAGCTATGACCATGAACTTGCAAGACATGTTGATGACCAGGACTGTTGGAGGTCTCTTGTTCATAAGCTGAAGTGGACTTGATAGCAAAAACAGCAAGACATCCTCTATAGGTGGACTACATGATATTTGTGCTAGTCATTTTCCTCTTGGATCAGCACCATCATGTGGATAGCAGATGGTGTCAACAAGTGATAGAGAAACAGTTTATCTGATCAGGTTAAATATTAGAATCTTTTCCAAAACTCCTCACCATGATCAGTCCAAAACCTTTTATTGCCTGAAGCAAAGGACAAGATGATTCCCTCTTCCTATTCCATGTATAGAAGCCAATTGAAATTGAAGCATTCTGTGCTGCACCTGAGGCAGTAGGTTAGTTTATGGGGCCCAGGTTAACTTGCATGGCACCTATAGTTCTGTCCTCTAATGAAAGAAAATGACTAAGGGCTCAAGAGGAACATCCTCTCATCACCCTCAACCTGAACAATCATATTATTTTGTCCAATGGTGGATCTAGTCCTGCTCATCACTATGACAGACCATTTTTCCAGCAGCATCTATGTAGTAAGCATAATGATTGATTGCAAAAAAAGATTATTTTAGGTGGATCAGTAGGCCAGAGCTAGGAATCTTCAGATTTTAAGGTCAGTTCTTGCCTTCTAGAGTTCCTTAAATGATCTTGCCCTTTTTCTCATGATAGCACTGATGATTGTATTTTCAGCTGTTGTATGGGATTCGCAACACACACACACAGCCATTCTAAAAAGTTTAAATGTCACTGCTAAGGTTGATTACTGACAGTAAGAACTTAAAGCTAAAATGGGCTGGTACTTTTAGTTCTGCCTACCCAGCACTGGCAGTTCCTAAGAACTTCTCTGAAATTAAATTAAACCAGAAGGCTGGAAGCCTTTGACCTTGAAGCTATATCATCAGCTATAGACTCACTAAAATCAATGAGATGAGAAAAGAAACAAGGAGATAGATAATCTGAAATTTCAAACGTTCAGTATAGGGATAATTGTTAGTTCCAAACAGATTAGATTTAATAAATTAGCTTCAACTGGATAAAATCTACTTCATTCCCACTGAATAAATGGGAATTTACTAAATCAACACTTTTGTAAGTTTTACAAATTCATAAGGCCTTCTCTAGGGAGGATTTAAGCCATAATTTCTACAGCCTCACTTAAACACATAAATGAGCACTAGATGATGATGTTGATCAGGGGTAGGCAACCTTTCCCCTTTAAGGGCCGAGGGACTTCAGCTCCCAGAATCCCAGGTACTATTGGCCAACATGGGACTATTGGCCAACATGGTTGAGGCTTCTGGGAGCTGAAGTCCCTCGGCCCTTAAAGGGAAAGGTTGCCTACCCCTGATGTTGATGATGATGATGATTTAATTTAGGAATTACAGTGGTGCTTGAATAAAAAAAAGATTTATATCAGCCTCTGCAATACACAGAAAAGAATCAGCATGAGACCCAAAAGAGGAACAAGTCTGTATAACCAACTAAAGGAAACATCTATAATAGGTATCTCATGACCATCCTGAAGCATGACTCCTATGCTACTTTTTCACAAGTGGGAGGCCCACTGAAGCTGTGGGTCTCATGAGATAACTGTATTGTTTCAAAGCTTTTGTAATCTCAGTTCATGGACAATATGAGCAGATGTATGCCAGAATGTAAGAAATGATTGACCTGACAAACTAGTGGAAGATATCCAATACAGCTCCCAAAAGAACACTTAACTTTAAAAGTAGGTCCATATTTTCTTATCCTGACAACAGTGTAGCATTTGTAAGCAGAATGGGCCTGATTCACTCGTTCTCCTGTTGCCCTGCTTCTTATTTCACCTGGCAACTGTATTGTGATTGAGGACATATTAATTTTTACTATAAATGCCTCAGAAAATCTATGAACATTTGTAAGTCTTCTGAAGCTAAAATATTGTGTTGAGTCGGTGTCTATTTACACAGTAGCATAACATAACAAATGTTAAAAGATGCTAATTCAATTTTAAATTCTCAAGTTGGGTTGATTTAAATTGCACCCAATATGTTTTTATAAAACATTCATTGTTTAGATCAGGGTTAGGCAACCTAAGGCCTGGGGGCTGGATGCGGCCCCCCCAAGGCCTTTGGACCGGCCCCAGGCCAGTCCTGCCGCCGACACCACTGCTGCTGCCCCCCCCACTGCCATGATGATATTGATTATTGTTGTTATTACTTGTTCTTGGGATTTTCTTGGCAAAATCTCCACAGGGGGTTTGCCATGGCTTTTCTGGGGCTGAGAGAGTGTGCATGCATATTTTTTAATTTTTTAATTTGTAATTTTTATATTTATTTATTTATTTTTGATGCTTCGGCCCCCCCATGGTCTGAGGGACAGCAGCCCAGCCCCCGGCCTAAAAAAGGTTGCCTACCCCGGTTTAGATTATAAACTTTAGGGGCATTTAAAGAATGAAAGCAGCTCTAAGGGAATGAGAGAACAATGCAATTTTCACAGCAAGGAGAGAAAAATACAATATTTGTACAAAGAAGTTTATCTCACCTAAAATTACAGACTAGGTAATAACACACTTTTTAAAGGATAAAAAGGTATGATGGAAAGAATGCCTTGCCTCCTGAATGTCTGCTAAATATATTTGTCATCTAATCTTTATAACACACTCCTCTGTGCACCTGATGAAAAGCAGGTATCTTTTGTAATAATGGAGTATAATTGAACAGATCCATTTTGATTTTGTTTCCATTTCTTTAAAGTGAAAGGTAACACAAAACAGTTGTATTATATGCATGAAAACCTGACTGATGACTTGCATTACCTTCTGGCAGCTTTTGATTTCCCAAGCCATGTAGTTCTCTAAATTAGCTGTCTGGGAGACTTCTTGTTTGAGAGCTGATAGCATGGTATGTTAGTGGTTCTGTTCTCTTACCCAAGGAATGGTGGGAAGGTCCCCACAAAGTATGCCACCATTATTTTAATATGTTGGGGCAATTAGCTTTGCAAGAGACTGAGTAATCTTTAGGACTGTTCACACCTATATTTAGTAGTAATAACTAAGGAGAATCCAGGTTGGGGTGAATTAAATGGGTTTTATTTAGAAAATAAATCACACACACATAAGAGAAATTCACACAGACACAACATTCAGATCTAACTGAAAATGAGGTTTGAAAAGCAAATATCAGAATTTTGATGGGTTTAAGGACAGTGATATTTACTTGTCTGAAGAGCAGACCATGGAAAGCAAGACCTTGTCTGAGGGCAACACAGGATGTATATGGAATGCAGCCTGGGACAACTGTATGCATACTGTGTGTGCAGGGGATAGGTTTTTGAGATCAGTGTTATATCTGAAAACTAGCCTCTGGGGATGTGCTGTTTTGTAAGGTAACAAAGGCTTGATGTCCTTTCCCAGGAATCAACAATGGGATTCTGGACTACTAGATAGCTTTAACTTTAGGGTGAACTATACATGTAATGCACATGGGATCAGGAAGGAGACAGCGTTGGCGTGGGCGTGGGGTTGGGGTTGGGCCAACCGGCGTGCAACTTTTCCACCCCAACTCCAGCTCCAGGACGGCCCTTTGGGCTGGTCTGCAGAGGCCCTGAGATAGTTACATCTTTACTTTCTGATGGTTCAGTAAACCCAAACTTTGTTTCATGCACACTATGTGTAAAATTACTTTCCAGTTATATGTATCAGGTGTAAGAGAGTCAGCTTCTCAGTGGCTTCCCCTAGACTCTGAAACTTCCTTCCCAGGGATGCCAGAATGTCACCGTCCTTATTGTCCCTCTGTCAGCAGGTAAAGCCTTTTTTTTCAGGCAGGCTTTTAAAACAGAAAGTTTTTAAACAATGGGCCAGAGAGTGCTGTATTGTTTTAACTGAATTGTTTGTATGACCTTTTCCCTCTTTTTCATTGTATTTTATTCTTTTAAGTTGAGTCTGAATTGTTTTAGTACTGTAAATAGTTTAATTCTATTTTGATGTTAACTTTAATGTTAACTTTTTGTGTGTTTTTAATTGTATTGTTCTTTTAAATTGTGTGCCACTCTGAGTCCCAGTTTTTGTGGGAATACAATGAATACAATGATGATGATGATGATGATTGATGATGATGATACCATTGTAAATAATGTTCTGGTTTTAGTTTTTGTTAGTGGAAGTTTTTGAAGTTTTTACTTGCTCCTTCAGAGACATTTAGGAGTCATTTTTTGCCATTTTTGACAGAGCTTGGAATATTAGTTTTAAATGTTAAATCTTTTTCATTTAAGCATTAGATAGGTCAAAAAGTTATCAATTTAAATTAAAGTTCTAGGGATTCTTTTTTACTCTATTATGATAATTCTTATTTTTTAAGGAACTCGTAGGTTAAATACAGAAAATAGGAGTAGCAAAATGGTCCGGTAAAAAGCAGTATGTTATTTATAATGAAATAACAGACTAAGGATGTATCTACTTTTTTTTGTTCATGACAACATTGTAACTTTTCAGAAATCAATTTCCTGTACAGTTCTTCTTCCCTTGAGATTTCTCTCTGACAGGCTTCCTCCCTGTTTTTTCTGGTCTCTCATTTTTTGACTTTCTACTGTCTTCTACCTTACGTCATTGTCTTTTCTAATGAGTCATGAAAACTAGAACCCATTTGTTTGTCTTTTTGGCTGTCCCTAGACACTTTCTCCTGTTCTGTTATAGCATCCAGCCTATTAGATCTGTGTGCCATTTATTTCCAAGAACCATTTAAAGTAGCAATCAAGACACTGACTATAACAAAGCTATAACAAAGGGAAAGCTAAAATTTGAATAACTAGCGGCATATTCAATCTGATCTTCAAACACATCATGGGTGAGTGTCTTGGTACCTCCCAGATGTTTCTAGACTCACATGATCCTCCACCACTGGTTATGTTATCTAGGTCTGATGAGATTTGCAGTCTGAAACATATGAAGGCCAATAACAGTTCAGAATGGACAAATCCAGTAAAAGTCTCCTATAGAGGGAAATACTCTATGTGCTGGAAACCTCTGATCCAGCCAAGGAATCCCAGTGGTGGAATGGGCAATCACTGCTGATTTCCTGCTATGTCCTCAAAATTTTGGAAGGTTGGCAGGCTGTCTGAAACAGTTGAAGAAGGAGTAAAAAGTGGAAAATATCACTTTCCTTCGTTTCTGCTATCAGATCCATAGTAACTGGAAGTCTGGGCTGGCCCCACTATTAGGGAAAGGGATGCACTCATCACATGAGTCAGGTATGGAAGAGGAGACAGCAATGAAAACTGTTTTGCTGCTCCTCCTGAGTTTCTTAGTCATTTCCTTCTGCAAGGGACAGAACCATGTGTGCCATGCAGCCAATCCAATTTCCCTACACTGGTCTGCTACATTCTGAGAATGTTCCCACTCATGGAAGAGAACGTGAATCAGATCCACAGAATATTAGCATGCCAAGGAAAATAATAGAATCATAGAGTTGGAAGAGACCTCAAGGGCCATCCAGTTCAACCCCCTGCTGTGCAGGAACACACAATAAAAGCACCCCCAACACATATCCATCCTCCAAAGAAGGAGACTCCACCCCACTCCAAGGCAGCATATTCCATTGTCCAACAGCTCTTACCGTGAAGAAATTCTTCCTAATGGTGAGGCGGAATCTCTTTTCCTGTAGCAGAAAACAAGCTTACTTCATCCTTAGTATGACAATGTTGGCTACATCTGGGACACACAAATTGTATATATGCAGGAAAGGGTTGCAAGGGTATTTTCTAGATGGGGGGGGGGATTCCCCCATCAATGCTCTATCAGTGTTGACAATACTAGATGCGTGAGTTCTCTGACTCAGTATAAGGTAGCTTCCTTTCATGGCCATCTCATCCAAAAATCACAGACATAGCTTTCATATGATCCACTGAATCAGAGTGCTTCTCCACCATGATGATATATCTAGTGTTACTGAATGATGGTCATTCAGGTAAGAATCTATCTGTAGATTGTTTTCCAGGAAAGAAAGATGGAAAAATCTTTAAAATGTAAAGATTAAAATATAAAGCCTGTTAAATATCCTTTCTCAATCTTGGGTCTCCAGACACTATAAGACAAAACTCCTGACATCTTCAACTACCCCTCTGCTGGCTTGGGATGATGGGATTTATCGGCCAATCACATTTTGGAAAAGACTATCCACAGCCTGGCAACTTTGTTTCAACAATACTGAAGGCAAATCATCATCCTTCCCATATTAAAATAAATTCAAAACCTGCTATAATATTAGAAACAAATATAAAAAGTCAGCAACCTAAAAACCAACCAAAATATTTGGAATGTTTAGTTATTAACAGTAAGCATGCCAATGAGTACTCAATATTTCACCACCTTCAGAGGTGGGTTTTTTTTTGCAATAGCAACAATACTATGAGTGTAAATCCTTCAGGAAAATGGTTTTGCTTGCCCTTTCTCTCCTGAGTTGTAGGAGGGTAGCAAAAACTCATATTGCTATGAATGACTTAATAGGAAACATAAAACGAATGAGAATTGCTCATCACTATTTGCATTTGTTCCCATGATCTCAATAGGCCTACTGTAGTTGGGACAAATTGCATTTAGCCCTTTATCATCATTTCATTATTCTTATTTAAGTTTTTGAATCTGGAAATGGACCATGGAAGGGTTGCTAAAAGATGAGGGGAAATTTTCACAGAATGAATCAATCTATCTGCTAATCATACATGCAATTTGCATTCCCTTTGGAGTGTATGTGCATCTCTCTGTGTGTGCAAACATCTTCGGGTCACCTGGTATTCATTGGCAGACTCCCATTCAAGTACTAACCAGGGCTGACCTTACTTAGCTTAGTTTCCACCTCACGATGAAATTTATTTTGTTGTTAGTTGCCTTCTGAGTTGACCTCAGCTCTGTGCAAATACAGTAATGAAAATTTCTTCTTGTCCACCAGAGGGCACCTCTTTGGTACTAGGAGCAGAAAAAGCCAGACTCAATCTCTAGAAACCTAATGGCAACAGAACATAGCTTGCACTTCCAAGGAGTCTATCACTTAACCAGAATGCCATTTAGTGGTTTTATACTCTCAAGCTTGTCCTGCCCTATCAATATATGAGAATGTGCCACCAAGTGTGTAATTGTTTTGTGCCAGATAAAGCATGCATGGAGTTTATAATTAATAAGTTACAAGTCACATAATAGTTACCTATAGTGAATCACTTTTGCAGACAAAAGAGAAGAGTCTTGCCCAACCACATGAAGTCAGACAAAATCAATTTTGTGGCCTTTCTCAGCTTGTGTGTTCTTCTTGTAACTTTAGCCATCTTGACATATGCTAATGTCACTTGGCCACTTGTGTTCCTGTCTACATGTGTGAAATATTGGAAGGCATACAACTATAGATTGTAATGCATGGGCATTGATGTAATTGGGCAACTAGTCCATGTGACTCCATAAACTCCCAAGTGCCTGGTCACACAAAATCCTCTCTTATATCTCCTCTTTCCTTCTCTCCTTTCCTGACCATGATGATTTTCAGACATAACCCATACAGCCCCTGTACCTGAAACTTTCTCAGTGTTAAATAACAAGTTAGGAAACTGAAATGTATGATTATGTATGTTTGTTTAGATGCCACAAAAAAAAAAAACTTTTCAGACATATCACTTTAATGTTGCTTGCTTGCCTTGTGTCCCCCCCCCCCCCCCCAAGTTAGTGGAATATGCTGGGGATTCAAAACATTTCTTTGCAAAAACACTGATGAAGGCACCTACTTCTTAATAGGTCCAGTCTTCTGGTCTAATGCACTGGGAAGCTACTCAATAGAATCTGATCTTCTAATGGCAGTCTAATAGTTTGGGAGACACAAAGAAGGATTAGGTTAAGGATACCCAGTGAATTTTATGGCATAGCAGGGACTGATCTGGATCTCCCAAATTCCTATGTATTACTCTTGAAGAAGGATTTGGCAAACCACCTCTATGTATTCCTTTCCTAAGAAAACTCTATGAAATTCATGGAGTCACTGCATCGAGTGTATGACCTGCACAATGTGTAGGCCCAACGACCAATTGGGTTAGGCCCATGTTTGTCATGGTTTCCATGAACTCCTGAGCCACACCTGTTAAGCTGGTCTCGAGTGGGATGTTGAAGTCCCCTACAACTAAAAGTCTGGGGGACTCCAACAGCAGCTCTGAGATCAGCTGTGTCAGCTCGGTTAGGGAGTCTGCTAGACAACGGGGTGGCCGGTAGACTAATAGAATCCCCAAGCTATCCCTGGTTCATAGGTTAAGGGACATACACTCGGAGTGGACTGTGTTCTGGGCAGGTATCCTAGTCAAGCTCAGATTGTTCTTATGAACCAGAGCTTATGAAAAGTCAAATCTGCAAATATAAAGGGACAACTAGATTTTCCATCTAATTATATGCTTCTTTCCTTCCCAGACAAATTTCCTTAATTCTTTGTTCCACTCTATGAAAGGTTTGCTATTATGTATTATTGGTAGGCTTAAAAAAAAAAATTAGTCTGGGAAGGGCCGACATCTTTATAGTAGAAATCCTGCCATAAAAAGATAGCTAGAAGGATGCAGGCATGAGTCTAGCCAGAGCCCTGGATAGTATTGAACTCGCAACCTTGTGGTCTATGAGTGAGTGGCTGCAGTACAGGCATTTAACCACTGTGCCACCAGAGCTCTTATTGCATGACCAGGGCTCTTGCTGCTCTTCCCCTCCAAGAATGTTGTTCCACTTCTCCAGCTGAGCAGCTAAGGCAATAGCTGCACCTTTCCAAGAGGGGTTAGTTGCCTCTCCAGATGGATACAACCCCAATAGTGTTCTATGGGTTTTATCCCTCTCCTCCTACAGGCTCCAACACTTGGTTCTCCTTCTGTAGAATCAATACCAGAGGGGTTCTTTTCCCCTTCTGGACCCCTCTTTTCGGGGACAGGGTGTAGAGTTCTCACACACACACCTGGTTGCCTTGGGAGTGAAAGCAGAAGTCAGAATGACACCTATTTTATCATGCAATTTGACAGATGACTTTAGCACAGAAGTAGAGTCTGGAAAGTTATTTATTAAGAAGAATGAATATAATGAAAAGGGGAGTAACTCTTAACTGAGCAGTAGGTCTCAGAACATCATCTTATCACTGCTTAGTTAGAGATGGTTTCACTACCCCAATGTATTCATTCTTCTTAAGAGCAGCTTGTCAAGTTAGAATCTCTAAAGGGCTGATGTATTTTGCTTATTTGTGCCTTGCATCAGCCATTTACCCTCATTTTACCCATTATTTATTTCTTATTTTATTCATTGGGATAGGCATGGGGAAGCCCATAAGACTGCACAGAACAAGATAAGGAATCAGAAAAGAAGAAAATATATCAAACAGCTAATGGGTGCAATGTGCCAGAGATCTGGGTTGAAGATTTGAAGGCTCCAACTGTAACTTCTTCTGAAGCTGTAAAAGTGTAATTATCTTTGAATGGAATATAACAGGCTGATGGACTCCCTGTGTAGTCTGACTTTTCACTGGAAGGATAATGAAACTGATTTTTTTTAAAACTAGCAGTGAATAACAGCAATAGCAATCTAGCAGAGGGATTAGTTTGATAAAGTTCTTTCTTTCTGAAAAGAAGAGGGGAAAAGGTTATTTACTTCAAAGGGCAGAAGATTTTTTTTTTTTTTAGCAAGAGGCAAATCTAGTGCTGAAATGATTGCACTGGAAGAAGTTTTTTGACAGAACATCAAGCCAAATGGGCCAGAACAGCTTCATTCTGAAAAAGGCCTGCTTATATGCTCATGACTGTACCTGTGAATTTGAAAGGCCTCAACACTTATTGAAACTATGGTAATAATCCTTTATTGCAGTGAAATGGTAGGTGCATGAAAAAGGAGAAGCTGGTAAGTTATGGGACAAAGTGCACAATCTTTATTCTGATCCAACTTGAGATGATGATGCAGTGGCTTACTGAAAAGCCTGCTTAGGAATGTCTCATGCACCATATTTTCATACTATGCAAGTTAGGTACCTGGATTTTAAGAACTGGGATATGACAACCCTACAGATGACAAAATCTGCATAGATCCTATATATGAATGAATTTTCCACCAACATTTTAAACTTTTGAACAGCCAAGAAACTTCTATTAGAGTCTGAGACTGCTTCTTACTTTTCAAAATGTGTAGAGCAGCCCATTTTATAATTATACAAAATGTTTAGATCACCAGCCAAGCTTAGTGGAGCTGTATAACAGAGCTCCATCTCAGATATTTGAAATAGTTAATTAGCTCATGTTATTAACTTCCTCTCTATTGATGTGATCTAACTCACTAGCTTTTCTGATTAATGCTGCTATTACTCTCTTCCTGTAATGAGTGAATTAGTTTTGTGTTATAATTCTTTAGAGTGGGTGGCTGTTCCTCTGGCAAATTCAGTAAAATAAGGATTAGGATTGGAAGAAATGAGCGACATGGCTCTGTTTCTAGGCAGCAGAACCCCACGTAAGAACAGCTGGGAAACAACTGAAAGCTGAGACTGGGGTGTAATTGAAGAAGAACAAAGGAAACTAAAAACGGAAGAAAAAAGAGTCCTGGTATGGAATAGAATGGGGGTGGGGGATTGATAGGCCTTGTTATTGTTGTGTACCTTCATGTCATCTCCATCTTATGGTGATCTTAATGTTGCCATTTCTGGTGCCGAGAGACTCACATTTCTGGTGTGAGTCACCCAAGGTCACGTCATGGATTTCCATGGCTGAGCAGGGAATTGAACCCTGGTCTCTAGAGTCATAGTCCAGTGCTCATACCATGATGTTTCTTAGGCCTAAAAGGCATGTATTCTCCACTTCATGCTACCCCCTCCTTACCCTGTCTTTCTAGGAGTGGTGAGATGATTTAACTCTCTTGAAATCTTCATTACTGGTTTTATCCATGCCTCTATGGTGTAGTAGGATTTAAAATGAGCTGCAATGAATTCCCTTGTAATCCTTTTGTGGGTTTATTGTTCATTACTGTAACTATTATTTTAAATTACCATAACTATTATTATTAATTATGGTAACTATCCCTCTCCATTTACTCCTCCCCCCTCCCCTCAATATGCTCTTCACCCACCCTGTGAATCAGTGAATCACATGCTTTGGTTTGTTTGGGTTTTTTTTGGTGGGATTGGGACTATAGTCTGGAGGCAAAAGAATAATTTAGCTCAAATCATGTCCAACCCATGTCTGCTGAAAAGTAAATCCCATTGAACACTTTGGTGATTCTTTAGTGTGTTTATTACTCCTTATACTGTGCTAAGACCTTAGTAACCTTTCCTTAGTAACTTTTAATTTCACTTCTTGTTGACATTTAATAAATAAGGTGTTTGAAAAGCAAGTGATTAGCGTACAGGGTGATGCAGTTGGAAAGACATGGTAAAAAGAGGAGAGGCCAGTGAGGAAATGTAGTTGAACAGATTGCAAGATGAGATGCCATACTTAGGAACGAAATCCCATGCTTCCCAACCTGCCAGTTCCCAGACATGTCAAATTCTCACCATCCCAAGATAATTTTTTTATTATTTTGTTTGCAGTCTATCTGAGGGGGATGGGAATCAAGGTTCAAGGAAGGTAATTTTAGAATGACGAAAAGAGAACCTTTGTCTTATAGTGAAAGGCAGCAGGTGCCAGGGGAGGTAAGGTATAATAGGGGAAGGTATTATAGGTGAGGCAAACCAGTCCAGGTCTTCCACAGGTAATCAAGAGAGTTCACTGAAGTTGAAGGGAGGAATGATCTGTTGACTTTCTGTGATGGATTATGGAATGGCTGAAATCATTCTCAGACATTCCAGAATCCATCACAGAAAGTGAACAGTCACAATAACCCAAACTAAAAGAGAAATAAATAAATAAATAAATAATGCAAATTTCTTACCCACCTCTCCTCATGGATTAAGGTGGAGAACAGCAACAGATTAAAATACAAAAACATAACATCAGTTAAACATACATCCTAGTTAGAACACATAAAAAACATATAAGACCAATACATATGAAAGACAAAGACAGAAGGGAAAGGCAGAAGTAAAGGATCCAAAATAAATCCACAAGCACAAAGTGTGTACACTGGTAGATTGGTAGAACAAACACCTGAAAATCATAAGAACTCATAGATGTTGCTGAGAGATTTATAGTTGCCTGACCTTGAGATGCCAGATGATTAGTTGGCCAATGTTTCTCATTTAAAGTCTCTAGAAGAGACATTGACTTCTTTGATCCTGCTTCCTGTTGATGTGCTGCAAAAGATGGGGATGCCCCCTAGTGTCCCTCAATTTTACTGAGGTAGGAGTTTATTTATCTGAAGTTTTTTATCAGCCAAATCCTCTACTCATTGCTCAGGTTTGAGGAGAGAGTTATCTGAAGCCAGAGGCTTTTCAAGGTCTCACTCCTCTGCTGGATTCCCTAGATCCCACAAAGTGATCTATGACACTTTTGAAGGTGCCAAAAGGAAAATGTGCCATTAGTATCAATGATTTACTACCTTGATGTTAAGTACAACAACATTGCTGTATGGCCAAGGGTATGTAACCTTGATGCTGTTCTCTGTAAATCTCATTGACTTTTCCAAGACTGATGTCTTGAATAACGGGTATTAATGACAACTAATTAAGCAATGTCAAATGTTATTGTTGTTGGTGGTATTGAGGTTATTTCCCAATTTCTAACAATTAACATTATCAAAATAATGGTCAAACCTAGTGTTCTGTGTTCTGTCCCAAGACACCAATGTGCAACATGAACCTCTACAAAGGGAAAACCTTCACATGTACAGCATGTGTGGGAAGTTTTCATGTGATTTGGATAGCAGAGCATGCCAAATCACATTAAAACATCTGTGTGTACACTTGCCTTCCTTCTGTATGTGTTTGCACAGCTGCCAAGTTGGAGCTAACTTGTGCATGTGAGGCTATTCAGTGTGGCCCCAACCCTGCTCTCAAAGTGAATTCAAAGACTTTTTATAATGCCTATGCATACATGTTTTTATATGCACATAAAGGTCTTTTTAAAACTCAGGACAGAAAATTCTTAGTATAACTGATTATAAAGGCAACATTGTATTTCACAGCTTTTTATCACACTGTCAGTTACTTAACTTTCTTTCAAAGCAATGTAGAATAACTTTACACATTTGGATTCATTAAATTCTTTTCACAATATTCAGTGGAAAAGTTCCAATTTACTTCAAAGTATTGCTGTCCCTGACTTTTCTCTTTTGGCCTTTGTACAGTGTAATAATTCAGTCATATCTGCAAGCTTCCACATTTTATTGAACCGGTTATTCAATGAAAATTAGTTGTGTTCCTGGAATAAAGTAAGATGGTTGCACTTATATATGTTGCTAATTAATGGATTCTTAAGTATAATTCAGAAGGAAAAAACAGTACTGCAAGGAACAGAATTTCATGTTAATTTTTAAATTATATGCTTATTTCCCATCTATCTGTCTGTCTTATATCTTGTTGTTGTCTGTCCAGTTTGTTTGTTAAAATTGTACCTCACCCTACCAACAATTGTTTTCAAGATAACCATAAAAATTAAAACAACTAGTATTATATGATATTCTTTTTGCAGTTGTCTTCAGGATAATCAATTTAGAAAATATGTATCAAGAAAATAAAACAGCATAGTACAGCAGATCATGAGACAACAATTTAAAATATAAAACAAAACAATCTAAGATGACATTTTTAAAGGTTTCAATTTTCTTTTTCAGATGTTTTCTATGATGATGACAGTTCATAGGGTTCATCACATAATAAGACTTTTCCTTGTTCTGTTCTTTATGGCTGCTCCCTTATACCCCAGATCTGTCTCTGGAGGGTTTTCTGACCCTTCAGAGCAGATTTTTTTTCCAAGGAGGCACAGGGGGCTGAAGAGAAGTGGGAATCAATTTCTTAAGTCTTTCCCAGAGCCAGTGAGGCCACAGACTCAGTCCTCTCAACCATGTAAAAAGCAAAGCAAAGCAGCTTCATTTATATACCGCTTCATACCACACTATGCAGTATCTAAGCAGTTTACAACTGTAAGCTCATTGCCCCCAACAGCTGGGTACTCATTTTAGTGACCTCGGAAGGATGCAGGCCTGAGTCAAGCCTGAGCCCTGACTAGTACTGAACTTGCAACCTTGTGGTTTATGAGTGAGTGGCTGCGGAACAGGCATTTAACCACTGTGCCACCAGATCTTGCTTAGCTGCTTAAAAGCTTGTTTAGCTGCTCCGGAGCCATGTTGGAGTGGACCTAGTGTCTTGTGAGGGGTGAACAGGTACAGGAGGATGTTTGTGGGAGTCAAGGCCATTTATCGTTTTGGGAATACATGGGAAATTATGCAAGTCTCTGGAGCCCTGGCTGCACTGGCTGCAAATCTAGGGCCAGTCAGGAACATTATGCTCAAGAACTGGCCCCGGACAGGCCACAATGGTGGCTGCATGCACCAGGCTGCACCCGGTGTGGTGGCACAGCATTGTTTTCATGGGCCAGCTGGGCCTATACTGCATTGGCACAGCTAGCCCATCCCCTGTCCTTGGAGCTGCTGCCATTGCTTTCATACCTTGAGAGATTCTGTGGACAGGCTGCCCATATCTAAAATTTCTGTAGATATGGAAACAATAATGGCAGCTCTGGGGGTAGGCTTTCCCCTTGCCTTCCACTGCTCAGAGCAGCAAAGAAGATGGCATAACGTATGGTGTTCAAACAGCATGCTCTACCAATTTGGGCTTGATTCAACTCTTTACATGGCACAAAATCCACACTAACCCCAGGCTTTCTGTGAAACACCAGGGCTTCCTGTGACTTTGTCAACTCCAAGCCAAAGTTGGGTTAATGAGGAAGAACAACAGTACTTCACGGGACATTGTTGTGTGTTGTGTGATCAGACAGCCTCAATGTTGGGGTGAGTGTTTTTTTGTTTTTTGTTTTTGCCTGTGCAGACAAGGCCTGGGAGGGCAAGTGAACTGCGAGAAGTTCTTAAAAGTGAAACCTAATTTGTGACCTCAAATCTGGCAATGAACTTGCTACTTTGCCAAACCTAATCTTCAATAAAACTATACTGAATTCATCCATGAAGTCTGTCTCTGGGTTAGATAGAAACAGAAGGAGAGTATTGAACAGTCTATAAATGGGTGTGACAACTTCTTTTAAGAAAAGTGTTTATCAATAGAGCTCATCATAGTGGGGAAATTTTATTGCTTGGGGGCTGAATTCCAATTGGGAGGGGACCCAGGGGTCACATTCTGGTAATGGGTAGAGCTGAGGGTTTGAAGTGGGACCAAATTCACATTAGATGGGGCCAGATTGTTTCTCACATGTTTCCAGTATGGAAAGCACACTTTGAGAAATGCAAAACTTAGCATGCAAAGCAGAACTCTGCATTTTCCTCAGGAATAAGCAGCAGTGTATTATTATTATTATTATTATTATTATTATTATTATTATTATTATTATTATTATTTCTTATACCCTGCCTTTTGCTTTGGCAATCAAACTGGAACTCTGTGCCACATTTGTTGGTTTTACTCATGTAATTGGATTATTTATGTCACATCTTATATATCAATTGGCATTTTATCATTATTCTTCAAGTCTTAGGCAACAAATCTGACTACATGCTGCAGCACCAAGGCTTGGAAAAATTACTTTTAAGGACTAAAAGTATCATGATCCTTGACTGTCAAAAAAGCTACTTTTCAACTACAACTCCCAGAATCCCTCAGTGAACAAAGCCATGTGCATAACTGGCTGGGCCATTCTGGGAGTTGTAGTCCAAAAAGCAAGTTTCCCAAAGTCCGAATATTATTCAAATGGCCAGTCATGAATACCTCCACCCTCACCTAGCTCCTGAACTGCTCATCAAACCCTCATGGTCCTTAGACTTTTCGTGAGGCTAGTTACCGCCTGTATGTCTTAATTTATTTGTCCCCATACTTCACAGTTATAACATTTTGCTCCATTTTAATTGGCATGGCTCCATCATCTAGAATTCTGGGATTTGTATCAAATTGTTGGAAGTATACATAGTGAATACACCAACAGTTTGATGTTCTGTGTTGTTGTGTGCTTTCAAGTCATTTCCAACTTATGGCAACCCTAAAGCAAACCTATTATGAAGTTTTGGAGCTGATAGGGGATGATTCACCCAAAGTCGTCCAGCTGGTTTCGATGGCTGAGTGGGGAATCAAACCCTGATCTCCAGTCCTAATCCTAGTCCCATTCTCAAACCACTACATGTTGGTGGTTTTGTACTTTACTCATACAGTGATGGAAATGTTGCATCTCCCCTCTTGATCAGCCACAAATGAACTCTATCTTGTAAAATATTACCCCAAGCAGATGGCTAGGACGGAAGCCACCCATGCTCGAGAGAGATGATACCTCTTAAAGATAAGAAGCATATTGCAAACCTAGTTATTGCACCATAGTGCTGGGTGAATTTTTTCTATTGCATAAAAAACCCCTTTGGCTAAACTCCTATTTTTCTAATTGTGCAAGATGGCTAATAATATCCCTAGCCTCTTCCTGAATATTGATTATAAAGAGCTGTTAAGTGGAAACATGACCAGTGTGAGATGAAAAATCCACTCGAAGTTCACTGCTCCCAATTTAGGAGCTTTAAAAAAAGCTTCTGTTGAATATTTCTAGGGACTGAGCTTGCAACATGAATATCCAGTATTGGTAAATGCTGTCTTTTCACTTATGGTCATTATGAACAGAGTGGTTTTCAAACTGTGCACTAACCAGCTCTAGAAGCTAATCTGAGGTTACTTATGAAGGACAGTGCAAGCTTCTATGAAGGATAGGTTGCCCATCATAGGTTGCGCATCTTTTTCTGTAACATACAGCTGCAGGAGATGACCATTCAATGTTTCCTTGGTAAAGATGAAGTGAGAATTTGAAACAGAAGGGCTTAACTCATCAGGCTTTCTTGGTCACACGTTAAAACACTGGTGAAAGTTTACAGACATCACACTTCTTTAAAATGCTGTAGGTCAGGTCAGCTATTAGATGTGGAATATTGGGAAAACTCATGGAATAGAACACAGAAATTTACAATAAGCCAAGATTTAAAAGAAAATTAAATGAAGATATTACATATTTTATCCCCAAGATTCACATATGGTTGTTGTTGTTGAGCTCTTGTTCGGTTGTTAATAGTGAACGTAGCCTGAGGTGGGCATCATCTAGATTTCAATACCCATTTCTCTCATCACCCTACTCACAAACACCTGTATCAATGAAGAGTAAGATGCAGATGTGTGTATGCAAGATTGGAAGCAACCAGGGTGTAGCCTGTCAGCCACATTTAAGTTAATCAAGAGCCATTAATTGTCCACAAGTTGCAAGCTGCCCATAGGTATTTGGAAACCCATCACCAGTTTTTTTCCATGAAAAGCAGGCTTGGGAGGGGCCAATTTGTAGGACAGGTGATTTGGGGAGAGGAGGCTTAACCATTTCTTCATAAGCTCATTCCTTTTCCACAGTCTTCCCCCCACACCTGCTATCTTTCTCTCAACCTTCTTTGATATTTGAAGCAAAGATCAGGAAATGGCATGGGAGGGGCATGGCTAACAAGGAGACATTCCTGAGTATAAGATGAGTTGAATACTCAAATCTTTTTTTTAAATAGTTTATTGATTAAAAACATAATAATACAATTATGACAATTTCAATCCAATAAAGGAACATAGAAGATATGCAAAACCGACATTCAAAACAACAAGAAAAAGAGAAAGAAGAAAGAAGAAAAAAGAAAAAGAAAAGAAAAAGAAAAGAGAGGAGAAAAGAAAAAAAAGAGAGAAAAAGAAAAAAAGAAACATTTATATAACTCAGTTCCTTGATATTCTACACTCCTAATATCTTGATTCCAATATTGTTTCACTAGTAAACTTATTCATAATTTATATTCAAATAATGTCACAAAAAGAAACATAATAAAATAAAATTATCAAGTTACATTACAAAAAAAAAGACTTCCTCATTTAGTACAGCTTGCCATTCAGCCTGATATACATAACTTCTATATGCGTTACTAATATGCGTTTAGCATGTTCATCCCACAAAGATAGAGTTACAAATTGTTACCAAAAAAAAAAAAGAATACTCAAATCTGCCAAGCTCCTCTATAGCAGATCGTGACTCCCTGGCCTGGATGACCCATAGGATATAGAGGTGTCTTAAAGGAGTCCTAATTTTCCTGTCAGCTGTTCTATTTAGCTTAGTACTACTAGACTTTCTGGAATTGAAGCCAGTGGTCTTTTGCAAAACCACCAAAGTAGGTGCTTTACCACTGAATTATGCTCGGTCCCTTTCCAGCTTTTGTAAAATGGAAACTGTATAAATCCTAAGGATGTTTTCTGAAATGCACATCATAAAAGAAGCTGGTAGAAACTGGTGATCACATTGTACAGGATATGGTGAATATTTATGTTCTCATTGGGTGGTTTGTGGCAAGTTATAGAACAGAAAATGCTTTTAGTGACTGAATAATATTCTGGTCTATATTTCCCATATGAAATAGACGTAAGAATGTTCTGATTTAGAAACTGAAATTACAGGAGCAGAAGATCCTGCCACACATCACTGGATAGAGTGTAATTTCATTATTTGGCCACACATTGCTGGCTTTTAGCAGGAAATGGAAAGATTCTCTCTGGCTGAACAAGTTGTGATATTAGGCAGATAAAGAAAAGATCTGGCCTGGAAAAAGTAAGCTATACACAAGAATGCAGTAGCAAAAAGAATGGCAGAGGGGAACTATTATGTCATTGGACTGTTGTAAGAATAATTAGATATTATTAATCATAATATTATCTAATGATACTTACAACAGTCCAGTGACAATTCCCCTCTAATTTCTAATGATTAACAATATCATTAGATAGTATTAATCAAAATATGAGAGCCAGAGTAGTGTAATGTTTTAAGCATTGAACTATGCTCTGGAGACCAGGGTTGCACCCCTGCTTGGCCATAGAAACCCACTGGGTGATTTTGGGCAAGTCATACTTTCCCAGCTTCAGAGGAGTCAAAGATGAACCCCCTCTGAAAATAAACTGACCCAACCAACCCCCTCTGAGAGTTGCCATAAGTCAGAAATGACTTGAAGACACATAACAACAAACCATAATACATATTCTGTCAGAAATATAATTACTACAATTTATGGAAGGTAGAATTGATAGGAGTCACAGTTCAACAACTATTTGTGGTGGTCAGAAGATGGTCAATTCTACTACTAATCTTTCATTGAAGACCTACATATAGATTAGATGCTGACCCCTCAGGGGTACTTATCAACTGATTCTTAGATGACCTTAGAGCTCCCCTAATTTAACTTTTGAAGTTCCACACTCCTGCTCTAATAAAGGCCTTTGATCCTCCAGATGTTTTGGACTTCTAATTCCTGAAGTCCCCTTTAACTGCCAGAGCTTGGCAAATGATTAAGGAATCTGGAAGCTGAAGACAAAAATACCTGGAGGGCAAAGACTGAGAGCCACTGCTTTAGCACATGGGTGACCAAGCTGCACTATCCCATATGTGCTGCTACAAGTGTAGAGGCAGCAATGACTTGAGTCATGCCTGGTTCTAGCATCCTAGTGTCTCCCACATCACACTGTTGTCCACTCTCCATTTCATAAGACCAAAAGGAAACCTACATCAAGCCACAAACTTGGGGGCTATCAAGAAGACCCATGTCCAGCTTGGGCCCAGACTATCTGAACCACTCTATGCCCCAGTATGGTCATGCCTGACCCTTTATATTTTTGGGTAATGGTTTTCTCCCAATATTGTCACAGACTTTTCAGGGGAAGACATGTGAGACAAACTTTTCAGTGCTACTCCCAGGCTATGGAACTTTCCTCCACAAGAAGGCAACTTTGCCCCCTCTCTGCTCACCTTCTGAGCCAGGTGAATATCTTTCATTAATGATACATAGAGAAATGTTCATGTGCATGCTTGTATGCATACCCCCTTCCTGCACTGAAAACCAAGTGAGTTCACACACACAATAATTTAGGGGGGTTGCAGACTGCCAGAAATAGTGCAAATTGAGTCCACTTTTAGGGTTAGAGTTAGGGTTAAGGAATCATGGGGACTGTATTTTATTGTGGCACCAGAGTTCTCTGACAGAGAAGGCTCAATGTCCCAGAAAAAAAACAATTCCCATTATTCCCTAGCACTAACCCTAACCCTAAAAGTGGACTCAATTTGCACTATTTCTGGCAGTCTGCAACCCCCCTTAGTTATGTTCAGTGCAAGTAACAGCACAATCCTATGCATGCTTACTCAGTTTTTTTTAAAAAAACAACAGAGTTTAACTCCAGGAATATAAGTTTAAAATTGCAGCCATAATATTTGTGCACAAACTAGAAGCCTGCACTTATGTTGCACAATCTTATATGTAGTTTTTTTAGTCTTATGTGATAAAGTTCCCCAAAAGTCCTGTGTGTGAAAGTGTAAACTCCCTTCACATTCTGGTGAATTGTGATTTTCAGAAACCCTAGACAGCCTAAGTAACAGTGATATGAGCTACTGGGATGATGGGATCAACAGTCCAACAAGAGCAGAAGGACTGCATGTTCTGCATCTCTTTTAGAAGCATATTCTGAATATTTTGGGTTACATAAGAACAACCACAAAGGAAATTTAGGACAACCACAAGAAGAACCACCACAAAGGAAATTTAGGGCCTCAAAAAATTGATACACCAGGACTCTGCTAATTTCTATTTTTTAAAATGTAGTCCTTGTGGGACAGACATATAGCCTGGCAAGAAGCAATGCCAGTCAGCTGGTGTTTCATATAAGGATATATGGCATCTATGCTATATCTATGGCATGCAAACCTGCCTTGCTATATGAGTCAAACCATGGTTGGGAATCATATGGCCATCAGATATGAATGCATCACATCTCTCAGTAGCCTGAGCCAGCATAGGGAATGCTAAGAGTTGCCGTTCAACATCTGGACATCCACATGATTCCCACCACTGGGCTAAACTAATGTTAGTCTAAAATGAAAACAGGCCTATTGAAATGACTGGGATGTGTAAGACACAATTTACATATGCCCCATTTATTTCAATAGATCTACCCTTGTTAAAACTAACATTGGATTTAGCCCATAAGCATGGAATCATATAATCTCAGCACTGGAAGGGACCACAAGAGCCATACAGTCTAAATTTTACCATTCATGAATATATAATCAAATCACTCCTGAAAGTTGCTCATTCTACCTTTGTTTAAAGATTTCCAAAGGTGGAGGAGATTATAATATGGGACTCGGGAGTGGGACAGGATCCCTCCCCTGTCCTTATCCCATCCATGACTCGAGTGAAAGTGATCGTGTGAATCATTTTCACATGTAAGCAGGCTGAAAAGCTCTTTCAGCCATCATTTATTAACAGGTTCTTCAGTTAATATAGAAGACTGTAAATGACAATTGAAAGCACTTTTCAGCCTGCCTAAATGTGAAAGTGATTCGTGCAATCACTTTCACTTATGCTTCCCTGCGAGGTTAATGTCAAGTCAGATGTGAAAGTCCTTCCCATTATTGGACAGGAAGGACAGGACCGGGATGCTATTTGTTTAACTTGATTATCATGTGATAACCTCAGGAGGGTCCACTACCCTCTGAATAAGTCCACTGTTAAACAACTGTTACTTCTCCCCACTAAGGTTTACATGGAACCTTTGTTTTGTTTTTTTTGGTAATTTGAATCCTCACTGCATATCTACAGAACCAAGGATCTAATGATTTTCAGTGGGCTTGACTATCCATCCATGAATGTTTCTCTTCATTTGCTTTTTGGATCTTCAGATACTGGCAAATCACAAACCAAAGTCAAACTGACAAGCCCCCATTCTTGGTTTCCCACCAGGGTCTGCACCTGTACATTTAAGGCTCTAAAAAGAAGCCAAGTCATTCTGAAACATGATTTGTTTAACTTGGCAGCTACACCAGGAAATGAATGAGGCTTCCTTCACATAAAGGCAGTTATTTTTATCCTTATGTTTATACAGCCAGGAGAGTGCAGGTGCTGTGTGAGGTGTCCAATTACTTAGATATGTGTGTTCCAGATGAGAATGAAATTCAACAAATCCTTTTGGATAACAGATATCTTTCAACAAAATAGGCTTTCCCACACAGAAACAAAAATGTCAGGAAGATTTTTACAGTAGCTTTCCATTATACAAGCCAAATGAACAACTGAAAAGGGTGGGCATAGTAAATGAACAACATACGTATCCATCTTCAAAATAAAACAAAAGTTAGAATACTAAATTCTGGCATGCAGCCTACATTCCTTAAAATGGAAGATGGAAATTTGTCTCTTTGAAAATGTATTCTGTTACAAGCCCCACAGTAGATGAGTGCAGTGATGACCCATATTCTCAGTGCACGAAGGTATATTGCCCTAGTGGTGAAAGCTATGCTATCCAGGGAGTTCCTGCATGGCAGGGGGTTGGACTGGATGGCCCTTGTAGTCTCTTCCAACTCTATGATTCTATGATTCTATGATTCAATTCTGGTAAGGAGGAGTCCTTGCAGGGTGGTAACAAGCTTGATCATAGACAGGTCCTGAATAAGGACACAGGACAGATCTCAAGAAGCAGAGGATTGATTCCTACAGTGTGCACATGCATTTGTGTCTTCAAATCATCTGTCAGCTTATGGAGACCCCATGGATTTCATAAGGTTTTCTTAGGCAAGAATATTCAGGTAGCCAATTCCTTCCTCTGAAATCTAATCTATAGTGCCTGATATATATGGTGGGTCTCCAAGGCTGACCTTGCTTAGTGCTCAAGATCTGACAGGATCTGAAGCCTTAGGGTATTTATACCATCGCTTGGTGTTAAGTTCTTTGTCCTGACTCCAAATTATTTCCTCCAAACTATGCCCACTTGCTGAAGAATGGAGCTGATCTTGGGACCAAGGAATGACACACTCCTTTTATCAGGAATATCTGTCCAATTCCACCAAGCACACAACTTGGAGGGTGCACATGGAGCAATGAGAAAGGAAAGAGATACCAGCTTAGCCAACCAGATCAGTTGAATCAACCCTTCATGGGCAGACAAATGTCAAATCTAAACCATCTTCATATCTACAGGTTGGGAAAGCTGCTGAACAACAATATTCAGGCACTGAGTCTCACAGGCACAGTCCACTTGCTGGAGCAGAATGGAGCACAAGACACTATTTTTTTTTTGGGGTGGGGATGGCCACTCTCACAATCTCTCAGCCAGCATGGTGAGTGGCTATGTAGGGAGCTGTAGTCTATCTGCCACACACCCCACAATCTCTGGAACAGTGACCTTTCAAGCAGATAGGCTTCTGGACAGAGTTTGGAATTATATCACCTTTCCTCTATCTATTACTAGAGGCACTGAATGCAGTGATGAGCAATCTTGTTGGATCATGAAGTCCAGTCAGGGAGTGGGGATTGCTGAGCTCTTGATAGTATTAGTTCTGAGGGCTTCAGTCTGTGAAGGTCCTGACATGAGGGTCTCTGATAATTGTCAGCATGAATCTTACTAAGGGTTCTTCTGTGAACTGTCCAGGGTCAATTAGAAAGGGAAAAAACCCGTAGGAAGTGAATTGTGGATGACTGCCCTGTAGCTTATTTATTTATTTTTTTTAAAAAAACAAACAAACTTAGAATAGTACTTGTAAAAGATGATCTTAAATGGAACCTCTAGGTTAGACTGTTCTAGAAGGGTGGTAGTGGTGGGGATTGTAGTGGTGATAGTAGTGGCATTAATACTTGATGTTATTGCTGCTGCTGCTGTTGTTTATTGTTATTATTAACTTTTACACCCACCTTCTTCCTAAAATTGGGACTTATGATTTACAAATCAAAATCCAAGAAAAACATATAAAAGTTCAACTTTAAACTGAATAAACTAACAATAATCTTTAAAAACGTACAATTAAAATGGCAAAAAAGTATTTTAAAAATAGTACCGTTAAAACAATAAAAGCAGGACAACAACCTCTTGAAAGCCTTTCTTAGAAAACTTCAATTTGCAAAAGGGTGTCAGAGTAAAATGTCTTTGCTTGTCCACAGAAGGACTGGAAAAAGAGAGCCATTCTAGCCTTTCTTGGATGGACATTTTGAGAGCCTACGTGCAGCCACTGTTGAGGCCATATCTGCATTTCCACCAAGCTTGCCTGTGAAAATGGTGAGACAGAGAAGGGCCAGGTCAAATGTAATAATAATAATAATAATAATAATAATA
>CM034701.1:366254942-366265283 GCA_020142125.1 Phrynosoma platyrhinos | reverse complement strand
GATCCCCCCCGCGCCCTTCGGTCCTCTGGGAGGAACCTGATACAGCCACTAAAAAGCTGTGGTACATGCCTTGGTAACCTCACGTCTGGATTACTGTAACACACTCTACATGGCGCTATCCTTGTGCCTCCCGGAGGACCTTCTCCTCAACGTCCCAGAGGGCCTTCTCCATAACCGCTCCCAGACTTTGGAATGGCCTGCCGGATGAGATCCGTCTTATTACCACTCTTGCTGCTTTTAAGAAAGCAGTAAAGACGGATCTCTTTCGGCAGGCCTTCCCGGAATAACTGTCTGCTGAGAAATGAGTTTCTAATTTGTTATTTATGATTCCTTACACTATCTAGGATGTGTTTTATTTTATTTTATTGTTGTATTTTTAATTGGTCTCTAGTTTAATTCTTTTTTAAGGGGATGGGAGGGTGGGATTATGGGATGAGGGAATGTTTTTAACTTTGTTCTGTTTTAAAAATTATTGTACCCCGCTCCGATTGCCGCGCAGAGGGGCGGGCTATAAATAAATTATTATTATTATTACTATTATTATCTCATTTTAATCACATTTTAATGTCAATTGAGTGATTTTATCGAGTTAATCATGGTTTACAGTCTCAATTTCCCTTGTGTGATCAACACATGATAGCCAGTCAATCCTGCTATATTGGCCTCATTTGACAGGTAAGGAATGATGTGAGAACCTCACTTACCTCTGGACTTTTCAAATGAACACAAACTTTTAACACTGATTTTTTTTCTTTTTGCTAGATCCAGTTCACATAAAGGCTACTGTACCACCACTACCCCAGCATGATATATGTAAGCAGCTAGTGAGCAGAGCATTATCTCTGTTTTAGGGCCAGCTTAAACTATTGCACAAAATGAGAGTTCTTGTAACAGAAAGCCTTGCTTATTCCTGGTTGGGACTTCCTAGATGCTATTTTTGAATCTACATAGATCTCCCAAAACAGCATGAAGGGGAAAGAGGATGAAGCTGGATAGACAATTTTGCCAATAAACATTCAGATTCCACAATGCTACAGACAATTGGGCCTTTGGGCCTCCATGATTCATCTCAAATGCCAATGTATGTAGTCTTAAAATGTTTAGTCTTTTGAATCTGTTTTAACTCATTGTTATATATGATATGTTTATTATTTATTTGAATTAACTGTATTGTTTTAACCTGTTTTAATTTGTTTATTTAGGTGCTCTTTGGGAATTCTTTTATAGGGTGGGGTAGACATGTTTTTTAAAAAAATTATTTTATTTAATTATAACAAAAATGTTTTTAGTACATAGCTAATAATAAAAATTTTACACAAATGGTAACAACAATGAATTACATGTTTATGCAAAAATAAACAAAAATTGCTTAACGTCAGCAAACAGTATGCAAATACTACTCAGGAGCAAATAATTCTTATCTGTTTCACAGTGTTCTAGTATATGCCCTTCAACTGCAACTGGAAAACCATATGTCCTTTTCTTAGGTTTTGATTTCTGTGTTATATCCTGGAATTTTTAAGAAGACCAGCCTTAAGAAGACAACAAATTAAAAATCCCAGAATTCAACAGTACTGAGCCATAGCAATTAAAGTGGTGTCAAACTGGATTATTTCTGCAGTGTGGAAGCAGCCCAAGGAGCTTATTACATTGGTTATTAAAGTGACTTACCTCTCCCGGCTTACATTTTCAATTGGGTGGCATCCAGACCCTATCGCAAGGATTTTGCTGCTGAATCTGGACCTGTGTCCATCCTGGGTCCATCCCCGCTCCCAAGGGTACTCAGTGCACCTCTTTTCAAAACCAGGGGATTTCTGGCTTAAGAAAATGGCCACCAAAGTGCTCCTGGGAGCGGGGATGGACACAGGATGGACCCAGGCAGTGGATGCAGCAGCAAAATCACTGTGATGGGGTCCAGATACTGCCCAATTTAAAATTTAAGCTGGGAGAGGTAAATTGCTTTAATAACTGAAGGTATAAGCTCCTAAGTCTGCTGTTTCCCCAGCATATATCTATCTATGTAGTTATTTATATCCCACCTTTTTTCTGGTATGAGATCCAAGATAGCTGAAGTGGTGGAACTTTAAAGTACAGGAGACGTGAGATGCAGGAGAGACTATTTATAGACAACAGAGCTTGGAAAAATGGCATTTTTTGAACTATGATTCCCAGAATCCCCCAGTAGTTCTGAAAGAGTCTATTTTGGAAAGATCTGAGTATTTCCATCTCCAGACAAATCAAAACATCCCATTGGCTTGCAGTTTAAGCTCTCCAAATATTCAGTCTGACAGCATTCACCAAGGGAATACAAAAGCCATTCTTTCATTCCACCCACATTCCAGGCAGGCCACTTGGCCTTTCCTAAATTAGGAAAAGCAACATGTAAAGCGATATCAAAGAGACTGATACTGGCATCATTTTTTCACCCTTGCCCTATACTTGCTGTTCATTTCTTTAATGAAAAAATCTCCCAAGTAATACTGCCCTTTTCCAGTCTCACCAAGTGAAAAGGCTTCTTATCTCCTGTAGGCTGTGACTGATTACAAGACCATAACTCTGTTATTGTCCAACTGCTATAATTAAGAGTCTGGCATTATAAGAGGCAATTTACAAAAGGTTTTCCCCATCTTATCATTATTCAAGCATTGTTTTCAAATGCTGGCTGTTACCCAGTTCTTTTCAGGAAGTAATAGGAAAGTTCAATTTGATGCTGTAACAGCTCACCAAAGTAAAATTAGTTTTCTGCTCCCACATTCATTCTCGCTCATCTCAGAACATTCTCACTTCTATGAAACTTTTTTTTTTCATTCAGTGCATCAATGACACAGCATGTGACCTCAGTACTTGAGGGCATTTGTTGATGTGTGCCTTCAAGTCATTTTTGACTTATGGTGACCCTAAGGCAAACCTATCATGGGGCTTTTTTGGCAAGATTAGTTCAGAGGAGGTTTGCCTTTGCCTTCCCCTGAGGCCAAGAGAATGTGACTTGCTCAAGGTCATCCAGTGGATTTTATGGCTAAGATCAGTGGCGTTCCAACATGGGGTGACACCTGGTGTGGGGGATGGGGCTTCTGAGGGGGAGGGGCTTCCAAGGGGGTGGCATTTCTTGTGGGGTTTCCAGGGGGTGCATGGGAACACCTGTGAAAGCCAGAGCAGCACCCACGGCCTCTGCACAGCCCTGAGAGGCAACAGCATGGCCCAAAAGGCACCTGCGTGGGGTGGAGCAGCCCCAGCTGGGCCCCAAAAGCCCCTAGTCAGGCTCTAAAAGCCTCTGCACAGGGCAGAGCAGCCCCCGGTTGGCCCCAAAAAGCTCCCAGCCAGACCTAAAAGCCTCCGAGCAGGGCAGAGCAGCCCCTGGCCAGGCCAATACAACACACATGGGGGAGAGCCAACCTGGTGTCACCCTCCTTCTGGGGTGTCACCTGGTGTGGCCCGCACCCCCCACATGATGCTACTGGCTGAGATGGAACTCCAACCCTGGTCTCCAGAATTGTAACCCTATATTCAAACCACATACTTGAGGGTATGCCTCTCTCTGTATGTTTCTGCCCAAGGATTGAGGTCTGTTGAGCATATGGCTGCCGGAGTGAAAACTGGAGAGGGCTCCTGTTATGTATAAGAGAGAACATCAGCCAGTGTTGCTTGTTACCTGGTTACATGACAAGCAAGCAAACCTGAAATTGCCTCTTCTACATAACCATTAAAGGTACAGAATCCCTCCCTAGTTTTTAATCTGGGAACCCTATTTGATGGCCTTCGTCTGTGTCCTCCCAGTGGCACCCCAACTATAGAATATCTTCCCCTTGGAGGCCTAACTGGCACTAACATTGGTTTTATTTAGGTGACAAGTAAAAACAATGGATTTCAGTGATTTACTTAACATGCTTAATTTTAAGCATTTAAGTCAGATATTTCAAGTTCAGCCTTAAAGGTTTAAAATGAAACTTTCTGTAAAGGAATAGTTGGTAGAGATGCAAGATATGGACTTTTTGTTGGTTCCCTCTAGGCTCTGGAACCAATTTCCCTGGGAAGCCAGAATCACCCCCTCCTTCTTACCGGTATCTTTCTGTTTTTTAAAGAAAGACTTAAAAAATTCCAATAAGTTTTAGAACTGAAGATTTTTAAAAGAGAGGACATTTCAGAGTGTGCTCTATTGTTTTAATTGCATTGTTTTAACTTTTTTATTATTTTAATTGTATATTTCAAAATGTTTTAGAATTTTTAATAGTTCAGTTCTCTTTTAACTAATCTGTACTTCAAGAATAATGCAATTTGACACCACTTTAACTGCCATGGCTCAATGCTAAGGAGTTCTGGAATCTATAGTTGTGGGAGCTATTTAGCTTTCTCTGTTAGAGAGCTCTGGTGCCACAGTAATCTACAGATCCCAGGATCCCAAAGGACTAAGCCATGACAGTTAAAGTGTGTCAAACTGCATTATTTCTGCAGTGCAGATTAGACCTATTTTTATTGTAATTGTTTTAATGTATAAGCAGCCTTCACTTGCAGTTTTAAATTTATATAGGGTGGGGTAAAAATAAAGATGATGATGATGAGGATGTTGAAGATGAAGATGAAGATGATGATGATGATAATGATGATGGCCAAAATGTAGTTATGAATGCATAATTATGTATTGTCTCCAAACCTGACTTCCCAATCTTACCTTAACAGTCAGCAGCTGTGTTGAGCAATGGAGGTCTGTTCTAGTGGCAATCAGGGTACATCAGGATTATATTTCCTACACCCTCCTGTCAGCAATCTGCTGTGTGACAAGATGTTGTGACAGGGCTCCTGCTTCTAATTGTTACACCATAGATGGCCAGCAGGAAGGGGGACTGGAAATGTCATCCTCTGCCTCCTGATTGCCAATAAAAAAGACGGGTAGGTGGGACTGCTGTCAATAGTGCCATTGTGACAATAGTGTCATGATTAATAGTTACAAATACGCAAGTATATCTTACACATTTGTAAATGCTCAAAAAGGTGCCAGTCAGTGTGTCCAGGGCCAATGGTAGCTGGTGGCTTCTCTATCTGGGGCAATGGATCTGTTCTGATCTTTAAAGAATAAACTAAAATTCAAAGTGGACTCTGCCCCATGGACATGGGGGTCACCAGCCTCCACTATTCACTGGATGATCCTCCTTGAGAAAGGGCCTTTACAGACTGCCAGAAATAGTGCAAATTGAGGCCACTTTAACTGTGCTGGCTCAGTATTAAGGAATCATGGGAACTGTAGTTTGTTGTGGCACTAGAGCTCTCTGACAGAGAAGGCTCAATGTCCCAGAAAAAAAAAATACAATTCCCATGATTCCCTAGCACTGAGCCAGGACAGTTAAAGTGGCCTCAATTTGCACTATTTCTGGCAGTCTGTAAAGGCCCAAAGACTCTACTGCTATTGCCTTTATTTTACAGTTTTTCTGGCAACCGTCAAACCAGCCTGTTATTTTACTTAATCTCACTGTGATGTCAGGCTCATATGTACTGAGGAAGCAAACTGAGCTGATTTGCTGTCTTATCCCTGGCTATAAGGTTCCCTCCTACAGTTTCTCTGCAGGATCATATTGATATGTCTCACAAAAATGAAGGGTCTGATCATTTCAATGCACTTTGAATATGTTGCTGCAGCTGCTTCATCATAATCATTAGAGATGACAATGACTGAATGCATATTAGGAATGGAAGCAGGCAGGTTGGTGGAGACAACCAGAGGAGCAGATTTTTGTAACCACAGCAGCTTCCATTTCTCACTTTCCTCCATGAATAGAAAATCTGATTGCTTAGGGAATTTTTGTTTGTTGATGCTAATGCCGGGTGTGCGTGTGTGCGCATGTGTGTATGTGGTTTTGATATCTGGAGCAACAACAAGTCTTCATAATAGTCAGGATTGCTGGAATATAAATCTAACAAAATTAGAGATGAAAAATATTTGAAAATATATCTGTTGTAGTATAGAGGACCAGGCTAGAATTCTAGCAGAAAATTCTTGATATCTCACCAAAATACAAATCCCAAGTTTCCATGAAGCCATAGAGGATGGAGCCATGACAGTTCAAGTGGTGTCAATCTGGTATAGCTGTGCAGTGTGGATACACCCCTGATCTAGTTGTCTCACTCTAATCAGAAAACTAAGAATATGCCTTACATTTGTTGCAAAATTATATATTTTTCTATTTGGATCAACTGTCTCAATTATGTCTTGAGTCTTTTATGTGTTGTTCCTGTAGCCAAATCTAAAATCCTGTCTTTTCCAGTTTCTGTTGGCAGTGCTCAGTGAGGAAAGGAAAGTGCATTTCTAGTAAGTTATAAGTGCTGGGAATTATCGTTGCAAGAGGACAATTCAAAAAGGTGCATCCATGTGGTACCATCAGCTTGTCTGCACCAGCATTGTGAGACAAAAGAATCATCTCAGAAAGCTTTCCCCTCAGTTTTTTTCTTGTTGTTGCTCTTTCCTGAGAAAGTTCTAAACTGATCTGAGCTTATTATTTCATTCTTATTCTAAACCAGCGATGGACAGATTTTAGGCTTGTGGGCTCTACTTTGGTTTTTATGTTATTTTTACTAGAAACCTGAGAGCCAGTTGCAAAGCTTATGGACTTGAAATGAAATCATTAAGCCCACGAATTTGATTTTGAGTAGAAAAATGCAAGAAAATCCACAGTTCCTTCTACACAAATCCCTATTCCTCTTTATCTCAAGCCTTTTCCATTTCAGCCAGACAATTAAGCGTACAGGCAGGTAAAGCTTTCTGTTGCTGCATGTGGGAATCAAATATCATTGTCAAAGATCTGCCTAGCTTCTGCTTACTATTTTTCAGTGTGTTTATTTTATCATTTGCTGTTACTTCTCATGATCGTGACTTATAGACTTTAATTATCATAAATGCAGCACTATTTCTACTTCTATTGCTGCTGCTGCTATCACTAGTACTACCTATTACTACTATCGCTGCTAATATTAATACCAATACTACTAAAGCATTATTGGAAGGTATGTGGTACAGAATCCTTTTTATAACTGATCTTGGTATAGCTGATGCCTGAGTGATGAACTGAGTGATATTGCCTCCAGTTCCATGGCAGAAGAAAGATTAGGTATATCAATGTGCTTTCTTTCTTTACTTATTTATTTAATTTTGATTGATTGATTGATTATGAGCCACTGTGGTGTGGTAGTTTTTGTGTTGGACTGGGATTCTGGGAGATCAGGGTTAAAATCCATACACATGTAGTGAAATCCAATGGGCAACCTTTACCATGACTCAAACAAATCTTCCTATGGACGTTCCATAAAGGTTTGACTTCAGGTCATCATAAGTTGGAAATGACTGGAAGGCAACCAGCAGCAGCAACAACAACAATAACAAAAGCAACTAATTGATTATGTTTATATCCCATTTTTCCTCCAGTGAGCTCAAACAGTTTATATGGCTCTCTTCCTCCACATTTTACCCTCACAACAAGCCTGTGAGGTAGACCAGGCTGAGGGACAATATGACTGACCAAAGATTATCCAATGAGTTCTATAGAACATGGGACTGGCATCATTTTAAAGACTTATTTAAAGGGAATGTATTATTTAAAGGGAATGTATTTTAGCTGTATCATTTTAAATTGCTGTAACCCGCCTCAATTGCCTTGCAGAGAGGCGGGCTAAAAATAAAACTTATTATTATTATTATTATTACAATGAAGCACCAGTTCCCATCTGATCTTGGAAACATGGAGTCAGCTGTAGTTAGTACTTGGATGGGACATCACTAATGAATATCAGGTGCTATAAGGTATATATCAGAGGAAGAAACTGGCAAAACCACCTAAGAAAACCCTATGAAGTTGCCATAGATAAACAGGTAACTTGAAGTCACAAACACACCCACAAGTTTAGAATGTAACTCTTTGCTAAGCTTCTTTTGAAAAGTCACAATGAGTAATTTTGCCAATTTTCTTGCCAATGCAAGAAAGACTTGGAAAACCATGTAGTTTTTGAAGGATATTTGCCAATTGGAAATTATTCTCTGTAAAATTCACACATGGTTGTTTTGCACAGAAAACAAACTTTTATGCACAGAAAACAGCATTGGTTTTTACAGAAAATAATATTTTAATGCAGAAATATTAATTTCTCAACAGAAAATACTGTTTTTTATGCAAATCACCCATGTGTAGTTTTTATGTAGAATAACTCCTCAGTTACAATATTTTTCATGGAGACAACTGCATTTTCTATGCAGAAAATAATATTTCTGTCTTGATATTATTTTTCACAGAGAAAATGATGTTTTCTGGGCAAAACAACCTCGTGCACATTTTGCATGGAATATGTCCCGAACTGCAAGGATTCTCATCAGTTAGGGCTTCTCAACACTTGAAAAATATGTTTTTAAATCATTATTAGAGTATTTTCAAATATTCTTTCTACTCTAGTGTAAGTCCAGCTTCTGCCATTGTTAAGCCCCCCCCCTTTTTTTTGGTAATTGAAGAGGCTGAAATTCTCTAAATGATCAAAATTACCCCCCTAAATCCCACCTTGCCAGCAAGCAAGTTCCATTAAATTCAGTGGGGCTTTATTCTAGATATAAATTAATTGTATTATGCTCAATGGGGGCTGGTGGATCTGATGTTGGCATGGCAGTGAATTCCCTTTTACTTTAAACATTTAAGAAGATCGTCTAGCCTCTCTAAGGAGAACCCTATTCTTCCAAAAATAGTTGAAAGGATTGCTTCTTCAAATTTTGGAATAGAACACAGAACAGATTCCTTACCATAAGGACACAAATCAGCCTCCACTGATTATACGCTTACAGTCCTGCTTTCCTAATTAAGTGGTTCTGCTTCATATTTTGTCCAAATTATTTGATTTATGTCTGCTTTGGCTCCTCTGTAAAGAGAAGATTACTTGCTAAAGCTAATCTTGCCAGTTTTACCACCCAATCTGCCCCCTGTGGGGGTGCTGGCATTTCCTTTCTTTCCATAATACAGCTTGTTTTGATGCCAGGCTTGCCACTGAACTTCTTCAGATTGAATTTCCTCTGTCCATCTCTTTCCTTGGCTTGACTTCATCAAAAGTTCTCAGCATGAGAATCCATTGATTATGCAAAGTACCAATGTGTTCCCTGTTCCAGTGTCATATTTATTAGTTGCTTTGCCAATTGAGGCTTCAGCCTGAAGTCTCATCAAGAGGAAACAAAGACTCAGACATAACATACTTGCCAAGTTCTAACCAGGGAAGCCCGCTGTTGAATTGGGGTGCCAAGTCTAATGCACACTGGCCTCCTCAGTGACTGCTCCATCAGCTCCTTCAATAATTCTGCAAATATCCTAGACTCACAATGCTATTCTATAATATTTGCTGAAAAGAGAGAATGCACCCAGGGCCACATCTGCAGCTTATCAGCCAATTAACCTATCAGCAACCAGGGGATAGAGCTGTATTCACAAGTTTTTGGTGCTGTTGGTGTCCCAGGAAGAAGTAAGATAAAGTAAGCTGTCTCTGTGCCACTTGGTGACATTGAAGCCTCTTGTTGACTTATGGTGACTCTATGAATTTAATATGGTCTTCTTAGGCAAGGAATACTCAGAGGTAGGTGATTCGCATAGAAACAGAATTTTTTGTGCAGAAAACAGCATTTTCTTTGAAGGAAATATTTCTACATTGAAATATTGTTTTCCACACAAACAGTGCTGTTTCTTGTGCAAAAAATGTTGTTTTCTATGCACTACAACCATGTGTAGAATTGCAAATTACTCATTGCATGCTTCGAAAACTGCATGGTTTTTGAAGTCTTTACCACAGTAGGAAAAAAATTGCTAAAATTATTCATTTCAACCTCTCAGAAGAAACTTAGCAAAGAGTTACATCCTTAACTTGTGGTTATGTGTATTTGCCTTCATGTTGCCTGCCTACTTATTTCATAGGATTTTCTTAGGCAATAAATACTCAGAGGTGGTTTTGTCAGGTCCTTCCTTTGAAATATAGCCTACAGCCCCTGGTATTCTTTGACAGTACCCCATCCAGGTACTAACCAGAGCTGACCCTGCTTTACTCTCCTCCAATGACAGTATAAGTGTACTGGCAGAGATGTATATTTACCTAATATGCTTGTTGGATCTAGACCAGAGAGATCAGTGAGGCTTATGTTGGTGTACCTGAGTATTATAGCTCCCACCCCATGTTATTATATAACATGGAATAAACCAACCAGAATGCAAAGAACTACAAGAAGACAAACAAAAAAGGTAGAAAAAGTGACCTCTTCCACAAGATCCAAGATATTAAAGAGAAATTCAAACCAGGAATAGGAATAATAATAATAATAATAATAATAATAATAATAATAAT
>CM034701.1:366234136-366245108 GCA_020142125.1 Phrynosoma platyrhinos | reverse complement strand
GGGGGAGGAGACAGTCCCAGTTCAAGGTCCCGTTCGTCCTCTGCCTCGTCCAGGTGTTAATAATTAAGGCACGCCTGATCTCTTCAGCGGCCCAGACACTGCCTCTTTGCCTCAATGTCTGTTGGAGGGCTGGACTCTCTGGCAGGGTTTTTTTATCCCCGCCAGCACTCCTCCTGGCTAATCAGCATTGAGGCTGATACAGGCCACCCAGGTGTTGGTGGTTAAGGCTCACCTGATCTCTTCGGCCGTCTTAGGCACTGCCTCTCTGGTTCCAGGTCCGCCAAGGCTCTGCTCCTCCTCCTCCGCTCCCAGGCTCGGGCTCCAGGTGGAAGGAGGTGGGTGGGGGAGATGTAGAGTCCCACTCAGCCTGGTCCTGGGTCTCTGATCGCGGCTCCTGGGTCGGGATCAGTCTATATAGCCTCTGCTCCTCCTCCTCCGCTCCCAGGCTTGGGCTCCAGGTGGAAGGAGGTGGGTGGGGGAGATGTAGAGTCCCACTCAGCCCTGCCCTGGCTCTCCAATTGCGGCTCCTGGGTCGGGATGAGGCTATATAGCCTCTGCTCCTCCTCCTCTGCTTCCAGGCTCGGGCTCCAGGTGGAAGGAGGTGGGTGGGGGAGATGTAGAGTCCCACTCAACCCGGTCCTGGCTCTCCGATCGTGGCTCCTGGGTCAGGATCAGGCTATATAGCCTCTGCTGCTCCTCCTCCACTCCAAGGCTCAGGCTCCAGGTGGAAGGAGGCAGGTGGGGGAGATGTAGAGTCCCACTCAGGCCGGCCCTGGCTCTCTGATCCTAGTTATTCAGTTCCTAGTGCAGGGTATGCATGGAATAGTGTGTGTGCTCTATTGACATATCATGTACAAGGAAGGGCAAAATCCTGCACTCTGCTTGTGAGGTGTAAATTTAAATTCACATGCTAACAGTGGTTGCACTACACCACCCTTCTGTTGAATACTGACTTTGGGCAACTAATTTTGTATCTCCTAGTGTTCCTGCTGCTTGACCCAAGCGGGAAATGTACAGTGGCTGTTTCTATAACCCCATTTAATGAAATAGTACAATGACAAATAGTTAAGCATCACTCAAGAATGTGAAACTGCATGGCAGGAATCAGGTTGGTTAGTTTCAGCTGCCATAATGTGCCATAATGTGCCTTTGAAAAGTGTTCCAAAACTTCAGCTGATACAGAGATTCAGCTAACTGCTAAATAGAGCTGGCTACAGGAAGCACATTGCTTCCTTGCTGCCAACAGCTCCACTAGCTGGTCCACTTTCAGGCACAATTCAAAGTGCTGGTGTTGACCTATAAATCCCTGTGTAACTTTGGCCCAGGTTGACTGAAGAACCCTATTCTCCCATACAAATGAGCATAATCTTTTGATATCTGCTGAGGAGGACCTTCTTTCTGTCCTACCACTCTCACAGATTCATCTGATGGGAATGTGGGAGACAATCTTCTCCATGGTTTCCTGCAAGCTCTGGAACTCCCCCCAGAGATGTTAAACTGGCACCTTCCCTCCTCTTCTTCTGTAGACATGTGAGAATCTTTCTGTTTTGCTAGGCCTTTGAGGACTGATTGTACAAGGCCCGTCCTGCCTAAATAATGTGCTGGATTTTCTATTTGTTATATTTTTTCTATTTGCTATTTGTGCTGTTGCTTTTAAAAAAAATGTTTTATCTGTTTTTAATATTTTGCTAGTTTAATCACTTTTAAACTTTACATTTTGTAAATTTTTAATTATGTTTCTTAATCTGTTGTAAGCTACTTGAGTCTCAAACTGGGAAAAAGATGAGGAGATGCTGCTGCTGAGAGCCACAGTGGTGTAGTAGCTTCAGCATTGGACTATGACCTTGGAGATCAGGGTTCAGTTCCCCACTTGGCTATGGAAATTCACTGGGTGACCTTGGATAAGTCACACACACTCAGCCACAGAAAACCTTGTGATAGGTTCACCTTCAGGTCCAATAGGATTCCAGCCATCACCCAGGCTAACAAGAACCTTTGCCTCCATTCAGCCATTAAGCAATCCTTGAATATAAATATTTTCTACACAGATTAGGTGTATGATTGATCCAGAGCAAGGCTACTAGTTTGGGGAAAACTTTGTTATGGTCAAATGTAGGAAATATTCCTAGATCTTTCTTTTAATCCATTTAAAGTAAGGGACCAAAACTGCCAGACATGATGTTACAAAATATTTATTTATGCATTACATTTGCATTCTTCAACCTTCAGCATAAATGCTGCCAAAAAAGAAATAGTCCATCAATAAAACAAAAAAGAGTTGAAGAGAAAGCCAAATCAGTCATCAACAACAAAAACAACAGAGTGAGAAACACATTGTTACCAAAAGTGCATTTTTTTCTGAATTTTGGTGAGTGTATGAATTAAACATGGCCCCAGATGCACTCTGCAGTAAAACCAGTGTGCAGTAAAATATTTTTGTATTTTATTGTACTATTGTATTTTAATCTTTGCTTGTTTAATTCAGTTTTAAGGGGGGTGGGCTGGGAAGAGGGTTGAGGGAATGTTTTTAACTGTTGCCTGTTTTAATATGTTGTACCCTGCCCCGGTTGCCTAGCAGAGGGGCAAGCTAGAAATAAATTCATTATTATTATTATTATTATTATTATTATTATTATTATTATTATTACCCCAAATGCCTCCATGGCAAGGCAAAGAAGTCGTGCCCAAGTCACTTGGAAGACTGGAAAATCCCCAATTCCCTGACTAGTCATGTGGGAGTTGCAAATGGACCATCATCACCTCCATAATCAGAAAGATGGGTGATAATGGCCAAGATGTCTCACCTGATGGACCAGCTAACAACTTAATCTTCTGCCATTTCTCCTTGAATATTGCCAGACTGGATTACTTCACCTAGCCAGTGTCACACCTTTGTCCTGTGACTAGTTTTAGCCCTTAAAAAACCCTGGATTCTTTCCCCCAGTGTCACTTGTCAGAGTTCAGTCACTTTGGGGGGGTTGCAGACTGCCAGAAATAGTGCAAATTGAGTCCACTTTTAGGGTTAGGGTTAGTGCTAGGGAATCATGGGAACTGTATTTCATTGTAGCACCAGAGCTCTCTGACAGAGAAGGCTCAATGTGTCAGGAAAAAAAACAATTCCCATGATTCCCTAGCACTAACCCTAACCCTAAAAATGGACTCAATTTGCACTATTTCTGGCAGTCTGCAACCTCAGTCTGTTCTCTGATCTAATTACCAGCACCTCCGTTCTAATCCGCGCACTCGGAACGGTTGTGTCTCACAGCAATTCACCCAATCAGACCCCTGGAGAAAGCTTCATCTATAGTGAGTATCACCCGTAGTTTTGCCTCGATATCTTTTCTAAACTAATCCCTCATTTCCTGAGCCTTGCATGAGTGTGTGCATGTATGCGAATTGCTGTATGATTTCCCCCTTTTAATATATAATACTTTAATTGGAATAAATAATACTTTAATTGGAGAATTCTGTCTCTGCATCAATTCTTAGATCTCCCAATTCTTGGTTTACACGTGGGAGATGGTCTCACAGGGTCCTTGTAGCCAAACCTCTCTCGATTTGAGCTAATAAAATTCCCCTTCCTAGACTTTTGGCTACAACACCATAGCTTGAAAAGTATTTAAAGTATCCAAGGCCCCATTCACACTATGAAAATAATCCAGGATGAATCCAGGTTATTTCCTTGGTGTTCACACTCACCCTGAATGCACTCAGTGGAGTTTTTTTGGGGGAGGGGCTACCAAAAACCCCACTTAAGCCATGATATTCAATACCATTGTGAAGGGCAAGAACTTGGCACTGCCCCAAACCTCTTTATTTTCCTTTTTAAAACCACCTTTTACTCCTGTGTCTCCTTGGGCCACAGTTGCCACTACTCTGTGATGAAGACCTACTTTTCCTCCAAATTATTCAAGGGGTTTATTAATAAAATATTTTTCTCAAGATTGGTAGCATGCTAATATATCTTTGAAAGCACTCCAAACAATCATTTACTGAAACAACGTTATAAGTTTATTTGCAGGTTAACTTAAATACAGTATAACTTGTGTGGGATGTTGTTCACAGTTGATATGTTATTGGCATACTTTATTTGTTACACTGTGGCAAGTTGCAGTTCAGCAATATCTGCATGCCTGTATTATTACCACTTCAAATTTAATAGATAATAGTTGATCAACAAGTATAGGAATTCCTTAAATGAATTGATAACAGAAATGTTGTATAAGGAGCATCTTTTCACATGTTCATCACTCAACATGACTGTCTGTTGTTTGGATGAAGTCCAGTACGCCTTCATGTCATGAAACAAGCAAAACTGGAAGAGAAGCAGATGGTTATCTGGCTTCTGAAAATACGTAGTAAAGAAATGCTTCTTCATTAATTAATGAACTGGAATAGTTCTCATTTGGACATTTAGGATATATATGAATAAAATTCTTCCTATGCAGAGAGTATTAGTGTTTTTAAAGCATTATCTTTCTGAATCTTCCATGCTAGCATCCACATCAGTCATATAGCTGTGAATGTATTTTCCAGATGGGTTTGCCAAAGTGAATGGCTATATTTGGGACTCAGACAACCATCTGGGCTCAGCTCAAAGTGAAGGGTGAGGATTTTGACTCTCCTGACATGACAACTCAAGAAGAACTATGCTTGGTTATTTCCAAAGGTCTCTTTAGCCATCATATCATTCCAACAGTGAGTGAACAGATACCAATAGAAAACCCCAAGACAGGGCATGAGTGCAATTCCATTATTGCACTGTTATTCATCTGTAAGTGATGTATCCTGCTCCTGTTACTGTAAGTGATGTATGGCAATCATTAGCCACTCTGTCCTCTGTGAATTTGCTTAAACCCCTCTTAAAGCCTTTAAAGTTAGTGGCCATTGTCACATCTTGTGACAGTGGCAAGTCCTAGTCTGTCTGCGTGTTAAGAAATACTTCCTTTTTTACCTGTCCTGAACCTGCTGCCACTTAACTTGATTAGATGATCCCATTTTGTGTGAGAGAATAAACAACTTCTCCCTATCTATCCTTTACATACTGAACATCCTTTAATATACCTCTATTATGTCTCCCTGAAAAATACATGAAAATCAAACCCTATCAGTTTACAAATTAACAAGCATGTGAGCCAGTGTAGTGCAGTGGTTTGAGTTGACTTTGAAGAACAGAGTTTGAATCTCCACTCAACCATAGAGATTCATGGAGTGATCTTGGGCGAGTCATACTCTCTCATCCTCAGAGGCCCAAATCACAAGGGCCAAAAGCACCGGCTTTGGGCTGATCGGTGGGGGGGGGGGGCATGCAGATGACACATGTCCCCGGCTCAGGCTGAAGCTGTGCCATAACCATCTAAGGCAGCCCAGGACCATCAGCAAAAGGAGAATAAAATTCTGGACCACAACAGTGGTTGGCCTCAGCACTGCGGTGTCTGGTTGCTGTGGTGCCTCACCAAATGGGGAGTGACTAGGGCTAGAGAGGCCAGAGGCTGCTCCAAGCTGCTGGTCTGCTTGACCCCCTTGAAAGGCAAAGGCAACCCCCCCCTTGAACAAATTTTGTTAAGAAAATCATGTGATATGTTCACCTAAGAAGCTCTTTAGTCAGAAATGAATTGAAGGCACACAAGAACAACAACAAATGTTGGTTTCATAAAGAAGCAGAGCCTTTTCCATAGAAGGTCTTTTGTATAAAGTCTTCCTGTGAGTGTAATGCATATGTAAAGGTCCATGGTTAGCTGGTAATTCTACTCTCAGTTTTATGGTGGTCATCCCACAGATTTTCTGGGTCACATAGGAGCAATCAAAGGACCTTATCTCATTCATTTTAAAACTGGTTTACCTGATCTGGATTAAATTTTAAATTGGGTGGCATCCTGATATTATCAGAAGGATTTAGCCACTGAATCCACTGCATGGGTCCATCCCGGGTCCATCCCTCCTCCCAGGACCATTCTGGAAGCCATTTTCTTAAGCCAGAAAACTGCCGGCTTCGAAAAGAGGGGTGCTGAGCACCCCTGGAAGTGGGGATGGACCCAGGCTGGACCCAGGTGGTTTCAGTGGCTAAATCCTTCTGATAGTATCAGAATGCCACCCAATTTAAAATTTAATTTGGATCAATGTGATAAGATTGGTTTTAAAATGAATGTGATAAGATTCTAAGTTTTGGACTCTGTTCCTGAAGGTTCAACTCCAGAAGATCTCTCACATATAACAGGGCAATTGTAGAGCTGTGGCCATAAAATTGAGAATTGATTCACTGTCCTCCTGCAAAAGATTCATCATTAGTCCTTGAAAGGCCTAAAGGCTGGTTGCCTTTGTTCCACCTAGAACATGTATATGTGATGAAGTAGTAATTTTTAAAAATATTTTTAGATCATGCCAATCTTCTATATGCTGCTGTAGTGCTTTTCTGTAGTGTTTTGTTCTACTTAGGTGCAGTGTTTCTATTTTTGTTCTGGAACTTTATTGTGTCTGGTTTTATTTGTTTTCATCAATCAGTTGTATGTCATATTTTTCAAAAATGTTTTGTACACAGCCAAGAGAAATTTCATTATTTGACAGTTTAAAAGTTTAAAAATATGTATACCTAAATATTCATAAGCATAGTAACTCTGAAGATGGACCATACTTAATTCTGTTTTGTTGGTGAGAAGCACAGTGAGGGTAGCACATTGCCTTCTCATTCCTCAGTAGTTGATATGTCACTTTAGAACCCACTCTCTTCTTTCTGAGGCCAACAGAAAATGCTCTGAAAACAAGTTCTTGAACACTTGTGAACCTCAAGGCACTTTCAAGCATATGTTATTGATCCTGATGTTCCAGGAAGGAGGCATGCCATAAATATGGGGGTGTCCATCTGCCTTAGTTTATCTCTTCCCAAGTACAAATAAAAAGCAAAGCCAGGATTGTAATACCTGCTCAAATGCTGTAGCTTGGACTTTTCTTCAATTTAAACAGAAAGCAGAATCAACATATGCCTGCCAGTTTCTAATTTTCACCTCTGTATTGTGACAGTTTCATGTCAAAACAAAAAGGATTCCAAATGTTTTTTTCTGCTTTCCAAAGTGTATATTAGTTTTTTAAAAAAACCCAACAACTTGGAATTCAGTAATATAATATACAAAACACGCAGAGTTCAGAGCCACGGATTTAGAAAAAGTGACCACATAAGTTACTGTCTAAGGAGCTTATCACACCGCTTATAAAACCATCTTACCTCTCCCAACTTACATTTTCATTTGGGCAGCATCCTGATACTATTGGAAGGATTTTGCCACTGAATCTGCTGCCCAAATACAGCCTGGGTCCATCCCTGCTCCTAGGGGCACTCAGTGCTCCTCTTTTCGAAATTGGGAATTTTCTGACTTAAGAAAATGGCCTCCTGAGTGGGGCTGGACCCGGGCTGGACCCAGGCAGTGGATTCAGCAGCAAAATCCCTGTGATAGTATCAGGATGCTGCACAAATTAAAATTTAAGTCAGGAGAGGTAAAACAGTTTTATAAGCGGTGTGATAAGCTTCAAGGAGAGGATAGGTAGAAGAAGCTCTCAGTGACTCACTGTTTGACTAGGTGTTTACAAACCAAAAGGCTCCTATTTTGAAACCTGGGAGCCCCTGAGAGTTACTACAGTTAGCCCTCCATATCCACAGATTCTTTATCTATGGATACAACCATCCACAGCTTGAAAAATCTCTCTCTCTCTCTTTGTATTCCAAAAAGCAATCTTGATTTGCCATTTTATATAAGGGACATTATTTTACTATGCCATTATATCTAATGAGACTTGGGCATCCACAGATTTTGGTATCCATGGTGGGTCCTGGAATCAAACCCCAGCAGATACCAAGGCCCTACTGTAATATAATTTCCCTGTGTCCATTATCCAGTTGCAAATGTTCAAAGTTTAATAAATTAGGGTCATTGTAACAACATACCGTATATGCTCGACTATAAGTCAACCTCATGTATAAGTCAAGGGCAGATTTTGGGGCCAAAATTATGTATTTTGACATGACCTATGGATAAGTCAAGGGTAAAACTTAGGGGAATGTAACAAAGGATGGAGCAATGAAAACAATGCCAAAGAATTTACAAGATTCCAGCAGGCATAACTGTTTGTGCTCACACTAAAGCCTGAATGGATGAGAGAGTAGAGGGGAGTCATTGCTTCCAGGACAGATTTCACTCTTTCCTTTCATCAGGGGATAGTTCATTTTTAATAAGAATTAAAGTGCAGTACTGATATTGACTCATGGATAAGTCACTCAAGCTTTTTGGGTTAATTTTTTTTCACGAAAATTCTAGACTTATACATGAGTATATACAGTAGCTTGACATGACTCATTTAATTTTACTGTTCCAGAATCCATTTTGGGAGCCAGTGAACATACAGTACCATCTTGGACTGGCTCAGACTACTTGTCCACCTGGCCCACTATTGTCTAATCTGGCAGTGTCTTTCCAGGGTCTTTCCCATCACCTACCTCTTGTTCCTTTACTTCAAGGGTTCTCTAGTGCCCAATATTGAAAAATAGCATTAGAGTTCTCTAGCAGAGAATTCTCAGAATCACATCAAACTACACATCCCAAGATTCCACAGGATGGAGCCATAGCAGTTAAATTGGTATGATATTGATATAATTGTGTAGTATGGCTACAACCTTGGTCTAGCACCTTTCCCTGTATAGCTAACTTAATCTGAACTGCTAGAAGAAAATTCAGAAATGTGTATTCATAATCTCAGTAGAGTTTGCAAAATTGTCAGTTTTCATAGAATCATAGAGCTGGAAGAGACCACAAGGGCCATCCAGTCCAACCCCCTGTCATTCAGGAACTCAAAATCAAACCATCCCTGACAGATGGCCAGCCAGCCTCTGTTTAAAGACCTCCAAAGTAGGAGACTCCACCACAGTCTGAGGGAGTGTGTTCCACTGTCTAACAGCACTCACTGTCAGCAAGTTCCTCCTAATGGTGGAATCTCTTTTCCTGTAGCTTGCATCTGTTGTTCCACGTCCTATTCTCTGGAGCAGCAGAAAACAAGCTTGCTTCTACCTCAATATGACATCCCTTCAAATATTTAAAGAAGGCTATCATATCCCCTCTTAACCATCTCTTCTGCAGGCTAAACATACCTAGTTCCCTAAGTCATTCCTCATAGGGCATGGTTTCCAGACCCTTCACCATTTTAGTTGCCCTCCTCTGGATACGCTCCAGTTTTTCAACATCCTTTTTGAATTGTGGTGCCCAAAACTGGACACAGTATTCCAGTTCTGGGCACCACAAAGAAGAATACAGTGGCACTATTATTTCCCTTGATGTAGATACTATACTTCTATTAATGCAGCCTAAAATTGCATTGGCTTTTTTTAGCTGTGGCATCACACTATTGACTCATGTTCAACTTGTCGTCTACTAGGATTCCTAGATCTCTTTCACACGTAGTCTCGTTAAACCAGGTATCCCCCATCTTATATCTATGCATTTCATTTCATTTCATTTCATTTCATTTTTTAACTATTTTTTATTTTTTTTGGTCCTAAGTGCAGTACCTTACATTTCTCTGTGTTGAAATTCATTTTCTTAGCTTTGGCCCAGCTTTCTAATCTATTAAGGTCATTTTGAATTTTCATCCTGTCCTCTAGGGTATTAGCTATTCCTCCTAACTTGGTGTCATATGCAAATTTGAGAAGCATGCCCCCTATTCCTTCATCCAAATCATTGATAAAGATGTTGAATAGCACTGGACCCAGGACAAAACCCTGTGGCATCGCACTGGTCACTGCTCTCCAGGATGAAGAGCAGTCATTGCTGAGCATCCTTTGGGTTCTGTCAGTCAACCAGTTACGAATCCACCTAACAGTTGTATTATCTAGCCCACATTTTACTATCTTGTTTGCAAGAATATCATGGGGGACCTTGTCAAAAGCATTACTGAAATCAAGATATGCTATGTCTACTGCATTCTCTTCATCTAGCAAGCTGGTCATTTTATCAAAAAAAAAAAAAAAAAAAAAAGGAGATCAGATTAGTCTGGCATGACTTGTTTTTGAGAAACCCATGTTGACTTTTAGTGATTATGACATTCCTTTCTAAATGTTCACAGACTCTCTGTTTAATGAACTGTTCTAGAATCTTTCCTGGTATTGATGTCAGACTAACTGGGCTATAGATATTGAAATCCTCTTTTTCCCTCTTTTTGAAGATGAGGACAATGTTTGCCCTCCTCCAATCTGCTGGGACTTCCCCTGTTCTCCAGGAGTTCTCAAAGATTATTGCCAGTGGCTCTGAGATTACATTTGCCAGTTCTTTTAATATCATTGAATGTAGTTCATCTGGTCCTGGAGACCAGATGAACTACATTTAGTTCATTTAGGTTAACCAGGTGTTCCTGTACTTCCTCTTTACTTATTATTTGCTGCATTTCCCCTATTGTGTCCTCTGCTCCATTTCCTCCATTTTCCTTTTGTGAGAAGACTGAAGCAAACAAGGTGTTGAGTAGTTCTACCTTTTCTCTGTCTCCTGTTATAATTTCTGCACAGTGGTCCTACCATTTCCTTCTTCTTTCTTTTGCTACAGACATACCCCCAAAAGCCCTTTTTATTGTCCTTAACCCCTTTAGCAAGCCTGAGCTCATTCTGTGCTTTGGCTTTCCTGACTTTACCCCTAAATGTGCTAGCTATTTGTTTGAACTCCTCTTTAGTGATTTCACCCCTTTTCCATTTCTTATACATCTCCCATTTCAAACTTAGTTCATTTGAAAGTTCTTTTGTCATCCAACCTGGTTTCTTGAGACGTCTCCCATTTTTACTTCTGATTGGAACAGTTTGAGATTGTGTCTCCAGTATCTCCCTTTTGAGAAACTCCCATCCATCCTGAACTCCCTTCTCCTTTGGTATTCCTGATCATGGGATCACTCTCAGTGGTTCCCTAAGTTTGTTGAAATGAGCTCTCCTAAAGTCTAGAATGAGTGT
>CM034701.1:366216734-366234036 GCA_020142125.1 Phrynosoma platyrhinos | reverse complement strand
ATTTGCTTTATTGTGCTAAGAGTTCAAGTTTATTTTGTTTATTTCCCATGCTCTGCACATTAGTGTAGAGACAACTAAGAGCATGTGTCTTCCCCAGATGCTGCTTGTGTGAGGTTTTTTTCCTCCCACTGTTGGGCCCTTGCATCATTTGCCTTGTTCCCTCTTTGACACTTTGACTATTATTTCCAGCCCATGATGTACTCCTGCCTTCCAAGATACTGTCTCCCTCCCCAACATGACTCAGTTTAAAGCCCTCCTGATCAAATGTTTGAAAATATTGGCAAAAATGCTTCTGCCAACTGGTGTGAGATACAGACCATCTCTTGCTAGAAGTCCACCCTTATGGAACCGCAGCCTGTGATCTAAGAATCCAAATTGTTCTTGGTGGCACCATCTACAGAGCCAGTTATTCCCATCTTCTATCTTTCTCTCCCTTCCTGGACCCTACCCTTCAACTGGGAGAAGAGATGAGGTAACAAGCTGTGCGTCCAGCTCTTTCAGCTTCCTACCCAAAGCCTCATAATCCCTTCTGATATTCTGAACACTGTGACTTGCAGTATCATTGATTCCCACATGGACCAAGAGGAAGGGGTAATTGTCAGTAGGCTTGACAAGTCTTGCCAGCCTCGCTGTCATATTACAAATTTTTGCTCCATGGAGACAACACACCTCCCAGGACATCTTGTTAGGCCCACAAACCTGTACCCCTCAATAAGGAGTCTCCAACCAACACCACACGCTTCCTCCGAGGCTTAGCAGTGGCTGTTCCCTGCAGTGGTACTCTTAGGGTCCCCTGCACTATCTCTGAGGACTGTCCCTGCTGCTCTTCCTCTTCATCCTTGATAAGGGAGAGAACTTCAAATCAATTCTGTAGCTTCAAGCTTCCAGATTGGTCCCTGGTTTCACTACTTCTGTGTGTGACGTTCCTCCAGGTGTCCACCTCCTGTGTGCATGAAGTGACCTTCTCCTCAACAACTTCCTCTGTGTGGTCCCTGTCCAAGACCGTTCATTATGCTCTGTCCAGGAAAACCTCTTGCTCCCTAATATGCTAAAGTGTAGCTACCCAGGCCTCCAGCTGCTTGACTTTCTCTTCCAGGAGAGCTATGAACTTGCATTTGGTGCAGGTGAAGTTTCCCATATCTCTTGGCAAGAAGACAAACATCCCACAAGTGTTGTAGGTGACTGCAGCAACTCCCTCAGTGTCCATATTGAGAAATCTTAAGTCAACACTGAAACAGGACTGTGGGCTTCTCCCATAAAAGGTTCCCTGGTAAAGACTCATGTAAAGGGCCCTTGTTCTCTTGGTCTTTTCACCAGGCTCTGTCAGCAAGCTCAATCAACTGGGCTTCTAACTCTACAGAAAGCTCCTGGATGATACCTTATTCTGGAGGCAAGTCTCTGTCTCTGTTCCTCTGAGCAAAAAACAACAACTTCAAAGTCGTTTAAGTTATTATTATTATTATTATGAGAACCTCTAAAAAAAAGATCAAAGCCTTCTGCCTGTACTGTGCTTTCCCTTGTCTTATAAAAAAATCATGCACCGTTAGGCGCGTGCCTCTGGGAGGAGTTGTATAGAGCTAATTGGCTAGCTCCACTCCCCATTGGCTCACAAATGTGACTCACCAAAGCCCCACCCACTCAGCAACAGTCACACTCTCCCCAAGCATTTTTAAAAAGAATTTAAAAACTCACCCACTCAAAATGGCTGCCCAGAGACTGCTTTACTTCTCCTTCCTGGCAGAAATTGACCTGGAAATCCTCTGGGAGGAGTTGTATAGAGCTAATTGGCTAGCTCCATCCCCTATTGACTCAGAAATGTGACTCACCAAAGCCCCACCTGCTCAGCAACAGTCACACTCTCCCCAAGAGTTTTAAAAAAATAATTTAAACACTTGCCCACTCAAAATAGCTGCACAGAAACTGCTTTCCTTCTCCTTCCTGGGAGAAACTAAACTGGAAGACCTCTGGGAGGAGTTTTATAGAGCTAATTGGTTTGCTCCACCCCCTATTGACTTACAAAGGTGACTCACTAAAGTCCCACCCACTCAGCAACAGTCACACTTTCCCCAAGAGTTTTTTAAAAGAATTTAAACACTCACCCACTCAAAATGGCATCCCAGAAACTGCTTTCCTTCTCCTTCCTGGCAGTTTTAATTGATAGGTCTGTATGTTTAATATTGTATGCCTGAATCTTATCCAGAGCTGAATAAGGCTGCATCTGCACTGCAAAAAATAATGCAATTTGACACCCCTTTAACTGCCATGGCTCCATCTTATGGAGTCCTGGGAGTTGTAGTTTGTTGTTGCACCAGAATACTTTGCCAGAGAAAGCTAAATATCTCACAAATCTATAAATCCCATAGCTTCAAGCCATGGCAGTGAAAGCAATGAAAAACCACTATTTCCCAGTACAGATTCAACCTAAGACAAATTCCTTAAGCAGAAGCTGACAACCATCTTTCTGTTCTTCTGACCCTCCTTGACCATTATCTTCTCCTGGAGGCAAGGAGTGGGATGTACCACACAGTTTACCATCCCTTACCCCAAACTAACCTGTTGGGATCAGGTGCGAAGAGGGGTAGTACCTAGTTGCCAATGTGGAAATAAGATTCAGGTTCTACTCTAGCCAGTTTCTATATATTGTTGTTGTGGTGGCAGTGGCAGTGGTGGGGCACCATGTTATCTTTTGTATCTGACAATAATATATCTTGGTGCAGCTCTGAACTTTCTGTCACACAGGGTATGTATTCTGGCTAGTCCACATATAATCCCTGTAATCCTCAATTTTAAGTTTTAATTAATGTTCTTACCTCACTTTACAGTCATACTTATATAAGGTAATTCACAACTTGTTCATTGCTTACTCTTTCACAGTGAGGACCCTGTTGTAGTTGTTAATTATGCCATCAAGTCAGTTTTGACTTATGGCAACTCTATAAATTAGAGTTTGCAAGACCTGGATAGAACTGTTAACAAAAGGATGTCCTGGAGGTCTCTTATTCATAGGGTCAACATAACATGAAACTGACTTAATGGCAATTCACAACAACAACAGTATTCTGTCTTTGTGTATTCTGTCCAGTCCACCTGTTCTTCCCGGAACTTCTCAGTAAAAGTTTTAATCAGTGTCCTTACCTTATTTCACAGTCATTGTGATATAAAGTAATTCACAACTTTTTCATTGATTACCGTTTCAGAATTGTGGCCCTAGAGGTAGAGACATTCTCTCATGACCAAACTGGGACACTTTAGGTTTGAAAAGAGGAAGAACTCATACCTTCTAATTATTGATTTGTGCTGAATTTTAGAAACTACCTGTGTGCAGAGGCCAAACTGAGCCTTTATTATAACAAAATATATTAATTTCTCTTCCAAATTGAAATGTTCAAAGCAGATTTAAAAACTTGTATGGAGTAAGAAGTGATCCAATCAATTCAAAACCCACAAATACAATGGTTTTATAATATTGTAATTTTTCTTCTTACTCCAAAGGGTATGTGCCCAGTTTAATAAGGGAATTGTACTTTTATTTTTGTGGTGCAATGAGAAGCCTGAATTCTTCAGTCTTCAAGTGGAAAAGAAGAGCTGACAATGCCTTCTTTTATTGGTCAATTATACTGTAATATAGATTTTAACCCTGTAGCTCAGCAAGGCAAAATGCTATTAAATTGAAGTGAGATACATTAGTTGATACAGAAGCACTTTATTAAACTGCCCTTTTGTCCTAATGGAGACAGAGGATATATCTTGTTTGCTATCCCAGAGAAGTAACTGTGGTTACTTTTGATCAATTGATATAAGCTTTGTAATAGTGTACATTACACAGTAATTTTAAGGAAACATGACATTTTGTTAGTTCTTTCTTTTGTTATCACTGTGATAAACACATTTTCTTCCTTGAATTTCTCCTCTGTTTTTAAGGTGATTGTCTTGACCTTTCAGATGTGACTATTTCTGATTACCAGTAGATTTTGCTTCCCTGTGTTAAAATTGTGTATTAAAAACATATATATAGAAAAACAAGGGAAGGGAAGTGAAATGGGATTTTTGAATACCAGAAACCTAAACTGTTGCACGGGAATACATATAAATAATAAAACTTTGAAATAAAACTTTATTTATACCCCACCTTTAGCAGAGGCTGTCAAGGTAGCTTACAAGTTAAAAAATACACCCATACAAGCAATGACAAAATTTTAAAAATGTATTAAAATAAATAAAACTTTATTTGAAAGTTAATGAAGGTTTATCTGTTCATGAAGGTTAATCTGTTCTCATTAAGCTAGCTGTTGCAAGTTTGGATTTTGTGATGTACACATGGATTACTTCACCATTTAGTTCTATGGAATTGAAAGCTTTGCCACCATATTCTTTTCTGCATATCACAGAAGGGAGGATATATAGGTACAGAGAGGCTTTTTACAAAGAGGTTCAAACTAGATACAATGTGCAAGATTAAAAAATAAAAATAAACACAGGCATGGGCAGGGTTGCCCAGGCTAAATTGGGACTGTAGATGTGAGGTTGTAGGGATTGTAACTTTTTGCATCCATTTGCATGTTGAGTTGAACTGGACTCTCTTACACCCACTGTTCATAATATGAGCAAATTTCTCATTCGTTTCAGTGGGAGCTTTCCTGCTATTGAAGCCTGCATGTTGACAAGACCTGCATGTTGGCGAGGCCTGCTTTTGATCAGGACTGACTGGAAGCAAAAAGTTTAAATCCTCTATCTAATGCATGGCTACAGTCTCGCTTTCTCCACATATGTGCTGACGTCAGGTAAAAAGAGAGACCGAGGCTGCATCCACACTACAAAAATAGTCCAATTTGACCAGTTTGACACTGTTTTAACTGTCATAGCTCAATGCCATGGGCTTCTGGGAACTGTAGTTTATTGTGGCCCCAGAGCTCTCTCAGAGAAGGATAAATATCTCATAAAACTACAGTCCCTAGAATTCCATAGCACTGAGCCATGACAATTAAAGTGGTGTCAAACTTCTGCAGTGTGGATGCAGCCAGAGATACTTGCATGTTAGACCAAACTACTTGACCAACCTGAACTGAGTCATCTAGAGAGGTTTCTACTGCAAATCAACTGTTTAATCATATTGGCACTGGAAAATCTATTGAATACTAAAGCAAACTGTCATTGCCATCGAGAGGAGTTGTCTCAAGAATGACCACAACATATAATTGGAAGGAAAAGGCCACAACTTTATTGACAACAGCTGTAATGTAGGATTGAACCTCAAAGCCTGAGGTCTGGATTTGTTATCCACCAATCCCTGATCAATGAACCCATTTGCTTGGTCAGAACACAATAAAAGGAGCTAAAATTAAAGGTTATCAGTATAAGATAAAGGCCTATGCTAATGATATAGAAATAATTTTGGAAGACTCGGATGAAAAAATTGGTGATTTAATGAAACTAATACAAGACTTTGGAGAGTTGGCAGGTTTGAAAATTAACACAGCAAAATCAAACATACTCTCATTGAATATGACAAAATCAGAAGAGACGGAATTGCAAGAGAAATAAGGTTTCCAGATTAACCAAAAGATTAAGTATTTGGGAATTACTTTGACTAAAAATAATTCCAAATTATATGACAATAATTATGAAGTTGTGTGGAAGGAGATCAGGAAAGATTTAATAAGATGGAAAAATTTAAATTTAACCTTAATGGGAAGAATATCAATCGTCAAAATGGCCATTCTACCTAAAATAATGTTTTTATTTCAAAACCTTCCAATTTTGACAAATGATAAACAATATAGCAAATGGGAGAAGGAGATTTCACAGTTTTATTTGTGCTGGAAAAAAAAACAAGAATAAAGTGGAACTGCTTAAAATATTCAAAAGAAAGAGGAGGTTTGGGTGAACCAGATTTGAAATTATATTATTATTCATGTGTTCTCGATTGTTTTCGTATTTGGATAAATTTTGAAGATTAAAAAAAATGTTATACTTGGAAGGATTTAATAAAACATATGGCTGGCATGGGTATTTATCATAGAATCATAGAATCATAGAGTTGAAAGAGACCACAAGGGCCATCCAGTCCAACCCCCTGCCATGCAGGAACTCCCAATCAAAGCATCCCTGACAGATGGCCATCCAGCCTCTGCTTAAAGACCTCCAGGGAAGGAGACTCCACTACTCTCCGGGGGAGTGTGTTCCACTGTCGAACTGTCCTTACTGTCAGGAAGTTCCTCCTAATGTTGAGGTGGAATCTCTTTTCTTGCAGCTTGCATCCATTGTTTCGGGTCCTAGTCTCTGGAGCAGCAGAAAACAAGTTATGGAACAAGAGAATGGAAACAAATAAAGAATTCAATGACCACATAATAATAAGAGCCATATTGAGGATATGGTTGAAAATAAAAAACAAGATGTATAAGAAATTTCCTACTTGGACTTCACCCCAGGAGGCCTGGATGATAGGTTATAAAACACAAACAAAAGACAACTTAAGATATCAGGAAATGTTACACTGGGATGAACCAACACCAAGACTTAAATCTAATGAAGGGATTAAAGAGATTAAAGAGAACTGTCATTGGTTTACATATTATCAGTTGAAGGAGAAATTTAAACTCAAAACAGAAGGATTCAATAGAGAAAGGAATGAATTAGACAAGATCTTGCTAGAACAAACCTCAGGAATGATTGCTAAAACATATAAGTTGCTGTTGAAGATGGAGCTGGAAACATAAGTAGTTAAGAATAATATGATAAAATGGTCTCAAAATTTTGGTTATCATATACACCTGGATAAATGGGAAAGAGTTTGGGAACAGGATTTGAAATTCACATTATGCATGGACTTGAAAGAGAATTTCTACAAAATGTTATATAGATGGTATTTAACACCCAACAAAATTGCAAAAATAAAAGGTTTTGAGAAAGGGAAATGTTGGAAATGTGGAAAAACTGAAGGATCATTTTATCATTTATGGTGGACATGCTCAAAGTCTAAGGAATACTGGAAGGATATACATAAAGTGCTACAAATAATATTGCAGATTCCAATTAAGATGTCCCCAGAATATTTCTTATTAAATATAATGGACAGAGAAAATGACAGAAAGCATCTAAAATTAATCTTATATTTGATAACAGCAACAAGAATAATATATGCCAAGAACTGGAAGGAAAAAAAATGTGCAGACAATTGCCAAATGGTTGGGGAAATCTATTGAAATGATGAAATTAGATAACCTGATGATGAGGTTGAATAATAGATATAATGAAAGTTGGGAAGAAGATTGGGAAAAATTTATACAGTTCTGCAAAGACAGATGGTCGGTGTAGGATATTTATAGACTTGGTCTTGGAAAGATAAATACAGAATTAATGTTAGGGAAATGGAAGATAAGTATGATGAAATTACACTTTGATAAAGTGATTTGTTATGAAACGCTCGGTTTTAATGGAATAATTTTTGATGGAGTTTAAAAAATGTATGAACAAGAAAAGAGTTACGCTAAGGAAGAATATATTTAATCTATGCTTAATTTAATTATATATAACTTACAAACGTAAGATGTAGAAAATAATTGTATATGGATTTGGTTTATTTGTTTGGGTGTATATGTGTTTTAATTAAAATTAAATAATAATAAAAGAACCCATTTGCTTGGTCACTGCCAAGCTTCAGGATGACAAAGGGGTGACTGGTTAATCACCCATCTGCATTTCAGGTAACCGGTTGATTGCATGTCGTCATCTTTACCCCTTATCATCAGGAGACACTGAATCAGTGTTGCCCTTGCAATGGTAACCCCAAAATGCTCCCAGCACCCCTGAGTCCCTGCTGGACTCCCAATCCAATGCTGCCCAGCCCTGGAAAACATGCCTACCAGATCCAAGACCTATGCTTTCACCCCTGAAAAATTGTGACAACACAGCTCACATCTCTAAATGGAGGGAGGGAGATTGGGAAGAACCAAGCTAGAATGGTGCTGTCTCTGCATGCCACATGACCCAATCAGGGCCCAGGAGGGGCAAAAGGTCCTCCGCTTCTAGCCCCTCCGCCAATCATGGGTGCCGTTTTCCCTTTACCCCAGCCAACTGGGCAGTACTTCCCCCCCCGGCGCCTGCTGGGAAATGTAGTCCTGGTGCTGGCGCAAGAAATACTACCTCCTTCCTCCCCACCAGCCAATCCCAGCCCAGCCAGCCCAGCCCAAGCCTGCCAGGGCTCTGACAGGCTGGGATGCCCTTCCAACCAGCAGCTCTCTCCCCCCAGCAGCAACCAAGCCAGCCCAGTGAGTCAGGCAGCTTCATTTCTGTTGAGATGGTGTATGACACCCTGAAAAACCAAACTGAAACTAGCTTCACCCTCTGGAACTTCTTGACACTCAAGGAAGTGGAGATGGCCAGCACAGGACTGGCTCAAGGGTTCTTGAGGCCAAAATAAAGATGGCACCCATGCCATTCTATCTAGAAAAGTTGACTGCATGAGCTTCATTAGCCCTGGCAATTGGACAGGATTGTCCACTATGTAAGAAGAAGACTTGAGGGCTAGACTACATGTAAGTGTATTATGTGAATTGATGAGGATTTTCACACATTCATATTGATGGTTAAATGTTTTAACTTTCCTGTACAAATTTGCATCTATTATCTCCCTCTACTGAAAATGTGCATACATCTGAATCCATATTAATCAGACAGATGACCATGTGTGCAATAAAGTGCATTTCTGTGGATTTGCATGTATACTCTGGTAAAAAGCACAAAGCCTTTTTCTGCAGAGTTTAAGGAATTGCATGTGGCTGGATCATATTCTATTCAACTGGAGTATTTTAATTGTCTATGCAAGCCTTGAATAGTACACAGCCCTTGCTGTCAATGCCTTTGAACCACCTTCTATCATCTCTTCAACTGAGGCAACTTCCTCAGTTTACCAGTGATAGTCTCAATATCACACTCATTCAGATTTATATCAGAAAAGTCTGTTTCAGATAAGTCTCCTGTTCAAGTGATTTATGATACCCTATCTATATTTGAAAATAGAGCTGATTATTCATATTGGTATGCTTCAGGCAGATTTTTTTTTTTCTTGCTTCCCTGGAGGACACTGGTGTTGGCATATTGATGAATGGCATAATTCATACAGTACACATGTTTCTTCTGTACATATATTCACAAAGTGTCTTAGGACCAGACCACAGGGAAGTGAATTCCATGCCACTTTGGATGTCTATGTCTATTTTGGATATTCCACTTATAGTCTGCCATTCCTCAGTGGGTCATCTTCACCCATCACATTTCTCATGCAGCTGCCAATTAATCTTGGTGTATAAAGTTCTGCTCTTCTTCCTTGCTCTCAATATTTTACTATTTTGAAAATAATAATGTATTGGCCGAATGATATTTTCAAGATCACTTTGTCTTCCCCCTTCCTCTGTTCTGTCCTTGGCACTCAGATCTGTGTTTTAATATCACACAGTCATCCACCCACTCATACTTTTAGTGTGGGTCTGAGGCAATTATCTCATTCTGCATGTCAGCTTTTGGGGGTGTCTGCAGTCAATTGATGTTATATACACTCTGGGTGGGTTTCCATCCTTAAGATGCTTTGGGGGCAATTCTTAATGAAAACACATGTTCTTAGCCCACAAAGGCAAACAATAAAACAAAATCTTCTGTCAACTTTTGGACACTAGTACTTTCCATAGCTGCACATGTGTTGCCAATTTGAGAAATAGGAAAACAGGGGAAGGAGAGAGAAAGAAAGAATGTGAGCTCAAAAGATGCTCTCAAATCTCCTAAGCATAGTTAAGATCAGAAATGTGCTGTTTTTTTTTTCTTTTTCATTTTCAGTTTAGACCAGTGGTTCTCAGCCTTTGGCTTTACAGGTATTGTGGATAAATCCCAGCAGCATTCCCCGTTCCCAGGGCCTGGCTCCTCTTCTCCAGTCCAGACTGAAGGAGAAGAATCTCAGAGACAGAGTGGTGTCTTGTAGACAGCTGTGTGTGTATGTGCTCTCTTCACTTGTTAAACCAAATGGCTGGTAATCTATACTGATTCATAACCTAGAGTTACAGATCTGTTATTGCTCTGTATTGAGTAACAGTACACAGTCACAATTCTGTCATTATTGCCACAATAATAAATGCCTCCCTACTCACCTTAACAGCCAGCAGCCACATCAAGGAAAAGAGGCAGCTAAAAAGCCAATATGATTCCAGACTGCATCAATAGGAGTATAGTGTCTAGACTGGGGGAAGTAATCATGCCACTCTATCCTGCTTTGCTCAGTCCTCACCTGCAATACTGTGTCCAGTTATGGGCACCATAATTCAATAAGGCTGTTGTGAAGCTGGAGCGTCTCCAGAAGAGGGCAATCAAAATGGTGAAAGTTCTGGAAACAATACCCTATGAGAAATAGCTTAGGGAGCTAGGCATATTTAGCCTGGGAAAGGGATGACCTAGAGTTGACATGATAGCCATATTTAAATATTTGAAAGGGTGTTATACTGAAGATAGAGCAAGCTTGTTTTCTGATGCTATGGACACTAGGACATGGAGTAATGGATTCAAATTACAGGGGAAAAAGATTTCACCTCAACATTAGGAAGAACTTCCTGACAGTAAGAGACGTTAAACAATATAACATGCTGCCTTTGAGTAAAGTGAAGTCTCCTTCTTTGAAGGTTTTTAAACAGATGCTGGATGGCCATCTGGTGCTTTGATTGTATATTCCTACATGGGATTGGACTGGATGGCCCTTGTGGCCTCTTCCCATTCTATTATTCTATGATTCTAGGTCTGTTCAACTGGCAATTGGAATGCAAGATGACACTTCGAGCCCCTTCCCACCAGTGAGTGCACCTACCATCCAAAGTATGACACTCATTGTAATTCTTCATCATAGCTTTGCCTACTGGCAGGTGGAATCTAGAAATATCATCCTCTTCTGCCCTGATTGCCAGCTTAAGAAACCTCCTTTGCTGGATGTGCATGATGGCTATTAGAGTAGGTTTGGCAGGTTGGGGCAAGAGGTATTACTTAAGGACTGTACAGACAGTGCCTAAGGGGTGGGACCCCATCGCCCCTTTCCTTGCCAGATTGGGGCCATGGCAAGTGCACACTTCAGCCCCGATACAGCACTTTGTTGCTCTAAAAAGAGCTGGCACATGCCACTCCTTTTTGGAGTGGCAAAAAGCCACGCTGTCATGGCAGCAGCTTTTCTGCACTCCTTTGGCACAGTGTGTCTGAACACCAAGGGAGAGCACTAAATATCACCCGCCATGTGGTAGGGTGTGCAGTGTAATGATGGCATCAGGGCGGAGTTGGGGAGGCTAACGTGTGGTCACCACACCCCCACTTACCTCCAGGCCAGCCCTTTTGGCTGGTCTGTATTCCCCCTTGGTTATTTATTCGTAATTAAGTAAATGATGTTGAATATTGGTGACTGTTGTTTTTTGTTTGTTTGAATGGTATAATTCTGTACAACTGTGGTTGATGCTTAATGTATCATGATTAATGACACCATCAGAGCCTAACAGTAGCATTCTAGTTATGAGCCATGGGAGTTAAAGTGGCATCATAGTGCTATAACTATGCATTCTGAAAGGATCCCTGCTATATGGAAACATTGTATGTTTCTGCTACACAAACTGGCTCTTAGTCCTCAAAGACTTACTTAAGGCAGGTTGTGGGTTTTTCAGGGGGTGAGAAAGGCTCCACGACCTAAGGACCCTGGTTATTTGTTTTGCCATTGTTATAGGTACTGTAAGTATCAAGGTTTTACACAGACCTCAGCTACATGCATGCTCAAGCACGTGATCAGCACTAACCATTCAAATGCCCAAAAATTTTTATTATACTTTCAGACCCTTTTTTGTGGTTGTTTCATTGCCATGCACCATGTTTATCCACTTATCAGAGAGATAACTATTCTTTAAGCAAATGGCTGGAGGCAGTTATAAATGTATTCAACACAGATAAGACAACACATGGCCAAGACTAGACAAAGTAGGGATTAGACAAAAATTTGTTGTTATGTGTATTCAAATCAGCTCTGACATATCACACCCTACCATATGGTTTTCTTGGCAAAATTTGCTCAGAAGAGGTTTGTCATTACCTTCCTCTAAGACTGAGAGAGGCTGTTGCCACACTGCAGAAATACAGCAGTTTGACACCACTTAAACTTCCATGGCTTTGGAATTCTTTGAAATTCTAAGATTTGTAGTATGGTGAGGGCAGCTCCAGAGCTCTCTGATAGGGAATGCTAAATATCTCACAAATCTACAAATTTCAAAAATCCATAGTACTGAATCATGGCAGCCAGAGTGCTTTATTTCTGCAGTCTGGGTACATCCAGACTGTAACTTGTCTAAGGTTAACCAATGGATTTCATGGCTAAGCAATGATTTAAACCTTGGTGTCCTGGAGTCCTAGTCCAGCTCTCAAATCACTATGCAACACCTCACTGGCTCCCAGACAATAGGTATCTGTAACTTAAACCCCATATATATTTTCTGTTTTTGTGCAACTAAGCTCTTGGGGGCTTAGCTTCCATGTAAGTTCAAAATGCAAGGTCAACAAATGCTGAGGAATTAATTCAACAAGGATTCAACTCATGATACAGGGATATCCTGTTTCATTATCCAGTGGTATAAAGCATAAATCTTTCTGATGGCTTCACGTTTTAAATTTTTAATGGAACTCAGTGGAATGCATTCAACATGTCCCAGTCAAATGAGCAGCCCCAACAATGTTTTATTAATGAAATGCTGAAATACATCAGAGAAAGTTTATGTGACACTAGGAAGGGCATCCTCGATGTCTTGTAGCTGTGTGCTTTCAAGTCATTTCTGATTTACAGCACCCATAAGATGACCCTATCATGGGCTTTTCTTGGCAATATTTGTTCAGAGGGAGGCTTGCCTTTGCCTCCCTCTGGGCCTCAGAGAATATGACTTACCCAAGATCACCCAGTGGGTTTCCATGGTTATGTGGGGATTCGAATCCTGGTCTCTAGCATTGTATTCTAATGTTCAAACCACTATGCTACACTGGCTTATTTGATGTCTACCTTTTACATAAAAGCTGACCATTAAAGGGGTGGTAGTTTTACTTTAGGGAAACAGGAAATACATGGAAAGTAATATGGAAGTTTTCATTTCTTCTTAATGGAAATACCATGAAAATGGCTGCCACTCTATGGGCCCAAAAATGAGATTCCTTGACAGTGTCACACAAGGAACCTTGGCAAGGGTGACTGTGCTTGATGGCAATGGAGAGATAGTAAAATAAAGGGAAATGAGTACTTCTCTCTTTGCTTTTTCATTACTTATTCTATTGGTTAATTTTGTTTTCTTATGATAGCTGTGAATAACTGCTCTAGACAAGGACTGCCAGCCTATTTCCAGATCACCCACACAGATGCAACCCGAAGCCAATAAAAAAAAAATGACAAGCACCATTTGGTTGAGTTGTTTCAGCCAATCTTTTAGAGCTCATGCAGTTCAGAACAGTCCTCTTCCAAAGCCTTGAGGCATGGGAAATATAAGGAGCATTCTGTCTTCATTATTCCCTTTCCAAGACCCTTAGCCAGCTAGTGGATGATGCCAAAATCTTAACCCTAAAATTTCTGTCATAATCTTCTACCTGGAACTTGTAATGCTGCAATGGTGGTGGTATTACAGCTGATTAAAACTGAGAATATTTTTTACAAATGGCACTTTTCAATTGTATACATAGGAAACAAAGATAACCACTGATACACTAAATTCAATACACGTGGTTCCCAGCTATTTCTCATCTTTAGAAGCATTCCAAATTAGTTTTGAAAATGGGTTGAAATCTAACATGTGCCAATATATGTTAAATACCCCCTTTATTAGAGTAAAAACAGCTGAGATGTCTGTCATGCCCCTAAAAAAGTTTTACATGATCCCAAAAGCACAATCAAAACCATTTTTGTTCGAGATTAGGCTATCTTTAAATAAGTGATAGAATTCTTTTCTTATTATTAATGAAGGAGGCCAGGGTTTTTTTTTTGCCAGAAATATCCATTTAGCGTGACTTAGCAAGGGATACAGTGGATTTGGTGCAGAACTGGACTTCCCTGTGAAGACAGTCTGAATCTGAATTGAAGCTTTGACCCTGCATCATGTAGACTAGTCATGGTGAGGGCAGGGGGAAATTGGTCTAATTGAAACATGCAGATATGCCATGGTTGATTTAATGTTGTCCTGTCTTTTTAAAACACCTATAATGATGACTGCAGTCAAGAAATAAGAAGAAGATTAGGAATGGGAAGGGCAGCTATGAAAGAACTAGATAAAGCTCCTGAAAAGTAAAGATATATAGTTATTATTATTATTATCATTATTATTTATATGCCACCTCTCTGTAAAAACAACCGAGGCAGCTTACAAGATAAAAAAGACAATCCCTTCCCCCAATAGCCCACCCCCTTAATTTGCAAGTAAACAGACAAAATATAAAAACACACTTAAAAAAATACAAATAACAAATAATTTAAAATGGCTATAGCAAAAATCAGAGACAGGCTTAACTATTTTCGGTGGCCGGTTACCTACTCAGGAAAGACCTGCCAGAAGAGATTCATATTAACAGATTTTTTAAAGCTGTCTAAGTTGGTCAAATGATGGATCTCATCCAGCAGGCCGTTCCAAAGTCTGGGAGCAATAGCTGAAAAGGTCCTCTGGGCAGTTGCAGATAATCTAGTTTTTATAGGTTGCAATAAATTCTTCCCAGAGGGCCTTAGTGCACGGGGTAGATTATACGGAAGGAGGCGCTCCTGAAGATAGGTTGCATCCAAGCCATTTAGGGCTTTAAAGGTAATAACCAAAACCTTGTACTGCACCTGGAAACTAATAGGCAGGCAGTGAATCGATCTTAGGATAGGTGTTATATGGTCTCTCCTGGTTTTGCCTGAGACCAGCCTGGCTGCCATATTCTGTACCAGTTGAAGTTTCTGAACTAGGCACAAAGGTAGCCCCATGTAGAGTGCATTGCAGAAATTGAGACGAGAGGTTACCAGTGCATGAACCATGGTTTCGATGTCCCTAACCTCCAGGAAAGGGCACAGTTGGCATATCAGCCGAAGCTGATAATAGGCACTCCTGACCACTGCATTCACCTGATTTGTCATCTGAAGCAATGGATGTAGGAGCACCCCCAGACTGCGAACACTTTGAGGAGAGAGTGACCCCATCTAGGACTGGAGATTGTATCCCATACCTGGGTTCAGGGCTGTTACTGTTAGTATCTCTGTTTTGTTTGGATTCAATTTCAATCTATTTTTCCTCATCTAGTCCATTACCGCTTTAAGACGTTCATTGAGAGGGGAGATGCCATCTGAAGTCAAAGCTATAGACTGAGACATGGAGAAATATATCTGGGTGTTGTCAGCGTACTGATAACACCCCACCCCATGTCTCTGGATGATCTCCCTCAGCGGCTTCATATATATGTTAAATAGTATTGGGGACAGGATGGCTCTCTGAGGGATGCCACGATTTTTGCTGAGCAACTGTCCCCGAGCATCACCCTCTGGAACCTGCCCAAGAGAAAGGAACGGAACCATTGCAATGCAATGCCTCCGATTCCTAATTCTCTCAGGCGTTCCAAGAGAATATCATGATCTATCATGTCAAAGACCACTGAGCAGTCCAGTAGCACCAACAGGGTCACACTACCCCTGTCGATGCCCAGATGAAGATCATCAACTAAAGCAACCGTGGCAGTCTCCACTCCATATCCTGTCCTAAAGCCAGTTTAAAATGGATCCAGATAATCGGTTTCCTCCAAGATAGCTTGGAGCTGAAGAGCAACAGCCTTCTCGATCACCTTGCTCAGAAAAGGTAGCAAAGTGACTGGCCTATAGCTGTTCATGTCCAGAGAGTCAAGGGAAGGTTTTTTCAGAAGCAGCCTAACCACTGCTTCCTTCAAGGAAGATGGAGCATGACCTTCTCCAAGGGATGCACTGATGAGGTCCCTTAGGAACATCCTCAAGACACCCCCCCCCGGACGGCCAGCCATGAAGGGCAAGTTGTCTTTCTCACTCTACCAAGGAGCTTGTCCATGTCATCAGTATTCACCGGCTGGAACTGATCCAGTATAATCTCATAAGCGGAGTTGCTGAATACCTCATCTATTGATTCTACTATAACACTGGCATCCAAGTTGGCTTTTATCTGAGAGATTTTATCTGCAAAGAAGTTGTTAAACATGTCACAGCAGGCTGTTGTTGGATTAAGTAATGGGTTCTGCTCAGGTGGGACCTGTGTCAGTTCCCTCACCATCCTAAACAACTCTGCTGGATGGGACTCTGCAGGCGCAATACATGCAGAGAGGAAAGATTTCCTCGCTGCATGTATTGCCTCTCTATAGAAGCAAAGAAATTTCCTATGACGAGTTCTATCAGATAAGAGTCAAATTTTCCACCAGACACACTCTAGTCGTTGTCCAACCTGCTTCATCTTCCTGAGTTCTTCTGTATATCATGGTTGGTGATTAGAAGCGGGTTGGAAAGGATGCTTGGGAGCAATCATTATCAATAGCCTTGGCAAGATCGGTGTTTTAGGTATTAACTAAAGCTTCAAAATAATAATAATAATAATAATTTATTTATTTATACCCCACCCCTCTGTCAGATAATCGGGGTGGCTTACAGCAGTTAACACTCATACAATATTAAAATACAATCCAAAATCCCACAACCCTCCCACCCCTTAAAATAAAATTAAACTAATGATAACATTAAAACATGATGATTAAAACATTAAATTAAAATAAGTAGTCCTGAGGCAGACAAACAAATAATATGCAGGGCAACGATTGCAGCCAAGATAGAAAAGGGATAAGGGACTCCTGAAGCCAGAAAATCTAATCGAGGAAGGCCTGCCGGAAGAGATCTGTCTTAACAGCCTTTTTAAAGCTGCTTAAGGTTGTCAGCTGATGGATCTCATCCGGCAGGTCATTCCATAATTTGGGAGCAGTGACCGAAACGGCCCTCTGGGAGGTTGTTGACAGCCTAGTTTTCATCGACTGTAACAAATTCCTCCCAGAGGACCGGAGTGTGTGCGGGATTATATGGAAGGAGGCGGTCCTAAAGATAAGTTGGACCCAAGCCATTTAGGGCTTTAAAGGTCATACCCAACCATTAAACCCTCCAAGGCTTTCTGGAATCCAATTGGTTCAATTAGCCTTCAAGGGTGGACCATTCTAATGGGTCCTCCACCCCTGACAGGATGAGCAGTTGTTCTTGTTAAGAAAAATGCAACATGGGACATACAGTGATAGAAATAAAATA
>CM034701.1:366182946-366195843 GCA_020142125.1 Phrynosoma platyrhinos | reverse complement strand
AGAGGAACTGATGTTCTAAGTCCCCATTGACAAGATCCACACCATGGCAATATGCCCTACAGCTAGCATCTTTCTGACTTCAGTATATCCCCAACAAGCTGCCATTTAAAATTTATTGCAATGCCTGTGATGTAAGATCACCCTGGATAATACAGAAGAACTGAAATAGCAGCTGGTTACAGTTGTGACCAGTTATGAGATCTGAGAACACAACTCAATGCTGGTAGCTCCTCCTCTCTGACATTTCATCAGTGTGTCTGTGTGTGGGGTGTCGTTCAGCTTCTGCCTTGCCAATTTCAGTACTCTGTAAGATCCAGCACTGTCTCTCAAATTTCTCAACAATCTCAACCCTGAATGCATTAGAATTCTCTTTGGAGGCAGTAAATACCCCACAAATCACTCAGTATAAGCCTGTTCATGCTAAAATCTGGTACTTTTTGTTTGTTTCTTAACTGCCTTCACATCGGTCTCAACCCATGGCGACCCTATGGATGAGACATCTTCAGTCCCACCCCCCATACTCTACTGCTCTGGCCAGCTCCTGCAAACTTATATTTGTGGTCTAAAGTCCATCCATCTAGCATGTGGCCTTCCACTCTTTCTACTTCCCTTCACCTTTCCTAACACTATTATCTTTTCCAATGATTTATGCCTTCTTATGATGTATCCAAAGTATGAGAGTCTTAGGGGGGTTGCAGACTGCCAGAAATAGTGCAAATTGAGTCCACTTTTAGAGTTAGGGTTAGTGCTAGGGAATCATGGGATTTTTTTCTGAGACATTGAGCCTTCTCTGTCAGAGAGCTCTGGTGCCACAATAAAATACAGTTCCCATGATTCCCTAAATCTAATCCTAAAAGTGGACTCAATATTTCTGGCAGTCTGCAACCCCCCTAAGTCTTATCATCTTGGCTTCTAGGGATAATTCTGGCTTGATCTGCTTTAGGACCCATTTGTGTGTCCTTTTGGCTGTCCATGGAATCCTCAGCACTCTTCTCCAGCACCATATTTCAAATGCATTGATTTTCCTTCTATCTTCTTTCTTAACTGTCCAGCTCTCACATCCATACATGGTAATAGGGAATACAATGGCTTGTATGATTCTGACTTTGATGCTGAGTTGTATGTCTTTGCATTTTAGTATCTTTTCTAGTTCTTTCATCGCTACCCTCCCCATTCTTACTCTTCTCCTGATTTCTTGGCTGCAGTCCTCATTCCAATCAGTGTTTGATCCCAGATATGAGAACTCTTTTACTATTTCTATTTCCTCATTGTCTAGTTTGAATGTGTGTAAGTTCTCTGTGGTCATTATTTTTGTTTTCTTTATGTTCAACATTAAGCCTGACTATGCACTTTTTTCCTTGATCTTCCTTAGTAGTTCCAGGTCTGTGAGGTTCTCTGCTAGTATTATGGTGTCATCAGCATATCTCAGATTGTTGATATCTCTTCCTCCTATTTTCACTCCTCCCTCTTCCATGTCCAAGCCTGCTTTCCTTACAATATGTTCTGCATATAATAGGTAGCGTGATAGGATGCAGCCTTGTCAGACTCCTTTACCAATTGGGAACCATTTTGTTTCTCTGTGTTCTGTTCTGATAGTAGCCTCTTATCCTAAGTACAGATTCCTCATCAGAACTATCAGATGTATTGGCACTCCCATGTCTTTAAGGGCATTCCATAGCCTTTCATGATCTATTCAGTCAAAGGCTTTGCTATAGTCTATAAAGTACATACTGGTTTTATTTTGGAACTCCCTGTTATGCTCCATTAGCCATCATATATTTATGATGTGATTTCTGGTGCCTCTTCTTTTCCTTAACCCTGCTTTGACCTCTGGGATTTCTCTCTCCATATGTGGTTGGAGTCTATATTGCAGTATTTTGAGCATAATTTTGCTTGCATGGGAGATTAGTGCTATGGTTCTATAGTTGCTGCAGTCTCTCGTGTCTACTTTTTTGTCGATGGGGCTGTATATTGATCACTTCCAATCAGTTGGCCATCATTTTGTTTTCCATATCTGTTGACATATGTTGGTTAGCACTAGAGTTGACTCTGTCAATGTGGATTGTGGCAGTTCTATTGGTATATCATCTGCTCCTGGAGTTTTGTTTTTTTCCATTTCTTTTATTGCAGCTTTCACCTCAGTTTTTAGAATTTGGGGTTCATCTTCATATAGCTCTTCACTCCATGTGTGCTTCATTTTGTCATCTATTTTTTATAGTCTGGTACACACATTTTTTAAAAGCTCTCCCTTCCTTTTTCATCACCACAGTTCATCAGTATTCCATTTTTTTTTAAAAAAACACAATCCTAAACTTTCCCCTTATTTGCAACCTCAAATGAATCAAAGAAAGAAACACAATGAAAGAAACACCTGAATCTCAAAGGCAGGGTTGTAACTTGAATGTAGAGCACATTCCATAATTTGAAAATAGACAATACCAATTAATAAGCCAATGGTCTGGTGCAGTATAAATCATATTCATATGGACAATAAAATGTTACCTTTAACCTGACGCTTTTAGATAGGTGCTGTTCTATAAAGAAAATTGTTATGATGCTACCATTTCACCATTCGACAATCTTCAGCACTAAAAATCTTTTCAATAAAATTTTAATAAATAGTGTAATAAATATTTCAACTCATATGATTAACTCACCAGGAAAAAAAAAGGTTTTGCTGGCTCACTGTTCATAACAGCAATTTATCTGCCTGATATGGATACTTAGAACTAGCTTTTGTAGAATTCCAGAGGTTAACGTGGGAATTAAATGAGCAGCTCCCTCTTTCTCTCTCATCCTCTGGCTTGTTGAATTGTGGTACCCTTGCAATTATCTTAACAATAGGGATGTAAATCTTTGCCTATATTGTCTTTTCAGGCAAGAACAAATAAATGATATTGTTTTCTCTCTGCTGGGGGAGAGAAAGAAGATTTCTGTATGGTATTCTCCTAATAGTTGTGTCATGTCAAATGTTCTGGGAATTATTTTGGGTAGAAACACTTTTTTTATGTAGGAACCACATGTTTTCTATTTTTAAAACACTAGTTTCTTACATAGAAAATATGTTTTCTGTACAGAAAATATAATAAAGCAAAAAAAATATGCTTGTCTTTTGAAATAATTCTGCTGAACACTTGACAAGCCATGAATACAGTCATAAAACTGCACTTAAATTTGGATGCTACAGTGGGCTTTTTGTATATATGGGAGATCCATTCTGGACCTTCCACACCACATATGCAAAAACTTGTGGGACCTCAAGTCCAATTGTGGTTAATGACCGCATGTGGCACTACAGCTGTACTGTGGGTACATGCACCATTAGAACATGCTGGACTTGCCACTTGCGGAAGCTTAAAGCCATGGATGGCATGCCCACGTAAGGCACAGGCACACTGTATATTATTCTTCCCAACTGAATGTCACAAGTGTTGGAAAACTCTTTTCTCTCCAGAGAAATGACTGAAAATAAGCATTAACTATCTATATCTGGTCTACCCAAACTACCCAGAAATAGAGATTTTAATCAGTCTCACCAAGTACATTTTCTTCCCTAAGAGAGGCTGAAAAAAGTCATACAGTCATATCACTTATTTATACAGTGTTCACCAAGGTCTCTAAGTTTAGTGCTTAATTTACTACAAGTGATCATTAACCTTTCTGAAAAAAACATTAGGCTCCTAAATTCCAGAAATATTTTCAAGCAAGCGTCTCAGATGATACTGTCTCTGCCAATTCCAGTGTTTTATAACTGTGAAAAAACACAAACACCATCAAAACCCTCAATAGTCTATGGCACTGTCCCTATTGACTCATAATGGTGCCATGATAAAATCATGGCCAGGTAGGGAAGGATTAACCCTCTTCTGTCTGCATAGGGTTTAAGAGCGAGTGAAATAAAAATCAGAAAGACATCAGGCTCTAATTAAGTAATAAATTCCAGGAGCTGTGTGATTATTAATTAATGACACAGCTGCTGGCTACTGCTAGAATTATATATGGCCTCTCATGTTACATAAGTTTATGTATACCTAGCTACATAGCAGATGTGCTAAAAAACACTTTTACTGAATCATGAAAATGCATAATGAGACATTAGCATGTGTGTCCAATATACATTGGTGCACAACGAACATCAAGACCATGCAGTGTGGTCCATGTATGAGGATTGATGCCCATGTCTTTAGTTTGACCTTCAGGCTGATGTCAACAAAAGTTTAATCCTACTTCTAGGCTGTTATGGCTGTGGTTGCTAATGTTGTCATTGTGTTGCTCCAGCTATTTTACTCATACTTTACTTATATCAGCTATTTTACTCATACTTTACTTATATCACACCTTTTTCCCAGTACAAGGACTCAAGGAGATTATTGCTGGATTTCACAAATGGAAATGCTTCCGTGTGACAAAAAAGTGAAAAGAATGCTCACAAATAGTATATAAGTTAGAATATATTTACTGGCAAATGCACTCCCTTATGTTACTTATCAAGTAGCTATTTTTACTTCAAAAAATCTTTTATGATTAGAAGAGAGCTGTATGTCAAGTTGTGTAATGTCTTAATTCAGAGATACAGACTTAGCAGTAAACTTTTATTCAGAAACATTTGTTGTCAGAACTAACCAAGTATTAGCAAAGCATAATTAAAGCACATACTATTTCAAACATCCTCATTTGGTAAAAAAGTGAAACATTCTTTTCTTTCCCTGTTCCCATGAGGAGTTCCCCTCCTCCTTTCTTCTTCTGCCAACCTTCCCAAGATCTTCCTTGATCTTCTTGAGACAATCTCAAGCCCCTTCCATCTACTCCTTAACCATAAAGGAATGTGGTCAACAGTTTCTAGCATTTAACACCCCACTGTATGTATCATCATTTCCCACAGTACTGTATAACACATTAATGCAAGTAAATAGCAAGCAAATAAAGCTATACCCTTCAACGTTAACATTTCAGACCATGACAAATAAGATGAGTGATGCAGTTCCTGACATTATATCTGCTATACCTTTGATCAAATCGAAGTTAGTATTTAATATGTGTATTTAAAAATAAATCACAGTCAAGGTCCTACTTTGCCAATATAGTTATGAATGCACAACTAAGTATTTTCTCCTGGCCTGACACCTCCCCCCCCCCAAACCTGGCAGCCAGAAGCTGCTCTAAGAAATGGAGGTTTAGTTTCAGTGACTGGAGTGCAGCAGGATGATATTTCCAGTTCCCTCCTGCCAAAAATCTGCTGTGTACCACAAATTATGCAGTTGAGTTTCCCACATTTGGGGAAATTGTCATATCCTTGCTCAGTGGTGGAAGGGGGCTGGAAATATCATCTTACTGATCACCATCAGAACAGGCCTTTATCACTTGGAGTTGTTTCCTGGAATTTCAGGTGGGATTTGTGGGGGGTGGCATTTACAATTAGAGCAATAGAGTCACAATCATGAATCCATAATAAAACTTAATAAGACCACTTATGAGTCTGTAAAGATAGATTGCAAATCTGTAATTGCAACACAGGATATCAGCCCAGGTGATACAACTCCTGTTTTGTTTTCAACCTATAAATGTTTTTGAAGTTGCTATTTTAATGAGCATATATTGCTGATATTATGACTTGGCATTACAATATTAAACTTACTTAAACATCCTTACTTATTAACAGCTGGACAACAGTGCTGGATTAGGGATATCAAATGTGTTGATAAAATTAACTAGAATTAGAACAATATTAGACAACTCTTCACTCAAAATCCATGGCACTCTACAATGAAACAAAGGAGGGGATATATGAAATGGTGCTATAGATTAAGAGTAGTGTCTTCTTTTTTTACAACATAACTACAACATAAGAATAAATACAAACATTTCTTGTAGCTCGAAATACTCAATTTCTATTATAACCTAGGGCATTCAAGACTATGCAAGAAGGAAAATGAGAAGGTAATATAGCAGATTCACTGAAAAGCAAAAAGTTGTAACCAAAGAATTTATTAGTGTGTTGGGAAGAGAGAATACATATTATTCAAAGAAAAAATGAATTCAAAAGTATTGAATATTGAAGAGAGGATGCTTTAAAAAGCAGTTCTTTTCTGCCTGAAAATTTATTTATTTATTGTGCTACTGTTTTCTCTTTGAGGAGCTACATGATAAACACATTTTGAGACATATATGGCACCCACCCATGACCTACTAAAAAGATTTTAAATCAAAACAAGAGAAAAAAAAGAATGTAGCAACAAGTGGAATAGTGTGACTGTTTAGAAAAAGACTTGATTGGGAATTCCTGCATGGCAGGGGGTTTGACTGGATGGCCCTTGTGGTCTCTTCCAACTCTATGATTCTATGATTCTATGATAAAGAGAGCCTCATAAAGCCATTCCCATTTGGCTGGGGGAAACTACAAACTGCACCAGGAAGCTTCATTAGTCAAGTTAGAGGCATGATCCAATAGATGCTTGTGACAGCAGTACGCATAGTCTGAATTTTATTATGTTGTGGGTCTTGAGATAACAATGAGGTAGACAGAGATAGGTTGGCATTCTGTTAGTAGCACACACAATCAGCATTTATACCTGCTTATGTCTGTTTTTGGTTTCTGTAAAGGTTGGTATCATCTTTTCCTCTTGACAGTGACCAAAGCTTCCCTGGACCTGCCTGGACCTCACAACCACACATACAGCCATTCCATACTCAATGCATGTAAAATAAAGTGCAATGAGACTTTCAGTTTTTTGTGTTTTTTTTCGGGCTGTGTGGCCATATTCTATAAGAGTTTCTTTCTGATGTTTCGCCAGCATCTGTGGCTAGCATCTTCAGTCTCTCTGAAGATGCTAGCCACAGATGCTGGCGAAACGTCAGAAAGAAACTCTTATAGAACATGGCCACACAGCCCGAAAAAAACCACAAAAAACCTATGGATGCCGGCCATGAAAGCCTACGACTTCACACTTTCAGTTTTCTCTTAACCTAGAAGGAACTCCTGTTGTGGAGGCCATGATGGCACCTTCTAACCCCCTTTCATCTATAACTTGGAAAATATTGGGGCAGGGATTCTGGATGTTATCAGCTGCCCCATGATAACTGGGAGATTCTGGGAACTGTAGCACAGAAGAGTAAGGGGCTGTACAGACAGTCCCTAACTGAAGAGATATACTTCACAGACCCTTGTTCTGTATAAATACCCCCAACATCTGAAAAAAACTACACATGCTCATTGATTATTAGTCTTCCAGGCAGGGAAAAGAACACTGCCATATTCCATAGGATCTCTTTGGAAGAGTACACAAGGGCCATCCAGTCCAACCCCCTGCCATGCAGGAATACAGAATCAAAGCACTCGGCCACAGATGGCCATCCAATCTCTGTTCAAAAACCTCCAAAAAAGGAGACTCCACCACACTCTGAGGGAATGTGTTCCATTGTTGAACAGCTATTACTGCCAAGAAGTTCTTCCTAATGTTTAGGGGGAATCTCTTTTCCTGCCATTTGAATCCATTGCTCTTGGTCTTATTCTCTGGAGCACAGAAAACAAGCTTGCCCCATCCTCATTATGACACCCCTTCAAGTATTTAAACAGGGCTATCATATCACCTTTTGACCTTTTCTTCTCCAGGCTAAACATACCCAGCTCCCTAATTCTCTCCTCATAGGGCATGGTTTTCAGACCTTTTACCATTTTAGTTGCCTTCTTCTTCCATAAAGCATCTAGTTCAAAAATTGGAAAAGTAACTTCTTTGGACTGGCTGGATATAATATTCATAAACACACTTTCCCCTGTAGCTCCTCTTTATGGTTTAGAACCATACAGTTACACATTGCATTGAATTACTAGAGACTCTTGCATTAAAGAGGTCCCCAAAGTAGGTAATTACCCTTATAGGTGCAGTTTTACAAGTAAATTGTTATGTTCCCACTGGTTGTACTGGTTGGGGGAAGGTTCTGTTATTCAAAAAGTAACATTTCTGAGCTCTGATGTAGCATATTGTCTCCTAGCAGTGGAATGAAGAGCAATAGTACGGTAGTGATAAGAGTAATTAAAGTGTATTTGGCATTTTATGTTTCCCCCAACACTGAAGCTTAAAGCATCTTTTAAACTGCATTTACTACAAGGCAGATGCTTAATGCATATAAATAAAGTGGTTTTCCCCTTTTGCTGATAACAGTGATGAGGTCATTAAACCTGCAGAGAAAAATAAATTTCCTTCCAAGGGCAGAGCCAGTTTAAATCTTCATAAAATTCAACTGGCAAGAAGTTGGTGCTTATAAACTCTGTTCCCAATATTTTACTGATCAGTGTAGGTGTTTGAGTGGTGGCTTTTCCCTGCCAGCACAGTGAAGTTATAACCCTGGCAAGTTTTAAATATTAAACACATTTTGGAGATTTATTTGCACAGGGAAATCCTAATTGTGTCAGCCCATACAGGTAAATTTCTTTATTGGTAATTTTTACAAGCTGTACAGAGAGGTCAATATGCCAATAGAGACTCTTTGAGAAATGAAAGAAGAGAACTGGCTATGTTCATTTCAGTAAATACTATATTGTGCATATATTCACATTCTAATTTATAATAAAAATTTAGATTAAAAATTTGGAAAAGAGAACCACTGGGCCATAAACAAGAATGCTATGTCTTGGTCTACTTTTGTGGCAAAAGTCAAAATCCATAGATGAGAAAACAGAGCTTGACACAAAGTATTTATTGGACTATAATTTTCAGAATCCACCTCCCAGGATTCTGGGAACTATAGTATAAAAACTAACTTCCAAGCTCTGTGGGAAAATATATGAGCAGTTTAAGAACACTGCATGTGAAGGTACACTTCATTTTTAATTTTTTTTATCTTTATTAAACAATATATTAAAACAATAATCATCATAAAATTATTCAAAAAAAATCTTACTATTGACATCCTATTGTTTCTTCTTTTTCTTATTTCTTGTCCTTTCAAGGAGTTTATCACATTCCCTTTTTTGCCCAATCTGGGCACAGGTGGGGACGTGCATGAATGATAACACACATTTTATGGAACTCAAAAGAGTTGGCAAGCTGTCGCCGTGCTGTGGCCTGACCACCACCCATCCCCAAGCTGCACTGAACCAACCAAATGTTCAAATGGCTGAGCAAAATCGGCTGGCTCACTGCGGCTTGGGGATGGGTGATAGTCAGGCGATGGCATGGTGACAGCTTGCCGACTGTTTCGAGTGTGATACAATCTGTTTCCCCTCTTTCACACGTGTCCCCAGCCTGTGCCCAGATTAGGCAAAAATGGGAATGCGATAAACTCCCAAGTCTATCTGTCTTCTACATGTTTTCCTCTTTCTTCTTCTTGGTTCCCATGCCATTGATTTCATATTACCCTATATCTTATTTTGACAATTATCCTATATATACACACACACACACACACACATATACAAATATATATACCTACATACAAATACACACACACACATATATGAATTTATTGAAAAAAGAGTTTCTGTTCTACTTTTAGTATAATACTTTATTACCCCTCTTCTTTTTTGTTAATCGATCATTACTCATTGGTTCATGTCTATAAAAAGCTTCATTCACTGAAGTTCATCTGGGAATCGAGTCCTTCCATCTTTTCTTAACAATCCTCCAAACTCTTAATAGCACACATTTTATTAGTTTATTGTTAAAGTCTTTATAGACCAAGTCTTTTTTTATATATGAGATAGGCATGCCACCCAAATCTATTTTCAAATTCTTCTAGCTGTAACAAGGCTTTCTTTTTAATCTTAATCAAATCCAGTATCCAATACAAACTACAGGTGTAATAGTAAAGTTTTAGATTTGGTAATGCCTCTCTCCTCTCACTTTCCTCTTTTGAACCCAGCTTACTTCACTTGCTGCAAAGTGTTCAGTCAGTGGACCCAGCAAGGGGTAAGTGGGGGAAGAAAAACAAGGTATAAATTTAGGATATCTCTGGAGAAAGACTGGATATTAATTAATGAAGTAAAAGAAAGAAGAAAAATAGACAAAACAGACAAATGCTATTTAAGGGCATATTGCCTTGCTAGAGTTACACTGGAAGAGCATCAGGACCTAGCGGATTTGGCAATGATGCTCTTCCCTTTCCACTATAGCTAGCCATGCAGCCCAAAACCTGTTCCAGAGAGCTGTGAGAGCTCTGGGGAGAAAGCTCTGAGGGCTGTAGGAGGCAAGAGATTTCCATCATAGAAGCATAGAGTTGGAAGAGACCACAAGGGCATCTAGTCCAACCCCTGCAAGACACAATCTAAGTACTGACAGATGGTCATCTAGTCTCTGGTTAAAAATCTTCAAAGAAGGAGATTCCACCACTCTCCGAGGCAGCATATTCCACTGTCGAACAGCTGCGGCTGTCAAGAAGTTCTTCCTAATGTTTAAGTAGCATCTGTTTTCCTGTAGTTTGGATTCATTGATCCATCTCCTATTTTCTGGAGCAGCAGAAAACAAGCTTGATTCATTTTCAATATGACATCCCTTGAAGTATTTAAACATGGCTCTTTTATCACCTCCTAGCCTTCTTTTCCCCAGGCTAAACATACTCAGCTCTCTTCATAGGGCATGACTTCCAAACTCCAGTAGTACTACAGTGTCAACATAACAGTGAACCAACCCAATTGATTCAAAAGCCTAACTCCAATGTTGTATAAAGAGGTCAGGGGAAAAAAAGAAAAAGAAGATTGAGAGAGAACAAGATCAAACATGACAACAATCATGACATCTTTTAGAATCCAGACCAAAAAGAGAGAGAGAAAGAGAGAGAGAGAGAAACACCAAAATCAATGCAGCTTGTGCCTCTCTGTTGGCCTAAAATATTTAAGCCAGATGTACAAATATGTCCAGTCAAAATAATTTAAGAACAATCAATTTAGTTTAACAACTATATTTTCTACCTCATTAAGAGCAGATTGTTACATTCATGCTGTCACTCTTTCAGTCACAATACCATTGGAAAAAATGTGATGCTCTCAGACAACACATAAAAGTAAATGAATCACATGTCTGATAGCAGACACTTTTGTATAATTGATTTACATCAGGCAAAGTTATATTATTTTGTTTGTTCCCTAGTGAAGGAGGAAAAACATATGAAGAAAATGAAGATTTTAATTAAGCAACATATCATATCTAATGTTAGCCATATTTTAAAAGATGAGTGGAAGGTAGGCTGAGTTAAACTGTCAGATCTGCTGGAAGCCCCTGAGTGTTGCAGTCCAAAGGTTAAATGTATAAGTACTAATTAGAGTAGATGAGAACTTTCCATCCTTATGTAAATGTAAGTCAAGTTATGGGACCTTTTACATGACACAATTATAATGCTATGATTCCACTTTAATTTGCAACATCCTGTGGGATCCTGGGATTGGATTAGGAAGACATATTTAGAATTCACAGCCAGAGGACTTTAACACCTCATTCAAGTTTTTTCTGACTTATGGTGGAACTATTATAGGAGTTTTGGGGAGGGATAATTTGTTCAAAGGGGGGGTTGTCATTGGCCTCATCTATTGCTGAGAGAAGGTCATCTAGTGAGTTTCCACAGCTAAGCAGGGATTTATACCCTGGTCTCTCAGACTCTTAGTCCAACACTCATACCACTATACCACCCTGGCTCTCTCTAGTACTTCACATAACTACAAACCCCAGGATTCAACAGGATGTTGCTATAGCCATTAAAATGCTATCAGAGTGCCATAACTATGTAGTGTGAAAGGGCTTGAGTCAAAACATATGTATATCCCATAGATTTAGTGGATCATTGAGGTTAATGACTGGATTTATTCACAGCACCAAACTAAACTTTCCAAATTGTGGTTAAAAGAGATAATCTACATATGATATCCCAATGTACAGCAGGGTGCTAAGCATATTTATTGAGAAATAAGAAAGAGCCAGCATGGTAAAATGGTTAGAGTGTTGGACTGGGGCTGGGAAGAGCTGAGAGTCAACATTGCCATTTGATAAGGAACTTTTCAAGGTGACCTTAAGCCAGTCATTCTCTGTCCACTTATTTTTTGTTCCATTGTATTTTATGAGGAATATGACAAATCCTGTATAAAAGTGGTTGCTATTTTATTGCTTTTGAGTAATGCTATTGTTTATAGGTTTTTGTGGGTTTTTCAAGCTGTGAGGCCATGTTCTATCTAGAAGAATGTATTCCCAACATTTTGCCTTCATCTGTGACTGACATCTTCAGAGAATAAAGGGCATGGTTTATGGTATTGTTTATGCTTCACAGAATTGATGAAATTGGATACAAGCACGATATCAATAAAAGTACATTGTTATGAACATATAAGAGGGTTTGGGTGATAAAGCCAATGGGATTTGTAGCATCTGCACAAACAAAGATAATGGCCTGGCTGAGTAATGAACATATGTGTGGGGGAGGATAGCCGTACTAATATTCACCAAGGCCAGTTGCACCAGCACAAAAATGACACCGTACACCTCCGTATGGGTGATAAATTGGCCACAACTTTATTTATCTGTACAGGGTCATAAACAAGTTCATTAACAATTCTGAATTAACCATAATTTACCCTGTTCATGACACATGTGTCCATGTACATAAGAAATTTGCTGACAAGGTAAATCAAGCTCTTTACAACATGTGTCAATAACAGCAAGTTCCAATTAAATGTACAACCAAATAAATCATCTCCCCCCAACCGGAAATGACGTCATAGCTGATCCCCATGACGTAACCTATCTATGATGTCCTCAACTTATTTGGTGGTGTCATAGGAAAATTTTAACCCAACTAACGCATACTCTTCATCCTGATTAAATTGATCCAAATTTGGTAATTCCGATTAACTGAATTATCCCCCGAGGGGGATCCCTGCCCACCACAGGAGGGGGCCAGCCTAGCTTGGCATCCCCT
>CM034701.1:366148945-366168897 GCA_020142125.1 Phrynosoma platyrhinos | reverse complement strand
AATTGAGTCCACTTTAACTGCCCTGGATCAGTGCTAGGGAATCATGGGCATTGTAGTTTTTTCTGAGACATTGAGGCTTCTCTGCCAGAGAGCTCTATTGCCACAATAAACTACAGTTCCCATGATTCCCTAGCACTGAATCAGGGCAGTTAAAGTGGACTCAATTTGCACTATTTCTGGCAGTCTGCAAAGGCCCTAAGTGTCCAGGTTTCACCCAGTTGTTATGTACACTTGTTGTTTTAACAGAGCAAGTACAATTGCGACAAAAAAAAAAAAAAATCCCAGTAAAAATGCTGAGAAGCAGTAGTGACCATATTCTGCTTGTCTCTAAGGCTGTATCTGCAGTGCAGAAATAATTCAGTTTGACACTACTTTAACAGTCATGGCTCAATGCTATGAAATTCTGGAAATTGTAGTTTTGTGAGACATTTAGCCTTCTCTGTTAGTGTTCTGGTTGCACAACAAACTACAGTTGCCAGAATTCCATAGTACTGAGCCATGGCAGTTGAAGTGGTGTCAAACTGAAGTATTTCTGCACTTCAAATATATCCTTAGTTGGCCTTGGGGGAATGGGGAGCAATGCTGGAACTGGCATTGGATTCAGGAAATACAAGACATATAAAGTTAACCCTAACCATTAATCTCAGTATATTGGAACTCCCAAATGCTCATAGGTGAGAAAATACCCAAGATCTCACTCAATATATTGGTTTCTCCACCTGGATGAGACAACTTGCACTTTGATGGTTTTAGCTCTTCTTTTATACACTGGCTCATTTTAGCTCTTAGAAAACAGCAACCCTGTATTTGTCAGCATACAAAGGAATCTTGTCGCATCCTTGAGACTAATTTGGAGAAAGAAGTTTGTAGCATAAGGTTTTGTAGACTCTTTTACCAGCTTTATGGACAGACATTTATACCAACAAGTGTGGATGGGAGGAAGCGTGAATAAAAACAGTAATGCAAAATGTGGTTATCCTGATATGGTAATAAGTTACTTTTCAACAATTGTTGTGAAAGATAATTAGGGGGAAAGGATGTCAGACAGGATCTACATCAAGGCAAGATGAGTAGCTAAACATGAACAATGAAGGAAGTTGAAAAGGCCTCAGGACCAGAAAAGTGATCTAATAAAATAGGCACAAGAATCTGCATGAGACCGGGATGCAAAGAGGTTATGTCTGTTATATTCAGGAGAGCCAGTGTGGTGTAGTGGCCTTAGTACTAGACTAGCACTCTAGGAGATCAGAGTTCGAATCCCAGGTGGAGTACAGAAACCCTTTGGATGATCCTGGGGAAGTCACACTCTCTCAGCTTCAGAGGAAGGCAGCGGAAATCCTCCTCTGAACAAATCTTGCCAAGAAAACCTCAAGTTATGATCACCTTAGGGACACCATAACTCAGAAATGGCTTGAAGGCACACAACAACACCAACAAAATGTGCCAGGAAAGTTTGTTGATACAGCATAACCCAATCCAACCATTTTGTATCTATTTGTTCTCTATTTTTGTATTTCTATCTTTGTCTTTATAGTCTATCTGGATAGCTTTGTATTATATTTGCATTTTTTGTCATGTTGGCTTTTGTGTTTCAACTTTTTGATCATTAGTATTTTGTTTTAGATCTTTATGTTATATTGCATTCTTTTTTCATTGCATAACACCTTGCTTTGTAGCTGCCTTAGAAATGCATCAATAATACAACAATAAATGCAACAATAATACTCAGTAATAAACATACCTAAAATTGATGCAGCAGTTACATGCTGGAATACGTGTAAATCCTATCTACCTTTTGCCCTTCCCTGGTTTGTGCTCCTGTATGACATTGGCAGCCACCCTCCAGTTCTCACTTTCATAACACTAAAATGTTATTAAAAGCCGTACCCAGAACTGCTGAACAAATTGATTCCAGCATGTAGCTGCCTCACAGGGATAGGGACACAAATAGATTGAGCTTGATAGGGGTCACAGGTGCTGGAATGTGAGGTCACAGATAGCTTTAATCGCCTTTACTAAGCATACACAGTTAGAAACAACATGTTCTCTCTTCTTATAAGCCATCTCCAGCCGTGTGGAAACAGGTTTATTACAGTAATTTCAGCCAATCCTTAAAATGAAAAGCTGGCATGTTTTAAAACATCTTATCTACAGGCCCAGGATGTAATGCTAACATCTCTCACAAAAGCAATTATATTAAATCCTTATAGAACATGAGTTTACATTTAGAAAGACGTCACTGGAAAGATACAGCAAAGCCCTTTTATACTGAGTTTCAAGTGATGATTACAAAAGAATTATACAATGCCAAGCATGGTTGTTTTCCACTATCCCCGAGAAAGTTTGGTCTAGTAAACAGAAAGAATCATGATAATCATGCGCTTACTGGTTCAATGGCAAGGGTGATAACACCAAGGGCTTATGGCAATCCACTGATGTTTACAGCACAGAGAATAACATTGGATGCGCTTCAGTCTGGCAGTGAATCAAGCTAAAAGCCTGGTGCAGATCAAATGCATTGTATCAGTATCACATTGCATGGCATGTATGAAAATCCATTAAAACCAAGCTGAAACATAAATAAATGATAAAGAGCAAATAGCAAATAAATAAACAATGGTAGTGCTTCCTTGGATCCTCTCCTCACAATTCTTTTGTAGTTCATCTGGCAGTTGACCACCTTCTCTTCCACACAACCTTTGGTTAATGGTTGTATTTTGCCATTTGTATTATAATATACTATTAAACATGTTCAGTTTGCTATTCATTGATATCATAATTGTGGTGATGTGGCATGGGGCTGGATCCAGATATGGGCTGTGGGGCTAACATGGCCCTTTATTTAGCCTTTTTATGGGGGTCCACTTAAAGGGTTTTGGGATGCATGCTATTATGGGTAACCAAGCTCATGAGCAGGGCTGTTAGACAGATGGCAGGCAACCACACAGTGGCTTTGCACCTATATGGATCCATTCATGTCATTCCAGCTGAATCTTCAGCCAGTGGACTGGAATTTAGGTGTACTGGTTGATAGGCAGCTCATCTGATCACTGCATCTTTGTCTCATGCCAGGCCAATGCTATACAGCTGTTATTAACATTATGGCCATTTAGTCAGGCAGCATCAATGCTTGGGGCTGTCATTTGAAGTTCCCACCATTCCTCAGAGTAACCTTACACAAGGATATTGCGGTAAGTTACAATCAGAGCTTTGAAATGTTACTTTAGTGGACTGCAACTCTCAGAATCTAGTTGTTGTTCAAAAAATGAAGATATTCCAAGCCCTGGTTACAGTGGCAGGTAAAGCAGACTGTTGGTGCCTTCTGGGGAACCTGGCTGGAAATAAATAAATCAAAGTGGAGGCATCAGTGGTGAGTTATAAAATGTCCAAGTGTGCCAGTGGTAACACCAATAGTTACTCAGGGACAAGCTCTGTCATTACCAGCCAACCTGCCAGCCATTAGAAGGGATGTGTGAGAATCATTTCAATTCATTTTTTTAAAATAAGAATTTACCAAAATTTACAATTTTCTTCATATTTGAAATGGGGAAAATTGAGATTTTTTTAAAATGAAAGCAAAATTCAAATATGGGAGAAATCAATACTTGTAGATTTTCCCCTCCAAGCACAGGCCTTTCAGTGCTTCATTAGTCTAGGTTTGAATCCCTGTATTAGCACTGAATTAGGATTGCCAGCTCTTATTTTTTAGAAGTTAATATTTAACATATGGCAGGTAGGCACAACATGCCCCCCCCCCCATATGGGAACAGGTGTTCCTACTGAATTTGGATGGTACTGAAAATTTTTTGTTCCAGTTTGTTTTTGAGGAGTTACCAAAATTCACATGTACCATATTCAAGATGTAAACAGTGATAGGAATATTAGTGAAAAAGTGTCTTTACATGTCATTCATACTGAAAAGCTTTTCATCTTTTCAGCCTTCTCAGGGTGCATCTATGCTGTAGAAATAATGCAGTTTGGCACCACTTTAAGTGATTTAGCTCCATCCTATGCAGGGTGACCTGTCATCCTCCTTTTTCAGGGCATGTCCTACATTTGATCCTTCTGTCCAGGAGGAATTCCAAAAATGTCTGCTATTCTGAACATGATTAAGGAACCCCTTAAGTAACTCTACATTTGCTGTTTCCATTTGAGAAATGTGTCCACTTGGTGGACTGTCCTTGCTGCAAGTAGAGGAATAGGATGGGTCCTTCTAAAGTTCTTTTTGACTAGAAGCAGCAGCAGACAAGACTTGCCTCCAAAACTCCAGACATGTTTGTTTCTTTTAGGGGAAAAGGACAGCAAACATGTTAGGCAATGGGCTGCTTGAGTGCACAACACTAATGTTGAAAGCATTTTTTCCCTTAATTTCAGCATGTTGGCCAAATGAAAGGAATAACTTCTGGGCACCACAATTCAAAAAGGAGTGTGCCCAAAGGGGGGCAACTAAAGGGGGGCGTGCCCAAAGGGGGATTCAAACCTTGACTAATGAAGCACTGAAAGAGCGTGCCCAAAGGGGGGCAACTAAAATGGTGAAGGGTCTGGAAATCAAGCCCTGTGAGGAACAACTTAGGGAGCTGGGGATGTTTAGCCTGGAGAAGAGAAGGCTGAGAGGTGATATGATAGCCGTGTTTAAATATTTGAAGGGATGTCATATTGAGGAGGCAACAAGCTTGTTTTCTGCTGCTCCAGAGACTAGGACCTGGAATAATGGGTGCAAGCTCCAGGAAAAGAGATTCCACCTCAATATTAGAAGGAAAATTTCTTGATGATAAAGGCTGTTCGACAATGGAACACACTCCCTCGGAGTGTGGTAGAGTCTCCTTCCTTGGAGGTCTTTAAGCAGAGGCTGGATGGTCATCTGTCAGGGGATGCTTTGATTGGGAGTTCCTGCATGGCAGGGGGTTGGACTGGATGGCCCTTGTGGTCTCTTCCAACTCTATGATTCTATGAAATGTAGATTCAGTCTCCATTTTGTTGTACAATTTTTGTACAATTATATAAATTGTAAAGTACAATTTTAAATATTTGCATTGCTCAGGGTTCTATAAGTATATTGCAAATATATTGCATTTTAACAAAGGTAAGCTTCAGAAAAATATAGTTAACTACATAATAAAATACAGCATATGATATTTAGCTGTAAATAAACCATATGAAATGAATTTATATTTATATTAGTGTTTCTAGCTTTGCTTTTCTTTTAATGGTCTACAGTTTTCCTGAATGTCCTACATTTTGCAATGCCTTCTGCTCCTTTGTGGTTATGACATCTCGCCATCCTGATCCTATGGAATTCTGGGATTGTAGTTTTACAAGATCATTGGCCTTGTAAAAGTGCTGGTGTCTCACAAGGCTGCAGATCCCAGGATTCTATAGGATGGAGCCACAGTAATTAAAGTGGTGTCAAAGTGCATTATTTCTACAATGTAGATGCACCTTCAGTGACTGCTCCTGTCTTTTGGAACTCCCTCCTGTGAGAGGCTAAGCTGCCCCCTCTCCATGCTCTCCTTTTGGTAGCAGGCAAAAACTGTTTTTTTACGCAGGCTTTTAATATGTAACCCAGGAGGATTCTTATTAGGGTGTTTTTTTTTTGTATACTTTTAATCAGTGCTCAAACTACTACACCACATTGGTGTAGTGAAAAAGTAGTTTGCACTCAGTTAACTCAGCATGAGGAAGAAGAGAGGAGAGGAGAGGGCAGAATCTTGCCCTTTCAGTAGACTCAGGCAAAAGCAAACTCCTGCAGCAGCTCTTTCTTGAACAGATTCTGATGTTGCTTGGCCACATGTGTCTTCATTATCAGCTGAGAAATTTTGAAGGGTATGGCTTCCTCTTTCCTCTTCTTACCATGGTGCTTCCATTGTAGCCTGTCTACCCATCAGGTCTGAGTAACTTAGCCAAAGGATCAGGGTTAGAACTTCAAACCTAGGATGTTATCACATGGGGAGTTGCGGGGAGAAAGTGGAAATAAACGGGACGAGCAGAAGACTTTAATTTACGGGATTTGTCCCGTTCCGTCTCATCTGATAACTAAATTTGAATTTAAAAGGGGGTTAATTCAAACAAAAACCTGATCTTTTCAAATCCTCAAAAATCCTGAAAATGAAAAGATCAGGTTTTCGTTCGAATTAACCCCCTTTTAAATTCAAATTTAGTTATCAGACAAGGCGGAACGGGACGAATCCCATATATTAAAGACTTCCGCTCGTGCCCGTTTATTTCCACTTTCTCCCTGTGACTCCCCGTGTGATAACGTCCCTAGTCATATCAAGTTGGGCCCAAAGGCCTAGAGACAAAATAAAATAACGGTGGTGACCTCAGAAGGCATTATAATAATTCAGAAGAGAAACAAAAATACAGCAAAAAGGAAAAGTGTTAGTAGATCAGTTGCCATTGAGAGAAATACCAAGAACACTCAGAAGTGAAGGCAGATGTGTTGAATCAGAATTGAAATCACAGCTGGCCCTGGACCTGTGAGCTGTTCTGCTTTGGAAATTACAGCAATCCTGCTTTTGTGCTATAAAAGAAATGCCTAAGGTCAAGGTCACTCTTAAGCCTTTCATGCAGATGGGAAGGTCTCTTGACACAGAAAACTGAAGGCTTAATTTTGCCATGCCATTTCTTTAGGGAGGAAAGGAGGAGATTAAGTTTTGATTAATAACCTAACTCTTTGAAGAACCAGTGTTTTTTCTGGGGGGGGGGGGAAGGGGGAGTGCTATCTAAGACTTTTCTGGACAAGGGTACTGTATGCATTACATCCACAACATGGCACACGAACTGTCACATTTATTCCTCCCACACACATCCACAGATGCCTTCTTTAGTGAAAAGAGAACAAACAAAACTTTGAATTGTCTCTGTGGCCAGAACCCTGGAAGGGCACAGCATGAAGGAAAATGTGTATCTATGCTACACCATTACTGAAGTTTGATACCACTGTGATTGATGTTGTTCCATTCTCTGGAATCCTGGGATTGTTATTTGGTGGAATACATTCAGTTTTGTTCTTGGAGGGTTCTATTCCTCTCTCTCACGAATTGCCACATTATAACTTTCAGGCAGAGCATTCTATGTATCTCACTAAACTACAGATCCCAGGTTTCTATAGGACAGAGTCATGGCAATGAAAGTAGATACTGCTATAATTTGTGTAGTGCAGATATGTGAAAAGTCTCCCTCACAGAGGCAACACAGCTTTTTGTGACAAATGATGTTTAAATGGCAGGCCTCTTTCATCTTCTCTTGAAGCATTCTTATTTATGATCTGGACACAACAAAGATGTCATTTAATCTCCTTCTAAGTCTTCTTGTTTCTATGGCCAAAATCAATGGCATTGTCAGAGTTGGTATCACCTGGTGCGGGTGCCTGGAAAGGGCTTCTGGGGGACAGAATTCACTTCCCCTCCTTTTCTGCCACATCTATTCTTTTTTAAATAAGTTCTACCCTTCAACTGTAACATTCCAATCATGAGAGTCATCCTACTAGATATCTGTTATATGTATAAAATCATATTTACCTTCCTGCACTAGAACTTCTTTTTTACGTTCCAAACTGCATTTGTGTATAAACATTTGGAAATTTGTTTGTTCTCAGCTATTAATTTACTGTCAGTTTTTTCTCTTGATCCCATTCTCTTCCCCAGCTTCTCCTCTAGAGTTCACATCCTTGTGTCTAGAGCCTGCATTTGAGCTGATTATTGATCTATGCCTCATGGATTGTTTAGTTTAAAGACCTCTTGATCGCACTTGAGATGCTACTACAAAATACATTCTTCCCAGTCTTCCCAATTTTGTGAAATTCAGCCCATCTCAGTCAGGACCCTCTGACCAGTGGCCTTCTATCACCTCTGTATTTGCCAGCCCAGTGGGCAATACACGTAAGCCATTGGCTGATATCTTACATTATGAAGATGGAGTTTACCTCATCTTGTCATCTCATCACCATACCCACATGATCTTGTATTTCAATTGACATTCTCACACACAGCCTGCTTATATAAGGCTGTCCCTGGATTCTCCACTCCACCTCATGCATCTGAGGAAGTTGGCTCAAGTCTATGAAAGCTCATCCTACCAGCTTCTTTCATCCAGTTAATGTCAAAGGTGCTATAAGATCCCTTTGTGTACTATTTTAACATGGCTATATCTTTGAATTCTATCACCATGAAAGTAAGATGCTAGCTTACTTACAAGCTAACTGATGAAGCACACAACTCTGAGGAAACCCTGTTGTGAAAGAAAAACATAAGCACAGACAATATACATCCTACTTAATGTCTAGTTTGACCCTACATATGACATACAGTTAGGTTTTAGTTAAATGTAAACCTTTCAGCACTCAGTATAAAACCTTGCCATTACAAGAACAACCAGTTGGGTTTTTTTTTGGTTTTTTTTTTTTTTTTTTGTATAATAAGACTGGAACTTGTGTAGCAACTATCCAGCACAATTGCTTCTAGACAGAAGCATTCTATGATAGAAGAGAAAACCATTATCCAACTGTTAAAATCTATGTATCTTGACTTCTTGAGGCAAATCACACCAGGAGCAAGGGACTTCATTACTAGCATTGAATAGTATCCAGGAAGAGAAATATCTGCAAATAAAACAACTAAACTGAGAAGAGTTTAGGCTTATCTAGAGATAACCCAAGCAGTGTCAAAGTAATTATTCTCCCCTATAAAATAAGAGAGAATGTGCTTTGAAGACTTTTTGGTTGCATCTCATGCACACCAGTCCTCAATTAATCTCAGTGGGACTTCATTCTGGGTTTCCTTGAACAGGACTGTAATTTATATGCCCATAAAATTACTACCAAAGCCAATGGGGGTTGATTCAGGCCTATATTTATAATTCATTTCCATTTATAATTCATTTTAACTATGTAAAGTAGTAGTATACACTATTTCAACATAATATAAATTAAGGAGTGCAATATATAACACATTTGAAATATATCTAAATGCTTTGAGCACTATCTCTGTTTCAAGAGGAATCATTATTTTTATTGGCATCCCATTGCACTTTGACCTCAATCATACAACTATGTAACTGCACTTAAAGATTGAATTCCATCAAAATTCATTAAAGGCATTTGAAGGTGCCATTAGATCCCCCCCCCCCCGCCTTTCCATTATATACGTTATTTTTATGGACTTTCTAAATGCCTATTCGGGTCTTGGGTTCAGATTTTTAAAAGCAAATCCTAGATTCTATTTCCCCTCCTTTTTATAATTGGGCTGAAATGTGGAGTTATTTAAAGTACTTTTTTCACACAAGTACATGCATGCAGACATATGGTATGCCTGGCTCAGTTGAAAAGGTTGATTTTTTTTTTTTAAATAACTGATGCTTTAAGAATAAAATAGAGAACTTTGCTGAAGTGGGCTATATGAGTGGATCTAACCCAGCATCCTATCTCCAGCAGTGAAACCCAATTGTTAGTGAAATGTGCACATAGGTGTACCTTATGCACATGTCTTTTTTTGGAAAGTGTACAAAGTGCAATGCTGTAGCCCTTTGTGCATCATTTGTCACCCCTGGCCTCACAGCTGCCAAGCTCCAGAAGGGGCTGCTTCTACATATGGTGTGAAGGAAAAGAAAAGGAGAGGTAGTTCTGATATAGCTCTGAGGGGAAGGGATAGGAGGGTTCACTCCATCTGTGCATTTCCTCCTCCCCACCCACCCCTGCCAAGATCAACCAATTCTTCATCTGATTTGCCTGATCATTCCCTCTTCCCTCTGCTGGCAGCAACACCCCTGGACTTGACAGCTGTAGAGGGCAGGAGGTTTTTATATAGGGCACAAAGGTCTAGAGACTAGCCCCTTGCTGTTGTTGTAGTTGCTGTTTGTTGTGTGCATTAAAGTCATTCCTATCTATCACAGGGTTTTTCTAGAAAGGTTTGTTTGGGGGGGGGGGTGTCATTGCCTTCTCCTGAGGCTGAGAGACTGTTACTTGCCACCATCTGAAAAAAGACACATGGGGGGAGGTAGACATGGAATTGTGTGGGCAGAGCATTACACTCTGCCTACTTGATGTGGAATCATGGCCTGTATTGTTTAAGTTCTGTTCCGCTTTCTTCACTTACAAACTGTAAAATGTTATAGCAAACAATAATCACAAAAGTAAATTAAAATATAAGATACATATAACATGCAATACAATTAATATAGCAGCAGCAAATTATACCAGTCTAGACAGCAAAGATAAATGAAGGAGAACAATTTGATATTCTATGGGATGTCAAGGCTGAAATAAGAAAATCCATTGGAAAGCAATCAAAGGAGGGACCAAATTAACATCTCAGTGTCTAGGGATTTTAGAAGCTGTAGTCCAAAAAAGTAACTTTTTCAACCTCGGCTCTTGTGTCTTGTAGGTTGCTTACCAAAAAATTGGACTGGAAATATACTGTGAAAATGAGTGCATTCATAAAACAAGCAAAAGACTGTAATGTCACATTATGGCTCATTAGTGGTGACATGGATTTGTTTTGTTTTTTCAAGATACGATTTAAAGGCCAATTCTGCCTCCTATCAACTGTATGTCTGGCATATTAAAGCATTTCATTTGAACCAGATTGTAGTTTTGGGAAGGAAGGAAGGAAGAAAGAGAGAGATTCACCCCAACAAAAATTGTGTAAATAGCAAAGACGTGTTGATTCAGTTTTGGCTTTAGCTTTATAATAATGGCTGTTAGGAATGAGAAACATCCAAAATTGTTGATAAAACGTTTCTCTCTTTGGCATAATAGAATTAGTGGTGCTTACAAAACAGAGGCAGATTACCTTTTTGTCATATGGCTCGTATATAGGCTGACCTCTAGTGGCAGCAATGCTAAATTTTAGCATAAATTGGTTGAGGAGGATTGCATGCTTAAGGATGATTGAAGAGTGATACAGCATTTCCTTGTGCCACCCCAGCAGGTTTGTTGTTCAAAGGAGAGAGGCAAACTCTGCCCAACTGACAAACTGTTTTCCATGCCTGAGAAGTGTGTCAACCCTTGTGGTTTCACTTTTAAAGGCATCTCTAATTTTGCACATATATAGATTGCTTCATCCATCACAAGAGAGATCACAAATATTGTAAAAACAGTTTTGAAATTACACTGGGAATTGCAGGGGTAGTGCAACTATGTTGGTGATATTATGATATCAGCCAAAAGATTTTCTTTATAGCCAGCCTTCACTTGGTTTTCTATAATTTAATTTTGGTCACTCTTCTAGAAATGTACAGCACAATCATGTTGACTCAGAAATAAATCAGTGGAGTTTATTCCTGGAAAAGTCCAGGGGTGGCATGTTTGTACTGAACAGTAGGTTTAGAAATTTTGACCAGAAATTGTAACAGAACAGAACTAAATGTGCAGTGTGCAATGATGCAAAATGTACATTGGTACACACCGTGTGCAATGCACAATGCACAATGATGTGAAATATAGAAAGATGCACACTACCTTCAGTTTTGTAATTTCAGCTGAATGTGTCTGTTATGTTATTGTTGTTGTTAACAAGTTGACCTTGATGCATAGTGGCTCTGTGTATGAGACATCTAAAAGACCTTTGTCCTCTACTGCTCTGCTCAGGTCTGGCAAATTCAGGCTCTCTGATTGAGTCTATCCATCTGGGGTGCAGTCTTCCTCTCTTTCTATTACCCTCTGACATTCCCAGCATTATTTTATTTTCTAATGATTCATGCCTTCTCATGATGTGGCCAAAGTACAAAAGCCTCAGTTTGATCATTTCTTTGTCTTCCAGGGAGATTTCAGGCATGATGTGTTCAAGTACTCATTCTTTGTCTCTTGGCTGTCCATGGTATCCTCAGCACTCTTCTTCAGCACTCCATCTCAAATTAGTTGATTTTTTTTTCTTATAGGCTTTCTTCACTCTCCAGTTCTCACATCCATACATGGTGATGGAGAATATGGTGACTTGGATGATTTATAACTTTGGTGCTCAGTTGTATATTTTATTCTTTTGGATGTTTTCTAGTTCCTTCATTATCTAGGTTGAATTTATGGAAATCCTCCATGATCATTATTTTTGTTTTCTTTTGTTTAGCTTTAAGCCTGTATGTTAATGCTTTAGTCCAAAATGTCCAGCTGCTTGTATATGGGAACATATGCACACTTAAGACACTAACAGGGTTCCAGCCAATATACAATACAGTCCTCTCTTAAGATTCAAAGTGTACATAAGTGTACTATGCAAAGTCAAAGTCTGCACATAAATGTACTATGCAAACTGGTGCACATTTTCACACATTCACACTGATGGTTAATTGTCTCACATTCCAGCATAAATTCATATCTGCTGAAAATGTAGAGCCATCCAAATGTATGCGAGGCAATAATACACATTTCTGTGGATTTTGGTGGCTACTCTGGTAAAACCTGTGGACCCTTTTCCCACAGGGTTTCAGTAGTTTTTTTTCCAAAAGTCCAAACTCCTGTGGATCACATGTGACCCAAACACATTCTATTAAACTGGAATGAGGAATATTTTAAATGTGTAAACTAGCCCTAAGTGTAGATTCAAAGTCAAACTCCACCTGAAAGAACATATATTTGAAAGTCCTTTGTGTGAATGTAGAAGGCTAACAATCCTGATGAAAGGCAAGCGAAAACACTTTCTCCCTTTCCATGGGCCCTTTCCCACAATACAATAATAGTGCCATGATTCTACTTTAACTACCATTGCAACATCCTTTGTATTTCTAGGATTTAAAATATAGGGAAAGGTACTTAGAACTCTCAGCCAAGGAGTTCTGGTGCCCCACCAAACTATAAAACCTAGGATTTCATAGGATACAGCCTTGAAAGTTAAGTGGAATCATAGTGCTATGATGGGCAGTGTGAACGGGCCCCATGACATGCATTTCAAAGTGGCATAAGTAAGACCATATGATGATAATACCATATGCCATCCTTCAAATTTTAATAAGCCCTTGTGTTTATCTTGGTATCATATCATGAATGTAGAATTCACACTGTTCAAGGGAAGCCAGAGAGAACACAAAGCAAAAAACTCCCCCTGCACTAGATTCTCTTCATTTTCTGAAATGAATACTGAAATGAATTCAAAAATACAGTAGTACAATAAGTTTTTGAACAGTAATTCTAAGCTATGCTTCCAACACAACATTAAGCTTTGGAATTAAATTTACATGTAGAGAGGTTACTTGTTTGGAGGTCATGTCTCAGATTCCCCTGACCGAGGAAGTCTGGGAGGTAAGAGTCCAAAAAAGTAACTTTTCCAAGTTTTTATACTTTTAAGAGGTACCACCACTGCTGCTGCTCTGTTGCAAAGAGAGGAGAGTGATTTGCAAAGTTAAAGCCATCAAGAGTGGCCTTATTTCTGTCCAGGGCTCTCTGCCTACAACCACCCAATCACAGAAGCAGCTTTTCTCCATGATAGACATGGAGTATATTACTAGGGTTGGGTAAGTGGGTGGCCCCATGAATGTGGGATGGTGAATCTACTCTAGATTTGAGTCTAGGGATGGGAATTGTGCAGCCTGTGGTCACATGAGGTGTTGGGGGGGGCTTTAGTACTGCTCTTAGGCCTCCCTACAACTCCCTAGGCCCGGGAGTTCCACCCAATGCAGTGGGAAAAATTGCTTTTCAGCAACTGTTTTCACACTTTTCAAGGCTACCCCATGCTATTTCAGAATACACCATATGCCCAAAAAGTCAGCACCCCAAAGCATTATGTGATAAGAAGTGGCAAGTGGTCTTCTGGGCACAAAATGGTAGTGATGATAGTGTGGCTCTGGTCCACTAGTGCTCTGAGGAGTACCAAATTTGGTAGCCTGGCTCTATGGACTCTGGATGTTAAGGGAGCTATGCAAGGTACAAAGTTCCTTTAAAATTTATATAAATGCAAAGATCAGATTCATCACTCCACCAACATCAGGACAACTGATCTTTGGGATGGCAGGAGAGAGAGTCTTAAATATCACACCTAGATTCATTGGAGAAGAGATAATGTAGTGAAGGGATTCCAAGCTAGAATTTGTGATAGAAAATGAAACTCAGTCTTGAGACATGAGCCAGTTAAGACTCTCAGGACTCACTGTGGTGCTTCCCTCAATTCTAAAGGATCAGCCCTACCACAAAACACAGTGCAGCAGCTTGGGCTGCAGTTCCTCTTGGCATTGTTACAAATGATGGATGTCTTCCTAATTTTGGTGTGTGGGTGTGGGACCCATCTATGGCCCTGAATGTACTCTGACTGCTAGTACCCAGTCACATAGGTGGGGTAGCCATGGGCCCAAGAGCAACAGACCACATACAAAGTAAGAAGAAAAATCAGATAGGTTTGGGAGCTGCAATCAAGGGAACATTCACACCTCTGAGATAGGAAGGCTGGGATAATTTATGAGCAGGATTATTTATTTATTTATTGCTCCTAAGCCAGAGAGGGCTAATTTACAACTTCATTCCCACCTTTGAAGCCCTGTCTCTAATGATCCTTTCCAATGCAGATTTGGCCTTTGATGTATCTTTGTCTCAAGCTATTTAAGCACCCCAAATTTCTTTGTTCAGTGGACTAAATAGAATGCATGGGGACACTTTGTTGCTGTGAAATCTGACTAGTGCTGGCTTGTGCCTGTCCATTCCAGCACTTCCCACAGTTGAGTCCAACAGCAGTGCATCCCACTTGAAGTATCCAGAGAAATCATTCTAGAGTGAGTATCACCAGCATTAGCGGAGCCTCTTACTATTCCAATGCAAATTCTATTTCTCAGCTCTTGTGTGTGTGCTTGCTGTGTTGTGTGATTCCCCCAAATAAAAGTACAATTCATTTAGAGAATTCTGCCTCTGTGGATTCCTATTTCTTGACTCTTGGTATACAGGTGGGAAATGGTCTCTGCAGACTGTTTTCTAGTGCAGTCCTATAATTAATTGAGCTAATAAATTTACCCTAGAAGGACCCATTGCTACAGCATAATGTAGAAACAAAAAATTGTTTGGCCAAGCTTTAGTAGTGTACGTCAGCATAAACAGATGAATGAAAATGAGAGAAAACACAGTGTAAAATTCAGAAAGAGAAATGGATGAAAATAAGAATAAATAATTAACAAAGAATGAACATAAAGGGTAAGAACGAAGGAGAAAGTCGATTAACTAGAAAGAACAGCAAAGGAAAATGGGAAAATATTTGGAAGAACAAAATTTTATTGGTAAATACCGAGAAGACTAGATGGGAAGTTAATATAAAGCAACATTTGGAAGATATAATTGTAAACAGCTATCATATTTCAATGTTTGTTGATTTGTTTATGTTTTGTTTTTATTAATAAAAAAGTATTAAAATAGAGAATGTGGGATTTCTTCCTCTTCCCCACAAACCTCCATGGGGCCACAATGATCTGCTCCAGATAGTTTCCCAGTCCTCCAGTCCAATCTTTAAGTTCAAAGATGGTGAAGTTGGCATCATCTTCTTCCAATCTATCCACAAAATGTGCCAAAATTTTATTGATTAGTTCCAACTAGAATAGACACATTGACTCAATGGCTGAATGGTGAGTTAATATTTACACAAATCCCAGTTCAGTCTACTCTAGGTGGGATTCACCAATAGGTCTAAGACCATCACCACCACCTTCTAATTGCCAAGAAAGATAGTGAGGTCCTCTTTGGATTATCTGCCTTAGGGCCTAAGCAGACTGGCAGCACGGGGCCGCCCTGAGAAGGTGCGCCGCGGGACTGAGGCATCCCCATGCCTCGATCCTGCGGTGCACCTTTGCCGCCCCTGAAAGGAGCGCTAAAATAGCGCTCCTTTCACAAGTCAGCGAAAGTGCTCCGCAAAAGCTTGCGGCACACTTTCGCTGACTTTTCCACTGCAGCGTGTCCAGACGCTGCGGCGGGAGGTTGCCCTCGGAGCACTGGCCGTGCGGAGGGCCGACAGCTCTGAGGGCAACCTCGGGAGGAGGAAGGGGTGCCAAGTGTGCAGCTGCCCCTCCCCTTCCTTGCCTTGAGGATGGCTTTTTAAGCCATCTGCCGAGGAGATACCAAAATAATTTGGCCTCAGGTATTCTGAGCCTTGACTCAGAGGAGAAAGCACCATCTGCTGCTGCATCTCTGTTAACAAAATGATTTGACCCATGTATGACTGCACATAGATTCTGGAGGCTGCAGAAATGCTGGTCTGATTCAGAAGAACTCTGACAGTAAACAGCTTTTTTAAAAGAAAAAAAGTGCAGAAGGTTGAATAAGTTACATTTTGCAATGGTTGGGATAAGAGGGGTAAGGAGGTGGGAGTAACTTGAGCACCATTTGTGACTTAGTGGCTCTAACATTCACTTTAGTAGCTTAACTGGGATATTATTTTCATCAAAACCATCTGTTCCATGATGACACCAAATACCACTTGAAGCTACGAAGCCTAAAAAGCAAGAACTCATCACCCTTTCCATCTTCACAGGATATTTTCTCTTTCAGAGAGCTCAGTCTATAAATCCCACAGTGATGCCAGCAAACCCTGTCCTGTACCTACATAGGAAGCCTGTCAGCATCTCTTTACTTTGCCTGCTAACAAAATGCCATCACTAAAGGTTTTGATTAAAAACATCATTTCGATTTGATAGCATGTGGCTCATGGCTGAACAGAGAACTGGAGCAGCATCTGGGAAACTATGATTAAAAACATAAAAGTGAGAAATGCAGGATGTAAATAAGCTAACCCTCTTGAAGGTGTGTAGCAACCTTTAGAAGTTCAGATATTTTGAAGTTACTGTCAGCAGTAACTTAAAGGTTTGTAACAACCTTCAGAAATTCAGATATTTTAAAGTTACTCTCTTTCTGTCTCTGTCTCTCTGTTCTTTTATTATACTTACATATATGTATATAAACCTACCTTTTGAGCATGGTGGGGTGCATATGTTTTTCCCTTCTTCAACTCAGGGAGCTTCATAGCAGATACGCGACATGAATCTGGTTCTCCCTAGAGCTAGAGCAATGCTCTGATTAAATGTTTTCTGTTGTTGTGTGCCTTTAAGTTGACTCTAAAGTGAATGTATCATGGGGTTTTTTTGGGGGGGGAGGAGGAGGACAGGATTTGTTCATAAAGGGGTTTCCACTGGTTTTCTTTCAGGCTGCGATAGCATTACATGTCCATGATCACCCATCAGGTTTCCATAGGTAAGTATGGATTCAAACTGTGATCTTCCAGAATCTAACCACTATACCATGCTGACTCCCTGAAACAATCATTACAAGGTATGAAATCCTGAAACAGAAAGCCTCAACATTTACCAGAACTGTTGGGCACTCTGGAGTAGCCTTGTGTTAACACAATTTGGGAAACTAGTCCAGTTAGTTTTCTTAGATGCATGTGTTCAGGTTTGTTGTTCTTGTGTGTCTTCAAGTCATTTCTGACTTATGGTGACTCTAAAGTGACCCTGTCATGGGGTTTTCTGGGTCTGAGAGTATGTGACTCACCCAAAGTCACCCAGTGGGTTTCCATAGCCAAGTGGGGAATTGAACCCTGATCTCCAGAGTTGTAGTCCAATGCCCAAAACACTACATCACCCTGACTCTCAGATACATGTTCAGGTATATATTTAAATAAAATTATTAGTCCCAACTAGACTAAAGCATTTGATTTAACCTTTGTATTGACTCACTATTCAATGAGTCTACTTTAGTTAGGACTAACCAACAAGATTCCAGCCCTGGTTTCCAACCTTAGTCATGTGGTGTGAAGATGTTGTTCCCTGAAAGAGAAAACAAAATCAGAAGGGGTTTCTACTTCTCAAGTGGTCTTATTAAAATGAATGAGACATATAGTCCATTTGCACATGGTCAGTCATTGTTCTAATATTGAGCTGCTACTAAATAGCACAATCTGGGTTATAGACACATTGTCATTGGCTATCATCGAAGGTGAACAAATGAGTTGGTTTTTGTGGTTTTTTTGGGCTGTGAGGCCATGTTCTAGAAGGATGTATTTTGCCTGCATCTGTGGCTGGTATCTTCAGAGAATGGTAGCATTGAGGTGTGTGGGGTAATATATATTGTGTGACCCTTGGTCGAGAGGATTAACATGTTCCCTCACACACCTCCATGCCACCATTCTCTGAAGATGCCAGCCACAGATGCAGGTGAAACATCAGAAATACATTATTCTAGAACACAGCTTCACAGCCCGAAAAACCCTCAAAAACCTATGGATGCTGGCTGTGAAAGCCTTTGACTTCATATTGAACATATGAGCAGCACCAGGAAAATATTTCATTTTAAAATAATGTAACCTGTGTATGTAGAAGAATTTAAGAAATTATTTTTCTCTGAAAAGAGGAAGAAACTGAAGAAAAAGGCACACAAGCCCACACAAATGATAAAGACTAAGTGGAAACAGAACAGGCTTACAGTGAACATGCTTTCCAGCTCCAACCACTGCTGTGAAATCCTCAGCACTTTCTATTTAGTGGTCTGTTTATGATGAGGGAGGGGGTGGCTTTTGCAATATTTATTTATTTATTCATTTATCATGTGTTTATTTAACAGATTTATGCACAGCCCTTCAGAAAAAAAAAAACCAAACTCTGATCACATTGGATCCAAAAAGTAGCTTAAAAAGATTTAAGAAAACTCTCAAAGAAAGAGAGAGAGTGGGAGAGAAAGAGAGAGAGACCACTGTCATAAAATGGCCATGGCAGCAACTGTTTTCAGCTTAGAAATTCTTGACTATTTAGTTCCTAAAGCCTTTATGATTGATTGTATTCCATATTTTAATTTGTTAGCCACCTCGATTGCTCTCAAAGGGATACAAATAAATTTATTATTATTATTATTATTATTATTATTATTATTATTATTATTATTATTAGAGGGGGTATACAGTCAGCCCTCTGTATCCATGGATTTTCAAAAAAAATCCATGGACTCAACCAACCATGGCTTGAAAATATTCAAAAATAATATAAATTCCAAACTCAAACCTTGTTTTTACCATTTTAAATATGGGAGAACATTTCACTGTGCCATTGTATTTAATGGAACTTGAGCATCCATGGATTTTGATATTCACTGGAGGTCCTGAGACCAACCTCCAGTGGATATCAAGGGTCCGCTGTAGTTTAAGCATACTTCTTTGTGATAACAGAGAGAAAGCAAGCTATGGCATCCTTGAGCAAGAGTGGTAGTTGTGCATTCCTCCAGATGTTGTGGAACTTCATTTCCCAGCAGCTCAAGCTGGCATAGGTAATGATGATTAATGCTGGGAGTTGCACTTCAACAATATCTGGAGGGCTGCATAATTCACAATCCTGAACTAGAGAGAGAATAAGTTTGGTCAAGATGGCAAAACCTATCTGTGAGTAGAAATGCACAAGCTAGGAAATGCTACAGCAGTTTGCTTTTGCCTGAGCCTACTGGGAAGGACAAGATTCTGTCTCTCCTTTACTCTCCCCTCTGTTGAGTTAAATGAAAGTCAACTACGTTTGAACTTTGAAGTCATTCTGCAGCAACTGAAGTAAGCTGAGGACAAAAGGAGATAAATGGAGGAGAGTCAAACAAGGAAATTGGAAAAAGTGAAAAAGTGGGATGGCAGAGGATTAATTGCGACGATCACTCCCAAATCAGGACAGTGGAAGAATATGAATCTTGTACTTCTGTTTTGTGGGAACTTTCTTCTATTTGTTTCACTAAGTACAAAATAAATAACTAGTCATGTGTGAATCTAGCATCTGGTCATACAATAGCCAGAACTCTGTTGGTGAAATATACTTGCATAAGTTCAGTTACACACATGTACTTTTTGTATACATGTATTGTACTATGGCTACATCACTTCAGGATTGTGCAAGCTTGTGTATCCATTTGAAAGGGCCTAAATCCTGTTGTTAGACCAGACTAGAGTATGGCCATTAAATAAGTTGGATTTACCTATCTGTTTTTCTGGACAGGATATGGAGTGGAGACTGCCATGGTTGCTCTGACCGATGAC
>CM034701.1:366129321-366143078 GCA_020142125.1 Phrynosoma platyrhinos | reverse complement strand
TTTGGATTAGCTCTGCTTCAGACCCCATGTGATAAGGTCCTATGACTGGCCCATTCTCTAGGGTGAGGATTCTGGCTCAGGTAGCAATTATGGGGCCCATGAATGAGCACACTTTTTTTTAAAAAAACAAAAAACAAAAAACAAAATTAAAACTAAACTAAAAATTACATGCTGTTTTTCAGCATGTTTCAAGGTGTGTGTAATCAATTAAATAACTTTAAAAACTATCTAACAATAATTCAATAGCAGAGGGATGGAAATACCATAGAGGAATAGACCCCTGCTTGTAGGAGAATAAATGGAAAAGGGAAGGGCACAATTTAGAAGACAGTACCAGTATTTATTACGGTTGCGTTACGCAGAGGGGTGGGATGATGATGATTCAGGTTAACATACTTTGTGGTAGATTGTGACCTAAATGTCTAGAAAAGCTAAACTAACAAGAGGGGGAAAGAGCACATATTTTTCCTATTGGGAAAAGCTATATTGAGGCATTAATTTGAATGCTATCAGTATGCCTGCATTTTAATCTTTTTTGCATTCCCCAAAGTCAGACTTTCAGTTGGCTGCTTGAAGGCAGATGAAGAGAGAAATATTATCAGGTTAAAATTGAAGGCATTAATTTTAAACAAAAGGGGATTGTCAATTTTTGTCTTTCCAGTGGGGAAAAGGCTTTTTTATTCCTTCTTTATATCAATTCTTAATGGGAGACTTTAAAAAACTCTCCTAATTTTCATTCAGGCCTCCTGTTGTAGGAAATTGACTTCTGAGAATGTATGAATAACTGCACAAAATGAATCCCCTGGGGTCCAATCAATTTATCTATCACTATCAAACAAGAGACATGTAGATTAGAGTTACTTGCAAACTTCAAGGTAATAATCTCCACCCAAAGACAATAGAAACACTGGGTTGGCCTTCTCCCTGCTGGCCCAATGTGTATATAACTTTATTTTTAATTCAAGCAGGTTTTGGGTAACTGGCTGGTTGCTAAAGATCATTTTTTGTTTGTTTTTTAAATGTTGGATGCTATACTTCTTGCATTGTATTTTAACATTGTTTTTATATTATAATCCACTTGGGTCCCAGTAGTGGGAGCAGTAGTGACAGAAAAGCATGATATAAATAAGATAATAAGAGAGAGAGAGAGAGAGAGAGAGAGAGAGAGAGAGAGAGAGAGAGAGAAAGCATTGAAAAAATGTTGATTTTGGTTTGGAAAATTCTCTTCTTTATTACAGCAGTGAGGATCAGCCTATCTTTGGATCCACAGGAATACGAGGGTAAAATGTATTTTTTTGGAAGGCACATGAGATAGATCTTTGAGAGCTCCTGTCATCAATGGTCATGTAAATGGTATGGTGAACTAGACAATGGAGAATCCCCTTTTACAGTGAAAAAATTCAGTGAGTTTGAAACAAGTGCAGTCTTTTATCACCTGCAGCACTGGCTTCTAGTTCATTTTTGGGAACAATTTAGTGTAATCCAATGAACAGCCCCAATGGTCTGGAACCAAGTTATTCTGTTAGTATTGATGGATATCTCTGAAGGACCAGCTGTCCTCTTATCCAGCAACACACTGTACTCTTCATCTGAGGCCTTGCTCTGTGTCCTGTCACCAATATTTAAGAGCCAGTTTTGGTTTTTTCAGTTATAGCAGCCTGACTGTGCAGCTTACATGGTCTCCAACATTCATAGATCCCTCTGGGAAAACCATACCCACTTCTTTGCTTTCCTGCCTTTTCAGGGTTTTTTTTTTAAGGAGTCCCAGGTTCCCCCCCCCCAAAAAAAACAACCACTTTGCATCTCACTTCAAAGCTGGCTTTGCATCCAACAAATAATTTGGACCCTTGGTATTTGCTGGAGTTTGGTTCCAAGAGCCTCCGTGGATGTCAAAATTCATGTATGCTCAAGTCCCATTAATTAGTAGTGCAGTGTAGTAAAATGGTGTCCATTATATAAAATGGCAAAATTAAGGTTTGCTTTTGGGAATTTTTTGAATATTTTCAAGCTGTGGATGGTGGAATCCATAGATAAGGAATCCATGGATACAGAGGGCAAACTGTATACAGACATCCCACCCAATTGTTGTTTTTTAATGTCAATTAAGGTAACAATAAATGTTCATATTTTCCCATTTCCATTTCTCTCCATCTCACTATTTACATTTTCCCACCCCAACTATGGACGTTTTCACACGGGGCTTTTTGAGGAGGCTAGCCGGCCTCACTCCGGCCCCACTCCGTCTCCATTTTCCGGGTGTTCACACACACGCGGCGGCAAACCCCGCCCCTCCTGACGTCATCCCTGCGTCAGGCCGGCTTTTGGCTCCGTGTGTTCAAATGCACGGAGCCCTAAGTCCGGCGTCACTCCGGCGGAGGCAGGCTAATTCCTGGCTAACGCCGGCTTCAGGTAATGCCGGGTGGCAAAAGGAATTAGCCTTTCGGCGGCGGAGTCATTCCGGCGTCGGCGGCACGGGGATCCAGCCGGCTTTAGGGGAAGGACTCCAGCCGGCTTTAGGGACCCCGTGTGAAAACGTCCTATGTGTATAGATATCAACCAAATGAGGCAACACTTCACACATCTGATGAAGCAGGCTGCAGTCCACAAAACTGCGGCATAAATGAAATATGTCACAACCTGTTTGTTTTTCTGCAGAACATTAAAACACCTGTTCTGTTGAAAACTTTGGAAGGTATTCCTTCATTCAAGCAAAAAACAAACCTGGAATCTATTATGATCTCTGTTATTGTTGTTGTTGTTGTTGTTGTGTGCCTTCAAGTTGTTTCTGACTTACAGAAACCCCAATAATGGGGTTTAATTGGCATATTTCTTCGGAGGGAGTTTGCCATTGCCATCTTCTGAGGCTGAGAGAGTGTGACTTGCTGAAGGTTACCCAGTGGGTTTACATGGTCAAGCCAGGATTCAAACCCTGGTATTCAGAATCACAGTTTGATACTAAAATCACTATACTACATTGGCATAAGCCTTTGGCCCATGCTCTAGTTCCATGGTTCTCAGTCTACAATTCACACATTGGGCACAAGTAATCTTTCTCTTTTCTGGTCATATTTTAGGAAGGGAGGAAAAGAGCAAAAGAAAGAAGTGTTAGAATTGAATGCATCTACACTGTGGAAATAATGCAGTTTGGCACCAATTTAAGTGTTGTAGCACCATCTTATGGACTCCTGGGATTTGTAGTTTTGAAAGGTCTTTAGCTTTTTCTGCTGAAGTATGCTGGTACACCAAAAAACTATAAATCCCACAATTCTGTAGGAAGGAGACATGGTAGTTAAAGTGTTGTCAGACTTCATTATTTCTACAATGCAGATGCACCCTGAGAGAGGGCAAAAGAAGGGTGTCAGAAATTGAGAGGGAATGAAGGAAAGATTCTCAGAAAGTGACTAAGGGTGAAGGAAGAGGTGTTGGGAATTTGGAGCTAAAAGGGGTGCTCATGCTCTCTTTTAGTTTTTGTCTTGCCTGGTAGTGCTTCATCCCCTGCAATGCAGCCAGTGATAGAATGCAGCTAATAACAGATTAGTTTCTCCCCACCACCCCGAGAAAATATGGCTCTTGACAGAAAAACAGTTTCCCATCCCTGGTGTACACCCTGAAGCCTAAATATCCAAAGCCATCACGGAGAAGAAGAAAAGTCTGGATATATATTTCACTTCTTTGTTGCATCAAACTGGTTTTGGATGATGTTTGAAACATCCTTGATAGCTATCCTCTTAGGCCCCTAGAACAAGACAATGGATCTGTTTTACATTTTAAACTCAGTGGGCTTTTGAAACCATTGGCTAAAATATTTTTTACACTATAATCAAGCCAACAGGGGAAAAATGAAGGATATATATTGGCACTTACTCCTGCAATGTCACATATATGTATGTCTGGAATGATTTCACTGTGCAGAAGGGGCTTGTTAAACTTTAATGGTGATTTTTATATATTTCAGTCTACTCCAAACTGCACTATACAATGATTTCAGACAGTGATTTCCTCAAGAATCGCTGTATAGTCTTTCTCTGAGACTGGAAAAAATGTTATTGTCTAGTCTTATGCTTTATTCTCTGCAGGGATCTCAGCTATCTCAGTAATGATTCACTGTACAATTATAAAGTACAAAAAAAAAAAAAGACAAATTGTACTATTTTTTGCTGCTACTCAAATACAAAACCTATTAAAACATCTCTGTAAATTAGAATCACAAAGTTTGAAGGTATTTCCATGTCCATGTTATCAGGAATACTCCTCAACTGCTCTGCAACCCCATTATACCTGTGACCTCCTTAATGTAGTTCATCCATCTAACATGTGGCCATCCTCTCTTCCTACTTCCCTCCACCTTTCCCAGCATTATTGGTTTTTATCTTGAGTCCTCCCTTCTTCTTGTGTCTTACTCTTATTTTTAATATGAGTAGCTTGTGATATGTGCCACAGTCGGCACTTGGTCAAATCTTGGCCACCATCTTTTGCTTCCAATTATATAGTCTATTTGATTTTTGTGTTGACCATCTGGTGATGTCCATGTGTATAGCCTTCTTTTTGATTATATGAAGAATATGTTTGCTATAAATAGGTTATTGGCTTCACAAAAATCTATCAGACATTAACCTGCTTCATTTCTTTTGCCTAATCCAAATCTACCTACTATTTTTGATCTCCTTTGCTTCCAACTTTCACGTTCCACTCTCCAATGATCAGTTGACATCCTGTGTTGGTTGCTGTCAATTTCTTCCTGTACTCCTTCATAGAATCTATCAATTTTTCCTGTTCTGCCTTTATGGTTGGTGCATATACATGAATTATGAAGAGTTTACCATGGAGCCTTACTGAAATGATTCAGTCTGGTTTTGCATTATATCCACTGATTGCTTTTGTCACATCTTTTCTTAGTAACCTCTCTTTAAGTACCTTAAATGAAGCACTGTCAGTGCCAACATTCTTTATTGTTGCTGTGTGCCTTTGAGCCATTTCTGACTTATGGCAACCCTAAAGTGACTCTATAATGGGATCATCTTGGCAAGATTTGTTCAGAGGAGGTTTGCCTTTGCCCTCCTCTGAGGCTGAAATAATGTGAATTGCCAAAGGTCCCGTAGTAGGTTTCCATGACTGAGCAGGGTTTCAAACACTGGTATTCCAGAATTCTAGGTCAACACTCAAACCACATTGGTTCTCATACTAGCATTATACTGGTCAGAAACATTACAGAGCTCAGAAAGAGTTCAGATATGTAATGTTTGGACTACAACTCTCAGAAAAGTTTTTTTTTTTTTTTTAGACATTAGAGCTCATAGCTCAGAAACATAGGCTGTAACAATTAGAATCCTCCTGTCAACATGATGGATGGAATCCTGTTGGCTGGTCTCAACTACAGCAAACTCATTGAATCAGCTGTTGAATGGTAAGTCAACACCTATTTAAACCCAGTTGATTCAACATCTCTGTTCTTGTTGGAACTAACAACAAGATTTAAGCCAGCCTGTAGCCATGTTGGCTGGGGATTCTCAAGTTAGAGTCCAGAAAGACAATTTTTCTCTTGTCTGGTCTTTAAGACACTAGTGTGACACTTTGTATATCTAAAACAAAAACAAAAACAAAAAAAACCACACACACAAGGATTTAACCCCTGTGAGAATGTAATCTGTTAGGATTTACAAATGGGTGTCTGGAATGAGTCTCTCCTGCACTTAGAAAAGGAAGAAGAAAGAAATATACAATGAACAGGACTATAAATAAGGAGATTATCGCATGGGCTTCTGCCAGGTTGCAAAGCAAAGCAGACTGAAAATTGGGTAGAGGGGGTTCAGATTGGATGTTATCACACACCTCTTTCCTCAGACCAGTGACATCATGACCAATCTCAGCCAGATTCATCTCCAATCTGTCTTAATCCCATCTTTTGCAAAGAACAGGTAACTTTTGTTCTTTGTGAAGGAGAAGTTTACGACAGATTGGGGACAGATCTGGCTAAGATTGGGTCATGATGCCTTTAGTCTGAGGATGGAGGTGTGTGATAACACCCGATCTGAATCCCCCCCCTCAAATTTTCAGTCTGCTTTAGAGCCGGGCAGAAGCCCATGCGATAATCTCCTAAGAATAGCTCTACAAGGTTAGTGAGGAGTTAATCACAATTTCTAATCTATGACTGAAGGCATTGTGGGAATGGCTAAAAATTTCCTGTGTCTTCCCAATGGATAATTTTCCTGTTCACCTCTCTCTTTTTCACATAGCTCCAAGAAGTGCCATGTACCCTTGTATTGAAGTGATAAGCAGTTCTGACAAAGGTGGTCTCTGCTGGGAAGCACACATCAGATGGCTAGATCTTTCTCCTTCACCATACATCACCATTCAGTGCAACTGGGAGTTGAGAATTTTAAATAGTCCTTCCTAAACTGCAAACTCCAGTGTTCACAGGATGCAGCAATACCAATTTAAGTGGAATCATGGTGCTACAATTATGTAGTGTGGAAGGATCCAGAATTTGACTTATATTTATGTGAGGACTGAAAGTTTCCATTCATTCAATCATCTGCTCTAATTGGAACTAATACAACACAGGCCTGTGATGAAAAAGCTCTTTTCTATATTGTAGCTGTTTTTAATATATTTTGGGTACAAATTGTACCACACATATATCTTTTACAAATTCAATATTTTATAAATTACATTGTTACTTAGCTTTGATTAAGTACAGATGCTGATGTTCCAGTGCAATTCCTTTGAACAAATTTTTGTGTTTCAGATCAGTGAATTAAAGTGTTTTGAAAATCTGATAGAAAACTTTAACCCCTTTCTTATTCTTTAAGAATATTCTTTAGGATCATTTCATTCAGTCACATATTGCAACACAGAAACATCAAAGCAAGTTGTGAAAAAAACTGTATGTGATGGAGCAAATGTGAGGTCATTTTTGGATTTAGAATGCTGAATTCCTATAAAACCAGCATACATTTTTTTAAAAGTTGTTGTGACCCTCACTTTTGCAGGCCTTTGTAATTGGACTTAGCCCTTGGACAGCAACAGTCAGGATCTCTGAGCTAATGTGACCAGGAACCATACTGACTAGGGGATTTTGGCAGGTATAGTCCAAGAAATAGCTTTTTCCAGAATCTGGTTTTAACTCAGGGCCCTTGCAGACTGCCAGAAATAGTGCACATTAAATTGAGGCACTGCCCTGGCTCATTGCTAGGGAACCATGGAAATTGTATTTTTTGCTGGGACATTGAGCCTTCTCTGTCAGAGAGCTTTGGTGCCACAATAAATTACAGTTCCCATGATTCCCTAGCACTGAGCCAGGGCAGTGCCTCAATTTAATGTGTACTATTTCTGGCAGTCTGCAAAGGCCCTCAGTCTACTTTCTACTCAGCTTTTTCAATATGACAAAGGCATGGTGCTTCTATAAAGTCTGTATTTTGTTCAGTTTTCCCCTCCCTACTGTTAGGAAAATAACAATAACAATTCTGATGATGAAAGAATATTGCTGATATTCTACATCAGCTACTTAGTTATGAACATGTAATTAATCCAAGCCCAATCCCCAAAGCCCTCTTTAAGAGCCATCAGCCACATTTAGCAAAGGAGCTCTGTTCAGCTGCTGTTAGGGGCACAAAGTGGAATATGTTTCCAGGCCCCTCCCACAAGCAAGCAAGGCTATGACAAGGAATTTTGAGAGGATTCTGGCTTTTGATTGTTGCAGCCTCGCTTGTTGGTGGGAGAGGGCTCTAAACATCCTCCTCCTTGCACCCTAGTCAGCATCTGAACAGACCTTTTATTACGTTGGCTGCTGGCTGTTATGGGTGGTATTTACAATTGTTCCTAGTGCTACATCTGTGACTGTAATACAGAATGCCACCTGATATCTTTGCCTGTTGTAAATCAATAACAAATAGAATCTGGATTCAGCAGATTGCAGCCATGGCAGCTAAAAGTAGACTAACAGCACTATAGCTACGGTATATAGTGTAAAACAGACCTAGCAGTATTTGTCTGTGAGCAACATATGAGGTTTCCTATTTGTCATCAGCCAAACAAATGACTCAAAAAAGTCTTAAGGTACCTGAATCCCAATAAGAAATTGCTGTTCAAACTTGAATTTTTAGTTTTAGTAAATAGGCACCCCAAAAGGAGGCAGTGAAAAAAAATCTGTTAAAATTTGGATATTTATTTCAGCCCTGGTGTAAGATGACATCTCATCTTTGGATACTGGCCAATATTTGCAAACAAATAAACAAAACAAAAAAGAAAGATTTGTTCCACACAATGGTTATCTAACCTGTAGACTAGCAGAAACTCAGTGGGGGGGGGGGGTCATATTGGATTATTTGAGGTCCACTAAACACTTGAAATGCATTTCTGTAAAGTTCATCATCATCCTTAATCAAGAGGAATGAAGGCCAAGACAGCATTTCTTCAAATCACAGTATGTTCTTTTCAATTCATTCCACAATTTCTACTGAGATCTACCTTCTGAGCTGATGAGACAGCATGATTCTGTGTTATCACAGCAAATTTTAATTTTCTTTAGATGTAATAGAAGCTGTAAGGACATTTAAAAAAATCTCTCTTTTTTGGTTTTATTTACCCAACCCCACCTGTCTTTTGGCCCTCACTTTTTTTTCCAGTTGGAATTCTGTTTTCTTTCCAGTTGGAATTCTGTTCTTATTTTACTGTATGTTTTTCCTGATGTTCATTGCTTTTCTTGAGGTAAATAGCATTTATTAATGTATGCATTTTTATACATTTTCCCTATTGTTACATTTTCCTAATTGATAGGTTTATGAAAGCATAAGCTGGAGTTATGCACTTGTGGCTATTATGTATTTGTGGTCCTTACGTGACACTAGTTTGAGTAAGTGGAGTTTGGTAAATTTGGTAAATGGAGATTCAGTCCCTCAATATCCACTTACCAGGGAGCAGCCATTGCAATAGAAGGAAGTCCTTTCTTCTGTCATTCAGGAAGAAGCTGGCGGCTGTTTCCATCAAAACTCATACAAGTGATCTTTGGTACAAGGGGGAATTGCAACAGGGATCCTGTTTTTGCCTGTTGCAGTGGAGATTGCTCACAGGAGGTGGTGGAAACAGCAGCCAGCTGCTTCCTGAGCAATAGAGGAACAGACCCTCATTGATGACATCAGCTTCAGCTTGGTGAGTGAAGATTGGGGGGGGGGATGTACTGGAATTCAGTGCTTAGCACTGTAACTGAGATGCTTACACGTACATAAAAGTCATACAGGAATGCATCTGTAATATATTATTAGTGTTTTAAATTTTAACTGATTTTAAATTGTTTTAATTAATTGTGTGCTGCCTTGAGATCATAGAATCATAGAACCATAGAGTTGGAAGAAACCACAAGAGCCATCCAGTACAGGCAGGAAAATACAATCAAAGCACTCCTGACAGATGGCCATCCAGCCTATGTTTAAAAACCTCAAAAGAAGGAGACACCACCACCCTCTGAACCAGCATATTCCACTGTTGTATAGTTCTTACAATCAGGAAGTTTTTCCTAATGTTTGGGTGGAATCTCTTTTCCTGGAGTTTGAATCCATTACTCCATGTCCTAGTCTATGGAACAGTAGAAAACATGCATGCTCCATCCTCAATATGACATCCCTTCAAATATTTAAGCATGGCTATCATGCCACCTCTTGCTTTCTTTTGCCCAGGCTAAACATACCAAGCTCTTTAAGACACTCCTCAGAGGGCATGGTTTTCATACCTTTCACCAATTTGATTGCCCTCTATTGGACATGTCCAGCCAGTCAGTATCCTTCAGACCAAAAGAATAAAGCAGCACTATCACTTCCCTTGATCTAGATGCTTGGATATAGGGCAAGATCAATTTGTTGTTGATATCCACGCTCAAGTCAACTTTGACCCATGGCAACTCAGTAGATGAGACATCTCCCTGTCCTCCACTGCTCTGCTCAGTTCCTGAAAATTCACACCCATGACCTCCCTAATAGAGTCCATCCATCTAGCATGAGGCCTTTCTCATTTTCTGCTTCCCTTCACTTTTCCTAGCATTATTGTTTTCTCCAATGAGTTGTGCCTTCTCATGATGTGGCCAAAATATGACAACATTAGTCTAGTCATCTTGGCTTCCAGAGACATTTCTAGTTTGATCTATTCTAACATCCATTTGACTTCTTGGCTGTTCATGGTATCCTCAGCAATCTTTTCCAGCACCACTTTTCAAATGAATTTATTTTCTTTCTATCCACTTTCTTAACTGTCCAAGTCTTGTATCCATGCATGGTAATAGTGAATACAGTGGTTTGTATGATTCTGACTTTTGTGCTCAGTTGTATATCTCTACATTTAGGATCAATATATAAATACATTAATAAATAAAAATGTGTGCATTGTTTTGTTAATTTCCCTGTAGCCTATGAATTAGATAAATTTGTTTTTACAAATGGTCAACATGAATTTCTAGTCCAGAACAGCTTTCTTTCACATGAATCTGTTCATATTTGTTGTACTACACAACCAATAATACCCACTCATCAAAACCATAATGACAGAGGTGATAGGAAGTATAGCTTGGAAAGTACAACTTGGGGAAGGCTAAGTGTCCATAATTTCCACCTACTGATAAAATCAAGTCCTTGGCCAGTATTTTACATCAGCTACTTAGTTAAGTATACTCAAGTCGCAAATGTGAATATGGAACAATTATGGATTAGTAAATCTAGGTAAATGTTGAATATTCACAATTTCTACTTAGGGCCTTTGCAGACTGCCAGAAATAGTGCAAATTGAGTTCATGGTAACTGCCCTGGCTCAGTGCTAGGGAATCATGAGAACTGTGGTTTATTGTGGCACCAGAGCTCTATGACAGAGAAGGCTCAATGTCTCAGAAAAAAAAAAATACAATTCCCATGATTCCCTAGCACTGAGCCAGGGCAGTTAAAGTGGACTCAATTTGCACTATTTCTAGCATTCTGCAAAGGCCCTTAGTCATGATTTTGACACTGTTGCTATTACCCCCCCCCCCCCCCCCGTACTTTAATGAGCATCAGGGGAGAAAGAGGTCTATTTCACCAGTGGTAAGAGCACTAGTGAGTGACATTTCTTTCAGGTTTTGGGGTAAGGGGTAAGTAAGCCAGAAGCTGTTACTTGGATAAGTGTACAGGTATACCTCAGTTAACCCAGTCAGTGTGTTCCTGGATATCACTTTAACAGAAAATTTGGTACTGGTGGCAGAAAAAACAGGGAAAGAATAGAAATAGGTTCCTACACCACAAAAGAGAAGAGCAGTTCAACATGTTTCATCAACCCTTTTATTCCACAACTAATAATATGCGCTTATGAAATGAAACAGTCAGGTCAGTCCACTTTTCTTATTATTTCCATTTTGGCGACCAAACATATACATCTATGATTTTTAAAAACATGCTGAGCTGTGTGGCAAGCTAATCTGCATTTCCCTTTTCTCTCCTTTTTGCTATTTATGTATATCCAGTAGAAGAAATATACAGAGAAAACTCGAGTTTACTTCTTGTAGACAGGCACACAGAGCTATAGTAGGATCATCTAGTGTAGAATCCTACTCATTCTCAGCTCAAGCTTCATTGTGTTGCTTACTGTAGATAACTTGATACTGAAAGTCTGTGTTTCACGATCCTCCCAGTCCCAATACTGCAAACTCATCCTCCAGCTAGACTGAAGATGAGGAAGAAAAATGCCTGTGCTAAGGAGCTGATGTAGAATACTGGCTTATTATTATTATTATTATAAATGAAAGTCCCATAAATGCTCCCAGAATTTATAACTACATGATTAGAAGTTTGAATTTCTCCAAGTTCTAATGCTCAGGTGCATTATGACTGAGGACCTTATCCCACGCTGCTCTCAAAAGTGGCAAGAAAGCGATATGAGCATCATTGCAGTACTATAGCGCTAGTATAAATATGGCGCTAGCACTATAATAGCACTATGGATAAGCTAGCGCTATTGCAATGCCTGCTGAAACTGACATTCAAAAGAACCCGAATGATGCTGCATTCCGAGCAGTTTCTTGTTTGATTCTGAGCGACGTCGTGTAATCACCCGGAAAACTATAGCGCTATAGCGCCTGATTCTTAGCGGATTCTGAGCGACGTCGTGTGATCACCCGGAAAACTATAGTGCTATAGCGCCTGATTCTTAGTGCATTCTGAGCGACGTCGTGTGATCACCAAGGAATGTATAGCGCTATAGCGCCTGATTCTTAGTGGATTCTTGCTGCTTTTGGCCCCGTGGGATAAGGTCCTGAATGTCATTTCTTTGAGAAATTGTTCTCCAGCTGGATTGTAAAATATGTGCCAACATCCTGAGCTGGCAAGGAATTCTCAGAACAGCTTTCTTGGACTCTTTCTAAGAGGGAAACCAGATGAGGGTATTGTCAAATAAAGGGTGGTTTGTAGCTGTAAGGTCATGCTTTCTTTTTGGAAATCTAAATGATGGACTTTTTGGCCCAACTCTTTCAGCTTCATTTCCCAACATCCATCATCATAGGGTTTTTTTTAATGCCACAATAAAGCCAGTAATTTAAAATAAAATGGACTGATGCAATGCCAGGGGTATGAAGGAAGATGGAGCCCTCCCCCCCCCCAAGAATACTGTCTCCTATAATGATATTTCCCTCCAGAACCCCTATTTTTAGCTTTGCAGTAAGTTAAAACTTCAGTTGAGGAAAGGGTCAGGCAACGTTACCAAGGGAATGTGAAATGAGCACATAGAAGAACTCCAAGTTTGAACAATTTTCACTGCCTCACTCTCTGTAGTGCTGGGATTTGGAGGGAAATCAAAGTAAAATTTCATGGGGGGGGGGGGTAAAATGAGGGCAATGCCCTCATTTTGCTTCTGAGTTTCTAAGGCCATGAAATATCACTTCCACAGATGGCAACTGATGTTGTATGCTATTATGAGATGAGGTCTCATTTCTTCTCCCTTGCATTCAGCATTATGATTTCCAGTGGCCTAACAAGAATCATCTCTCTCTCTCTCTCTGTATGAGAGTAATGTCAGTGACATGGAAGCCCCCTTATTGTGGTATTGAATCATGGTGGCTCCCACAATTCACAACTCGTGCTATCTGTAACCACCACCATTATAGGCATAGGCCGCATCTGCACTGCAGAAAAAATGAAGTTTGATATCCCCTTTAACTGCCATGGATCAATGCTGTGGGATCCTGGGATTTGTAGTTTATGGTACCAGAGCTCTCTGACAGGGAAGGCTAAATATTTCACAGAACTACAAATTCAAGAAATCTATAGCATTGTGCCTTGAAGATGATTCTATTTGAATGGGAGTGTCAGCACATAATGTCATCTATCTGTGCCTGGCTATGGAGCACAGACATGTCTATGAGCAATCCCTGCACTCTCTATCAGCCACAGAATGGCCATTCAGAAGGGCTACTGGAACCATAAGTCAGGGTGGGGTGGCATCTTTAGCTGTTGTGCAGGGTAAGAAAGAATATCAGCAAGAAGAGATATAGGGCCTGTGCAGACCGGCTAAAAGGGCTGGCCTGGGGGTGGAGTTTTTTTAATGTCACAATAAAGCCAGCAATTTAAAATAAAATTTTAACTCTGCCCCAATGCCGCCATCATGCTGTGCACCCCACCACACAGTGCATGATGTCAGGGTGCTCTATTGGCTCAGCGTGTAGACATGCTGCTCTAAAAGGGTGCAAAAGAGCTGTCATGGCAGCACTAAGGGTGGCTTTTTGCTGCTCCAAAAAGGAGTGGCATTTGCCAGCT
>CM034701.1:366118817-366129221 GCA_020142125.1 Phrynosoma platyrhinos | reverse complement strand
TAGGAATGACTCCGTTTAAAGCCCCGTGTGAAAACGTCCATAGAGAGAGGCATGATGTCAGTTTATGCTTATGTGCATTATTAACTGGCCTCTGTGGAGATCTCAGGTAGAAACTGGAGATGTAAAAAATACTTGCAAATATTTCTGTTCTCCACAAGAAAGCATGTCTCACTACACTGAGATATTCCTTTAAGAAAGTGGTCAAACACTTTGAGACTGTTCACATTTGCAGACTTTCTTGTGAAAAACTTGCACACAAAGCATTTGGTTTGCAATAGAAGCAATGTAGGTAGGGGTTGGGTCTGTTTGTTTGTTTGCAAAATATATTTTCAACATAAAAAAAAATCTGTGTAAAATCCAATGATTATTATTATTATTATTATTTTACTAAAGAGTCATGCAATGTGAAAAACCTTCAAAAATGGACAAAAATTATAATAATCTCCCTAATGGGAGCCAGCATGGCATAGTACTTTGAGTGCTGGAGACCCTACTATGAACCTGGAGACCAGGGTTGAATTCCCCTCTCAGGCATGAAACCCACTGCCCAACCACACTCTCTCAGCCTCAGGGAAGGCAATGCAAACCTTCTCTGAACAAATCTTGCAAAACAAAAACAAACAAACAAAAAAACAGGATACATTAGCCAAAGTAAACATAAGTGGGAAATGACTTGAAGACAAACAACAAAGGGAGGGAGAAAGCATTTGAAATGAGTTGTTCCTGCATGTGATAATGAAATAAGCAAAAAAATTACATCCCCAGTTTAAATCCACATTATGTCATTTACTATCTCTTAATCTTATCGGCCTCATGCAGCTGTTCAGCAGATTGGGGGGAATAGGAAGAATCATGCATGTCATTTTGAGATCCTTGGAGTAAAGGTAATATACATATTCAATAAAATAGCAATCCCAGTTTTGCTGAAGACAGACTGACAAGAATTAGGAGATTTCATAGCACTGAACTAACTTATTTGTAATGGATATGCAGTTCCTATTAATTCAATTTTTGTGTCACTTGAGGGAATGCAAGAGGGAAGGTTAAATGAAGTCTGATAGCATTTAAACACAGTGCCAGTTGAATCCTCTAAAGAGCAAATTTCTGTCTCTGAGGAATCATATATGAGCCTGATGACAGACCAAAAAAAAAAAAAAATGAACCAGGTTTTGCAATATGATGAGCAAATGCAGCTTGACTGACAAAACAAAAACCTAAACCTGAGCATCCAATTCTACTATCACCTGCTCGTCCTGAAAGTAAATTGCAGGAATTTCCATTGGGATAGCCATCTAAATCTGTATTGAGAAACCAGTGGGAGAATATTTCAATCTCCCAGGATACTCTTATGACTTTAAACTGGCTATTTTGGAAGAGGGAGTCAGCAATGTAAAACTGTCAAATTATAACTTTGTGCAAAGTTCAGTTCCGACATCATTTTTCAGAACAGAGATAATGGGACGTTATCCCATTACTTGTGATCATTAGCTTACCAGTGCCAAAGTGTTTGTATTATCATCAACAATGTCCTGTGAGTGCTTTTACATATATTTAAGCATTAACATAATGATCACAGCACATTGTTTTCATGCTCCATTTTATTCCACTCACAATTCTACATGCACCCACACAGATCTAACTATGGACCTTATTACACAGGGGAAATCCCGTGCAGAAACAGGATTTAAAAACTGGGAAAAACACGCAAAAATGGGTTGATTTCCACACACATCACTGTTAAACTGTTGTTAACCCAAATGGAAGGTAGTCAAAAGCCACTCCCTTTTACTTTCAAGATTTTCCAAAAGTAAAAAGAAGTGGCTTTTGACTACTTTCCATTTGGGTTAACAACAGTTTAACATTAATGTCATCTGAAAAGCTACCTGCTTTTGTGTTGTTGGTTTTTTCCTATTTAAAACCCCATTTCTGCATGGGATTTCACTCATGTGATAAAGTCCTATGCCAATTTAGGACAATACTTTATGCATCTGGAAACTATATAAAAAAGTAACTTTTCCAGGCTGTGTTCTCAGTACACATGGAAGCCTAAGAAACATGGGCAGTGCTCTTTGGAAACTGAACCACAGAAGGTATGCTAAACTGTATTTTAATGCCAAGGGTCCCTCAGCAAATTGGATGAGAAGCAATGAAAACTATGAAGGGAAGAAGTCCAAAATCACTAGGCATTGATAAGGCACTGGGCATTTTCTCTAATTTCCAACTTTGCTGTTCTTTCCTAAAGGCCAGATAATTCTTGGTGCAGGTCAACTGAGACAGATTTGCATTATTAGAAAATAATTAGAAAAATATTAGAAAATATTAGAAAATAAAACTAAATTTAAGCTAGGAATGGAGTATCTAAAGATGCAATATTCCCAAATTCCTCTATGAAAGCTTAGATTAATAAGACCAAGATAAATAGCTTGGCAGCTTTGCTTATTCATCACAGCCCCTCCAGTACAATTTACAGCTCATTCCCCCCTAATGGGATGCAAATATTACTGTCACTCTTCCTGCTTTGCCTCATTGAGGCAAGAGACATCATTCCATGTAAAACTTGTTTCAAATTTAACAAGTTTATTATGCAGCATCAGTGCAAAACAGTTTGATATGCTTACAAATCAGTTATCTATTAATACTAGAATACCCATGACTGTCCAGGTCAGAGAATCAAATGGGTTAGTTCCTTGTTATATCCTTCTCTACATTCTATTTACCCAATATTTTTAAAGAAGCTATCAGCATTGAAGCCTTGTCTGAAAAAAAAAAAAAAACTAGGCATGAGTAGGTCTGAAGAAGACTGTGTGTTATACTTTAACTGTCCTGGCTCCATCTTACATAATCCTGGGAATTGTAGTTTAGCATTTAGAATTCCTAGGAGGCTATGCTGATAGTAGCAGTGCTGCAGATAGGGTCTCCTATGCCAGATAGGCTTTTGCTGAAGAGTCAGACAAAATATGCCAAACAGCTTCTGAGCAGAAGCAGTGAGGGAGAGGATGACACTGGAAGAGGATCTCTCAGAGACAATGGCAGCAGCACCATAGTAACACTTGTTAGTATGGTGCCAAAGAAGGCAATGGTAAACCACTCCTGGAAACTTCTACTTTGATAATCCAAAATTTAACAATAAATAGTGCCAGAAAATGAGATTCCCACACTGGAAGGCACTAAAGAAATAACGAGGGAAGAGCAAAGGATGACAACTACAGGTAGCGCTGTGGCTAATGATGCAACTGGAGTCAAGTTGACAGTGTTCAGCTGTTGATGTGCTCAGAGATTAAAGAAAGGAAAGTCTGCAGCTGCTCAATCCATATTAGAGGAACATGGAAGTTGAGAAGCATGAATTGGAAAAACTAGCCAATGTAAAACAAGAAATGTAATACTTAGGGTGAGTGAGCTAAAGTGAACAGGAATGAGATAATATTTTAATCAGAAAATGAAAATCTAAGAAGAAATGAAGTGGCCTTAATAACAAAAAGAGATGTAGGGCCTTGGCAGATGGCTTATTAAGCCGTCCTGGAGGCAGGGAAGAGGAGGGGCAGCCGCACGCTCGGTGCCCCTTCCTCCTCCCGAGGTTGCCCTCGGAGCCGCCGGCCCTCCGCACGGCCGGCGCTCCGAGGGCAACCTCCCGCTACAGCGTCTGCACACGCTGCGGCAGATAAGTCAGCGAAAGGAGTGCTATTTTAGTGCTCCTTTCAGGGACAGGGAAGGAGCGCCGCAGGATCGAGGCGTGGGGATGCCTTGGTCCTGCAGCGCTCCTTCCCACGGCGGCCCAGAGCCACCAGTCTGCTTCCCCCCATAGTAAAAGCAGTCCAAGGATATAATGCAAAGTCTGACTAAATAATATCAATAATACTTCAGGGAAACCATAAGCATATAACTGTAATCCAAGTTCATGTTCCAACTACAGAGGTAGAAGAGGAAGAAATGGAAAGATTCTACACTGCAGTCCAGTAGGAAATTGATTATACACCAAAACCAAACTTGTTGGTAATCATAGGCAAAAAAGTAGGGGGGAGGACAGAACTAAATACTGAAAAAGAATTTGGCCTAGGATTTTCCTCCTTCCTTCACAGCTCACTTCAGTTGTTGCAAACTGAGTTCAAAGTGCAAAAGTAGTTTGCTGTCATTAGCTCAATGGGGGAGGGGGGAGAAGGGGAGCTTCAGCCCTTTCCAGTACGCTCAGGCAAAAGCAACTGTTATGGTTTCTCCTAGCTTGTGTGTTCTTCCTCATTAATAACTTCAGCATTTTGAACACACTCTGATGGATAGCATGTGTGTCCTGGTTTTCATCTGTGAAATTATGGAGGGTATGATAGTACTACATAGTTTATTGCACTGCCCTTTCCCATCCTTTCCTCCTGAGCTAGCCACAGGATGGAAACTTTTAAATGCAGATTTTATCGCATGTCTCCATGCCCAGGCAGGAGGCATGCTGTACCCAATCATGGCATCCCATAAACAATCCAGGCTTCTCCTGTACCTTGCAATGAATGGGAAAATCCCATTCTTTCAAAAAGTGTGGGAGAAGTCTGGACCAGGTACTGGATGCCATGATTGAGTATAGGCTGCCTCCTGCCTGGGCATGGAGGCGTGTGATAAAATCCGCATTTAAAATTTTCATCCCATGCCTAGCTCAGGAGGAAAGGACTGGAAAGGGCAGTGTGATAAACTCCATAGATAGTAGCTTAAGTTACACCTGTATTATTATACCAGGACTAATAGTAGCTCTGATGACCATTTTACATGTCAAAAATTCTCTTTTGATTTCTATTTTTTTTAAAAAAATCCCTTATCACTTTTCGTGTCCAATTATCTCTTTTTAAAGCAGTTCTGAAAACATGATAAATAATGTTTGCTTTTACTCTCATCTGTTGTTTGCCACAGATATACACTCTCTATTGATTTTCTTCCCCTCACAGGATCATTAATGCCTTTGACTCTTAAAAGGAAAGCAATTTTCTACCCTGAAAGATAAGAAACTATTTCTAGAAGCTTCCTCTGAAGGATAGCATATTAGTTCACAATCATATACATTTTAAAATGCAGGTTCTTTAACTATCTCCCACTATAAAGAAACACACCACTGTTCTTTCTAGGAAAGTAATACTTAAATCCTAAATTATTAATAATTTATAATAAGATATCTAATTTGCTTAGTGCTTTGTGTCGCTTGCTGTTTTATCAAGAGGTTTAACAAAATTTCTTCTGCCTTGGACTGAGATAAATCCCTCGGTCACAGTGATTCTGTATATGACTTAGGATGGAACAGTTGCTTTCTTGAGCAACAACTGCTAGAATTCCCCAGCTGTTATCAATGTGTCATTGCTGAAATGAGCCACTTTCCTCCACAGTACAGAGCAGCAGCCCTGAACTTTTTGCCCTTTGCATGTTTTTTTTAATTTTTTTATTATACATTTAAAACATACACAAGAAAAGCTTTACAAACTATGACCCTACAAACAAACAAACACTTAAACAGATAACAGTTAAAACAGATAATTAGATTCATTATTGTCTGAATAATCTATATAAATTAAACTTCCTAGGCAATTGCAGTCATTTTCTCTAAAAGAGAATTACTTTAATTTTTCAATATATCCTCTACTATTTATGTCTCTATGATTACTGCTGAATATAGTCATCCTCTTAAGCCAATTTTAATCCTTTTTTCACCATAGGTCTGAAGGCAATTCCAATCTTCTTCAATGTTTTTCTTTAAAGATATAGCTGTGTAGTCTGTAGAATCAGCACGTAGAGAGATCTTGTAGCACTTTAACTGAAAGAAAGAAGTTGGCATCATGAGCTTTCATACTTCAGTCTACTTCCTCAGATGCTTTTGGTGGAGTGGAATTTTCTTTTAATTTTCTTTCATCAAGGCTGATTAAATATCCATATACATAGCTTCTCAAAATTTCAAAATCCAATCTTCAAGGAATTTCTTGTTTTTCCCACTATTTAGCATACAGTATTCTTGCAATTGTGACCATATACAATGCGATACATAAGTATTTCTTTTCTATCTTAATATTTGAGCTACCTGTTTTATTTAACAGAAAGAAAAGGGAATCAAATGAAATATTTATTTGTATGTATTTTTTTCCTTTTTTTTCCCCAGCTTCCTTGCATTTCCACCACATGTGGGAAAAATTACCTTATGGGTTCTGGCATTTCCAACATTTTATATTCCCTGTTTTGTATATTATGTGAAGTTTTGAGGGGGACAAATGTGAGCAATACATCATTTTCTGGCATTCTGGCATAATGTAAATTTATAACTTTCTTGTCATGTCTTTTCCCAGAATTATAGTTCTATAGATTTTCCAATGTCCTGAGCCCATTTAATCATAGTATGTTTAATGGTTTCTTTTTCCAGATCTCTTTTTTCAATATATTATAATATTTAGCTATGTGTCCTTTCTCTCTGTCTGTAAATATTTTGTCCATCTCATTTTTCTCTTTTGTTAATCCTGGCAATCTATTATCTGTTTTAAACCATTCCCTTAATTGATGGCATGAGAACAAGTCATTATTAATTTTCTCCATGAATAATTGGTTCAGCAGTTTCATTGTGTAGTCCTAATTTATGCTTTGTATTACCAGGTCTTCATATTTTAGGCATAATTCTGTTTTATTTTTCGTTCTATTTTCTATACAAGCTTCTTGTACAGAGACCCACATGGGGATTTTTCAGTAAAAAAATTTCTTAACTTTTATCAAAACCTTTAAAAGTGTTTTTTCTTATAAAATGGTGACCAAATTCTTTGTTATCTTTTAATTTGCTGTACCATGTGTTGAAGCCGTATCTAAAATTAGTTCTTTCTAAATATAATAGACCATCCTTATCTTATATAACCCACTCTTCAATCCAATTTAAGTAAGCCACATAGAAATAAAGCTTAAGATTATCTTCTGTTAAGATTTTCCACATTATTCTCACTTTCTTCCCTTCCCATAGGAAGTTTGATAGATCTCTTTTCCATTTCTCAAAGCATTTTTCATTAGATATTATAGGTACATTCTGGAATAAGTACATGAGTCTACGGAGGATATTCATCTTAATTACTACAATTCTTCCTGAGAAAGAGAGGTGTTTTTTTCCAGATCTGTTTTGATATTGTTCCATACTTTTTCATAGTTATTTTGAAATAAATCCATGTTTCTTTTTGTTAGATATATTCCTAAGAATTTCACCTTCCTTTCTATCTTGAATCCAGATCTCTCTCTTAGCTCTACTTCTTCTGTTGTTCTTACATTTTTCAGTAAGATCGATGCTTTATCTTGATTTATCTTGAATCCAGATACTGTACCAAATTCACTTATAATTGTTATTAAATGTTTTATGCTTTTCAAAGGTTCTTCCAAAAAGCAAATTACATCATCTGTGAATGCTTTGATTTTAAAATTAAATTGTTTAACTTTCACATCTCCTTTTTCAGGATATTCCCTTGTTTTATTATTAAAAATTTCTAGTATGATTATGAACAATAAGGGTGATAGAGGTGCCTCTTTCTATCTTTATGCTTTTTTTTCTTCATTAATCAGTATCTGAACCTTGAGGTATCCAAATATTGTTTAATTTTTCCTTTATCTTCATTAATTCCAGGTTTAATACTATACAAGTTCTTGAAATATTCTCTAAATACCTGTTTAATATTTTTTATTTGTAATTTGTATTCCCTTGTGATGTATTTCTGTGATTATCTTTTTATCTTTCATTTTCCTCAGTTCATGAGCCAAAAAAATTCCTGCTTTATTTCCCATTTCAAAATGTTTCTATTTAATTATTTTTAATTTCTTTTCTGTTTCATTAATTGCCACAGTTTTTAGCTGTTGTTGCAGAATATCAACTCAATTTTCAATTTTTTGTCTCCTTTGCTTTTCCATTCTGCTCTTTTTTGTTTTAGTTCTTCTGGAATTGTTTTTTTTTCCTTTTCCCTGTTCTTCTCTTCTTTGTTCTGCATTGGTTTTAATAAGTGTACCCCCAATCACAACCTTATTTGCATCCTAGAGAATTTTATTCTACATTCCTTCTGTTTTATTTTCTCTAAAATAAAATTTTAATGTTTCTCTAGTTTTGTTTATTGTATTTTCATCATTTAACTAATTAGTGTTTAATCTACAGGAATATTCTGATCTTTTTTCTTGAATTTTCAGTACTATGGGATTATGATCTGAAACAGGTTTTATTAAGATCTCCATCGACTGTATGACTGAAATTTTTGTAGTAATAAATAGGTTGATTCTAGAGAATGAATCATGAGCTTCTGAGAAAAAAAGTGTATTCTTTTTTTGATTTTATTTATATCTCCATGCATCTGTCAGGAAGAGTTCCTCCACCAATATTACAAATGACCTAGGGAGTTTTCCTTGATTTTTTTTCCTAATGTTTCTACCTAGATTTGATATTCTGCCTATTTTTGGTTGTATTACTGCATTAAAATCTCCTAGCAAAAAGATATTACTATAGTCTGTGATTTTTATTTCATTATCTATCTTAGTAAAATAATTGTCTCTATTTTGCCATGGTGTGTAAATTCCCACTGCCAAAATTGTTAAGTTTCTTAATTTCACCTCCACAGCAATATACAAATCATCTTTGTCACTGAAGATTTCTTTAGAATAGTACTTTTTGTTTACGGTACATATATAGATACACCTTTCTTTCTCTTTTTTGCAGCTGAGGTGTAACAATGTCTTAATTTTGGATTTCTTATGTATTTTGTTTCTTTTCCTTTATCTTCATTTTCTGAATATAGATGATAACACCTTTTAATTTTTCTAATTGATGAAATATTATATTTCATTTGTATATTGAGTTAATTCCTTTGACATTCCAAGATATTATATTTACCATCATTTTCCTTTATCCTTGTCAATCATGGGAATTGTAGGGTTTTGTTTTTGTTTTTGTTTTTGTTTTTTTGTTTTTTTGAGACATTGAGCCTTCTCTGTCAAAGAGCTCTGGTACCACAATAAACTACAGGTTCCCATGATTCCCTAGCACTGAGCCAGGGCAGTTAAAGTGGTCTCAAGCTGCATTACTTCTGGCAGTCTGAAAAGGCCCTTAGTTATGTTATTTCAATTAACTTCCACGGGTCCGTTAGATTCTCTTTCTTGTTCTCTTCCAAGTCCTGATCAGGTCTTCTTTTTCCTATTCTTTTCCCTGACTCTGTCTCATCCGAGTGGTTCTTTTCCTCATTTTTCTTTTTCTGTTTGTATCTTCTGGGTCTCCATTCTCGTATTTTTTTTAGTCTTTTCTGTTCTTTCTTCTCCATTCTCTCTATTATCTCTTTTCAGTTTCCACTTTATGTCCTTGGCTTTTTCTAAATTATCAGTTTTATATTTTCTTTGTCTATGGGTGAATTAAAGATCTTCGATCCTTTCCCATTTCAAATCAATTTTTAAATTCTGTAATAATTGTGTTAATGATGTGAATTTTTTTCTTCTCAGCATTATTTGAGGTGGAATATCTTTAAAATATCTTGATTTTGCTATTTTCTATCCACAGTTTAGTTTCATATATTTTTTTTCTAATTATCAGGTCTCTAGTTTTGGTTTTAACAAAGCATATCACTATGTCATATGATAGTTTTCTATCTCTTGCTTGTTTTGAATTTACTCTGAATAATTTATCGATCTCCATATCCATCCTCTCCTTATTAAATCCAACATATTCTGCTAGAATTGGCAGTATCCTGGTGTTCAAATTTCTTTGTCTTTTTTTCCATGACTCCTCTTATTTTAACACATCTATCTCTGTATCATAATTTGTTGGCCCACTCCATTAATTGTTGTAAATTTTGTTTTAGGTTTTAGTTCTTTAGATGCCCCCTCCCCCCGTAAACTGGTCTTTTCTTTTATCTGTTCTACTTTTTTGGGGGTTTAGTAATATCTAGTGTCATTTTATCCATTTTTTTGCCAAAATTGTCTAATTCTTTTTTCAGATCTTTATTTTTTTCTGCTCTAGTCTCTTTAATTTCTTCTCTTGATTCTAAACGGGATTCTTTTAGGTCTTCTTTCATATCTAACCTTAGTTCTTTCATTTCTTGTCTTATTTTCCTAATTTCGTCCAGTAACAACATATTTGATTCTGTTATTCTTATAGTATCTTCCATTGAACCCCTTTTTTGGGATGGAATCTGTAGCGGTTGATGCCATCTTTTAGTTGATGCCATCTTTTCAATTTTTTAAGTCTTTTCAGTCTGGTTAGCAAATATAATAGTGTTATAGTGTATTGTGATAAATAATAATATAATTGTTACCTATTCTGTTTTAAGTATGCACAACAAAGCAAATATGATATAATAGGCATCACTGAAACCTGGTGGGATGAGTCTCATGACTGGAATATCTAAATAAAGGGGTACAACCTTTTCAAGAGAAACAGGACAAACAGGAAAG
>CM034701.1:366105874-366118717 GCA_020142125.1 Phrynosoma platyrhinos | reverse complement strand
GGCCCTTGTGGTCTCTTCCAACTCTATGATTCTATGATTCTAAGTAATGAATTAAACTGTAAATGTAAATGTAATTTTTTTACCAATCAGTATAAGAATATAACACACAATAAAATGCCATTCCTATCTCTAACAGAAAGATTCTTGTAGTTATTCCAGTCACAAGTTTTCTGTTTCATAATTAAGTTCTCAAAAGGATAATTTACCTTAATTTTGTCAGTATATCTGTTATTCAAATTAATTATAATGTTATTACATTATCCCACTAAATATCTCGGTGAAATGTATATAGAGTTTATGTCAAATAGGGATCCAAAATAATGTTATATCTTAAACTAAGATATTATGTTTAACAAATTACTGGTCACAGTTTGGAAACAACATAAAGAACATAGGAGCATAAAGGCATGAAATACAAATTAAATTTTACATTTTACCTTTACCATACACTGTCTACCTTATTCTTTTCTTCTTTTCCTTACTCTGTCTCTTCTTTGTGTTTCTCTTGTTTCCAAAAGATTCTGCAAAGTGCATATTCTTAAAGTAGTCCTTCTGATTAATTTTTTCCAGTTTCTCTCAATCCAGTGTTGAAATTGTCCTGTTGTTTTCCTTTCCTCTGTTTTCTTGTTTTCTTGCTTCACTTTAGTTGATCACCTTCTGTTGACTTTATTTCAGTCCTTATCATGCTCTCAATCTCTCTCTCTCTCTCTCTGCCCCTCTTATGGCCTTTGCAGACTGCCAGAAATAGTGCACATTAAATTGAGGCACTGCCCTGGCTCAGTGCTAGGGAATCATGGGAACTGTAGCTCTCTGACAGAGAAGGCTCAATGTCTCAGAAAAAAATACATTTCCCATGACTCCCTAGCACTGAGCCAGGGCAGTGCCTCAATTTAATGTGCACTATTTCTGGCAGTCTGCAAAGGCCCTTAATCTCTATTACTCTTTATATCTTTGTGTTGCCATTGTCTTAATCTCTCAGTCTGCTTTAATGGATTATTTTCCTCTTTGTCTTTCCTCCTCTCTCTTCAATCTCTGCATCTCTCCGAGTCTCTCTTATTGTAATCTCCTCTCATCGTGTCTCTCAGTTGGATTCCTTAATTCCTCATCTTTCTCAAGATTCTACGGTTTTAGTTAACACTTCTGTAGGTTTTTAGTGTTTTTTAAATGTCCTTTTATATCTTTTACAAGCTTTTATGTGTTTTTGTGTCCTTTTGCATCCTTTTGTGAGTTTTACAGCTTTTTACATCCTTTTATGACCTCTTTGTGACTGTACAGCTTAATGGCTTCTTTATGATTACTTTACAGCTTCTTTATGACTGCTTTACACTTTTTACAATGGTTTTTCTCTCTCTATTTCTCTTCCTTTTTGTGCATCCTGTTTATTTACCATCTTTGCTATTTTGCAACATAGTTCTGAGTTTTACAGGATGGTCTCTGTTGAATAGTGTCCTGGTTCTCAAAATAGCAGACCTTGTGGAGAAATGCAAAGGTAGATAACTGCAACTGTCCTTCAAGCTTATCGTCTCTTCATTTAGAAAGCTTTGGTGTAGTGTGTGCATCTTCTCCATCATCAGAAAATGAAGCTCCAGTAGTAGGTGGCACCAGCTCTTCAGCACCAGACCCATCGCTATATGACTAGAGGGATTACACCCCCTGTACTAGTAATGGCAGGTTGCTAGTTGATGCCCAACAAGCTGTTACTGTTAACCCCTCTTATTGGAGAGGTTATGGATGGGTTATAATTTGTTCCCATTCTCCCAAGTACCACTACTGTGGAGGTTTAGTTTATGAGCTCTTTGTACCTGCTTCCTCCTCTCATGCCATCACACTGGAAGTCCCCTTCACATGTTTTGAACTTCCACTCTCAGGTTCTATATCATCTAGAGAACCACTGGTTCAGACGGATGGCATGGAAATTAGAAAAGAAAAAGGGTGGGCATAGGCTCCTGCAAGATGGCTGTTCCATCATACTTTCTGCTTAACTCCCACATCTTTATGCATCTCCATCACCTGCTATATCATCTAGGGATCTTAACCCACCATAGGGATTCAGGATGTGGTAGGAAACGGTTGAGGTCTCCATGAAAGGCAGAGGCTTACTGCAGCCAATGCTCTGGTTGATAATAGATAAGGAGCTATACAGAATTCAGTGAGGGAGCTGCAGCTCCAAATGATTCAGACCCCATCTTCCAGATGGACTGCTTCTCAGGTACTAAAGGAACTTGAAAGTGTGAACTAAGAACTATTGTTGCTCATCTTTGAGAATCCTTAGAGAACAGGTGAAACCCCTGTAGACTGGAGTTGGGCAATTGTGGTTTCAATCTTCAAAGAAGGAGGAAAAGAGATCAACTCAAAAGTTCTAAAAGAGATAAATAAACAGTTGGTCCTTACATGCTTAGGCATTTTTTTTAAATTACTAAGCATGTAAAAAAAAAGTCATGTCAGACAAGTCTTATCTGTTTGTAAAAACAGTTACAAACTTGTTATGTAGATATTGTTTATCTTGATTTTAGTATGGCCTTTGACAAACTCCCCCATGATTTTTTTTTTTTTGACAGGCTAGCAGGTAAAATGCTAGTGGTTGTAGCTGGTTGCTTACCAATGGTTCAACATAATCCTGGACAGAAGTCACAAGTGTGGTGCTGCAGAGTTGTGTCAGTGTTGTACAACATATAAATATTTTGGAGGATAGTACAGAGGACATGTTCAGCAAATTTGCTGATAACTCCAAATCACTAATGTTACCTAATACCTCTGAAGACAGGATACAGGATGACCTTATGAATTAGAGAACTGGGCCAAAACTAACAAAATCAATTTCAATAGGGATAAATGTTTGAGCAGAAAAAATCAGATGCACAAATGTGTGAAGCCTGCTTTGAGAAAAGTACTTGTAGAAAAATCTAGGGGTCTTGACAAACCAGAAGCTTTACATGAGTCAACAGTGTGATTCAGCAACAAAAATAAAAAGTCCATGAAATATTATATAATATCAGTAGAAGTACAGTTTGTATATCAAGGGAAGTAATAATATTCAGTTATGCTTTGGTCATGGAATATCATCCTACTTCTAGGCAACACAGTTTTAAAAGGATATTGGCAAGCTGGAATATGTCCAGCAGAAGGTGACCAAGATGATAAAAGGTCTGGAAACCAAGCCTTATGAGGAACATTGGAAGGAGTTGTGTATGTTCAGCCTAGAGAAGAAAAGACTGGGAGGTAATAGGATAACCATTTTTAAATATCCAAAAGATTGTCTTATAGAAAGCGAAGCATATTTGTTTCTGCTGCTCCAAGGAGTAGAATCTGAACCAATCTATTGAAATTACAGCTAAACATTTGGAAGTACTTTCTGATGTTAAGAGTGGTAAAACAATCCAGAGAGGTCACCATCCAACTTTTGTTTTAAAAACTCCAATGAAAAAGAGTACAGCACTTTTTGAGCTCCAAAAAGAGCTAGTAAATGCCGCTCCTTTTGGGGATGGCAAAGAGCTGCCCTTACAGCTGCTGCTGCAGCTCTTTTGTGTCCCTTTGGCACAGCGTATGTGCATGCTGTGCCAACAGGGCACCCTGACGTGTTCCATACTGTTGGGTGTATGGCGTGACGGCGGCATCAGACTGGAGTCGGGGCAGCTGGTGTGCAGTCGCCCCACACCAACTCCACCCCCAGGCCATCCTTTTAGGCCAGTCTGCATCAGCCTTAAATGCATCTGAGGAAGCAGACTTTAGTCTATGAAAGCTTATGCTGCCAATTTCTTCCTTTCAAATAATAATAATAATAATAGAACTCAAAAATATAGAGATCTTGTCTCTTTATTCTTCTTGCCTCTACCCCTATTTCAGGATCCTGCCCCCCATCCCTGGCTGCTATGTCTCATTAAAAAATCCAAACCACCATCCCATAAGCCATCTAAACTGGAGAATTTACTTATACTTTGCAGAGAAGTGGATATTTCATACTTACAACTCTTTTTTCTTCTCTTTCTTTTCTTTGTTTTTGTCCCTTTTTGTCCACAAAACCAAGCTTGCCTTTATTTATTTTTAACTCCTTCTCTCTCTGTTTCTCCCCCATAGAGAGAAAGAGAATCCAACAGGGAAGAGGGAGTGAAGGCAACCCATCTGCCTACCAAAGCGGAGAGTAGTTAACAAGTACTTAAGTGAAAATAGGCCTTTATTGTTGGGATTTGTAGTCAAAGTGGAAATGTACAGATGTGGGAAAGTTCTAGATGTGAAAGTTTTAGCCTGCAGATGGATTACACGAAAACAACATATCCAAGGTCAGTGTGTGTCTGGTAACACAGGATACAAGAAGAAAACAGATTAGGTCATCAGAGTGTGTGAGAACCACCGGTCACATGACACAAGACACAGGAAGAAGGCTGGGTTTAGAAGCCATTTAGCAAATTTCTATAAAGGCATCAACCTGAGGGTGGAGTTATGGCTTTTTGACTTGAGTGTATTGCTGGGCTTGGCATGGAGTTTCTTTTGTTTTCTGACTGTTAATGGATGTCCTACAATGTCAATAGTTATCATGTTAATTCTGCAAATGAAGAATAAAAAACCTTCTTTTGAAGTCAATCTGATCTCTGGTCTGGTTTCATGGAATGCTGCAAGCTGCAGGGAGCTACAGATCCAGAGAAGTATGGAGCTGATGAATGGCAGTCCTGCACACACTCTGCACACTCTCACCATAAATTCAACAGTTATAACCTTGCTTTTATTTTTCTTGTTGCTCTATGTCCCTGCAGAGAAGTTTCAGTGCAAAGACTGGAGACTGACAAAATGTAGCCTAAGCACAGCAGGAATCCTGGATTTGTGGCTTTAAAAATGCGCAGCCAGATGGGATATTTTTTAGTCACTCCAATCTGTGATTGTCTCAGTAAAAACTGGAAAATGGCAACCTTAAATGCAAACTATTTTTGCAATTTGAACTCAGGGCCTTTGCAGACTTCTAGAAATAGTGCAAACTGAGTCCACTTTAAGGGTTAGGGTTAGGGAATCATGGGAACTGTATTTTATTGTGGCACCAGAGCTCTCTGACAGAGAAGGCTCAATGTCTCAGAAAAAAACAACAATTCCCATGATTCCCTAGCACTAACCCTAACCCTTAGTGGGCTCAATTTGGATTATTTCTGGCAGTCTGCAAAGGCCCTCAGTTAGCAGCAACTGAAGTAAGGAGGGAAATGGGAGGTGAAGGGAGAAACTGGGACATTTTGAAAACAGCAGAAAATGTGGAATGACAGAGAATTAAGTAGAACTGTTCCTGTAGAATCAGGACAGCTGTGGGGCATGCACTTCCTGAGATTTTAGGGCCAAATCTCAAGGAACAGATGTGAAGAGCCACTCCACCTAACTTTTTACCCTCAGATGGCACTCCTATGGGTTTTCCTATCCTACCACTGCCACCAATTTGTCACAAGCACCACTTACTTTTCTTTATGTGGCAGCCCAATGGATATTGTTATCCCACCACTGCCGCAATATGTGATGTACTAGACCACTTTTAGGTATACCTATGGGTTTACTCCCCAGACTTGGTTTCTTTATTTGTCAGTAGTGTGGATAAAGATTCCAGATTCAGATAAGCTTGTATTAAACCAACAATAAAACTTTATTTGAATAATGGCTTAACAATGTTTCACTTATTCAATTGGTATAGGCACTTGTTATAGTGACACGTTGTTACACTACTCTCTGTCTAGAGAACACCAGATACTATTCTTTAGGACCCTCACACCGTCCTCATTAATGGTTATCCTTTTAACCTTATTTCTATAATAGCCTAACTATATTTTGAAGGATATCAAATATCAGCAACTCCCTCACTTGGAGTGCTATATTAAATTAAGTCCCTCACTTCTGGACTGACTCCAATGGTCAGGAATGGAATTTTTTATCACCTACAGCCCAAAATTCTATTGGCTGTTATCAGCTCACTCCTGATTGGCTGTTGCTAGCTGGGCATAATTCTTCCTGCTCTGCACAGTGCATGAAGTCACTAGCTATGTCCCTAGTGACTTCCCCTTATGCCTGGCTTTTTTGGTGTGCCCAAGTCTGCATCTACACTGCAGAATAAATTCAGTTTGACACTGCTTTAACTGCCATGGTTCAATGCTATGGAATTCTGGGATTTGTAATTTTGTGAGTTACTTAACTCTCTCTGTCAGAAGCTCTGGTGTCCCAACAAATTAGAAATCCCAAGATTCCCTAGGATGGAGTCATGACAGTTAAAGTGGTGTCAAACTGCATTCATTCTGCAGTGTGGCAGCAGCCTATGTTCATGTTGACCATATAGCAAATCCAATAACATCCAAACAATGATACTTTTGTTGGGCCAACCAAAATGCACAATTACATGTTGCAATCTTTCAAAGTCACATTGGCTTCTTCATCAGGAAAACAGAAGAAAAAAATGAAGATGTTAGTTAAACATTAGATGCAAAATGCAGGCTAATGACTAACATTTTCATTTTTTCCCCTCCTGTCTGCTTGATGAAAAAGCCAGTGTGACTTCAAAAGCTTGCAACATGTAATTGTGCATTGTGATTGGCCCAATAAAAGTATCATTGTTTGGATGTTATTGGAGCAGCCTATGTGGTTCATAAAACACTTTCAAGCTGATGCAACTTGCAAAAATAAACATTATATTACTCTCTATTCAGTCACTTTTGAATAACAACAACAATGATAAGAAGTGTACTTGACAAAAAACACTCTCTTCTATGACTTTAGGATTGTGCTCAATTCTTCGTTAGTTAAATATTGGACTGGAGGGAAAGATTGTCAGCTAAAGCTGTGTTTCCAGTTCTTTAATGCCAGTTGATGCTCCCCTTCCTGCTGTGTGTAGATAATGTGAGTGGTCATGACCTACATGGAGTAATCATTCAGCTGAATTTTTAGCTGTGCCCCTCAATTTAAGTTCAAATCTTTCTCTGAATACAAAACAGTTCTGTGAGTTATCAGACTTGGATTTAATCTTCAAGAAACAGAAGTAGCTGAGAGACTCAAAACCTTTCTGTTCATAGTGTTCTTTTGCCTAATTCAGAAAAGAACTGGCTCAAAACAGTCACTTCTTAATTTTAGTGCCTGATGTAGTTGTTTGGTTCATTACACACACATGTGAAAACAACTGAAGAGAGAAAGCATGTTTATTTTATTTTTAATCCATTGTAGGTATGTTAATATTGTCTTTCAACAAAGTCCCCAAGGTGGTTTATATAATAAAATGCAATAAAATAATTAAAACATTTAATGTTTTGATTATTTAAAACATTAATAAATTAATTAATAAATAATTAATAAAAAATTTATTGAAAATAAGAATAATACACAAAAAGGCATCAAATATCCATACCAATATAAGATCAATTAGCAAGATTAAATTTGTATCTGAGAAACTAGGGAGAATGCAAAGAGTTTAATCTGGCAGAGACGATATAGGGAGAAAACCTTGGGTCCTTGGGCCAGATACAGCACTCTAGTCTTCCCCAGATGATCGCTTCTCCATGACACCATAGTGTGGTGGGTTTGGGGTTTTTTAGCTTTTCTGTAGGAATTTTCCCCCATTCTAAAAGACTGAAATGCCTCTCCTAAAGGTTATGCATGGACAATAAGAACTTTAAGCAACTCTTTAGTCCCACACTTTTGCTTTTGGCCTCAACCTTTACTGAAATGCAGCACAAAAAAAAAAAAAACTCCCTTGGGAATGAATTTGGTCTTTGGACTGAAAGAGGTTCTGCATCCTTCAACTGGACCAGGTTGAGAGCTTTACTACCCAATTTTCAACAACTCCTGAGCACCAAAGTATTTAAGCGCATTGTCACAGCTATCATTTTGGATATCCAGAAGTGATGATCCATCAGGTCTGGTAACCTTTTGGCTTGTTTTATTTATTTGTTTGCTGTTTTGGACAGGCTCTTTCCCCTCCCAATTTTGTTTACAGTCCTACAAATGTTTTTTTAAACCATTTTAAAATGTGGTGAGTGTTTCTTGACCGATAATGTAGAGTGTTTGATTTGTTATATTTTACATTTGCCCCAATAATTGTGTATACGATTGCAGCCTAGATTGCTCTCTTTTCTAGATTGTTGGAACAAGTTTTTGTAATGCAAGAAAACACAGCCACTAGCCTGGGACATAATGGCAGAGTACTTAAAAGATATTGGACCAGACATTTTTAGCCCATCTCCTGCTTAAAGAAACAAGCAAGTGAATTTTGGCTCTAAATTAGTCATAAGAGTCCATTCTCTTTCCTACTACCCTATTTGGCTGACTGAGCTTCTACTGTGTTACAGCCCTTCACTGCCAAAGGAGATCAAAGGGTTTTGGCACTGAAAAACCATTCAGGGAAATAAGTAGATCAACAAGTACATCATGAGTCATGTTGATTTATGTTCTACGCATGTTTGTTTTTGGAGGCTATTAAGCAAAGGAAAAATGATAACAGGCTACAGTACATCTATCACTGTAAGGAACTGCACACTATGGTAAGCACACAATTCTCAACACCATTCATCAATGCCATTGGAGCATTCACAAAACGTGAATTAAGTTTTCAAAAAGGGGCCTCTCTTGTATCATTTCACTTGAAAGGACAAGGTTTCTTTTCTTCTCTTCTTTTTTTAAATCACACATTCCTACTGAGCATTTAAAGCCAAGGTTCTCAATAAATGAAACTGTAGCCATCAGTGGAAATTGAAATAAATCTGTCTGACTGCCTTTCCCAAACATATTTTTGTAGTTGCTTCAGTAGTTGATCTCATCTACAATCAAGAACTCTTCTGTGAAAAGGCTGATAGGAAGGAACTATAACAGAAAGTTGTAGAACTACAACAGAAAGTTGTAGCATGGAGTGCCCACTGTTCATGATTTGACTCTCTTTCTTTCATGCTACCCTCATTTTCTGCCCCACTTTGCACTGACCCTGATTTCCAAACAGTCAGTCAGTAGCACATAGCCTATGAGCAACCTCAGGCCTCATTAGAGAAACTTTATCAGCCATGATTTTACTATGTGTTCCTATCATGTAAATCTACGTTCATATAGTAACACTGTGGTTGCCCTGCACTACTCCTCTGCCAGTATGTCTGCTTACCATCTGATGGGGCTGTGGGGAATACACAGTGGCTATTTCTGCAATCCCTGTGAATAAAAGGGTTCACTGAAGGCACTGAGAAATAGTTACACACCATCCAAGAATGCACAACTGCATGGCTGCATCCTATTGGTTAGTCACAACCTGATTAGTTCCAATGAATACTTTGTTGAATGATGAGCTGATGTAGGTAAATCCAAATCATTTGGTGGCTCTAATGCAGTAGAGTCAGGATGAAGTTTAGAAGAATTTACACATATGTCATCAGATTATGCCCATTCCACTACAGCAAAAAAAAAAAAAAAAAAAAGAAAAGAAAAAGAAAGAAAAAAAAAAAGAGGAATTTACACATATGTCACCAAAGGCAGCCAGCATAGTGTAATGTTTTGACTGCTGGATTAGCACTCCAGGAGACCAGGATTTCAACCCCTGCTCAGGTCTCTCAGCCTCAGAGAAAGGCAATGTCAAACTTCCTCTAAATAAATCTTGTAAAGAAAACTCTACAATAGGTCAACCTTAGTGTATCCAAAAACCAGAAACTACTGGAAGGAACACAACAACAACAAATGACACCAACAGAATTCCAGACCTTCTGTTTCTCCATTTCAGTGCCACTGTCTGGCAGTACAAGCAACAGCTTGAACACCATAAATAATAGGAAACAATACCCTAAATTTTGTCAGCATCAAGAACAAGAAACACAGAGAAAACCTTGATGCTCAATGGCTCAAGCTGGTAGTTCCCAATGTATCCATTTATTTCCTGTGCAACCAATCCAAAGCATTCATTCCTCTGGGGAACATTGCAATACTGAATGTGCAGATGTATGGCGGAGATTATCTCTGCTCTCCTCTTTACACTAGGCTCCACAAAAAAGGATTTTCCAGTGGATATAAGGTCTCCATGTACAGAACATACCTGGGAGAAGTTCTCCTTCATAAACACATAACAAGAAAAAAAAAATGGGTGTTTTCTCCTTGTTTCAAATACATTGAACTTTTCTGTCCTGGAGACTTTTTATCAATGAAATTCAAAGAAGTGTTATGGGTGATGTACCTAAAAGAAGTGAAAAGCCATGATTCAGCAGTGCAGGAAGGTGAGCAAATGGAGGACAGCATTGTCCCCTAAATAAAGGTTCTACCTTCTCTGTGGAATTTTCCTTCAGTCCTAAAAGGTTTAGCCTTGTAGTAATGTAAAACTTCAGTTGGGCATTAGAAATACAGTTTAGGAAAGGAAAAGGAAAGGGTATGGTAGAATTCTGAAAACCCCCAACACTAATACTTCACAAACGCATTAAAACTTTGTACATGCACAATGTACATGTATATGAAATAAATTCTCAATTTATTGATTCTCACTTTATTGATCTGTTTATTGGATTTATATCTCAACTTTCTCCTGAAATGGGATTCAAGGCAGCTTACAATGATTTAAAAAGGACAGAACTAAAACATTAATTGCAAAAAAAATTTAAAAAAATAAATAATACTAATATTAAATCAATAACTGATAAAAACACAGCATAGTGATACTACTTTTTTTAAAGTAAAAACATTAAAGTATTAAAACAGCACACCAAGAACACATACAGACACACACAGACACACAACTTAAGTAAAATTCAGCAATTGCTTCATCAAAGAAAAGCAAAAATAGCAATCCTGGCTTTGAAAGCAACATATTTGAAGGAACTTCACATGGGCAATTTTTCTGCATGTTTGCAGAGAAATGACACTAGAGATTATTAACACTTCAGAGCATTATAATAGGATGACTTGTACAGTGAGCATTTAATTCCCAGTCATTGTTATTTAGTTTACACAACTATTTTGCATGTGAGAAATACTGCATTTTCCATTGATTTGCCTTTTGAAAGCTTCACACTATTTTCTAGCTTTAAACTTATCACATTAGGGCTATTTTTGTCATCATCTATAGATATTTCCCTCCCACAGAAACTACTTTTATATGGGCTCAACACTTCCATGTTAACAACTGTCACACACACTTTTTCTTTTCTTTCATTTGTGGACACACCATGGACCCTTTTCGTCCCACAGCTGCCACCACCCTATACAAAGAGCCATTCCTTCACCAATCTTCTCTTCTAAAACTCTTTGGTATAACCTATTTTGTATAAGGTTTAGTAGTGTGGATATTCACTCACACTGTAGACAAGTGTTTCATACAGTAACAACAATACTTTATTTATAATACAAGTAACAATGTTTCACTTGATCTTGCTGCACTTGTTATAACTGGTTACAGTTACAAATAATAATACTCTAAAACATTCCTTTCCTTGGAACACTTTCAATTACCCCTACAGGACACTCTTAGTCCTTCTTTGGGTACCTTTACCACTATTTCTTAAGCAGCATCTAAGACTACCAATACCCCTCAGGATATTGTCTTTATTAACTCCCTCACTAGGAGTTTAGTATGGGGATTAGGCTCCTCTCTTCTGGATCTTAACCCTGTTCCACTCCGGAACCTTCACCACCAGACCCTCACTGTCTGGAATCCAAACCCTATTTGACTTCCAACTGTTCATGATGGAAGTTTCCCCCTTACAGCCCAATATTTTATTGGCTGTCGCCAGCTCAGTCTTTTCCACAACAACATGGGGTGATGCTGGAAATTTTTAAGGGTTTGGATTTCCTTTACATCTGAGATTTGCTCGGTGCATAAGAATTGATGGTTAACTGGAGCAAGAGTAAGTCCTAAGCTGCTGCCACACTGCAGAATTAATGCAGTTTGACATTACTTTTACTGTTATGGCTCCATCCTATGGAATCCTGTGATTTGTAGTTTGTTGTGGCACTGGAGCTCTTAGACAGAGAAGGCTAAATATTTCACAAAACCACAAATCCTGGAATTCCATAGCATTGAGCCATGACAATTAAAATGGTGTCAAACTCAATTAATTCAGAAATATAGGTGCAGCCCTAGGCAACATCTGCTGATGTGCTCACTGGAAATTTTCAGGGCTTTATGATTTCTGTATTCTAGATATTGAAAAATAAAACAACATGCCAAGATCCAAAACAAGAACAAGAGAAGTAAAAGAGAAAAATGGATCTTCTCCTGGATGAGGATGCCGACCTGGCTTGCTTCACAGAGACCTGGCTGGGGGAGGATAGCGCTGCTATATGGGTGCAGGCCCTCCCAGCTGGGTACTCTGTCAGTGAGCAGGTGAGGGGAAGTGGGAGGGGGGGCGGTGTGGCTCTAGTTCATAAGAACACCTTGACCTTGACCAGGATACCTGTCAGGAACATGGTCCACATCGAGTGTATGTACCTTAGCCTGAAGACCAGGGATTGTTTGGGGATTCTGCTAGTCTACCGACCACCCTGTTCTCTAGCAGACTCCATAACCAAGCTAACACAGCTGGTCTCTGAGCTGGTGCTGGAGACCTCCAGACTTTTAGTTTTGGGGGACTTCAACATTCCACTCGAGAACAGCTTAACAGGCACGGCTCGGGAGTTCATGGATACCATAACAAACATGCTCCTATCCCAGTTGGTCAACGGGCCCACACATTGTGCGGGTCATACACTCGATGCGGTGTTCTGTACCGAACAGGCATATCCGTGGGCAGAGGTGGTAAGCACCTCCGCATTGTCATGGACAGATCATTTCCTGGTCAAGACAGAACTTAGAGCCAATTTCTGCCCCTCCGGGGGTGGTGGACCCATTTCAATGGTCCGCCCTCAAAGGCTGATGGAGCCAATTGGATTCCAGAAAGC
>CM034701.1:366092784-366105774 GCA_020142125.1 Phrynosoma platyrhinos | reverse complement strand
CCCCAAACTCTGGAATGACCTGCCGGATGAGAACCATCAGTTGACATCATTAGACAGCTTTAAAAAAGCCATCAAGATGGATCTCTTCGACATAACTTTCCAGATTAACCATCCTGGCCCAGGCTCCCTGATCCCCTCATTCCTCCCATGGCCCCATCTTTAGTGATGGTTGAGGATCTCCAGAGGGACACCAGGGTTTTTAGTTTGTTTTAATTATGGTTTTATGTTCTGATATTGTGTTTTTAATTTGTCATATTGTTTAATACTCTCTTAAGGGGGGGAGGGATTATACTGTTTTAATGTTATATTTTAATCTTGTTACATTTTACTGTTGTCAACTGCCCGGATTGGTTCGCCACAGGACGGTATACAAATTATTATTATTATTATTATTATTATTATTATTATTATTATTATTATTATTATTATTTTGAGCCCACATTTGATATATTAGTCTAATAAGTTATATCAGAAAGAAATAAAATTAATGACATGGATACTTTTAACAAAATAGCATTAGCTAATAGGTCAGGGTTCTGCTAATTATTGCAAAGAAACAAAAGAAAAGCAACACAACTCAAACCAAAGCCCTACATGTAGACGGTACTCTCTTTCATGGTACAGGTGTGTTATTGCAGATTGAGTACGCCGATCAATCACCTGGAAGCCTGCTCCTCTGCTCTGAGGGAGGATCTTCGAGCCATCTGTCTTGAAGCTGTTTCTTGCTGTAAAACGCTCCCCAGAAACAAGCCATAGACAGGAACTAACTCCAAAGAGGCACTTATTCTTAAGTTGCAGTATAAACAAAGAAAAACTATTTACACTCTCATGTAGAAACAAAGTACAAAGATAGAGAGCAGAAGAGGAAGAAGAAGAAGACACATGCTGTGTGCTTGGATTATTTATAGACACTTTCCATGTGGCTTCAAAACCCAGCCTCTTCCTGTGATTCCTTCCTATGTCCTGTGTTGCATGAACAGTAGTTACCAGCAAACATGATGATCTAATATGTTTACATCTTGCCTTCGTGTTCCCAGACACCATATGACCTTGACTATCTTCTGCTCTGTTATTTTGTATTCCAGCTCCAAACAATTTTTCCAGCTGGCAATAGAAGTGACTTTCCCAATTTCCTTATGTCACTTTCCCAATTCTTCATTTACACAAATTACATTTTCCAACAAGGTGGACACACACAAGTTGCCTTGCCTAAATTAAACCAATTGTTATTTAGATTCTAGCAGAATTATTTAGATTTTAGAAGATTAATATGATATTGTTATGGCCTTTGATAACAGAATTATGAGTCCTTTCTTTCATATTTCTAAATTGCTTGAACTGATTTTATTGTAAACTATCCAGAGATTTCTTATGTTGAATGAGACAAACTGCCTTGGAAGCTGATTAACTCTTTTTCTTTGGAGGTCTTTAAACAGACGCTAAAAGGCTATCTCTCAGAAGTGCTTTGCTGTGTTTTTCTGGGCTGGATTAGATGGCCCTTGCAGTCCTTTCAGCTCTAAAATTATAAAATTCTTTCTCTTTCTGCCTGTGTGTGTATCAATGAAGGATAGAAAAATAGATCACAAAAACATACCAAAATATGGTTTGGCGACTGCTGGCTCTGAATAGCAGCAGGGAGGTGAAACCATGCCAAAGTTTATCCCAAACTTTAAAGGAGCTATCCATGGTACTATAACATATCCCCAAAACAGGGTGAATACCTTGGATATTTTTTTTAAAGTTCAGACTAAAATTTGGATCAGATTCACCAACTCAGTGACATTGGGTCCACAAGCTATTATTGCCAAAAGATAAAATAAAAAGGTAAGTCTTTAAAAAACATTGTTTTTCTAGAAACAGGGTAATATTCCTGTTATTGGAACAAACTAAACCCTACTGTGACACTTTTAATGACTTTTTTTGTGGATAAAATCTTTTAGATAAGGGCCGATCTGGATGCAGACATTATAACAGAACCAATAAGAGAGATGTCCAGAGATTCTGTAGACTGTGTTACACTGGATCATTTCAAGTTTGTTAATACCGATGAAGTGGACAAGCTTCTTGGAAGTGTAAGGAGGACAACATGCCCTCTTGATCCTTGTCCATCATGGCTAACCATCTAGGGAGGTGATGCAGTAAAAATATTATTACAATTCATCATTAATGCATACCTCAGGGAAGGGAAATTTCCATCTAGTTTGAAACTAGTGGTGGTTAAACTGCTCTTGAAAAAACCCTCCCTTGATCCCCTGGTGAAAAATAATTACAGACTGGTCTCCCTTCTACCTTTCTTGGGTAAGGTGATTAAGAGGACAGTTGCCTTCTGGCTCCAGGTTGTCTTGGGAGAAGCCGATTATCTGGACCCATTTCAAACCAGCTTCAGGGTGGGATATGCAGTTGAGACTGCCATGGTCACCTTAGTCAATGATCTCCATCTGGGCATAGACAGGGGAAGTGTGACCCTGTTGGTGTTCTTGGACATTTCAGCGGCATTCGATACCATAGACCATCGTATCCTTCTGAAACGCCTGGGGGAGTTAGGTATTGGGGGCACTGCTCTTCAGTGGTGCTGATCCTACCTCTCGGGAAAATTCCAGATGGTGATGCTGGGGGATAGTAGCTTCAAAACGAAACCTGACATCTGGTGTCCCTCAGGGCACCATTCTATTCCCCATGCTGTTTAACATTTACATGAAGCCGCTGGGTGAGATCATCTGGAGACATGGGTGCAGTGTTATCAGTATGCTAATGACACCCAACTCTACTTCTCTATGTCTCCAACTGCTGCAGTGACTAAAGATGGTATTGCTCCTCTTGATACCAGTCCTGAATCAGTAATGGGCTGGATGAGGGGAAACAAACTCCAGCTAAATCCAGAGAAAACAGAGGTACTCGTGATAGGTACCCCAAGTCCAGGAAAGGAGCTTTGCCAACCAGTCCTAGACGGGGTCACACTTCCCCTAAAGGACAAAGTACACAGTTTGGGAGTACTGATAGATTCATCTTTACAGTTGTCATCTCAAGTGGATGCAATGGCCAGGAGTTGATCCACCAACTACATCCCTACCTGGACCGAAAGGACCTTGAAGCAGTAGTACTTGCCCTGGTAATCAGTCATTTGGATTTCTGTAATGTGCTCTACATGGGGCTACTTCTATACCACGTTTGGAAGCTTCAATTGGTTCAATATGTGGCAGCCAAATTGGTCACTGGAACATCTAATTCAGACCATATAACACCTATATTCAAATCTCTTCATTGGCTTCCGATTAGCTTCCGGGCACAGTACAAAGTGTTGGTTGTTACCTTCAAAGCCCTACATGGCCTCTCCCCACACAATCCGCCCCACATTCTCAGAACATCTGGGAAGAACTTATTAGAACACCATAGAACTAGATCATGACTTCCCAAAGATCGTACATGACTGCAGCCCCCATGTTATGGAATGGCCTACCAGAAGAGATCCGTATTATTACTATTCTAGATGCCTTTAAGAAGGGACTTAAGATGGAGCTCTTCAGGTGGGGCTATTCATTTGATCTCTAGATTTCTAGATTCTGACAATGATTGGCTATACTATTTTAATTTATTTTAATTTATTATCATTGTTTGGTCTTACTATTTTATTGTTTGTATTTTGCACATTGAGGCGGGAAATATAAATAAGCATTATTATTATTATTATTATTATTATTATTATTATTATTATTATTATATCTCTAAAACATCACATTAATGAGACTTTTGAACTATCAGGTATATTTCCAGGTATCATCCCAGGACACCACACATTGTCAGGATTTGGCATTCGCAATTGACTGAAACATTGCATCTACATTCTGCAAATGGTGGCTAACAGTTTCAGGTTTCTGAAATTCACCAGTGGAACTTATTATTAGATTACTAATAAGTGGTCATGCATTAGCATCAAACATTAGAAATCCTTAAATAAATAAATAGTAGGTAGTAGCTACTTTGGAGGCAGTATGACAGATAAGTAGAAGTTCTCCTCAACAATAAGAATAGTGTAGGTAGTTATAGATCTACTTCAAAAGCAGTATCTGTTAATTATATAAGTAAGTGAGTTCTTTGAGATAAAGGAGGGAAATACACCTTTACCCCCTTCGTAGACTAGTGTCACTGATGGTGTATTGATGTCAGATTTCATAGTACCCCATTTTTCCAAACTTTGTGGTGAGTGAAGCACCCAGAAATAATCATAGCTTTTAATTCATTCATTCTTTATTATTACGACCGTTTGGCCAGCACACATAGCTTTTAATGACAGATGAGATTTAGAATAATTTGTTATTTTTAGTCTTGTATTCTGATTCAATAGCACACAAAGCAGCTACTAATTATAAACTTCTACTGTCCTAAGAATGAAAATTCCCTAGAGAATATCGCCAGTCCTGTATACTGTGCATTCAGTAATGTTTGTGAAGTCTGGAGTTTGTTGTGTATTTTTAATGAGATTTAATATATCCCCCCCCTTTGCTGATTTTTTTTAAATGAGTACATGTTTTTGGTTTTACGGATTGCTTGAATGCATTCCCATTGACTAAAATATTTTAAGAAATGTTTTCAGTGTATGCTTTTGAAATGTAAACATTTTCTTCCTTTGTCAATTATGATGATTCTACAACACAGAATTCATCCAGACTTAGAATCATAGAATCATAGAGTTGGAAGAGACCACAAGGGCCATCCAGTCCAATCCCCTGCCATGCAGGAACTCCCAATCAAATCATCACCGACAGATGGCCATCCAGCCTCTGCTTAAAGACCTCCAAGGAAGGAGACTCCACTACTCTCTGAGGGAGTGTATTCCACTGTCGAATCACCCTTACTGTCAGGAAGTTCCCCCTAATGTTGAGGTGGATTCCCTTTTCCTGGAGCTTACATCCATTGTTTCGGGTCCTAGTCGCTGGAGTAGCAGAAAACAAGTTTGTTCCCTCTTCAATATGACATCTCTTCAAATATTTAAACACGGCTATCATATCACCTCTCAACCTTCTCTTCTCCAGGCTAAACATCCCCAGCTCCCTAAGTCGTTCCTCATAGGGCCTGGTTTCCAGACCCTTCACCATTTTAGTGGCCCTCCTTTGGACACTCTGCAATTTCTCCACATCCTTTTTGAACTGTGGTGCCCAGAACTGGGCACAGTATTCCAGGTGAGGCCTGACCAAAGCAGAATAGAGTGGCACTATTACTTCTCTTGATCTAGACACTATACTTCTACTGATGCAGCCTAAAATTGCATTGGCCTTTTTAGCTGCTGCATCACACTGTTGACTTATGTTCAACTTGTGGTCTACCTGGACTCCTAGATCCCTTTCACACATACTCTCATTCAGCTAGGCGTCCCCCATCGTATATCTGTGCTTTTCATCGTATATCTGTGCTTTTCATTTCATGCCCCCAATACCTAACCCCCTCAGGCGGCTCAAGAGGATGCCGTGATCTATTGTATCAAAAGCCGCTGAGAGGTCTAAGAGCACCAACAGGGTTTCCCTGCCCTTGAGTCACCCTGTCCTTATGACGCAGCTCCAAAGGCCCAATTCAATTGTAGACTGTCTACACATGGGAATGTCAGTCCTGCAGTGGATCCGTAGACCATCTACACATGGGAAGATCAGTCCCACAGCACCCCTCCCTCAATCTGCTTTTTAAAAACTCACAGTTTGCATCAGATCTCCCCAGAAAATCTGGATTAGTCCAGAGTAATGGCAAGTGGCTGTTTTGCCAGGTGCCACCATGGGCCACTCCTGCTGGGGCCACAGTGAGTTGCATAGCCATGTGATCAGTGCTTGGCACCCTGTTTCTGGTCTCAGAGGGAGTGACTCATGCCGCAGTAGCACAGCAGAGTGCTGTATAAACAGCCACCCAGCATTGCTCCAAAATGCAAAGGTAGCAGGGGGAATTCAAGGCAAATTCATGACAGAATACTCCAGGGGCAGCCCAAGTATTCTGGCCACTGTAGACCCACTACATGAGAATCAAGTATAGCAATATAACATTATGCTTTCTACTGAATTTTTTTTTCTGGATAATAGGATGACACCACTTCCAACAATATTGTTTACTAATGTTAACACAACTGGCAAAACCTCCAAAGAGGAAACCATAGCATAACAAGTTCAATATCCATCTTGCTCCCCTTCCTTTTAATTTGAATGCCAATTACCTAATATCACCACCAACTTATATTCCATTTTTATGATTTTCATATAGAGTGAAAATCTTATTATATGTTGATGACAGGAGCCCTATTTAGGGATACGTAATTAATATGTGGTGTGAGCAAAGTGATGGTGGAGGGGATGTTGCTAGTATATCCCCTTCCTCACATGTTCATTATGAATGCCTGAACAGAGATACTTCTTGTTGCCATTATTATTCAGATACAGTTGAAATGAATGCTTACAGACTAAAGGCATGGCTTGCAGAAGGGGATTGCTCTTTCTCTCTGTTTCTTACATTTATGTTCTCACATTTACAACTTGCCACAAGTGGACACTTGACAACTCAGAAATTAAGATAAAATAGGTCATGAAACTGTCTGCAACAATATTCATTTTGGAAGTCCTCAGAAGCAATTTTGGCTTGGCAGAAAGCAAAGAAGGTATCTTGGTTGTTCCTTGTTCTCCCGAAACATACACTGGAAAAGTGCTTCTCCAGTTAACTAACAAGTTCAACAATTGGAACTTCCCCAAGACAAAGGAACTTGCAATATTAGATATACTTCAGAGTTCTGCTAAGCATAGGCCTATCAAATATTAAAGCACAAATGGGACCCATTTCTGTTGAGATGTGCTTATTTTCCTTACTATTTTAAATTGACAAGGAGGAGAAAATACTAGCTACACAAAAATGTACATGGAAACAGGTCAAGAATAAACAGCAAAATAGTTGCATGCCTCATAGTGAAATCACAATCAAGCCATTTGATATTGATTTTCTAAAACTCAAAAAATAAAACAAAACTGGAGCCTGGATCAGGTGTATAAATATATTAAAAACATTCTCTGTGAGTTTTAGATTTGCCAGGAGATGAACTCTGTCTGGAAGTCATTATTCTCACCATCTTTCCATTTTATAACAAGTATCTCATGAGCTACAGAACAACTTGTATTAGCTGACTTCTTTCTCCTTCCAAAAGCCCTCTTTAGCTTTGCTATTCCAGATAAGTCTCCAAGGGCTACAGAATAATTCTTCTAGATTCCTCTAGATCCACATTTACATATTTGTGCTGTTGAGAAGGTTGAAAATGTATGTCATCTTCCCTGTGATATATATACTTCTTCTAGAATGACATTTCATGAAACTTTTTAAATTGGGTTTACCCAGTTAAATCTAGTTAAAATCCAGTTGGTCATCCATATCCACAGATTCTTTATCCACAACTTGAAATACACACACACACACCAAAATTCCCAAAAGCAAACACTGCATATACATCATTGTATATAATGGGGATCCGAACCAAACCCCAGCAGATACCAAGGGCCCATTGTAGTTTACTTTTTGCATGAGAGATGAAATTTCTGTCATACAGAGTAGGACCAGAACAAAAAACTTGAAAGCACATATTCACAGTGGATGACAAAGGGGAAAGGAGACAAAGCCCCACATGATGTGTGATAGTCCAAAGACTTTTATTTCTTAAAAAGTCCAATGTGTTTCAGCCTTATCACCAATTGGCCTTTCTGGGGCTGTAATAAAATAGACAAAAACACATTTACTATAAATGTAGTACTGAGACAACACATAAACCACCTATAAAAACATAATTACTTAACAGTTTCTATTATACATATAAATATATACATGCCAATTATCAGAAATTTCTGGAGTTGCAGTCTGTATTCTCAAAGTGGACCTTCTTACTATCAGAAGGATAGAAATAGATCTATGAATGGGTTCATATTTATGGATATTTTGAAATGGCCTCATCAAAGTGAAACAATGAGAAGAAATATGGTGGAATCTGTCCCCAAAGTTATCCAGCTCTGTTTTATCTAGCTGATAAATAGGCTAAAAAAGCTGTATAATCAATAACTGTTCTAGAATGTTTATATTTAACATTGTGTCTCCAGTTCTTCATTCAAACCCCTGATGCTAAAGTTTTAAGTTTCAAAATCATGTTGCTCTTCTTAAGACAGAAAAGTCTTTGGAGCATCACACAGTACATGGAACTTTGTCTACTTTCATTCTTCTTCTACAAAATAACCAAATTTGCAGCAGATTTGTAGAAGATTTGCAGGAGATTTGCTTCAGGTCCCCTCATCAATGGAAGCATTGTCAGTTGTAATGAACGTTGTAATTACAGTTGTAATTTCAGTGATACTGAAATTCCAGCACTTCTAAAGCAGAAGTTGATCATGTCTTATAGGGCCAGCTTTTTACTCTCATGACCTTTATTTGGAGTACAAATGTATCATAATTAAAAAAAAAAATAAAAACAATAAAAATCCAAACTTGGAAACAGCCAGACATTCATTTCTGGTTCATTTATTTTTCTTTTAAGTTGTTGATGTGGTAGAAGACCCTGGTCTCCTGAGCAATAAAACTGAACATGTATTCACTGCCCCTATGGAAACAGATCCATCATCACTTCCTGGTGTTACAACCATGACACAGGTTTTGCCACCTCAACAAGAACTTTATGCCGATGCATGTGCTGGCTTGATTGGTCTGTTTTAAAACCCAAGTTTATACCCCACATAAGTCAAATTTATTTGAATTTATTCATACTCCACCTTTTCCTCAAAACTCATGGCATCATTAAGAGTCACATACACCTAAAACCACAGTAAGTGGTCATGTTAAAACACAATTAAGCCAGTCATCATTGAAACAGCAAATGGGTGGAAAGCAATGCTCTCCCAGGCTCTGAAACTCATTTCCCAGAGCCATAGCATGGTGCCCATATTGCTATCCTTTTGTAGGCAGGTGATGACATTGCTTCAGTTGGGCTTTGAGAAGCTGACTCCTCAATTGCTGTGTACTTTATATTTATTCTTCTTTTTTAAGGGTTATGCTTTTAATTTTATTGACAGTTATGTTATATTTTTACCTTTGATATTATATAATTGCAAAAATATAAAAATATAATGAAACTGTAATTGGAACCAGCGTGGCACAGTAGTTTGAAAGTAGTGGGTTGAATGCTGGACTACAACTCTGGAGATTGGGATTTGATTCCCTTCTTGAGCATAAAAGCCACTGGGTGACCTTGGGCAAATCAAACTCTCTCAGCCTCAAGGGAAGGCAATGGCAAACCTCCTCTGAACAAATCTGCTAAGAAAACACCATGATAGGTTCACCTTAGAGTTTTCATACATCAGAAATGAATTGAAGGCTCACAAGCCCTCCCTGCTTCCCTGATACAGGGTGAATTGTCCTCCCAAAGGGGTAGGATGTGATGCATGGTAGGGAGAGGAATTAAAATCAGACATAGATGCTTCTTAGAGGAGAACTCTGGTCATAGAAAGTGCTTCTGCTCAATTTCCATGGGCTCCCATTATAGAAACATAGAGTTGGAAGAAACCCCAAGGGCCATCCAGTCCAACCCCCTGCCATGTAGGAACTCACAATCAAAGCACCCTCGACAGATGGCCATTCAGCTTCTGTTTAAAAATCTCCAAAGGAGGAGACTCCACTACGCTCTGACGCAACATATTCCACTGTCAAATGGCTCTGATCATCAAGAAGTTCTTCCTAAGATTTAGATAGAATATATTTTCCTGTAGTTTGAATCCATTGGTCCTTGTCCTAATATCTGAAGCTGTGGAAAACAAGAGCACTGAAGAGCCGTGGTGCCAGCTCTTGGGGTAGCCTTTTGCCGCTCTTTTAGGGGTGGCAAAAGGGAGGAAGGATTGGGGCCGTGGAGTGCAGTTGCCATGGCTCGATTCGCTGCTTGCAGGGGAGTCTCTCTGCCACCCCAAATGGACCATCTGGATTGGCCCTAAGATTCCTAGATTCCTTTCACATGAACTGTTGTTTAGCCAGATGTCTCCTATCCTATATCTGTGCATTTCATTTGCCCAAGTGTAGTATCTTACATTTGTCCCTGTTGAAATTCAATTTGTTAGCTTTAGCCAGCCCTCTAATCTGTCAAGTTCAATTTGAATTGTAATCTTGCCCTCTGGGGATTTAGCAACCCTTCCTAATTTGGTATCATCTGCAAATTTAACCAGCATGTGCTCTATTCCTTCATTTAAGTCATTGATAAAGACGTTGAATAGCAGAAGGCCCAGTACAGATCACCTCTCTCCAGGATGGAGAAGCCACTGGTGAGTACCCTTGCTCACAAACCAACTATACCATGATGTATTCCATGCAGCAGCAGCCCTCACCCACTCCAAATCTATTTGTAGCACTATCAGGGGACTGGAGGAGCTGCTTTGGGACAGGAAACATCTGCTCAGAGCTTTAAAATGTTACCTTTTGGGGATTGCAGCAGCTAGAGTCCCCAGCAGCTATGCTAGATAGGGAGTTTGAGAACTGCAAGAGGAGAATTGTTTAACTCTACAAGGTTCATGAAAGGAGTCTAATAGTAGACTGAACCTTACATGATTTTTTAAAGAAAAAAAACCCTCTTCTTTGCCATTCAATTTTTTCCAGATCTGCATCTTCCAGCCTGATTGCATATGATGAAACCTGGATTCAACCCATTTGTGATTTAGCACCAAAACACATTCTTCTTAACAAATGATACATTTCTCTTTTGTCGATGAATGTGAATGTCAACTGTTCTTGTTGAATGATGCTTTGCCATTTGCCAATGTGCATTTGTAGCTCAGAAAGGTCCACTGAAAGCTTTTAGTCATCTCATTCTTTGCCAATGAGAATAATCTACAGGGTTGCTCAGTAGTCTGAGTGGTACTCCACATAACATAAATAATCTTGTTAAAAGGAGAGATTATTTCTGCAGACTGACAAGCAACTATTGGCCAGAAACACTTTGATCTGACAGGGTTTCCTTCACTTTCTTCTGAATTTCCCAGTAAGCATAATTTCTCATTCCATTTTCCATTGCTGTTGCATTAATCATAACAACAACATATTACTCTTACATTGATTTGATGACAATATAAATAAATGATAGCAGCTACAAAATTACTGAGCAGATGGGGCTGCTGTGAAGAGCAGTAATGACATATTTACCCATAATCAAAGTAAAACAACAGTACAACCCCCCATACACACCAAAAGGAACTTCATGTAAATAAGAAAGTGGAAACTGCTTGAAATTTTCCATGGAGGAGAACTTAATAAATTTCATAATCTTTGAGAATATGTCCCAACTATAAAGAATAAGGCCAGGATACTTAAATAAGTAACCTCTCCTGGCTAGACCTCCACAGATCTAATGGAAATGTAATTTACTCATGCTCCAATTGCCAGGAAAGTGGACCTCCTTCTCCTCATGCAGCTGATGCTAGGTAAAGTAGGTCATGACTAGATATGATCATTAATACAAAACAGTTACAGATGAGTAGGGGTTCATTTATAATAAAATAGTAAAAGAATTCTCATATCTGGGATCAAAAATTGAAAGGAACAGGGACTGCAGCCAGGAAATCATGTTTAACTCACCCGCCCTCCTCCAACCATCAGCCTCAGCAGCAGGGCCAGGAGCCCCAAGGAAGTATGGCAGCAGTGGTGGTGGAGGCTTCTTAACCTGCCTGCCCTCCTCAACACCCAGAAGCCCCAGCAGTGGGGCCAGGAACCCCAAGGAAGTGAGGCAGCAGTGGCGGCAGCTGTTTAACCCACCTGCCCTCCTCAACAACCAGCAGCCTCAGCAGCAGGCCCAGGAGTCTCAAGGAAGTGTGGCATCAGCATCGGAGGCTTCTTAACCAGCCTGCCCTCCTCAACATCCAGCAGCTTCAGCAGCGGGGCCAGGAGCCCCAAGGAAGCATGGAGTGGCAGAGGCTTCTTAACCCACCCACCCTCCTCAACCTTCAGTATCCTCAGCAACGGGGCCAGGAGCCCTAAGGAAGTGCAACGGTGGTGGCGGCTTCTTAATCCACCTGCTCTCCTCAATACCCAGCAGCTTCAGAAACTGCAGTGGCAACAACAACAGCAGCAGCAACAGAGTGAGTGGCGGGCCTTGGGAGAGAAGTAGTGGTGCCTGTAAAGCTATAGTGGTGCCTGTAAAGCCTCGTTCATTAAGCCTATTTGGGAGCTGGAACAGCAGTAAAAATAACAGTTGCTTGTACTCTTTCGTGACAGTGGCATAGAAGCTGCCTAGTCACCACCTGATATAGTGGCTCTCTAGTGGCATTAGAAATTTCAACTAGGACTGGACATACGGACTGGGTAAACCATAAACTATAAATCTTGGTATCGGCATTTTGTTTTGAGCTGTGTTTATCATATCCCATTACTTTCATGTGTATCTGGGATATAAATCCGTACTTCAGACATTTATTAAATGCTTAAATAAGGGGGCACAGGGAAGAAATTTTGTTCCCCTGACTTCAAACCTCTGGGAAGAGGATTGAGAGATTAGGGACTATAGGAGGTGGAAGAAAGAGGATAGGGTGTGACTAGATTGCCTTTATTCAACCGGTAGGAGCAGCCATACTTTTACTTAAGGTCTGTGCTGATAACAACCAGCCAAGGGAATCAGATACACATGAGAAATCTTCTATGTGAGTTAATTATATAAGAAATACTTTAAGAGTCTATATGTTGTTTTAACTGTGACTTCACAGAAGAGTCTCGAAAACACATTCACAACAGTGTGGTCTTCATCTATAATTTAACTAAAGCACTCAATCCTAAGGTTTTAATACATATGAGTATATAATTAGGACATTGTTTAATTTGTGCTATATACTTCCATATTCTTACTTTCCTTTATGTGGTCAGTAAGACCTTTGACAGGGTTCCCCATGACATTCTTGCAAACAAGCAGTAAAATGTGGTAAATGTGGGCTAGACAGAGTAACTGTTACATGGATTTGTAATTGGTTG
>CM034701.1:366056182-366073517 GCA_020142125.1 Phrynosoma platyrhinos | reverse complement strand
AAAAGTGCGTCTTATATGCCAAAAAATACGGTATATGTATTATATGATATTGTATGTGCGATATAAATTTATTTTTTAAAAAAGAGTAAAAAGCACTATTTCTCCTTCCTTTCACTTTACCAAGCATTATTGACTTTTCCAGTAGTCACATTATCTCATGATATATCCAAAGTTCAATGGCCTCAATTTCATGGAATAAAGTGTAAGGTAAGTAAGCATGGCTCCATTCTCTTTTCCTTGCAATGAGACTGAACACCCATAGAAAGCTTTACTTTTCTCAGACTGCTGAGGAAACTGAACCTTATTATTACAATTTATCTGTTTGTCTGTTTCTGTCACGCACTCACTAGTTCAGAGAACTAGTCTTCTTTATTTCAAACAGCAAGAACTTTATTCCAGTAACTGTAGGTGCAGACAGAATTGCCATCATCCACAAACATTGGCAAATAATTAACAATGACCCACCAAACATTTTGCAGGCTTTGCTTTGCTTGGTTTACAAATTAAAATCTACCTGCCCTTCCAACCATGTTGATCCAGTCTGCCCAGCCCCTCATATATTTTCAATTTTGCCTCTGATTTCATTTTCCCATGAAAAAGTCCTGGTGACAAAAAAAGCCTCCCCCAGACATCTGCACATTCCTGTGCCAGGCAACAATCTTCCATTTGTACCACTACTAAATGTAAACCAGCACTATGCCTCCCATCATTCCCCAATAATCTCTAATACTCCCATAATACTGTATTAGCCAATGAATACATACTGTCATATCCAAAAGAGTATGAATCTGCCAGAATAAAAGATATAAGGAAATGAAGATAATTGAGATGAATTGGAAGGGAACTATGATCTGAATGATATGCAATCGGGAGAACAGATGGACTATAGGAAGGTTGTTTAGGACCTACCTTTGATGGCTAGTGAAGTAACACCTTCCATCCCTGAGACAGATACGGAAGATAGCAGAAGGTGGGGAAGTGGACCCTTGAAAAAATCTTTTGAAGTATCCCAAGGGTCTCGCATTGCAAGTCAGGAAAGGGGAGTCTGGAAGAGAAAGGCTTTAAAAGGGTGTATTGTTCTAGGAAAACTTTGTTTTGAAATCCAGAATGAATTATCAGTTAAACTCACTGCAATGTTTTCTTGACTCTTCAAATCTTGGCCAGCTAAACCTGGCATGTATACCGACAGAAGATTCAGTTCGATTCTGACAGTTCCTTAGCTGGAAAGAACTGGTTGCTGCCTTAACTATGGGCGTTTACAGACTGCCAGAAATAATGCAACTTGAGTCCACTTTAACTGCCCTGGCTCAGTGCTAGGGAATCATGGAACTGTAGTTTATTGTGGCACCTGAGCTCTCTGACAAAGAAGGCTCAATGTCTCAAAAAAAACCCTACAACTCCTATGATTCCTTAGCACTGAGCCAGAGCAGTTGGTTCCTAACCTGGGTTCGAACACCAGGGGTTTGGTGAGTCAGTCTCGTGGGTTCGGCAGAAGTCAAGACACACATCCAATTCATATGATTCATGATGACACACCCCGCTCGTCCATCATTGGCTGCAGGTGATAACCTGTATACATTTTATATGCCCCACTATTTATATGTCCCATCCAACCAAACCAGCTTGCCCCACCTCCACTGACAGAAGTGGCCCTCTGATTGGCCGTGTGGCATGATTGACAGCGCGGCGGCCCACTCCCCTCACCGGATGGTGCTGACAGTCCGTCTGTATTGGTGGTAGAAGGGTTCGGTGAATGCGTAAGAATCATAAGAAGAGTTCGGTGAATGTGCATATGAAATTGGTGGGGGTCAGTACCTCCAACAAGGTTAAGAACCACTGAGTTAAAGTGAACTCAAGTTGCATTATTTCTGGAAGTCTGTAAAGGCCCTATATTATTCTATTGCCCACCACTTAAAAATAAAGGAACTGGCTCTTTTCCTTTCTATAAATGAAATGTTTTTGCCTCCACTCCCTCTCTCCCTTCTGCATACTTTTTGGTAAAGTCAAGCTAGCAGCCTGATGAAGTTGGTACTAAGTCTGCTGATGACCAGTTAGGGAGCCCATTTTCTGAAGAGGCCATCTTGTTAGAGCCTCTACATGAAATCAATATAGCAAATGCTGCTGTCCTCAAACATCCGTCCCTGATTCACATGGCAAGTTGCAATCCTTAAGCTCAGGACAACTGAAAGTACAGCAACACAAGAACAAATCAATTCAGAGTTATGAAACACCAACAGTGAGTCAATCAAAAAGCTACAGGAACTCCACTGAGCATCTGATTTTCATTCTCACTTTTTATTGCACACTGTAAAAAAAAAAATGTATTTCAGGACAAGACCTGGCATGAAATTTTTATTATGAAAACATGAGCATATAAAGTATGCATGTTAAAGTTTTGTTCTCTCCAGAATTGTGCAGAATCTCAAAGCAAAAAAGAAAGGAACAAATTCCTGCCCCAGTTTTGTACAGGGCATATTCTGTACATGGGATCATCCCTGACTCTATGCAAAAAAAATCTATCTAATTATAGTAAATATTTGCTATAACTTGTGTGCCTGTGATCTTGATGACTGAAATGGAAGTCATTCAGACTGTGATTCCTGATCATGTGGTTTGGTGAGCAATGGGAATTGTGTGGAAATTGTGGATGCTTAGCATGACCATCCCCATAGTCACATCTGGAGGAGATGATAAAAATGCAAGCAGTTGTGTTTATCTATATTAGGCATGGTCTTCCAGATTATGCCAGACTGCAGTTGCCAGCATCTTTCACCATGTGTTGGCTAAAGCTGATAGAAAGTGCAAAAGTTCCCTCCAATGTCTCCAACATGTTTCTCAAGCCTAGAACAACTTCCCAGAATGCCTCAGTGAAAGAAGTATGTCTACTTTCTTTCAAATCTTTCTTCAGTGCTCTATGAAGGCTTGGAAATGACCCCCTGTATGATTCTTTGTTGTTGTTGTTGTTGTTGTTTTCTTTCTGCAAGCTCATCACTTTTAGCTCGTTTTAAATGCATAGTCTTATCTTTTGTTGATTTTGACCTCACACAGAGAAGAAATGTTCTCTCTCCTTCTTCAGCTTCCCCCATCATGCTCAGTTTACTTAAACTGCTCAAACTGAGTTCAAAATGCAAACATTGTTTGCTGTCCATTAACTCAAAAGAAGGAAGTGGGTGCAGGCAAAAGAATACTGCTGCAACTTCTCCTAGCTTGTGGTTTCTTCTCAGCAATCCCATTTGCCATATTGTCCACACTCTGTTGTTGCTTGGCTACATGTGTCCCTATTTGCATTTATGAAATGTTGGAGGTTCTTGTGTGCCATTATTTTCTTTGAAGAAGTCTATGGTCTAGGATTTTATCCTAAGGGTGTGGTGAACTGTATATATGAGCTTGCTTCGCTCTTTGTCAGAAACATTTACCAGAGGAGAGAAACATCTGCCTAAAATCCTAAATGCCCATTTCTTCAAAATGTTTGAAGGCTTCAACCCAATATTTAGAGATTTGTGGGAATGGTAGGCAGTCCTGTTAAGAATCACAGGGCTGGACCTATTAATGGACATGGAGTCAGGAGCCTCCAGCCCTCCAGATGTTACAGCTCTCATAATATTTTTAAACCATTGGCCAAGCTGGGAGCAAAAGAGCAAAAGGCTTCTAACCTCTACAATGGACACTGCTTTTGGTTTTGACAGTACTAAGTAAAGCCTCCATGTTAAGTATTTGTATACCAGCAGACACCAGGTATTGTTGATGCCTTCATCATGTTTGTTTCTAAAAACATCTGGCTAGTAGTCTAAAAGGAAAAAGAGGGAGAGAGAAAAAAACAACACCAAGTTAAGCATTATATAAGTGTTTCATAGTTTAAATGTCTTCTTTTACATAACTATGTTTATTCTTTGGCTTACTACCATGAGAAAAAAAATTAGAGAAACATCTGCCTAAAATCCTAAATGCCCATTTCTCCAAAATGTTTGAAGGCTTCACTCCAATATTTAGAGATCTGTGGAAAGGTATATGGTCCTGTTAAGATTAGTGTGTGTGTGTGGGGGGGGGATTGCATATAATGATATCCCATGTAATATTTTTTTAGTTTAGGAAGAATAAATTAAAAAATGTAGAAGATAACAAATAATTAACTTTATTTTAATGGAGATAAAGATTAATCATATTACTGAAATTAAAGGAAAAGATACCACTACATTAGATAAAAAGGACCAACACTGTTTTAAAAAAAAATCTTTTAGTTTCCGTTGTTATTATTATTTTTTCCTGTAATGTGAATGTTGTTGTTGTTGGTGGTGGTGGTGGTTGCTGTTGTTTTATTATGTCAATGTCATTGTCATGGTAAGGTTAGTTGTTGTTGTTTTTAAATTGTCATTGTTAATTGTGGAATGTTTCTTTAACCACATTCAATACAATTTAAATATAATTAGAAATTTTTTTTTAAATACAATGAACACTGTTTCTTTTATTTTGATAGTACTAAGTAAAACCTCCATGTTCAGTATTTGTATACCAGCAGACAGCAGGTATTGTTGATGCCTTCATGATGTTTGTTTCTCAAGACATCTGGCTGGTATCTTGGGTGTTTGTGGAGATGAACAGAGGGGATCAAGAAGGAAGGAATGGAGATTGAGAAGAAAGGGTGTGAACTAGCCTTGTGTTTGCTTAAAGGAAATTGCTTACAAAAGGACCCTCTGGAACCCCTTGTCCTACATGCAAATACTTTTCTTTCTACCATATAAACTCTTTAATTATGGAAAGTATTTATTCCTTAGGATGGCTTAATCTTACTGCCTGCAGTTCCCCCATTCTTTCATGATTAAAGCCTAAGTAAAACATCTGTCTCAAATAAAGAGTGAAACAATGAAGGCTCTTCAGTCTCTCTTGGAATACATTTGAGCAAGCAGCAAACAATTAAATGCTGTTTTTCAGCCATGTTAACTCCTCTTTTGCTAACAGTCCTTTTTACAATTAATATTTTATTGCACAGAATAGATCTATCGTGTTCAAAAGAGGCTATCATCAATCATCAATCATCCCACCTTCCCCCCAAAATTGGGACTCAAAGCAACTGTTTCACAGTTTCAAAGAACATTGCAATTAAAAAATATACAAAGTGAGCATTGAAATAGAATTACATTACAACAAATTGCATGATAAAATAATAAAAATGTATTTTAAAAAGATAAAATAGCAATAGCAATAGCAGCTTCATTTATATACCACTTCATACTGTGCTATGCAATCTCTAAGCAGTCTACAACTGTAAACTAATTGCCTTCAACAAGCTGGGTACTCATTTTACCTACCTCAGAAGGATGCAGGCCTAAGTTGAGCCTGAGCCCTGGCTTGTATTGAACTTGTGGTTTATGAATGAGTGGCTGCAGTACAGGCATTTAACTACTGAACCACCAGAGCTCCTTTAAAAGTTCTTTAAAACAGTTCAGTTGAAACAATACAGCACCTCCTAGCTATTTTTTTTTTAAAAAAAAACCCACATTCAGTAGTAGCGTGTTACACTGTTACAGTGCTACTATTCTACTTTTATTGCTACAATTGCCTCCTGTGGAATCCTGGGATTTGCAGCTGAAGGAAGGGCATTTAGAATTCTCGGCTAGAGAGCTCTTAGGCTATACAGAAGAGTCTAAATCAGTGATTCCCAAACTCTGGTCCTCGAGGTATTTTGGACTTCAGTACTCAGAAGCTTCAGCATCTTGGCCTATGGTCTGGGATTCTGGAAGCTGAAGTCCAAAACATCTGAAAGGCCAGAGTCTGGAAATTACTGGTCTAAATAAAAAAGATTTTAGCCTGGGAAGAGAGTGTCCAGTGTCTAGTGGGTAGCCACTGAGAAGACCCTCTCTCATGTCCCAACAACTGTGATTGCAATGGCAGTGGGACAGAGAAAACGGCCTCTCTTGATAATCTCAGAGTTCAGGATGTCTCACCCAGAGAGATACGGTCTGCTAAATAGCCTCTATCTGAGCCATATAGGGATTTATAGGTCAGCATGAGCATTTAGAATTGTGCCCAGAAACAAATTGGCAGCCATTGGGCTATTTAAACACGGGCATTGTAAGGCCTCGATAGCCTACCCCAGTTAACAGTGTGGCTTATAAGTGCAATTGGCGCACAAGCTTTAAATGTGCAGAAGCACTCCTGGCCATCTGCTCGTCCCACGTTGTGGAGAAAATCTTTTCCTCCTGCAGGACCTTTTTAAAAGGACAGAAATAGCACATAATTTTCTTTGGGCTAGAGGAGGTGGAGGTGACCTTGAGCAAGAACTAGGTCCAAACATAACTATTACAATTGTTTAGGTGACTATACAAAACTGTTTGTAACTTTTGTAAGAGCTCTGACAGAGAAGGCTAAATATCTCACAAAACTACAGTTTTGTATATTGTTTCCTACCATCTTTGACATACATTTTGGTTTACGCCACAGTTACAACTTGTCTGTTTGGTGAAACCATCCCATAAGTGCTTTTTCACATATCAATGTCAACACAGAGCAATATTTTCAATTTTTTAAAAAAACTTGTTCTTAATGAAATACATAGCCTAATTAAAGAGACCTTTGCCTTTGGCTATCCATTTCAGTTGCTCGAATTCTGGGTAGTGGGTGAGGTTCCATTGGCAGTGATTCAACAATAAGTGGCAAAGATGGCAGAAGTGGAAGCTCCTGTGAATTCTCCTTCTGGTTGTAGGCTCTGCTGCAAGCTCAGGATGGGAGTGAGAGAAGACAGGAAGAGTTTGGAGAAGAACGGGAGTCAGCAGATTCCAGATGTCTGATCTCTGGAAATCTTCAAGAGTCACCCACCACCCAGGCTTTGCAATAGCTTAAACTGTATACTTCAATGAATTAATTCAAAGAATTATTTTTAAAATTCTTTTTTATTGTGATTTTCTTGAACATCCTGATCCATACTTTCAACATAAAGAGCCTGAGATTTAAAAATCTGACTGTTGAAAAAAAGTGAGATTGACAGAATTGTCCATTAAGGAGGTGGAGTTTGAATTATGAGATCTCTAAATGTCTGTTTGAATGCATTTGTAGTCAGCTATTTTGTGGAAATGACTTAGGACTGCCATCTCTTTTTCCCCAGACACAGTAATCTTTAACTGAGGCAGGGCAAACATATTGAATATAGTCCTGTCTGTCTTCAAAATACTGTAGGTATGTGAATTTTTCCACTGCAGATGAAGGTGAATTTGCAATGAATATTTAATATATGCATACATGTGCAGGTCTCAAATAATCAAATATGCTATGAGAGAAAATCATACAGAACTTTATCACAAAACCATAAATCCTCACATTGGTGGAGTGGATATAGATGGTCAAATGCATAGGAGATGGCTTTAATGTTTACAGTACAGTATTGTATTGCTGTAAATCAGTCATATACACTGTTAGTTCTTTGAGGTAGAGCTGCAACTCCTAGCATTCCAAACCATTGACAATGATGTCTGAGGCCACTGGGAATTACAGTTCCCAACTATTATCAGTATTAGTATTAGTATAATTAGTATCCAGCTCTTTTCCTAGAACCGGGACTCAGAGCGGCTTCACGGTATTAAAAAACAATACAATCACAAAACAATGAAAGGCTCCCCTACTTCCCATCTCTTTTGTAAATGGTGCTACAGTACATGAAATTAGAAAAGAAGCCACAGACATCTAGGTGTGTTCTGATAATGCAATATCAGAAATAATTTCCCCTTTGGAATGATTCTTAAAAATTAGTACCAAAACTTTATCACTAGGCAAAATAAATATGACACAAAATAAATATGACATAAGATAATTTTACTTGTCACAAAATTATACCTTCTTGGCAAAGTCATTAATTTAAGATGAAAACCTGCTCATTTGCTTCCAAAAGGGATAGGTTAATATCTATAAAAAGAAAGTATTTGTTAACAATAGACAGAAGCATAAATATGTAAGTCTGTACATTATGAAAAGTGGCTTCTTCACTCCTAGGACATTATCACACGGGGGAAATCTGCTGGTTAATCCACACAAATCCCAACCAGAAACTGGATTTGTGCCTCAGGATTTCACATGACATTGCACAGAAATTGGACAGAAACTGGACAGAAACTGGTGTTATCAGAGATCTTTTGAAATTCGGTAGTTTTGAGGAAATGCATTTGCAAAATTACAGTAATTTTGCATTTATCGTAATGTGAAAAGCAAATGAGCATTTGGGACCATTTCCCTGCTTTTTCCCATGGTTCCACGGCGAGCATTCCTCTATCTGCGCATGTGCAAGAAGATAATTTCTAGTACATTTATGGGCTTTATCACTTGTGTGTGAGCGTTAAATGCGCTTACGGTAATTTTGCAATTAAGGTAATTACATGTGAAAGCCATTTGCGGAATCAAGGTTTATTTTCGGTTTATTTTTGGAATGCCTCATTTCCACTTTATTATCGCTTTCTGGCCCACATGTGATAACGTCCATAGATATCACTGAATACCTGGTTTTACAACCAAGATTACAACAAAGAAGACCACCTGTGTTTCTGACAATTGATTCCTTGCCAATTTTAAGCTATTTTCATCCAGGAAGGTTCACTACTAGAGTAACCCCAAAAAGACCATTTCTAAATTATGAACAGATTGGAAGGGTGAGGTATATCTATATCGTGGGAAATGAGTCTGCTTGTGTAACAAACCCCCTAAGCAGATGGCTTAAAGGGCCGTCTTTGGCGCAGGGAAGGGGAGGGGCAGCCACACACTCGGCACCCCAACCCCCTCCCGAGGTTGTACTCAGAGTAGCCGGCCCTCCGCATGACCGGCGCTCCGAGGAGGACCTCCTGCCGCAGCGGTCAGACACGCTGCAGCAGAAGAGTCACTGAAAGTGCACCGCAGCCTTTTGCGGCGCACTTTCGGTGACTTATGAAAGGAGCTCTAATTTAGCTCTCCTTTCAGGGGTGGCGAAGCTGCGCCACAGGATCGAGGCATGGGGATGCCTCGGTCCCGTGGCACAGCTTCCCAGGGCGGCCCACGGCCACCCATCTGCTTAGCCCCAAAGTGTAGGGAAGGAATCTAGACATTAGCATCTGCATCTAGATTGTTCCTCCTACTTTGACACTGACTATCCAACCTAAAGACATGTGGGAGGGGTACCATATGTGGCTTGAATATCCAGTGAACAATTTTATAATGCCCACCTTTTATAAAATGTATGCCATATATATTACATATAACAGTGCAGTTAGATTATTGGTGTAACATGCTAGGACAAAAAATGTTCCATGTCTCTTGTACTTTTTTCTGTTTTAGCAAACCATGATGCAACAAAGCAGATGCAACTTTTTATCAACAGTTTGTCCCCATCTGGGGAAAGCTGGAATTTGGGGAGTGGGGCATTGGAATTAATTAAGGTTAGAAGATACTTGTATATTTGTAAAATTGTATATTTTATATGCACATCTATTTATACAATAGTTGTATGTTTTGTTTTATTTCCTGCTTTTCTTTTAATTTTATTACACTTTGTTTTCTGGCTTCCCTGTGCATTCTGACCTAATAGTTTTTGGCCACAAACACTCAGACAGTTGAAATCCACAAACACTTGGACAACTTCAACAGGAAAGAAGAAACCCTTAAAGTAAACAAGGTTTGGCTACCAGTCCTACAAAATAAGAAAATCAGCACTCAACAAATGCAAATGGGAAACCAACCAGGGTCAGGGGCTTTCCCAGCAGACAATAGCAGACAATATCCTTGTTTGCATATTCTCCCACCCTGAAGCCATGCCCTTAATAACAGAACAAAACCTATTCAACACAGAACAATACACAGTTTACATGGGAATCACCCCTCCCTACCCAGGGTCTCACAGTATATATAGACCCACTCTCTTCCATTGCAGTATTCTCTGAAGATGCCAGCCACAGATGCTGGTGAAACGTCAGAAAGAAACTCTTCTAGAACATGGCCACACAACCTGAAAAACCCACAAAAAACTATGGATGCCGGCCATGAAAGCCTACAACTTCTTTTTAAATAGCTGTACTGTATAACCTGGTAATGAGTTTGTTTCCTTACACAGCAAACAATCACATCTTGGGAGATTTCTGGTATGGGCTACCTTCAAATTCAGATGGTACAATCTATCAATTTCCCAGGGAAAGAGTTGATCTGATTCTTCTATAAATGCTGCAAGTAAAGGGGTTAAAGTTGCATATAAGTCCTCATCTTCTTTCTGTGGAATTCCTCTCAGTTTAAAACAAGATTCCTGACTTCTGATCTCCAATCTTATTACATTCTTCATCTCTCTCCTTGATTACCTTTTCAAGTTTCATCTGTGAAACTTTGAAATCTCTTTCCAATTTTCTCTACTTTTTCTGTTACTTTCCCCATCTGTTTTGTAACGAACTCCAAATTTTGCTTTAAGTCTTTTAATTCTTCTCTCAGTTCCAATTTGGAATTTCATATCATTCCTAATTTTTTCATTGTCCTCTTGGATACCTGCACATATTTTTTTATCTCCTCCAAAAGAGATTCGTTCCAGTCTGCATATTTTGTTTCTATACATCAAGGGTCTTCTTTGGTTTAGACTGGGAATCAGTGTTTAAATTGCAGCTTTTTTACCAGGAGTCATCTTTCCTTATTTCCCCTTTTCCTTTTTCTCTCTTTCTCTGACAGCTCTAATGGGTACTCTCTTTCTTTCTTGTTTTGTTATTTATCAAGCTGTGGATTACCCCTTCAATACTTTCCAAATATGTTCAAAACAAGAGATAGGGTATTCGCAACCTTCTCTGGCAAGAGTTCAGGCAACAGGAAAACGGAAGGGAGGAATACACTTCTACTGTCTGGCATTTTCAAGGTCACAGTTCTTTATCTAGTGCTGAGGCTTTCCTATATTCTTAGCCAGGCAATTACACAGTCCAAACTCGATAATCCCACATTTAATACATTGCAGTCCTCTACTCTTTGGGGTCACAATCTTCTCAAAATTCTTTAGCTTTAGCTTATTTTAGCTTTAGCTTATTTTCTTCCTTTCCCCTTTTAATTGAAACCAAGCATATCGCTGGGAAGACAGCACACTTCACCATCCACAAACATCCTCTAAATTATATATGTCTCTCACTTTCATACTTCTTCCACTCCACAAACAAAAATATTACAATTTCTGCCTCTTGTAATATTTACTTCTCTCTTAACTCAAAAATTAGGCTTATTAGCACTCAGCTCAAACACTTACTGATATTAACTGGTAGCTTTCGCTTTCATGTTCTCCCTTTGGGCCTTTGCAGACTGCCAGAAATAGTGCACATTAAATTGAGGCACTGCCCTGGCTCAGTGCTAGGGAATCATGGGAATTGTGTTTTTTTCTGAGACATTGAGCCTTCTTTGTCAGAGACCTCTGGTGCCACAATAAATTACAGTTCCCATGATTCCCTAGCACTGAGCCAGGGCAGTGCCTCAATTTAATGTGCACTATTTCTGGCAGTCTGCAAAGGCCCTGAGTTATCTGTCCTTTGTACTTACAAGTCTTGACAGATAAGTTTGAGTGTAGGAAGAAAAAAAGAGGTTGGATTCTAGCTGTTTAATACATTGTTTCCTTCACCAGCATTTCTTTGAAAAGGCAACATTGCTACAGCAGTCAAATTGCAGCTTGCCACAGACATGACTTGCCCATCGCCTCCCTTGGGAAATCCGCTTCTCCAATCTTCATTCTTTTTACCTTATTTTTAAAAACTTCTTTCTTCATTTTGGTTTATTCAAGTAGCAAAATTGAGGGACTCTCTGCTTCCCCTTTATCGGGGGGGGGGGCACACCTCTCTGGGGATGTCAGAGAGGGACTTATCCCCGTGGTAAGCAGTTACCAGCCAGAGTCTCCTCTAGATGACAACCTCCATAACTGCCATGTGTGCTATCATGGGATTTTCATGGCAAGATTTGATTAGAGGAACTTTGCTTTTGCCTTCCTCTGAGAAAGTGTGACTTGCCCAAGGTTACCTCAGTGGGTTTCTGTGACAGAGCAGAGATTCAAACCCTGGTCTCCAGTGTCATAGCCCAACTCTCAAACCACTATGCCATGCTGTCTCTGACTTTAAAATAAACAGTTTTATATGTATTGCTGCTACTGTTTCAACAGTTGGACAAGCTAGCTATGTCTCTTTTTCATCTCCCAAAAGTTTCTGTTGTGTATTGATCTTAGATTTAAGAGTTGTGATCATCAGAGGGTACTCAGGCATATTTATTTGTCATTGGCGTGGAATAAAAAATTATTCATAATTTGATCCCCTTACAACTTCAGCAAAATAATACATCCTGTATGCATTCTGTCAGGGATAATTAGCCAGGTTGACATTATAATGCCCCCCATCACATCTAATTTTTGTGTTGGTGTTTTTTTCAAAATGCAACAAAATGTTTCATTCATAACCAAGATTCTGGTTTGAAATAGTTTTAATAATGGATATTTATCTTCTGGAATAGATGTTTTGCTGTGCATTCAATGTGCATTCAACGACAATGGAGTCGTTTCCTTGTGTCCCACTTAAGACCTGTGAAGTGGATCCAACAGGGCGCTGCATGTTATAAAACGTAATTCAGGTAAGTTCATTTTAATTGAGATATGATTGTTTTAATTTGTCTTCATGTCACTATACCACTATAACTCATCTCTTTCCCAGGGGCATCACTGGGTGCTGTGGTGGGAGGGGGTCCAGGCCACACTAGTCACTCCATCACTGCTCCCCAAACATCTGCCTTTGGGCAGAAACAAGCTGTGGCTTTTGCCTGCATCCCTTTAAAAAGCTGAAGGGATGATGTGACTGGGGCGAGGCTCAATGGGAAGAGAAATGAAAGGCCCTAGAATTTTTTTTGAAAATTAAGAAATACAGAAGAGTCATATTTTACATGCTCACGGCTGCTAGACTAATCTATGCTAAATATTGGAAAATTAATAAGGAAATTCAAATAGATGAATGGTTATTAAAGCTTATGGATATAATGGAAATGGATCTGTTAGCTTATGAAATAGAAGAAAAGACAGAAGATAGAAGAAAGGTGTGGAAGAAAGGATATTATCTGAAAAAAAGGTGGAGCGATATTTTGTATATAAAAAAGATGGAAGGTTGAGTACTCACAAAGATTGTGTGAATAGTAGATAGTGTTGATATAATCAGTTATAATTGGTAGTAATCTGAAGGTATTTAAGAAATGAGAAATAAAGAGGAAGCAGAGTTAAATGAGTATAACTTGTTGTTTCAAATCTGATAGTACAAGATTAAACTGTGACAAGAAAAAAAAAGAAAAAGGAAATCAGCAAGAGGAAGTAACATAAGTTTTGTTTTGTCTGTTTATGTATTATGTATTATTATGTATTGTATTTGTTCATGTTATGTTTATGCTGTTAGTTATGTGTGCTCATTTATTTGATTGTTTGTTTTGAAGTATGTTTATTAAATTAAATACATGCTTAAAATATATTTTTTTAAAAAAATTAAAAATTAAAGATAATTTTTTTTAAAAAAAGTTTAATTTTTTTATTCTTAAAAAATCTTTAAAAACATGTGTTACCAATTTTTCACTTTAACCACATGAAACAATGTACATGTAAATACATTTAGGCTGTGTATATGATATTGCAATTTAAAGTAACAGTGCATTACTTGTTGCATGCTTATTAATTTTCTATCACTTACTTTTAATTTTTAGGAGAAGAGACACCTAGACGCAATAGTAGAATAGATTTCTGTCAAAATTGAAAATTCCATGATGCTGCTTCTCATTACACCAGTAAGATATCTTTTCCTTTCTCCGATACCTTATTTTTGAAAGGTAACTTTAACACATTCTAGTTACGCCCCCCCTCCACACACACATACACACACACCAAGCTAACTAGTTACAGGAAAAAACATTAGTGGTCCTTCATTATTTTTGAGCAACAACTCTTCTATATATGAAATATATTTTATTCTAAGCTGTCTTCATTCCCACCACTGAAACTGGAAGACAGCCTCATCTCACCAGCAGCTGCTCCTGCCACCCCACAGCCATTCTGGGTCTGATAGAACTTCTGGCAGGGTGGTGAAAGGAGACTCTTTACCGCTTAGCCAACAGAGTCCCCAGACCTAGTAGGAAGCTCCTTACCACTAATGTACCAGGTGACACCCCCCTCCCTGAAGTGTCACCCAATGTGGTGTGAACCTCCCATACCCCCCAGTGATGTCTCTGGCAATAAACCAATATGGTAAAAATACATCAATATTACTAGCTGTGTAGATGCTATCAAAAAAGCAACAACAGCAAGAAACAAAAGAAAATAAATCTGAACACAAGCATTTAGAAAAATTGATTGGACTAGGCTCCCAAATTGTATTAACACAGGGCTTGGGTGTTCAAATATAAATAGTACAAATATTTCCATTCCAGTTCTTTAAATATTAGAAACATGTCTATTCTTGAAGCTGATTTGTGGGGTTCAGAATAATGTGTATTCTCTGGCATTACAATATTTTTGTCTCCATTGCTCTATTAAGGTCAAATTTTCCATCATATTACAAGAAAATTGGGGTAGTTTCCCTTGATTTTCTTTTATCTTCTTTGTTGAATAGTTGGTTTTAGTACCCTATTCCAGTCTCCCATCAGTATATGCTGGTTTTAATTCAAATCTAGAAGGGTTGATATTCATTTTATTTCATAAAACTTTCCTTTATTTTTTAATGGTACATATATTCCTACAATCAACATATTTTCCCTTATAACTGAACTTCTACTGCAATGAATCTTACTGTTGTGTTTTGCAATTTCTTTTGTTGGTATATGTTTTGAAACATTTAAAGCAATTCTGCTTTTCTTTTTATTCCTCACTGCAATGAAGCATTTGACTAATTTAGGGTTTCTTAAATAGCAATAGCAATAACAATAGCAAATACATTTCTATACCACCTATCAGTTCACTTAAGCACTCCCTAAGCAGTTTACAATGTGTAAGCTAATTGCCCCCAACAATCTGGGTACTCATTTTAGCGACCTCACAAGGATGCAAGCCTGAGTTGAGCCTGAGCCCTTTGGCTGGGATTGAACTCACAACCTTATAGTTTGCGAGTGAGTGGCTGCAGTACAGGCATTTAACCCCTGTGCCAACAGGGCTCTTATGAATATCTCTCATCTTGCTGCCTTATGTGTGTTTCCTGGACACATATAATTTTGGCCTTTGATTTTTCAAGTATATTGTTTCCTTTTACAGGGAATTTATACCCCTAACATTCCATAATATTCATTTCATTTTATTTTCTCTTTTCAATCTTTATATTTGTTCTGAACTGTCTTTTGGTATGTCTTCTCTTGATCTTAAATATCCTTCATCTATGCCTTCTTCTTCCTCTAACAATTCTTCTCCAAATTCTCCCTTCTGTTGTTGTCCATCATGATAATGATCATGATCCTCCTCCTCTTCCTCCTCCTCCTCTCTTGTCTCTTAATTTCTTTTTGATTGTTTACCATGTCCTACCCTTCTCTTTGTCTTAATTTCCATTGTTGTCCTTTTTCTTTATTTTCCTTTCTTTCTTTTGCAATCTTTCCCCAGAATTATTTTGCCTTCTCCACTGTATTCACTTTATAAATCTTATGATTCCAGGTGAATGAGATCCCCTCTATTGGTCCCCATCTATATCTTACCCCTTTGGCTTGTAAATATCTTGCTAGGATACATAGTTTCTTCTCTTCTTTAATATCAAAGCAGGTACATATATAAAAATTAATTTCTATGTCCTCAATTTTTAATTTCCTTTCAGATCTCTTTTGAATTATCTGATCTCTAATTCTTTCTTTAGTGAAGTATATCACTATATTTCTCAGCAGGTTCTTTTTCTTTGCCATAGAGGAGTTTACACAGAATTTTTAAAATCAATTTCAGTATCAAACTTTTCTCTTGATAAACCCATCAAATCAGCCAAAAATGGGATTAATCTTTCATATACATTTTTACTATATTGTTCTTTTACATGGGTTTTTAACAAGGTACTTTCTGAGGGGGAAGCCCACATTCTTATTTCAGTGCCTACTTAAGATTTTTCAATTAAGACACTGAGGGAGCTGCTGCTGTCACCTGCAACAACTGTGGGATGCTTGTCTTTTTGCCTATATGTGTGGGGAACCTCACCTGCACCAAGTGCAAATTGGTAGCACTCTTGGAAGAGAAAGTCAACCAGTCAACATTTCAGCATATTAGGAAGCAAGAAGTTTTCCTGGCAAGAACAGAATGGGTAGTTTTGAATGGGGAATACAAAAAGGACATTTCTGGGGAGAAGGTCACTTCACATACACAGGAGGTAGATAGTTGGAGGAATGTCCTTTTAACTCAAAACATTTTTCTTTCACTTACTTCTCTTAGTAAATTTGCTTTGATTTCTTATCTGTGTACTATTGTTAAATCTCTTATTGTTTCCAGATCTTTAGCTTTCTCCTGAAGTGTTCCTATTTTATTATATATTTCATCCACTTCATCTGTTACTTTATTCAATGTTTTCTTTAGCTCATCAATTTCTCTTTTAAAATCCTATCTTATTTCTCTCCTTAAGTCCTTCAGCTTTTGATGTATCTCTAACCTTATCCTGTGATTTTCAGAATTTTTATGTTTGGGTCAGCCATTTTAACATTTCATTCTGTTGAAATTCTCCTTGCTTGAGCTTGAGCTTGTATCTGTGCCCGCACTTGTGTTGCCTTTCTTATGCCTGTTGCCATTTCCATGTAATTTTCCTTCTCGCCAGCAGGTGTCCTACTTGATATCATCATCATCATCATCATCATCATCATCAATTCTTCAATGTCACTGTTATGTTCTGTTCCTTTATCTTGCTTTTCTCACAGCTGTGCACAATTTCCTAGCTATGTACTTAAACAAATTTGCCTTCAATCTTAAGTTGTGCACAGCCTGTTATCTTATTTACAGTCTGCCCTCATTATCCACAGATTTGCTACTGCTGATTTGAGCATCTGTGGACTGAAATAAAGGAACTTTTTAAAACATATAACTGATGGCAGCCAGGCTAAGAAGCAGTCTCATGACAGGGGGGGAGGCTTTGGCAGGAATCTTCAGGCATCAGGGAAACATTCTTCCTCCTTCTTCTGAGAGTTGGCTCAGAAGGGGTAGCTGGCATGCTCCCCGGAAGGAGGAATCAGGAAGACTATGGGCAAGGGGCTTGGAGCTTGCTTCCCCTCCCTCTTGGCTAATTGAAATCCCCCATCCCACTTTCCCATAACAATCAATCCCACAAAGAACTTCAAAAGTGAGAGAATGGAGCATCAAGGGTCTGGAAGCTTGGCTTTGCTGGTGGTGCTGCCTTACAATCTATCCCCCCCCCCC
>CM034701.1:366045763-366056082 GCA_020142125.1 Phrynosoma platyrhinos | reverse complement strand
AGATTGTACATGTATTGTTTTGTAATTTTGTAATTTTAACTAATAAAATAATTTAAAAATATAAAAAATAAAAAAGTGAGTAAAGGGAGCATCAGGGGTCTCGGAGCTTAGCTTTGCTGGTGGTGCTGCCCTAAAATCTATCCTTCCACTAGCAAAGCTAAGCTCTGAGATCCTTGGTGCCCCCTTCTCTCCTTTTAAAGTCCTTCATGGGTTTATTTCCTATGTAAATTAATAGTGCAATCCACTTACTGTTGGTTGACAAAATTGGTCTGTGACAAGCCCTGATCCATCTTCTCTTTCCTGGGAGAAGAATTTCAGAGTTTATCCACCCTGAATGCCCCATCTGGCGATCACTGAGTTGAGTTTAGTTTTCGTTCTCAGTGACCAGTCATCTTGCCACCGCAATTGGAAGTCTCCAGAATGCTCTTTTAAAGATTACTATAATTGTATCAGAATGCATTTTTACAGACTGGCATAAGGATTTGTTAAGATATATATGGAGAGAGAAAAAGCCAAGGGTAAGGTTAACATCACTTCAGGATACCCAAGAAAGGGGAGCTTTGGAAGTTCCAAATTTGAATCTTTACTTCAAAGCTTGTTATTTCACATGGCTAAACTACCGGATCAAATTGAGAGATAGAAGGTTATTGGAATTGAAAGAATAGGACCTCAGATATGGATGGCATGCCTATAAAATAAATAAAGATTTCACTAACTATTGCATAATAAAGTTACTGTTAAGAGTTTGGAAAAAATAACTTCAGAGAAGACTGAGGGCTGTACAGACCAACACTTTGTGCTGGCCTTAGGGTGGAGTGGGGGCATGGCAACCACATGGCACACGCGCAAATGCTGCCCTGATGCCGGTGTCACGCCACCCACCCGACCACACAGTGGGCAGTATCATGTTGTTTTTTATCACAGCATTTAGATGTACTGCACTAAAGAAATGTGGGAAAGCTGCTGCTGCTGCTGCTGCAACAAGAGTGGCTTTTTGCTGCTCTAAAAAGGAGTGCCATTTGGGGGCTTCTTTTTAGATCGGCAAACTGAAGGACCGAGGCTGCAGTGTGCAGTTACCATAGTCCCAATTCGGTGAGGAAATGGGTGGTCAGAGGCTGCTTTATCAGGGTTGTCTGTTGAGCCTCTAATGATGTTATGTATAACTACAATGTTTTTGAAGTTGGTGATGTCAGGATGTTAGATATTACTGTAAATGATATTCATATGGTTGTTTTAATCTTGTATATATTTGCTGAATAAAGATATTTTAATAAAAAAGAAATCACAAGAAGACTGGGAATGGAAAGGGAAGTTATGAAAGAATTAGACAAGATCCTAAATTGTAAAGATATAACACTGAACACTAAAATTAGTATCATCCAAACTATGATATTCCCCATCACCATGTATGGATGTGAGAGCTGGATTGTGAAGAAAGCAGATAGAAAACACCCAACTAATTTGAGATGGGGTGTTGGAGAAAAGTACTGAGGATACCATCACAGACCTAAAAGACAAAGCAAATGGGATCTAGAACAGATCAGGCCTGAACTCTCACTGGAAGCCAAGATGACTAAATTGAGGTTGTTGTACTTTGGGCACATCATAAGAAGTTATTACTCATTAGAAAAGACAATAATGCTAGGAAAGGTGAGGGGATGGAGAAAGGGAAGAATGCATGCCAGATGTTTAGATTCAGGGGGAATGCACACCGGCCAAAAGGGCTAGCCTGGGGGTGGAGTCAGGTCGTGGCAAGCTGGGGGGAAATTTGAAACCTAGAGGGCTGGCACTTGAAAAAGAGTTATTGTGCACTTAGAATTAAAGTCTCACAGTGAAAGTGGCCATCATCTTCACATAATTGGTGGCAGTGGTGGCACACATTAAAAAGGAATGAATTTTTTTTGTATGTCTGTCTGTAGATCCTGTCTTCCATCATTATCTCCCACATACTCTTTTGAGAAATTTTAGCAGTGCCACATCACCTTCACAAATTGGTGGCAGCAGTGAGATCAAAAAGACCCATTGTGCTGCCATCTGAGAAAAGAAGTTGGGTGGGTGAGTCTCATCATGACAATGATATAATGGCTGATTTGAATGTGTAAATGAATTATCACAGAGGAGACCAATTGCTGTACATAGAATTTTATATCATTATAGTTACTTAGAGCTAAGAAGTATTTATATTTGAGATAATTTTATATAAACTAGAGTTCATAGTACTTGATATTATGGTTTTATTTTTGGATGTTTATGTGAAAGAAACTTTACTTGAAAGTCCATTAATCATGTCCTGATGAATTTATTGAAGTTGAAGTGAACAATATAGTAAAAAGGTAGATTTTTTTTTAGCAAAAGCTGCTCAATTATATTATGCTTTTAAATGGTTCATCCTTCCTGGTGCTGCTATTTATACATTTACCCATACAGCTACAAGCTTATTTTTGTGGCATTTAAATAAATTCTAAGTCTCCACAGCCTTGCAATTAGTGTAATATTGCTTTGAAAAATCAATTGAGAATCATTTTGAAATCTCCCCATCACCATGGATGGATGGGTGAGCTGGGCAGTAGAAAGCTGCCAGAAAGATTAACTCTTTTGAAATGTGGTGCTGAAGAAAACTGCTGAGGATTCTCTGGACAGCCAAATAGACAAACAAAAGGGACCAAGAACAGATCAAGCCTGAACTCTCCCTGTAAGCAAAGATGATGAAACTGAGAAGAGATGACTTACTAGAAAAGATGATAATGCTAGGGAAAGTAGAATGCAATAGAAAGAGAAGATGACCCCATGCTAGATGGATAGACTCAATCTGGGAGGTCATGGGCCTGGATTTGCAGGACCTAAGCAGAGCAGTGGAGAACAGGGCTCTTGGAGATATCTCATACACAGGATCACTATGAGTTGGATCTGGCTCGAGGGCAGTTAACAACACTGCACCACAGGCAGAAACCACTCTGGTTCAAGCCCTGATTGTCATTAGGGCTTCCCCATTCCAATAACTCTCTCCACTATTCATCTTGGCTGTCTGTAGATCCTGTCTTCCATCATTATCTCCCACATACTCTTTACAACCACTGATGAAAATGAATGTGTTATCTCATCATCATAACCACTATTTGCATTCCTTGCCTCCCATCCATTGGTATAAATATCTGCACATAGGTACTTCACTCCATGTATCTGATAACACAGACTGATTTGTTCAAGATAGCGTGCCTTTCTCTGTTAGTTTCAAAGACCCCTTTGTATACTGATACAGACTAACATAACAATGGCTGCTGCCACAATGCAGAATGCAGTCTTGACACCACTTTAACTATCCTGGCTCCATCCTATGGGAATCCTGGAGTTTTCAGTTTGTTGTGCACATCTCTCTGACAGAGAAGGCTAAATATCTCACAAAACTACAAATCTCAGAATTTCATAGCATTGAGCTATGACAGTGTCAAATTATATTAATTTTTCAGTGTGGATGCAGGCTGAGTCTTTGAATACTAATGAGTTATGTTGAGTCAGTCACTAATTCTCAGGGCCTGTCTACATGATTAAAATACTGTTCATTCAAAATGAATAACTGAGACCCATATACATGCAATTTGGAAAGATTTGGACTTTTTTTGGGGGGGGGGCTCCCCTGCTGAAAAAAATGCCATAAACTCTGCTGAAAAAGGATTTGTGTTTTTTGCTGGAAGATATGTGAGTAGGCACATTATCCATGTGCGCCTGTCCATACACATCACATATATTCACATGGCTGTACATTTTCGGCACAGAGAGGGAAACAGATGCAAATTTGCACAGCCAAGTGCAGCCAATGAAACTTCAATAAAATGTGAAAAAATCTGCAGCAATTCACAAAATACATTTACATGTAGACTAGCTCTCAGATTATCCTGCCTTATAGGATTATTGTTAGGATAAATGGATAAGAGAAGGAGTATTGTATTATTTCTCAAAGGAAATCAAGTATATAAAATGGAGGCATAGCTATGGAGGGGGCAAATGAGGGTTTTGCCTTGGAAATAAGAATTCTCTCCTCCCAAAATAAAATTTTCCTTCAGTCCCAAATATTTAGCATTGTAGTAAATTAAAGCTTCATTAGAGCATTTGGAAATATAGTTTAAGCATCCAGAGAAAGTGGGCAAGCATCCAAGGGAATGCAATTTCTAAGAGTGAATGATTTTCAAGAGCACACTTTCTTGAATGCTAGAAATTTGGAGGCATAAGAAAAAAATCATTTGGTGGGGGTTGAATTTTTATTTAGGCACAATGCTCTCATTTTGCCCCTCCCCAGTTACACCCCTGAATAATGAAATGCTTCTGACTGTGGTTGATCTGGGTTGCTACTATTAGCACTACCTATGGCTATAACCATCTTGTTCATGCTACATGTAAAAAGGAGACTGCCAGCAGTAGTTTGTTTTCTGATTCCCCCCTCCATTAGGTCTATGGTGACCACATCAATAGGTCTCTGAAAGAAATAAATTAGAAACAATGCAGCAATGACAATACTGATGTGGCCCCCCAATATGGGAGGACCAGGGCAATGGCCCTCCTCTTCCCCTCACCCTTTAAAATGGTGGTTTTATATGATTTTTTAAAAATGAAGCTTCTCTACCATCTCTATTCTGGCAATGACACTCCCTTTCACTTCCATTCCAAGAAGTTGAGATTTCATAAAAATTGCTGAGACATGAGGATTGTTGTGTCCTGCTCTGAGATAGCCTTGTTGTCTGCAGACTTTGAACTGGATCTTGAGTTCTATCTTGCAAGTTTTGCTTTTCCCAGTTAAGGATGGATTCCTCAGTTTCTTGACCTCTGGACTGTGAATAATGTCAAGGATGATGTTAAAGCTCCCCTTTCCAATGATGTAACCCAATATTTTTAGCATGGAAGAGACAGCAACTCTGGCATCTTATTCCACTGCCAACGTCTCTTGGAGATAAGAAATCAAGAGATCGAGGTTACATTCCTGCCTAGCTGAAACATTTGCTTACATTGTGTGATGGTCTTGCTTAGACCATGTGATCTGAAACTTGGATGAATGCATTAGAAGCAAGGAAAATAAAGATGGAGCTTTAAAAATGTCACCCGAAAGATGAAAATATCACCACATAATTTTTATTATTTTTTTATTTTTAAATCTTCAATTTTTTTCTGCCAGGAGACAGGAATGCATGATAGATAGAAATGGCTCAAATGTCTTCACATGACACTCTTAAATCATATTTCATTCACAATTTTCCCCTAGAACATCTACAGTTAACACAACCCCACCCATTTCCATCCATTGTCACAGATTCAATTATCCATTAAACAGTAGTTGCCAGCAATAGAAAGGTGTAAGGCTTTTTCTTTTTGCATATTAAACAAAAAACACATTCCTCATTTGAATTATAGCATGAGAAAAACCACAACTATTAGCTCTCAGTTTACATGGCAACCCCAAGGTAATAGATACTTCCAAATGAAATGCATTGTTTCATGGTACTCAACACAGATGTAAGAGAGCTCTGTGCCATTGGTTTTGACTAGAAGCACTCTGCTTACTAGGTGTTCTTCACCTTAACATACTCCTTTCAAAGGCTGGCATCCAACTAGTATCCCTCTACCTGGAGAAGGCATCCATCCAGGACAAATTTTGATCATCTTCTAGGTAGGCTTGGGGTGGGGATGATTTCGAAGTAGGCGGCATTTGTGTTGTGGAGATGGTTGGAAATCCTGTTTTCCTAGTGCAGGGATGGGCAACTATGTGGGAGCCAGGGATCTATCTTTTTATCCAGACCCCACTTCAGGTGGCACCCTTCCTGCCAACCCCAAAAAACTTGTCCTCTGCAGTCTCTTTCAAAATTGTGCCAGGAAATTACATCTCATCACTTCCTGAGGAAAACAGAGATATTCAGGGGCAATAAGGGGTCTCTGGGGTATTTGTGGGGTGGGGTATTTTGATGTGTTTGAGGGGCCTTCTGTGTGATATTTGAGACATAAATTGTTCACAAATCATATTATTCTAAAACTTGGGAGAGATGGGGAACTCCTTTTGTTGTTGGAGGGACACTAGTTAGATCCATAATTTTTACTGCCCATAGACAATTGTTTGGAAAAGTGACCGGTCATATAATAGAGCTTTCCAATACTGTTACTATTTAACAGTATAGCGTTGGTTTTTTAAAAAACAAACAGAAGAGATGGGTTGCTTGGAATCAATTTGAAGAGAGTTATTTTGAGGTTTTCGAGAATGGATGTAAACGAGATTTTCTCTCTCTCTCTCTCTCTCTCTCTCTCTCACTGCATCTGTCCTTTGGGAATACATTTGAGTTCTCAATGTTACCAATGATGAATAGATTAGATACCTGATCTGAAGCATTTACTCCTGAGAAGATACTAGAAGGGAATGACAGTTCTGATGCACTTTGGAATGGCACAATCACGTAAACGCTTGCACACTTAAGACTTAAACAAACTCATCCAAAGTCTCTAAACACAATTTCTAACTGAACGCTAAAATATCAGCACAGTTGTATTTTTTTTTTTAAAAAAAAAAATCTTATGTACTCAGAACATAAACAAGTAGGAATTTTCTTGAGCAAACTCTTTTAAATGTAAGAAACTCTAAGTTTTTTAAAGAACATGTAGCGGACAAGATCCTTCCCCCCCCATATATATATATTTTAAATGTCCTCCCCCACCCCCAAAATGCATAACAAAATGCCATGATATCCCATAACTGGCCAGGTCCAGCCATCACAGAGCTGCATGATTTATAAAATGGGGCAAGAGAAAGAAACTCTCTCTCTCTCACTCTCTCTCACACACACACACAACACACTGCAACACACAAGAAGGAAAGAAAAAAAATCCCCAAATATCCAACATAATCCAAGTAAATGAGACATTTATATTACAGCTATTAAAAAGGAGGGTGTAAAAAAGAGCTTTTTTGATTTTTTTGTTTGTTACACTTATTACCACCCCTAAAAAAAAAATTATTTTGCAAGCAACTGATTCATTAGATTAATCTCCAAGCACCAGATTTCATAACTTAATGGTAGTTCTCTAATATTTAGCCTTTCGTTGAGGAACAGTTGTATCAGAAGGCCAAGTTTTAACTCAAGCAATTAGAACTTTTGCTGTCATGCAATCAAGTCAGTTTATGTCAAGGTCACAGTAGTTATTCTTGAGTCTCAATATGTCTAGGCATGTTACTCCTTGAAAAGACATGATATGGTGGTCATGGATTTAAAAACTAAGCAAAGCTTGCTGTCTTAAGTTCAGTCTTTTAAGAATGCCATCATCTGGGAACAATGAGGCTGTGTTCCAAAATATGACTTGTCTTAGAACTAGCAGCACCTGAGGCAGAGTGTGTGGAGGCTAATAGAAATTGGTAGTGTTAGAAAAATGCATAGGTGTTAAGGCAGTAGGCACAGTGCACTTATATGGCTCTGTTGAGATGGTGTTCATGTCTCCTCACCTTCTCCTTTTAATATAAAAAAAGAAAGGAGTGCTCCAAAAGAGCTTGCGCCTGGGATGCATCACGTAGCAGGTATTACTTAGTACTTCTGTTTGGTATCAAAAGTTCTTGCACAGAAGACTCCACCCGCACATTGCCCTAGCCTCAGCATACTGCTGGAGCCAATCCCTCCTTCCCTTCTGTCCTCAGACTTTTGTATCACACCTCTTTCTGACAGCATTTGCACTTTATTTAATCTATGATTACATTTTACTTACTATCCCGACCAGCAATTGACTGGAATTGTCATGGCAGGTCCTTACAATAGTTCAATGTATTGAAAACATGATCAGACTAAAAAGCCTTCAGTGGAAACCCAGCAACTGGAGTGACTCCTGATTTGGAGCTGCTTCCCTTCCCCTACATGAACCCAATTCCCCTTTATCAAAGTATGCACACTGAGGGAAACAAGTATAAAGACTGTCCAAAGTTGTTAAGACACAGGAGAGTTTTATGATTGGTCTTCCATAACAGTGGATTCACTCTGCTCCTCACTGGTTTCATTTGATGTCTCTTCACAATTTGGCTCACCTGGATCCAGACTGCTCCCCTCACTTTGTTCCTCATTTTGCTCCTCATTGTCTTCAACTGTTTGCTCTACATTACTTTCCAAAGATGTTGGGGAACCATCAGTTACAATTTCAGTGGTGGCCATTTCATCAAATGGGTGGCTGATGGGAACAGGGGTGCTTGGCTGAACTGAGCTTTCACTGGTACTCATGGGGACTTTGGGTGTGCCCATTTCTACTGCAATGTCATTCTGTGGCAATGCTACTTTCTCCACAAGTCTCCATTGAATGATACTCATATCTTTGCCTCCAGTTGAAATCAAATGACTGTCATTATGAGTGAAGCTGACGTTTGTCACATGGCTGCTGTGGGCACTGTATTTATGACTCGGGGCCTGTTAAAACAAAACCAGGAAATGAAAATCTATTAGGAGCAACATATCTGTTAGAACACATGACATGGCAATGGAATGAATTTACCAATGAAAAGAAAGATACTTTTCCCAGCCACACTTTCTATCTCCTCCAGTAAACTGTAAATTTCATCTGGCTTTCATCTGACTGCAAATGTAACTGATGGAATATACATCCTTACAAAATCAGTATGAGCTTAAGATTTAAGATTTATTTATTTATATTACTATCCCTTGAAGAAATTTGAATTATTGTGATGTAAGAACATTATGTACTGGAAGTACTGAGGATATGTAGAGAAACTGTATTGATATATCATTATTATGTTTGGAAAATGAATAAAAAATATGAAGAAGAAAAAACCACACACACACACACAAATCAGCATGAGCTGTATTGTCATGGTATATTTTGGGCTATTGGTGGTCTTGGCCTGTGCAAATCTCAAGTTGCTGGAGAAGTTTTACTGGTGGGATAACTGCATAGATTCCATCAGGAACAGACTCACCCCATTATCAGAACTCAGAACAGTTATTTTTTTGAACTAAAACTCCCAGAATGCCTGAGCAAAAAGCTAGTCTGGTTAGAGGATTCTGGGACTTTTTGTCTAAAATGGTAGCTCTTCCAAACACTGTCCATTACTATTATAGCTCCTGGGAATCTGTGTCAGTGAAACTATCTTGAATATATAAACAATCCAAGAGCTTTAGAAAACCAAACGAAACCAACACCAAACAGATTAGTATTTTCCCAGCTGTGGTCATATGGCATTTCCTACACAACAGATGGCAAGAATCGCAGCTGCAATATTAAGTACATCAGCTGTAGTGATGAATACACACCTTTCCATTAAATACATCCATTGCAATAATAGAATTCTGGGCAACTTTTAGAAGCTAAAAACAATCATGTTGTATATTTTAAAAAGTGCAAATAATTAAAAATAAAAATGCACTGCACGACTTAATTAAAACTAGTTCTAGGACTAGTTAGTCCACCTTATCTCCATAGGATTAATTCAGCCTGGCAGAGAATTGTCCTTTTTTCCATGGTGTTTCCTTCAGGTTACACCTATTGTGGAATCCACACAGATAATAACAGGGAGAATGGTAGTATGGTGAAGATGGTGATTTTATATAGTGCTTTGAAGAATTCTTTGACCTTCAATATTTTGTTGTGTTACAACCTGGAACTGAAATGAGTTTCAATACCATTGTTGCTCCTTGATATTCAAGATACCCAATCTTGAGTACACAAGATATTCAATGCTGTAAAGGTGAAAAATATTTTTATTGAGATATAAAGGTTAAGGTAACAAAAATAAACTAGCAGTTACTGTGCTTAACTATTCACCTCCTTTGCTATCACATGCCTAAGTACGGTAACCTCTAATGCAACCTCTCAGAAATTACATAAGAAAGTGCAAAGGTAGGCTTACTGTTGAACATAAAGAAAACAAAAATAATGACCACAGAAAACTTACACACATTCAAACTAGACAATGAGGAAATAGAAACAGTAAAAGAGTTCTCATATCTGGGATCAAACATTGATCGGAACAGGGACTGCCGCCAGGAAATCAGAAGAAGATTAAGAATGGGAAGAGAGGCTATGAAAGAGCTAGAAAAGATCCTAAAATGCAAAGAGATACAACTCAGCACAAAAGTCATTCAGAATCATACAAGCTATTGTATTCCCTATTACCATGTATGGATGTGAGAACTGGACAGTTAAGAAGGAAGATAGGAGGAAAATCAACTCATTTGAAATGTAGTGCTGGAGAAGAGTGCTGAGGATTCCATAGATAGCCAAAAGGACAAAAAATGGGTCCTAGAGCAAGCAGATCAAGCCAGAAATATCCCTAGAAGCCAAGATGACAAGATTTA
>CM034701.1:366016433-366045663 GCA_020142125.1 Phrynosoma platyrhinos | reverse complement strand
CAATTTGCACTATTTCTGGCAGTCTGCAACCCCCCTTAGACTGTCATAGTTTAGACCAGGAGTAGGCAACCTTTCCCCTTTAAGGGCCGAGGGATTTCAGCTCCCAGAATCCCAAGAGCTATTGGCCAACATGGGACTATGGGCCAACATGGCTGAGGCTTCTGGGAGCTGAAGTCCCTTGGCCCTTAAAGGAGAAAGGTTGCCTACCCCTGGTTTAGACAGATCATGAGAAGGCATGAATCATTGGAAAAGACAATACTGTTAGGAAAGGTAGAGGGAAGTAGAAAGAGAGGAAGGCCACATGCTAGATGGATGGACTTAAAGAGACCACGAATATGAGTTTGCAGGAATTGGGCAGAACAGTAGAGGACAAGGGAGGGCCTGGAGATGTCTCATCCATAGAGTCGCCATGAGTTGAGATCAACACAAAGGCAGTTAACAACAACAAAAATGGCTCAACTGCAATTCTACCTAGAGAAGGCCAATGACTATGTGCCTTTGCAGACTGCCAGAAATAGTGCAAATTGAGACCACTTTAACTGCCCTGGCTCAGTGCTAGGGAATCATGGGAATTGTAGTTTTTTTCTGAGACATTGAGCCTTCTCTGTCAGAGAGCTCTGGTGCCACAATAAACTACAGTTCCCATGATTCCCCAGCACTGAGTCAGGGCAGGTAAAGTGGACTCAATTTTTCATTATTTCTGTCAGTCTGCAAAGGCCCTAAGTGTATGGAAGTCATAAGTAAGGGAAGCAATCAAAGTCAATGGTAATTGTGAAGGAGCTAGACAACTTTGACAACTAGACAAATTTGTGGGACAACTATAATTTGGATGCTTCACAGAACAGCTTTATGGAAGAGTGGTGAAAAGAAATCCATTGCAGAAATAAAACCGTATGAAAGCCTGTTTGGAATTTTCAAAACAGCATGTTGGAGATACACAAAACATGTGGGAAATAGTTCTTTCATCTGATGAGACCATTTGGCCTGGCTGCAAAATGTGCTGCGTGGCATGAAACCAACTTGAGAATACTATCTCCATGGTGTAGCATGGTGGTGACAACATCATGTTGTGGGGATGCTTTTTCTCAGCAAGGATTGGGAAGCTGGGTAGGATTCAGGGCAAAATGGATGGAGCCAAATACAGAACTTGCTTCAGCCTGCAAGGGGCTTGGAACTGGCAGGAGACTGACCTTTCAACATGGCAAGAACTCAAAACACACAGTCAAAGCAACATTGGAATGTTTGAAAAACAAGAACCTGAAAATTTTATAATTTACCACACAGACCCAAGACCTCAATCTGACTGAGAATATGTGGGGTTTGAAAGTGGAGTCCATTCAATTTGAAGCAATTTTGCAAAAAGCATGAACAAAAGCTGCAGGATCTAGAAGTGCATAACTGATCAAGACTTACCCAAGAAGTCTTGCAACTCAAACTGTTGCCAAAGCTGCTTCTACTAAATATCAACATGGAGTATGTGTGAATATCTGTGCAATAAAAATTGCCAGTATATTTAAATTAGCTATCTTTTGTGTCACAATACAAACATTTTGCATCTTCATAGTGTGAGTATCTTGTATCCATCACATGTTAACAATGCTAATTAAATCCATTTAAGTTCCTGGTTATAACACAACAAAAACTGGAGAAGTTAAAAGTGAGTGTGTAAATACTTCTACAAGGAACTGTAATGTAATGTTGGAACTACACTGTCACTCCAGTATGAGTACATGAATACACATCCGTCTGCTGATACATGCATTCTCTGAAAAACTGAACCCCTTTCTATCCTTTATTCCAAAATCTAGACTTACCTTTGCTTTGGAACAGGGATACTGAAATAGGTGGACTTTACAAAAGTCATCAGCAACTGCTATCACCTTCCTGTTGTGAGACCTGACAAGAGCATTTATATCAGTTCCATCTGAACCTTCAGGCCACACTCCTGCAATATCAGAAAATAAAAGAATTAAAGCTGTTATCCTCTTGACAGGATAGTGATAAAGGGACCTATTTCATGATGTTACTGTGAGGATAAAATGGGATGGTGGAAAGCTGCCTTGAGCTCATTGGATGAAAGGCATGATATAAATGTAACTAATTAAATAAACATTAGACAAAAAGCTGTTACTCACCAAACACCTGAAATCCCAGCACACAAGTGTATGTTGTCCAATCTATGTCCTTACACTCTGAACGATTCCTCATTAATTTACAACCAGCTGGAATGTCCCCTTTATAAAAATGCATAATAGGTATTAGAATTCCAGTGATTACGCAGAAGTTGTCTTAGAAGTCTACTATGGCATGAAGGTTTTTATTATTTTTTAAACAATTATTTGAATAAATAAAACCTGAAAAGAGCCTGATGGCCCCAACATCTCTTTGAGTTTGAAAAATAAATTCTTCTAGCAAATTGTGATCTATTGCTAAAGAGTCCCATCTCCTCCTTGCTTCAAAGTTATGGGGTGCTCAGCAGATCGTACCACTCTGGACCTAACGTGTTCTCCCCAAAATAAGACACTGTCTTATATTTATTCTTCCTCAAGAAGACACAGTATGGCTTATTTTCAAGGGATGTCTTATTTGTCCTGACTTCGCCCTGACACCGTGCGCCTGTCAGCAGGGTGCGTGGCGTCAGGGCGCCCTCTTGGCACATTATGCACACACCCTACACCAAAAGGGTGCAAAAGAGCTGAGGCAGTGACCCAAAGGTTGGCTTTTTGCTGCTCCCAAAAGGAGCAGCCCTTTGAGCCACTCTTTTGGGTGTGGCAAAAAGAAGGATTGTGGCCGCAACCCTTTGAGCTGTGGCTGCGGTTCAAAGGGCAGCTTTTTGCCACCCCCAAAAGGAGAGACCCTTTGAGACACTCTTTGGGGGCAGCAAAAAGGAAGATTGTGGCCACAACCCTTTGAGCTGCTCTTTGGGGGCGGCAAAAAGAAGGATTGTGGACGTGAGCTTTTGAGCCACGGTGGCAGCTCTTCTGGGCTGCACCTGAGAGCAGTGGATCCACCATTCCCAGAGGCGGCCTAGAAAAGCTGCCCCGTCTGCATCGGCCCTATGTCTTATTTTCAGGGTATAGCTTATATTGCGCAAATGCTTAGAAATCTTGCTTCAGCTTATTTTATTAGTATGTCTTATTTTTGGGGAAACATGGTACCTACTGTAAAAAGGATCCAGAGATGAAAGCAAAATGTACTACTCTCATATAACCTTGGAAAAAGTAACAAGCTCAATGGAAACCTTTAAGTTATATCAGTCTAGAATAGACTTAACCACTCTCAAACCAACCAGATAAGATTGGCTCCCATACTACCCTGGACACATGATCTGAATTCAGAAGTGAAGCAGGTCAGGCCTAGTTGTACTTGGATAGGAAATCACCAGGTAATTTCAAGGATATCCAGGTATGTGTGACTATGGGTGCACCTACATTGTAGAAATAATTCAGTTTGATACCACTTTAACTGCCATGGCTCCATCCTACAGAACCCTGGGATTTGTAGTTTTGTGAGGTACCATCATGCTTTGGTAGAGAAGACTTAAGACCTTGTAATGGAGCCCTGGTACCACAGTGGTTAAATGCTGGTATTGCAGCTACAACGTTGTGAGTTCAATCCCAGAGAATCGAAGGTCCACTCAGCCTTCAGCCTTCCATTGGTTTCATAGATTGGTAAAATGAGTGCCCAGTTTGTTGGGGGCAATTGGCCAACACTTGCTAGTTCACTGATAAGCGATATAGAAATGTACTTGCTATTTCTATTGCAAAACTACAAATCCCAGAATTCCATAGGATAGAGCAGGGGTAGGCAACCTTTCCCCTTTAAGGGCCGAGGGACTTCAGCTCCCAGAATCCCAGGAGCTATTGGCCAACATGGGACTATTGGCCAACATGGCTGAGGCTTCTAGGTGCTGAAGTCCCTTGGCCCTTAAAGGGGAAAGGTTGCCTACCCCTGGGATAGAGCTATAGCACTTAAAGTGGAGTCACTGCATTATTTCAACAGTGCAGATGCATTGTACAGCTCCCATGATTAACACCAGCACTGTGATAACTATAGCCATTGTGGCTGCTGATAATGGGACTTTTAACCCAACACATCCGATCCTCATTGGGGCAGGCTGGCTGAGAAAAGGCTGAGGTTGGGGAAGGCTGGACTAAACTGATTTCTTGTTATGTGGCTCAAGAGGAAAAACACACCTCTTCTGCTTAACATTTAGTCAGTATAGTTCTGACATACAGTCTATCCCTCTCCAGATGGCAAAGGTTTTTTGTAAATATGCCTTCATTGGATTAATTTTGTGTAAATATGTTTTATGTTTTATGTGGATTATGATTTTAAATTTGTAAGCCGCCCTGATTGGGTACCCATTGGGCGGGGTAGAAATAAAATTTTATTATTATTATTATTATTAATTCTAGATTTAACCAGTTTTGAATTATTAAGCATAATCGACAGACAACCAGAAAAACTGTGCATTAGCCACACTGGCTTGAATAATGGGACTTGTTGTCCAAAGTATCCCGAGAGTTTTACACGGGAGGCAGGCTGTTTTAGAGCTACACAGCATTTTCTCTTTCTTACAAGAGACATTTTCATTATTATCACAAACAGGAAAAGGATCAAGAACTTTCCTATGAAGTACAGTGTGGCTCAGCCATTAAGTTGCTGACTCTGATGATTGCAAGATCGGCAGGTTGGCAGTTTGAGCCCAAAGTGCCACATGACAGAGTAAGCTCCCATCACTAGTCCCAGCTTCTGCCATCCTACAGTCTAAAAGCATGAAAAAGTGTAAGTGGATAAATAGGTACCACTTTGGTGGGAAGGTAACTGTGTTCCATGTAGTCATGCTGGCCACATGACCATGGGATTGTCTTTGAAACACTGACTCTTCAGTTTAGTAACGGAGATGAGCACCATCCCCTATAGGTGAACATGACTTGACAACCTTGCCATGGGAAAACCTTTATCTTTATCTTTACCTTTACTCTTTACCCTTTACAGCATGGTGTAGTTTGAGTGTAGGACTAGGACTCTGGGGATCAGGGTTTGATGCTCTGTTTGGCCATGGAAACCCATTGGGTGACCATGGGCGAGTTACCCAGTCTCTGCCCCAGAAAACCCCATGTTAGGTTTGCCTTAGAGTCGCCACAAGTCAGAAATGACTGGAAGGCACACAACATCAAAACCTATCAGTGATGACTCTCTCACTTCTATAGTGTCCGTAAATATTGGTTTTATTACCTTCTTCCCACCACTACCTAGTAGCAGTGCTCAACAGTCACTGACCTATGTGAAAGAAATTAAAGACATGCACCCAGGAACATCACTGGAATGGAGTCTAAATCTTGTGAACACCAATTATCTGAATCTAGTTCTGCAGCTGCCTCCAGCTTTCAAAACTTGCTCCTGAGAAGTTCCCAACCCTCTGAAGCAGGCATTCTTTTCTCAGTGTTTGTATGTTTATGTGTCTGTGGAGAGAGGTGGGTTACAAGATTGGTTGACTTTTCCAGTTTGCACTCATAGAATCTGCTTCCAGAAATGTAATGACCACATTGGATATGGATCACCATTTCAGCAGGGCCAGCTTTTAGCATTTCCAGTATGCAGTGGTAGGGATTGAGAACAATGCTAGACCTGCCTTCATAGGTCCAAAACATGTTGCAGAAATAATCCAGTTTGAATACAATATTTTTTTTTCAAAATTAAAAAAAGGAAAAGAAAAAGAAATAATCCAGTTTGAGACTTCTTTAACTGCCCTAGTTCAGTGCTAGGGAATCTTGGGAATTGTAGTTTATTGTGGCACCAGAACTCTCTGACAGAGAAGGTTAAATGTTTCACAAAACTACAGTTTCCAGAATTCCCTAGCACTGAGCCAGGGCAATTAAAGCAGTCTCAAACTGGATTATTTCTGCAGCATGTTTTGGACCATAGCCCTTAAATCCCCCTCATCTCCCAATCAGAAGGAATAAAGAATACACCCCAGTATTACAATGTGTATATGAATACATGAAGCTACCATAAGCTGAGACTGACTTCTGGCACCTCAAGATATTGGGACGAAATGCTTCCAGCCATGTAAGTAGCAAAGACAGAGATTATGGATTGAATTTGGGACCTTCTGTATACCAAACCATACATCCACCCAATCAGGAAAGAACTTTCCTTTTGACAACAACCCTGGTGCAGGATAAATCAGAGTGTTTTATTTCTTCCCATAATACTGTAGATAAGGGATGAGAAATCTTGGGCTTTGCAAATGTTTTGGTCTTCAACTTCCAGAAGTTCCAGCCAGCATGGTGCATAGTCAGAGATTATGGGGGCTGCCATCTTACAAACCAAAGGTTCCTTGACTTTGGTGTAGTTGGACAAATGCCAATGCAAAGCAGCAGAGTTTCTATCAGCTGAACTGGCAAGGCAGTCTAACAAATTAGTTTGAGAATGGGGGCCCTTTTACACTACAGAATTGTACCACTCTGATTTCATTTTAACTGCAATTAATGGAATCCTAGTGTGGGGAAGCCTTAGTGCTCGCTTGGCTGAAAATTCTAAATACCTCTTACAAAACTGTAAATTCCAGGATTCCACAGGATGTTGCCAGGTCAGTTACAATTATTGTTGTTGTGTTGAAGCTTATTTCTGACTTATGGTGACCCTATCATGGAGTTTTCTTGGCAAGATCTGTTCAGAGGAGAGTAATATTTGCCTTCCTCTGAGCCTGAGATGATATGACTAGCCCAAGGTCACACAGTAGGTTTATGGCTAAGTGGGGATTCAAATCCTAGTCTCCTGAGTTGTCATCCAGAACTGGCTCTCAAAGCAGAATTACAGAGTAGAAAGTAGAATTACAGAGCTATAATTATGTAGTGTGTAAGGGTCCCTGGTGTAGTGTCCTACTGAAATTAACCCCGCAACACTTGTTCCACACTGCTGCATTCCTTTCAGGTCTCTTTCTAGGCTTGTTGCTTTTCATAATTTATCTTGGCGTTCTCATTCAGGCAACTGCAAGTACAGAACAACCAGCAAGCAAAAGTAACTTTATTAGGGAGTTAGAAGCAAGTTTTTTAAAAGATGCCAGAAATACTTTTGCCATGTGATTGTTTAAAGAGAGCTGAAACTCATCCATCCCAAATCAGTGCACTGTTAAGACTGTACATTTTCTCACACTTCATTTTTAACACAGACTGCTAAAACAGATGAAAAAGACATACAGTCTATAACCAGTTTCCTGTCATTTAGTTCCAGCAAAGTATAATACCACAAGAAAAGTGTGTGAATTCTACATATTCCACATACAAAACCAATACAATATATAAAGGGGAAAAACAATCACATAAGAACCAAGGAAATGTTTTGGATCTAGAGTTCCAGGATCATTCCATAGAGAGGTCCCATTCCAGGTTTCCAGAGATAATACTAAATTGAGAGTAAAAATTCATAAGACTGCCTCCCAATCTAATCTTTATGGGTACGCAAGCTCATATGTGGAAAAACATTTCCTAAGATTCACAGAATTATTGGTCCAAATCAATACTCTAAATTTTGGCTGGAGACTATTGTCTATATGAGATTCTTGCAAGTTATATTTCTGATTCCCACAGGATGAGCTATGTTACTCTATTTGCACCCCTCCAAAAAAACAAACAAAAACAAAAATAAAAAAACAACAACAGAGTCCTGTGACACATTAAAGACTACCAAATTTATTATGGCATGGGCTTCCATGGGTCTTAGCTCAATTCATCAGATACATGATGTTACCTAGAATTTCAGGTTTGTTGTTATGTGCCTTCAAGTTGTTCCCTATTTATCACAATTTCAAAGGGTTTAATGGGTTTTCTTGGCCAGATTTGTTCAAAGAGGTTTTTGGCTTTGCCTTCCTATGAGATAGAGCAGGGGTAGGCAACCTAAGGCCCGGGGGCCGGATACGGCCCAGCAAGGCCTTTGGACCGGCCCCAAACCGGTCCTGCCGCCGCCGCCCCCCCCACCGCCGCCGCCCCCCCATGATGATATTGATTATTGTTGTTATTACTTGTTCTTGGGGTTTTCTTGGCAAAATCTTCATAGGGGTTTTGCCATGGCTTTTCTGGGGCTGAGAGAGTGTGCATGCATTTTTTTAAAAAAAATTAATTCTTTTTTAATTTTAATTTTAATTTTAATTTTAATTTATTTATTTATTTATTTATTTTTGGTGCTTCGGCCCATCAATTGTCTGAGGGACAGCAACCCGGCCCCCGGCTCAAAAAGGTTGCCTACCCCTGAGATAGAGTATGACTTGCCCAAAGTCACCCAGTGGGGTTTCCAAGGCTGGCCTCCAGTTGTTGTTAAACCACTACACCATGCTGGCTCTGAATTTCAAGTGTTTCCACAAATACAATACGGTGAAATCCAGAATCTTTTGCCTTAATGATTAAAAATTTATTCAAATACCCTCCAGAAGAGATAAACTTAGGAAGCTCGCCAGTACTGGTCAACCTATGTAAGTATTGTTTAATCTGGCAAGCAGTGGCTATCTAAGATCTCAGGCTCTTTTAAAATTGAGATATTATAGAATGAGCTCAGAACTGCATGGGCTCACCCCAGTGAAAGTGCTGAGGATATTATTCTTAAATCACTCTGAAAAATAATTCCCCATTTTACTGCACTACACTCTTATAGTGCTGCTATTCCACTTTTACTGCTCTGGCTGCCTCCTGTTGCATTTGGAGGCTTATAGTTCAGTGAGGCCTAAGAGCTCTCTGAATTCTGAGAATTCTAAACGCCTCTCCTTTAAATGCAAATCACAGAATGCTATAGGAGGCAGTCAGAGCAGTTAACATGGAATAGAAGTGCTATAAGAGTATAATGTGGTAATCTAGACAGAGAGGAAAATTTTCATAATCCATGGAGTTAAAGACCATTCACATCAATGGATCTTATACATCTACAATGCAACCCATCCTGCCCCTTCCCCTGGTGGTGCAGTGGTTAAATGTCAGTAATGCAACCAAAATATTGTGAATTTGATCCTGGAAAGCTCCAGGGTTGACTCAGCTTTCCATCCTTTTGTAGGTCGGTAATTTAGTACCCAGCTTGTTGGGGGCAATGGGCTAACACCTGTAAACTGATGGGCCTGGCTAGAACTAAAAATTGTGTCTCTTTATAACTGTACCATCAGTTTGATTTAGTCTTTCCATCTTCACATCCTCAATGCCCTCAAATACATATTAAGGATATGAACTGAAAGTTTGGGTCTAAGACATTTTTTAAATCTTATGGGAGCATGAAATCATTAGCCAATCTACAGAATTTTAGGAGTAATGGATGCCAAGCCTGGAAAATGTGCAACTCATCAAGCTGACTGCAGTTCCCCCCCCCCACCGCCAATGCAGTAGAATATGTGACTCCTGCCCTGTCCAGTTTTTTGGACAGGTGAGGGCAACAGCTAGCAAACACAGGAGGTATACAAAACCCCCAAGCTTAAGTGATGTGTGGTCCACATATTTCCCCTTTGCATGTTTGCAGTATGACAGCCACCACATCTGTCAGTACACCACATTATCAAATTATCAAATTTTAGTAGTGCAACAGTAAGTTGCCTCTGCATGATAGGTAAGTAAGGGTATCATTCCCATGCCCCATCTGGAAATGGCCTGTCCTGCCTTAGTGAACAGCCCCTGGTTTAGTGGTGTTATAAGTTCTACTGAAGTACAACTAAAAAGAAAAAGTTCTAGACAATTATGATTAGAATATTGTTTTTTAGTGTAAGCAGGTGGCTGCACAAGTAACTGCTGAGAAGATCTAATCAGGCAAGTGTGTATGTCATTTCCAAAGCCTCAAACCAGCTTCATGACAAATCACACACTAGCACCAGTCTCCCTTGTAAACTGTTAAACTGATTGATGCCCTTGCAGAAACATGGGCTATATTTGGAAATGCCATTAGGTGAAGAACAGCTTTGAAAAATATTGAATAGGTCGAATTACAGAAGGCCATGCCAGGATCCCCTGTCAGCAAGTGTTTTTGCACTAACAGCTTGGCTTGCATTAGCTTTCTCACTCCTGTTTACCATGTATTGTTCAGGCAATTTTCTTGGTTGGAAGTAATTAGAGGTTTGTACTCACAGTATAGTATTTCGTAGTCTCCTGAGTTTGACATTATGTACTTGTTATCTGGGGACCAGTCAAGGTGAGTAATATAGCTGGAATGTCCCTAAAAACACATTGACACACAAAAGAAAAATAAATACGGTATCAGAATTCCAGTTAGCAGTCAGAATTACTTTCCTCTGCTCCTTGCTAAACAAAAGGAAACAACAGATCACAGGAATAATCTATCAAGTCCAACTTTCCCAGAGCATTCCTCTATATCAGTGGAACTCAAATGCAAAAAAATTGTGGAATCAGCAGCAGTAAAATCACACACACCCACAATGATGGATGGATGGATGATTTGTTTGTTTGTTTCCCTGCCTTTATTCCAGCATGGGATCAAGGTGGCCAGTCTCAATCTGTCTAAATCCTGAACTGACTAAAATATTCGCAATTCAGAACTTATTCTGTGCAAAATTCACACATGGTTATTTTTACATAGAAAACAATATGTTCTGTGAAGAAAATAACATTAAACAATAATATTAAATAATATTCATTTTTTATTTATTTCATATTTATGCCACCTTTCTCCCAAAAAGAGATCCAAGGTGGCTTACAAGATAAAAATACTTTAACTTTTTTTTTAAAAAAACACACAACTAAGTTGTTGACCTAGTTAAAACAATATAAAATAATAAAGTGGTGTTCCCGACACAGAAATGCTGTTTTCCTTACAAAACAACCACATGTTAATTTTGTGCAGAATAAGGCCTGAATTGTGAATAGGCTTTGAAAACTGCATGGTTTTCAAGTTTTTCTCACAGTGAGAAAAAAATTGCTAACATCACTCATTGCTTCCTTCAAGAAGAAAATTAGTGACAAAATGCATCTCTAATGCTGACAAAACTCAAACTCCAGTTGTCTATAATAACTAGAAAAGAAGGACTTCAGGATTCCCAACAGTGAGCATAGTTCAGAATTAATGCCCATGAACTAAGCATATAGAAACTGTGAATTGCATGCATCTCTATAAATGCTGAAGTCCTTCTATTCTACTTATTACAGACAAATGGAGTTTGGATTTGGACTACATTTATCTAATAATAATAATAATAATAATAAATTTTATTTGTATCCCGCCCCTCTGACAACAATTGGGGCGGCTAACAGCTAAGAACAGACCCAAATACAATTAACCCCGATACCCTCCCCCACTTAAAACAGTATAAAACTCAGACAAATTAAAACCATCCAAATTAAAACAGACAATAAACAGCAATGAGCTGACACTACAACTATTACAAGAAAAAAATTGCAACAAATTACACTCATTACAACAAATGCATCAAGAAAGATGCTAGACATGTGCAGAGAGCAAATGTAATTAAAGACTGCTTTTGGGGTGGCTGATAGATCCACCACCATAGGGGTGATTATACCATGGCACTTTTCACAGTTATATGGAAGTCTTCCCCCAACCTATTTCTTCAGAGTTTATGCACTAGCAGAGCTCTCAAACAAGTTGAATCAGATGCTGACGAAGTTACAGTAAAGCTGAGAGTGGGTTTGTCAGTCACAGTGGTGAACATCAGCCAACTTGACTGTTTGAAATGGGCTCTGCCAAACTGGCACCCAGCAGACAGAGAGCTAAGAATGGATACACACAAATCACACTTACAATTAAATGCATCAGAGAGTGTGATCATTCAGCAAAGGGTATCCATATAAATATTTAGGAAAATAAGAGGAGATATAAGACCAAAGCTCTATGTAGGCCAATATCATGTTTCAGCAGTAGTCAACCAGATGTTTCTGGGAACCCCACAAAATAGGTGTGGGTGGGCACATGAGAATCCTCCCATTTGTGTCTCCCAGCAAAAAGTAGTGAGCAAGATAATGCCTTCATACAACCCACCATAACTAGTAGCCACTGATACTTCAAATGGCTATGTTCTGAAAAGATTGTATGTGTCCAGGAACATATAAGGATGCTTCACATATTGGCCTAAATTCTTTTAGTCCTAACAAGAGTAGACTTACTGAATTCATTATATTTATCTATGTGTTGAATTATCATTCAACAACTAACTGAATGGCCAGTTGGCCACTGGATGACCTTGGGCAAGTCACACTCCCTCAGCCTCAGGAGGAAGTCAATGGCAAACCTACTATGAACAAATCTTTCTAAGAAATCTCCATGATAGGTTCATCTTAGGGTTGTCATAAATCGGAAATGACTTAAAGGCAAACAACACACATACATAACCAAGAGAATGCCAGCCATTATGTTTTTAAAACTATGACTATTTTTTTCTTAGGTTTTTCCACTTCAACATGCACATATACCTTGAATACAACAAACAGACTGCAAACCACGGTAATCATTAGGGAGCCAAGGTTGGCTTTAGCTTTATATCACAGTGGCAAATCTTAGGTTAACTGTATGAACTGGTCAGCCACTGAAAGGCTTCTGCTCAGGAAACCAGCAAATAAGGCAGTCTTCTTTATTATCCATATATCATGTTATCCTGCACCATGTTCATTGCTCATATGTTGTACACAGACAGACAAACATGCATTTCAAGGTCACTTATACAAAGAGACAACACATGTAATCACAGGGCTTGCAGCAAGGCTCAAGGCTGCTGCGCTCATTAGGAGCAACAGGAGGCTGCATACAGTTTTCACTAGAAGCAAAAATCAAGAGTGAGAGCCAGAGTGATGTAGTTATTTAGGTGCTGAACTAGAACTCCAGGAGGCCATGCTTCAAATCTCTGCTCAGCCAAGAAATCCACTGGATGACTGTGGGAAAATCATACTCTCACATTTTAAAAGGAAGGCAATGACAAACCTCCTCTGAATAAATCTTGTCAAGTAAACCCTAGGATATGGCTGTCATAAATTGGACTGGAACACATAACAGCAACAAAAATAAGGAGCAATAGTTTTTTGCAGTAAGCATTATACAGGAGAAGTCACATGTAGCATCTTCACTCTATATGGAAGTCTGGCATAAAGATTCATTTGCTGCTTTGAAGTCTCCTTATAATAAGTGAACAAAATGCATTCTGTGGGTCCCATGTGGCCTTTTTTGTGGCCTGCTGAGTTCCTGGGAGAGGTCAATTATTTTTGCTCCTAAATGCCACCAAAAACCTTGTTGGGGGTATGGAGGGCATTTCTACTATGCTTGGAGTCCCCAAGGCCCTCCAGGTGTCAAAGGAAGAATTTTACATTTTCTTTCTTTCTTTCTTTGCCTATAAATACCTTAGTGGGGGCATATCCACTATGTTTTGGGGTAAATCTGGTTCAATTTAGGCCCAAGAGAAGCTTTTTAAAAAAATAGAAAGTGAACTTTTATTGCCAGAAGTCCTCTCCTGGGACTAAAATGGCCTGAGAAGGCTTGAAAACATGATAAAAATTCCCTGCTGGTTTCCTAGAGGGCATCTGGGGAAAAAAATGTGTGTGTGTGTGTGTGTGAGCAAGTATGACATGAGGTGTGTGGCTCTCCAAAGTCTCTTGAGGTGAGCTAATGTGGCCCTCAACCCTTCCACAATTGCTGACCCTTACTTTATAATCTGAAGTACAACTGCACAGCAGATTTGGACATAAAGCTGAAGCCATGTCTTGCATGCTTCCTTCTCCCCTTGAACTATTTGATCTTCCCTTTCACATATGATTTAGTGACAGATTGTAAGTTTGCCTTTACATTTGGACTTGGGTGAAACCATGTGTTTGTGCAAAGATGTAATGACAAACTTACAATTTGCTGCTAGATCTGAAGAGGGGAAGCACAGGGCTTGAAGACATGCTGTAAGATTAAAAAGAAGAAACATTCCACTCAGTCTTCCTCAATTTTCCTTTCCTATCCCCCATCCTGGATCTTTATTATACTGGAAGCCAACACTAACAGGGAGGGGGAATGTGGGAGACGACCATTTACTAGACAATACCAGACATTTGGCAGCTAAAATTCCTGTGGGAGACAAAAAACACAGAAAAGCAATTGGAAAGAAGCTCTTCTGTGCTGGAACATACCTTCAAGCAAGTAACTATGACAGGAAGGATCTGAGGTCCACTCTTTAAATTGTTGTAGTAATATAAATAGTGTAGTCTTAGGGAAAAAAGAAAAACAAAAATTCCCTTCAACTACTACCACAGTGGAGCTGACATTTTACACTTTGCTGTGGCCATATTGTTGTAAGAATAACAACAAAATTAAAAGAATTCTGGGTAATACCTTTATTAAAAGGTAAAGGTATTCCCCATTGACAAGCTTGTCGTGTCTGACCATAGGGATAGTGCTCATCTTCATTACTAAGCCAAAGAGCCAGCATTGTCACATGTGTGATCATGTGGCCAGAATGATTGCACAAAATGTTGTTTACCTTCCCACTGAAATGGTACCTATTTATCTACTTGCATTGCATGCTTTCAAACTGCTAGGCTATCAGCAGCTGGGACTAGTGATGGGAGCTCACCCCATCATGACACACCCAGGCCTCAAACTGCCAACCTGCCGATCTTGCAATCAACAGAGTCAGTGTCTTAACCACTTGGGCCACTGCATCCCAGACACCTTTATTAGGTCAGTCAAAAAGCAATAAAAGAAAGCATGTTGTTATGTGTAAAAGAATACTCTTTATAAGGTTAGTTGGTATTTAAAAAAACACCACCAACAATAAACAACAAACTCTAGGGCTTGCAGAAGAAAAGTAAAAAAATAGGTCCACTCTTCTGGTCATGAGGTCTGCAATTGAACTCAGCTTCAGAATGAAGATGGCAGACTGGATTTAAACTTTGACAAGTATTATCACATCCGCCTCTGAACACAAGAATTAAAGGAGAAATGCAAAATCAAATTGTTATTCCCAATTAGAATAAACCCACCGAAGCAAGGGAACATACATACATGGTGACTTAACATGGTGTAAATTCTTTGGCATTGTTTTCCTTTGCTTCATCCTTTAGATCCTTTGTTATATGCCCCTAGGTTTTACCCTCGACTTGTTCATGGGTCATATCAAAATCCATAATTTTGCCCCTGAAACCTGCCCCTGGCTTAAAAATGAAATTGACTTATAGCCAAGTAAGGGGGGATGCAGACCAGGGCGTCCAGGATGCCCTGGTCCGGAGCGCCGTGGGGCCATGGCAGCCGCACCGCGGCGCTCCTGCGGCGTCCCTGGAAGGAGCGCTAAATCAGCGCTCCTTCCTCAAGACAGCAAAAGTGCACCCTAAATGCGTAGGGCGCACTTTCGCTGTCTTTTCCGCCGCAGCGCATGTGGTCGCTGCGGCGGGAGGTTGCCCTGGAAGCGCCGGCCGTGCGGAGGGCCGGCAGCTTCCAGGGCGACCTCAGGAAGAGGAAGGAGTGCCGCTCGTGCAGTGGCTCCTCCTCTTCCGGGCCTCGAGGACGACCTTTTTAGTCATCTGCCGAGGCCCTAAGTTAATGGCTGCTTTTTATTTTTGAAGAAAAGAAGGATGTCTGGACCTTCGTGAATAGTTACTACTGGCATATGGCTAGCAAAACAGCATATAGCTAGATTTCTGTCTGTCTGATCTAGTTATCTTTCTGTGTGTCAATTTACAATGTGAATGATATGGTAAGATTTTGAAGAGGCAGTATGGAAATGAAGTAACTATAGTATACAACAAGTACATTATACATTTTAATGTTCACTGGACACACTTCCTTTTACAGTACATAATTAAAATGGTATCAAATACTGTAAGAAAGGGGCACAGGAGAATGGCCATGGATGTATCCTATGGCGTTGTGGGATCTGTAGTGTGGTGAGGCACTACTGCTCTTTGGCAGAGAAGTTGGAATACCTAATATCTCACAAAACAAATCCCAGGATTCCAATGGATTGAGCCATGACAGTTAAAGTAGTATTAAACTGCTATGATTACCTAGTGTGAAAGGGAAACTCATATCAGAAATACTCCAATTATTTACTATGACTAGTATGGCTCAGTGTTCGAGAGGTTTTGCTTATTCCCAACTATCTAGGACAGGGGTAGGCAACCTGCAGCCCGGGGGCCAGATGCGGCCCACCGAGGCCTTTGGACCGGCCCCAGGCTGGTCCTGCCGCCGCCGCCGACAACCCCTGCTACCACAGCCGCCCGCCATGATGATATTGATTATTGTTGTTATTACTTGTTCTTGGGGTTTTCTTGGCAAAATCTCCACAGGGGTTTTGCCATCATGGCTTTTCTGGGGCTGAGAGAGTATGCATGCATATATATTTTTTTAAAAAAATAATTTTAAAAATTTATTTATTTTTGCTTCGGCCCCACAATTGTCTGAGGGACAGCAACCCGGCCCCCTGCTCAAAAAGGTTGCCTATCCCTGATCTAGGAAATACATCTGCATGAGGTTGGGTTTGAATGTGAACTACAAAAATTCATCCGAAGCACTATACCAACTTTTCAGTTATCTTCCTTGCAACTTGGTATATTCTGCTAAATGAGGGCCTTTACAGACTGCAGAAATAGTGCAGCTTGAGGCCACTTTAACTGTCCTGGCTCAGTGCTAGGGAATCATGGGAATTGTATTTGTTTTTCTGAGACATTGAGCCTTCTCTGTCAAAGGGCTCTGGTGCCACAATAGTTAAAGTTGCTTCAAGTTGCACTATTTCTGGCAGTCTGTAAAGGCCCTGAGATTTATAATACAGCCCTCCTTTAAACTTGTGCAGAAGGCCAAACAGACTCTGAAATAGAGAAAATTTATTTTATCCATTGCAATGTATGGAAATCTCACATTTTCTTGGAGATGCTGTACTGCACTTGTAATTTTGTATTCTTGTGCTGGGGTATGGGCTTTGAAATGTAACCAGAAATATACAATTGTGCTCTGAATGCACATTCCAAATTTTCATTTCACTCCCTCAGCAGGTAAAACAAACTAACTAATAAAAATAAAATGCTGAAGGGAAGTTAAACCAGACTTCCTTGTACTGGGCCAATTTCTAATATGAATACAATATACAGAAGCTGCACCCCAAAACAGCCATTTTGGACATATAAAACAATTAAAATAATGGGGATGGATTTTTTTTCTTTGTTTAAAATTAAAAGGAGTTCCAGGTACAGCTTAATGAGCTAATCAACAAGAAAGCAATTTAGAATTTATGGGGGAAATTACAGGTTTGGGAATGGTAGAGCAATCCTCCAAAGCAGAACAGAGGGTCTTTGCATGTAACACAGGCCTGCTGAACATGAAAAGATGACTATGGGCCACTAGTCAGGTGTTTGACAATGCAACTCCAGCAGATCACAACATATGTGAAGACATTAGAAGGATCACAGTCTAGGAGGTATGTTTTAGCTACAAGTGCTACATATAGAGGCCAAAACTCCCAAGACCTCCCAAACCAGCATGAAGATCAGAGCCAGCAGGATAATCAGACGAAAAGGGGTCACAGTAGGCTTGGAAAAGTAGTAATAAAAACACTCAGGATATGGGGCACAGACAGGCTCAGCAGTCAAGAGTTGTGTATGAAGGCCACTCAAGCAAAATCCAGATGGGATCTGCTGGTATTCTACCAGCTTCCTTCTCATGTTTCCTTTTACAAGAGGCTGTGACTCAGGAGGCGGGAGGAACTTCCAAATCAGTCCCAGCTGTGGTTAACTATGAAGTCTGCAGGGCAGGAAATGAGAAGGAGTCCTCAACATTATCACTCTTCCAATTCCCACCACACCAAAGTGATAGCAACCAGAGGATGCCAGTATTATGTGCTACTTTTTCCATTGTCGTCTTTCTCCTTGACATAAATGAAGGCCCTGCGACATTTGCAGATCTGTTACCAGCTTATTAATTCTGACTTGTTTTCCGGGGACAAGAACAGGAACATCTACACCAAATAGATTTTCTTGTTTGTGTGAGTGTGATTTGAAATGGCTAAAAAGTAGCCAATAGAAACACAAATGCTATTCAACCATCTTCAAAAATCTGCAGGTCTATACTGATTGTGGTCCAAAACACACTGCAGAAATAATCCTGTTTGAGACTGCTTTAACTGCCCTGGCTAGTGCTGGGGAATCCTGGGAACTGTAATTTATTATGGCTCCTGAGCTCTCTGACAGAGAGGGCTAAATGTCTCACAAAAGTACAGTTCCCAGAATTTCCTAGCATTGCATCAGGACATTTAAAATGATCTCAAACTGGATTATTTCTGCAGTGGGTTTTAGATCTGTGTTTGCAGTGTGTAATGTTAATATTTATCAATTAACCTTTAAAAACCCATTTGACAATAATTATGTGAAATTTCAAATTCTCCACAAGGGGGCAATAGATGCTACAAATACACAAGCCTATAGCACTGCAATACTAGGACAGTGTAGCCTGGTGCAGTGGTACTAAAAACCTTTTTACCCTTAGGACCTCCCTTTAAATCTACATGTGGATGTCGTGCCCCCCACTCAACATAGTATATGAATAAAAATATTTTGTTTATTTAGTGTGCATATTTTCATTCACACATTCGTGTATATTCACTTTTTATAAGGAAATAACATTGTTTAAATTAGAACAGTTTTATTTAAGTAAATTCAATAATTAACTCAATGCATGTGTAAATTTTACACATTAAAAAGTTTGGGAAGAGGTGATAAGGAGAGATCAGGGCCTCCAAGTCTCGTGACCCCCTCTCATGTCCCTTGAGGATCCTGCTCCATTAGCCTAGCAATAAGACCACTGTAATGTGAATAGTCTGTGTGGAAATGGTCTGTGTATTTCCTATGTGACTTTATGAAAACAAATGAAGCCATCTGTTGGAAAATGAGAAGATTCATCCCAAAGCATAGGCAGAAGTCACATGATGCAAGTTAGTAAATTGTTTTCAAACTGCAATATATAAAGGTTTCTAAAGGAATCCAGCATTTTATCACCCTATATAATTAAATTTAGTACTGAAATTAAGTGATTCTCATTCACTTTGGACTGTTTGCCTCCAAGAATTGTTTACTTTTTGTTATATGCTTTCAATCTGATTCAAACTTATGGTACTCCATTGTAGGGTTTTAGCACCCTTGACAAGATTTACTCAAAGGAAGTTTGCCATTGCCATCCTCTTAGCATGAGAGAATTTGACTTGTCAAAATACTCAATGGTTTTCCATGATTGAACTGGGATTTAGTCCAATATCCAAACCACAACACCACACTGGCTCTTTTGTTGAAGAACACATGCTTGTAAAAAGTAACTGTGTTGTCCTTCACCAATAGGCATCTCCCACTCTTGCAAAGAACGGTGCTAAGATGCATCACATATATATATACACTGAATCCCATGTGAAGTTTTCATTCCTCTGAAGCAAGCCCAGGACGAAATATATATATATATATATATATATGCATCTATCAAAGCAATGCTATGCTATGAGAAAATGAGGAGCACTTGCATGAAGCATTTTTCCTGGGCTACACTTTTGCAATGTGATATTAATAGAAAAAGTCTTTAAAACCAAAAAGGTAAAGAGTTTCAAACACAATGTTTTGTATTAAAAGACTATGGAAACATCATCAGAGGAAGATTGTTGTCAAATATGACTTCCAAATTAATTAACGTAGTTTTGGGGGTTTTTTTGTGGTGGTGGGTGAGGAGGGACTTTCACTTCTGCTTATGAGAGCAATGCAAGATAGCACATTTAAAAGCTGCAATGTGCTTGGCACACAGCTAAAGAGAGAGGGAGACTGAGGACACCACACAAGGCTGCAGTCTCACTTCACAAAATCTCATTACTGAAACTAATTTACAAGGCACGAAAACTTACAGTGCACTTTCCATATCTGCTGTACTTCCTTCCATTTTCTGTTACTGTGTAGAGGTAAATAAAGTTGTCATGGGATCCTACTGCAAGTAAGGTGCCATCTACAATGCAAAGTGAAGACAACTGTTATGCTGGGCCACAAGTATATCACCCCTATTTCATCAGATTCTAGCCCTCTCCACCTGAAGTGCTTAAAGGAGATGGCAATAAAGCAAGAATGAACTGAAACACAATCCAGATGCCGTTGAAAAACACAATATGCCGTTCTCATGCTCTCTCTAGATGGAATGTACTCCTGCCATTCCTTGCACATCTTGAGTTCCCTTTTTCATTTGAATTCACATCTCTAAATGTTTTATTTAGCCCATGAAAGTTTCATTCATGCCTGACAAACAATGCTGTTGATTCAGGTACAACCAAAGTACAATTGCTGTTCTTAATTTCTACACCTATTTTACTAATTATGTACTTTAAATACTGGAGAATAATTGGATTGAGTGTTGAGGCACATTGAAAAACATGCAGTCCTAGTACAAAATTCCTCTTTACATGAGAAATTAAAAAAACATATTTTCAAAAAAAAAAATCAAGTACTGTAACCCTACCTACTGTGTAGCGCATCACCGAAAGCTGTTCGTTGCCATCTGTATGTATTGAAACCAAATCTCTTGTTTCGGCATCCAGAACAAACCACCTATTAAGGAGACACGGAAAGGAAACATTCTAGCTACTTTCATTTCCAGCAAATAAATAAATAAATAAATAAAATGCCTAAGATATGATCAAGTAATTGAATACTTCATAAATGTACTCCTGATGACATGTAATACTCAAAATTGTATTCTTTATAAACAAAATTTTCTGACATGGTATATCTACCTATATCTATATCTATAATGGGACAAAATTTGGGATTCCACAACACACTGAGGCATTTAAAGCATCAGTGGATAGTTGACGACATTTCAGAGTCTGAAAGGTGTATGAGGAAACTTAAATGACCCAGTCAAATCACCAGGCTTTGAAGCACGTGGTGATCAAACAGAACTCTAAACAGCAGCAGACAGTACAGGCCCAGTGAAATCTAATGGCTCAACAATATCATAGTATAAATTCATTAGAAGGTAGCCTTAAATAGGATACTACTCTCTTAATCTTACTACCACCCTTTACCTAACTGCAGTATGGGCATTGTAATAGTAGCCAACATTTATTTATGGCACTTATATACCAGTTAACAGAGTAAAACATCTAAGGTTTAACTAAAAATACACATCAAACAATATAAAAAGACAATACAAAATATTACGTACTACTACATTAAACTGTGAATACAATTTGGCTTCACTATGGTGTGATTTACAGTACCACAGACAGACAGACTGAGTGCTTAATTTAGACCCAGATGAGTACATTTTCTTCATCTGCTATGTATATAAACCACTGGATCTAAATCTCAGGATGTTGCACATTAAAATGATGTCACCAAAGGATCACTTCAAGCAACCATTCTATAGCTCGCTGGTTTGCAAAGATATGTTTTATGAAATTTAGATCCAGATGGGTACATTTTCTTCATCTGCTATGTATATAAAACCACTGGATCTACATCTTGGGCTGTTGCACATGAAAATGATGTCACCAAAGGATCACTTTCAAGCAGCCATTCTATAGCTCACTGGTTTGCATAGACTGTGTTTTATGAAACAGAAGACAATCAGCTTTGGACACAGAACTTGGTATTTCTAACTTTGCAAGGGTTCTGAGGCCAGCTACCTACACTATCACAGTGCTGCCTATAAATATGAAAAATTTAAAATGTGGTCAACAAAACAAAACTTATCATGACAATTTAAAATTCCACCACCAGGGAGACTACTCAGAGTTATGTTTGCAAAAAGAAGTCACCTTTCTTTTTTTCTCTTCTTTTAAAAAAGCCAAGTCTTAAAACCAGATATCTGGAAAATGGCCTATTCTAAATGGCTTAAAACCAATTTGTGGTTACAGGACCACATGAAAGAAATAAAACATGAAGCAGCTCAACATACCACCACAGCTTGTGAATATGCTATGCATAAGATCAGGGGTAGGCAACCTTTCCCCTTTAAGGGCCGAGGGACTTCAGCTCCCAGAAGCCTCAGCCATGTTGGCCAATAGCCCCATGTTGGCCAATAGCTCCTGGGATTCTGGGAGCTGAAGTCCTTCGGCCCTTAAAGGGGAAAGGTTGCCTACCCCTGCATAAAATGTTGCTTTGATACTGAATTATACTTAAAAATCAGTGGCTTTTTTAAAAAAATGCCATCCAAATTGCTAGGGGATTTTTTCTTCTGCTATCTGTGTTGAACTTAGGCCGATCAAAGTAGGAATGGTGACACACTCTGACTGAAACATATAAAAGTAATGTAGAAGCATGCACACTCTTTTAAGAACAGTTTTGAATTTTACAGTCTATTCTGGATCTTTCCTTTCCTTAGAACAATCCAAAGATGTGTTTAATGCAAACAGACTGAAGCAAACAGTATCAGAAAGAGGAAAATTGTAATCACACAATCCTAATTACGTGGGCCAAGTGTAGCCTACCAAAGCTTCATTTTGCAGCCTTTGGTCCTTCTAGCTCAGGGGTAGGCAACCTTTCCCCTTTAAGGGCCAAGGGACTTCAGCTCCCAGAATCCCAGGAGCTATTGGCCAACATGGGACTATTGGCCAACATGGCTGAGGCTTTTGGGAGCTGAAGTCCCTCGGCCCTTAAAGGGGAAAGGTTGCCTACCCCTGTTCTAGCTGTTGGGAGATCCCCATTGAGCTCTGCCATTTGGGTTGATTTTGCAGCAATTGAGGAGTTAGATAGCAGCAATAAAAGAAATGGGCAGAGTCAGAGTCTAAACACAGCATTTCTGGTCAAATTCAATTCATCTGGGATAATTTGAGGGCTCAAAACCAACCCAATATTTAAAGAAAGAAATTCAACGGGGACTTGATGGGCTTGCTCCCCTTCCCCTAGATGTGCCAGGAGGTTTCATATGTTCTGAGTTTTGTTCAATGAGGCAATCAATGGCACTCTCTTGGGCTTGGAGAGGTGCACAAAAGGGCTGGGAGGGGCAGTCTGCCTTTGCTACACTTTCTCCACTCCTGCTGATGATCATCCTTAAGACTTCAATGCAAGGCTTGTTACAGTTGCTGCTGTTGTTGTGTGCCTTCAGCTCTAAAAATGTTGCATTCAGGAGCAGATTAGTTAAAGGTAAGCTCTAAAATCTATTCTAAAATTCAGGTGGAATAAACAGAACTAAATCTATCTATGAATGCACTCAGCGTAGTATTGTCTGACAGCAACAGACTTCAGGAAATGGATTGCTGTCCTCCCACCTGTGATCATTTAATAGAAAGTGATAGTTTGGAGGCTGGAGTGGAAACTGGGGGTTCTATCCTTCCTTTTCATATCTCACAAAACTACAGCTATGGGAGGTGGAGGATAGACAGCAGTTTACAAAACCAGCTACTACAAGCCATTTGCCTCAGGCAGCAAATGCTAGAAGATGGTTGCAAAGGATTGGGGAGATGTGTGTAACACAGTCTATCCTGCAGCTCCTTAGCTAGCCTTCTGCTTTCAGGTGCAATGGAAAATGCTGCTCCATAATCATCACTGACAAAAGATTAAACTGCTAGTCTAGTCAGCTTTTGTACATGAGTGAATGGGGCACCATCTTGTTCTTTACTTTAGAGAGCAAAATGGGGGGGGGGGGCTGGCCCTAATAGGTAGGTGTCATCCTCACAATGCTTCACTTCCATGTAATGTGAAAGTAATTTATCAGTATGGAAATAATGAGTATTGGAGAGTGATAGACTCTAGGGACTTTATGAACAGAGTAACTATTAGTGTACTATTAGTGCATTTTTTAAACTGTTAAATTTGTACTTTTGATGCTGCTGCTGGGACAGTGCAGTTTATTTTCTAGACTTGTAGCAGCCATTTTAGATGCCTCGTAGCTACTGCCAAGTAGTTCATTTTGATCAGAAAGTGATGTAAGTGGTTACAGCTCTATAGATTTATGAAACACAGAGAATTTTGGTGTTAAAATTTATTTGAAGATGTAATACCTTATGAGAACCAGTGTGGTGTTGTGGTTTGGATGTTGACCCTAGGAGATGAGGGTTCAAATCCCTGCACAGCCATGAAACTCATTGGGTGATTTTGGGCTAATCACATCCTATCCTCAGAGGATGGCAATGGTTGGAATAAATTGTGCAAAGATTGGATAAGGTTGTCATAAGTCAGTGTTGACTTGGAGGCACATAAAAAGTACAAAAAGAATTACATGCTTAAAACTATTTCTATGAATGGTTTGTTTGTTGCCATGAAACTGGGTGAGATAAAAATATAACAGATTAACAGTAGCAGATTATTGCTTCATTTAATCCAGCAATCAGTCCAGCCAGTTAATAATAATAATAATAATAATAATAATAATAATTTTTATTTTTATGCCACCTCTCTGCAGCTTTACTTATAAAGCTCCATAGTTGTCTACATTTGAGATAATCTACACTCAAGAATCCCTCTTGAAGAAGACTGGAGCTCCTTAATCCGTTAAACAAATGCTAATAGAGAGCATGTCTCCGTGACACAAATTTCCTGGATACTAAAATCCAGCAGTTCAATGAGCACTCCAATCGAGTTTTTATTACTATAGCTGGGTTTCACTTTGGGGGAATATACATTCCATGAAGATCTCTCATTTCCAAATGAAAGCTATGTAGCAAGCAGATGGTAAACTAGTCCAGTAAAATTATAGCAGCCTATGAAAGGCTGGGCTTTGGTGCAAGCTAAACATTAATGCATTTGATCTATAAAAGAATATGATCGGGGGGGGAACTTCTTACAAATCAGAAGTAATAAAATAACAGATCATTGCAGCTCACAGATTTTACTGCAAACTTCTAGCAGTTTGATGACTCAATTGTTAAGCAAGCTTTGAAATCTCAATGAAGAGTAATAGTGGCAAATGTTTGGAGAGCTGGATCTGGGTAGCTAATGGCATGTAAGTTTCTTTGGTTCTATGCTTGCTGCTCACAAAATCTAAATAAGATTTGCACTGTATTGTATCTTCAGCTGTGCTGCTCCCTCAAATCTCTTACCATTGAGTTTCTTCACTCTACCAAATCATTTGTCTTCACAAAATTAAATATGAAGAATTGGATCTTCAATACTAGAATGAACATCTGATTGGAAGAGGCTTCCTTACTGTTCCAAATTATACCTTTGGTCTTCTCACCTTTATACTAAAGGAGAAAGCCTTCCTAGTGGCTTCTCCTGGGCTTTGGAATTTCCTTCCTCAGGAAACTAAGATATTTCCCTCTTTATCATACATCTGTAGACAAGTGAAAAATGTTCTTTTCCAATAGGCTTTTGAAAACTGACTGCCAGGGCTTTTAACAAGATGCTGTTCTATATATTTTTACCTTTTAATTAATTTTTTAAAAATAGTTTCAAATCTATTGCAGATGAAAGACCCTCCTCCTAGCTGCCACTGCCCTTGCCTTGAAAGGAGAAAAGAAGAGGCAGGCATGGCTTCATCATGCCTAGGCCCAGATGAAATGAAAAGCCCTTCCTCCATCCCAACTGCCACTACCCTAGTCTTGGATGGGGAGAAGAACATGGGGCATTTGCTGGGTTTAATTCCCTCTCTCACTGCCATTCCCTTTTCCTTCTGTGTCCTGTCTTATTTAGACTGTAAGACATAGGGCAGGGAACTGTCAAATGAATAATTTGTAAGCCACTCTGAGACACTTTGTGGCTGAAAAATGGGATATAAATATTATGACTAAATAAAATAAACAGACAGTTTAATCATGATTTAATGTACATTGTACTTATGTTTTTTTCTATGCATTTTTACTTGTCTTGACATCTTCACTTCAGTTTTGGGGTCAAGGTGGGATATAAGTGAAGATAACAATGAAGATGAAGATGCTTATTACAGGTGGTTTAATGTCATTTATTTATTAATTTATTTATTAAATTAATTAATTTTGTTTAATTGTTTAATTTTGTTTAATTGACAGGTGACAATTGTGGCCCTCCAGAAGATTTTATTTACAATTTCCATCAGCTCTAACCAGCATAGCCAATGGTTATAAATTCTGTAATCTGCAGTCCAAAAACATCAAGACAGTCACAGTTACACAGCTGATTAATTGACACTGTTCCTTTCTGCCAAATGTAACAAAGGGTGGATGGGGGAAGAGACCAAAAATATGGAGGGGCAAGATTTCTCTCTGGATGCTGGTAAATTCCATTCACATTTTGAAAATTTAAGCTTATTTAAGAGTTTTTGTTTTGATTTTTCACTTGAACATGTCTTTCTTTTCTGATATATCTATCACATATGGGGAAATGAAGAGAATGTGGCTTGAAAGCATAAGATGCATAATTTTGCTTTAGGTTTGGATCTTGTTATGGCTTAGATGGGAGACAATGCAGGAATACCTTCTATGCTGTTTTGAGTTCTGTAACGGAAGACAAGTGGGAATTAAAATATCCCAGGATAACAAACAATTCACAATCATATAATAATAATAATAATAATTTCAAGGGAGATAATATTTCACCCCTGTGTTTTACCTGAACAGAAGTGTAAAAAGAAAGTTGAAAATTACCTTCCTGAGTGTGTGCCTATTGCTACCACTGTTCCACTTGGATGGAAGTCAGCACAATGTCCTGGTTCCTGGAAGACACAATTTCGTCTTATGATTTGAGGGTGAAATCTAGAAACATTTATACAGATATTTACATACTGAATTTCCCCACCTGGACTAAAAAAAGCCAAATGAAGCAAACTTTACAGTTCCTGCTATGAAGCAACATGCTTCATGCTTACTACAATCTTAATCTTCAACACACTAACAAATGAAGGAATGCTCTACCACAAGAACAGCATGTATGTCAATGAAATTATTCACCTGGGTGCTATTAGGTTATGAACCAACATATGGCTCCAAATTTCAAAAGGTGTGAGGGCATCAATGCTGCTCAAAAACTCATATCATGTATGCAACATAAGGACCAAAAGACAGAATGGGATGACTGTATTATCCTTTAAGGCCCTGCCCTTATGTCCTCTCCTGAGTGTTCAAGACAGGGCTTTTTTGGTGATTGTTCTCAACCTCTTGAACTAGGTTGGCTCCCTTTTTTCTTGACCTTATGCTGGCAGGTAAATGCTCTTAATGTGTTTTTAATCTGTTTGTCTATTTTAACTTTGTTTTTGTTGGAACTTTACCTTACAGAACTCTCACCTTTCGCTTCATTTTGCCTTCCCTGCCATGGGCAAAAAGATGGGGTATAAATGAAATAAATAGTATATTCATCCCATATGAGTGAATTAGATTTGTTGAAGTGGGATAGGAGATAAATACAGGGTCAAGCCTGGGTTCAAGTGTAAGAAAACTAATAATTATGTTATTATAAAGTCATGTTTTCCAGTTTGTCCTAGTCATACAAACATTATTTCCCAACCCCAAATGGCTATAATTAACCTCAATGGCGTAAGCTATACATTCTGTATGAGTACAGGAACTCTGAATGGCAATGGCATCCACATCTCCCAAGTGTAGGCGTCTCCTATAACCTGACCCATCTGGAGATGTCAAGGACACAACATGATCCCTTTTGTATAAAAGGCATGTTATTTGCTACTGATTATTTGAATGCCCTAGTTGAAGAAAGCAGTTGCCCCAACTTGTCTTGACTTTGATCACTCCTTGTTATGGCTGACAAAAGTACAACTAACAAGCCAAGAAATGTCCAGAAAAGGGTGTCCAGAGGAGAAAGAATGGAAGCTAATCCCTTTGAGGAATGGTGAGGCAGCTTGATATACTTAATTTGGAGAAAAAAAGATTATGATATTATAACCATGTTCAAACATTGGAAAAACTGTCAGACAAAACTGTAAGACAAGCTTGTTTTCTGCTGCTCCAGAGGGTAGTACTAATCCAATTAATTCAAACTATAAGAAACAAGTTAATTAGAAATGGAAGAATTTCCTGATAGACCTGTTTGATAAGACTGCCTTAGCATCTGGTGGACTCTGTTTTCTTGAAGGTTTTAAATAGAACTAGATTTCTTCTACTTCAATTGAACTACATGACCCTTGGCATCCTTTACAACTCTACAATTTTATTATTGTATTAATTCTTTCTCTAAACTGCAAAATTACAGTAAAAGCTCTACTTGATTATATCCAGAAGCATTTCATAACCATGACTGATATTATCTCAAAAGAATGTTACATACATCTAGCAACCTGGTCCACTCGAGTGTATGGTCCACTGAGTTCCACATACAAACTTGACGATCCTGAGCACATGTTAAGAACAGATCTTTGAAGGGATGAGTTCCAAGGCCCCAAAGTTCATCTGTGTGACCCTAAAATCAAAATTAAATTGAATTATTTGATAAATACGTAGAGCTATATAATAAACAAAAACAATACAGTCCAGTACAGGGAAAGAAAATGAACGCACCTGTACTTCTACTTGGAAACCATCATTAAATGTTCCTCGCAAAACAAAATTCCGGGAAGTGCCGAGTATAAATTGATCTGCTTTACCTTCTGCCACAGCTCTAATTGTTCCATACTGATCTGGAACCTAAGGAGATAACATTCTTTTTAACTACATATCATAGATCTCAGAACATAATAGTCATCATAATCAGGCTACAGCCATCTTTGCTTATATGCACCCCAGCAAATAATTCTCAATCACATACAAGAGGATGTCCATTGACAATTAATTGCATATTTTAATGTGCTATTTTTTTCCACATTTGTATTCTTTTCCCTCAATGGAGTCAAAACATTTTTGTTAGCAATTTAGTGAGGTAAAGCTAAGCTGACATTTGCTAACATGATGATCACCTGTTGGATATCATGGCTTTAAACCTAGGTCTGAATTCCCTCTGAGCCATTTCTAATGTGCATCTCTGTGGACTAAACAACACCATAGTCACCTGGCTATACCAGTGAATCTCAAACTATCTGATGAGGTGGACCAGCAATTATTTTTCTTCCAGTGTGCCAGGGATAGGAATTGTATTTTTCCCATTGGCTACAATGGTTTCTTTCATTCCTAGAAAATCAACAGGATCCAGCAGTCAATGGTCCATGGAGTGGCACTGGCCAAGGGAACCACCATTTTGGGTACCATTGGACTATACCATACATTAATGTAGGATGAGTAACTTATGACTGTCCAATATTTTTGGACTGCAAGTCCCGTTACCCTTCACTACTGGTGATGCACACTAGCGCTCCTTCCGCAAGCTGTGAAAGGGGCACTGCAAGAGGTGTGGCACACCTCTTTGGCGTCTCTTCCGGCTCAGCGTGTGCGGACGCTGAGCCG
>CM034701.1:365969201-366011882 GCA_020142125.1 Phrynosoma platyrhinos | reverse complement strand
CCCCCGATCCCATAGGCAAAAATCAATAGATATTTTGAGCCAGTATTGTTGGGATGTCTGTCCCAGCCATTTTTCTTTTGTTTTAAGAAAAGAGAGAAAGAGCAGAAGAATCTTGGGGACACTGTTTACAAAACCCCAGGTGACAAAGTTGCAGAATGCCTACACTGTAGATCTAGTTGCAACAAAACATGACTCTGAGGGAATGAAGTAAACAACATTTCTCTCCTTTCAATTTCCAGTAGTTGGTCTTCCATGGAATACAGCCTCAAAACCTAAAAGAAGCACTAGCATAGTGACATCATTTGACAAGTGCCTGCCAACAAATCTATCATCAATGGATTTGTCTAATCCCCTTTTAAATCCATCTCAATGTGTTTTTAAAACTGTTTCAATGACTTTCCCAGTATGCCAAAAATGAATAATGAGCTGGCATCCTGCTGAACCAAAACACAAAGAAGTACAGTTTTCAAGATATATCTGATACTCAAGATACACCTGATTATGAATACAGCATGCTGAAAGCATCTAAACTTATGGAAACTGTGTTGTTTTCCTCTCTGGAGTTTCTCATATTTTATGAACTTTTAAAAGTATTTTCACAATACAGACAGGTCAATTTAATAACTGCAGTACCTTTTGCTCCTTTCCCTGCTGTGCCTTCTACAGTAGTTTTACTCCATATAAGCAGTATCCCACCCGAGTCACCTGTGAGTACTTCTCCATTTCCTAAAAATGCTAAGCACTGAACAAATTTCGGTTTTTCGTATTTCTGAAAAGAACAACAGAGCACATTTAAAGAACAGTGACTCATTCACAGGTAAAGCTCAAAAATACAAACTTTTATAGAACAGCCATAATTCAAATATTTTATTTGAATTTCTCCCCATTAATCTATGTGTTAGTCCAAAAAAGCAACAGCACCCCACCCTGTTCCAGAGCAACTGATTTGAAAATGTAGATACAAGTGTCACTTCCAGTGTCAAAGCATCATAACAATAAAATAAATTCCTTGCAAGTGAGAAGAAGAAACATCCATGTCTTTGAAACTCTAGATGTCTCTTGTACAAAATAAAGTTTAAGAGGCTAACTATACACATCATGATTGTTTGAAATGAAGTGCTTTTTTAATGTTAAGCATTTTTGACAAACAGAGTTTGGATAAAGAAATAGCAAGAGATAAGACAGTTGGTGTGGAGGTTAGTGTACTGGGCTGAGCTGAGGATTGGGCTATCCAGGTCCAAGCCCTCAGAGATTCATCAAACTCAATGGATGAACTTGGACTAGTCATTACATTTTAACTGTAAAGTAATGAAGTTGAACTTTACTCCTTTAGTATGGTAATTACATATTTTTAGTAACAAGATTGTGGGTTCACTAAATAGGGGAGAATAGTACGACAGAGTTGAAATGCTGGTTTGTGCAAAGCCTTTTGCTCTGTTGTGGGTGGTGAGATGACACTGAAGCATGTTTTGTACTAGAGGCCAGTGTTTTGTAGCATTCATACTTTTTTGAAAGTAGATGTTTTAATTAGTTTGGCAAGAAGGAAGAATTATTGCAATGGCAACCAAATATGAGGAAGCAGATTTGGAATCGCCAATCACTTTTTAAGAATAAACAATTTCCCAAGCTATGAGGAAAGGAAGCAAACAAGCAAGCAGTTCCATCTGCCTCACTGTTCACTTTTGCTCTCTACTCATGCTTCCCAATGCTGTCCTTCCCCCAGTGTAAATGCAATGGACAGAATTATGATGCATCTGAGTCTCCAGCAGGGTGTTTGGTGGAAAGAAGTGGTGGTGGTGGTGGTGGGGAATGTATGATTTTAATGGAAAAATGACCAGCAGCAATAGGGAGAAGTGACATCATCATCCCCAGCCTCTGCCCAAAATAGCTTTCTACTACTGCTGTACTTCTACACATTTTTGCCCTTATGTTACCACATACATTTGTGTACAATGTGTACTGAGATCCTGAATTTTATATATTGACTATAAAGGAAAACAGTTCTTTTATATCTTTAATTTTTTTAACAAAGATACAATCCCATTCATCATATAGCAGCTTTGAGGAATTTGCCAAAAAGTTTCTTACCCCAAATATCCCTTGCTTCCGTGTTAATGAATTACCATTCCAAGTCCAGAAAAAGATATGAGATTTTCCAGATGTTATTATTGTGTCTTTATCAGTCGGATGGAATGCTACCGCAAGTACGACTTCATTTGTAGTCTGTTGAAACACAAAGGGGTGTTGCTATTATTAACCTTCCTATTTATGCAGGTAAGTATAGGATTCACCATTAGGCACACAAATATATAAAGCAAGATAGGAACTGAAAGGAGTGCTTCTCTACTTAACATCAGGCAAAGAAATTACAAATCATATAGGAAAAGAAAAATGACAGTGTTAGAGTCACAAGCCTACATTTTGTTTCAGATGTTACTTTTGTTGTCAGTTAAGATCTGGAGGGATCTCAGTGCAGGCAGAAACAATTCCCCATTTTGGCCATGTGAGGACCAGGGACAAAGGACAATAAAATGACACAAATTTCAATTCCTTTAAAAAAAATCACAATAGATCCTTGGTATAAAGGGGTGCTCCTTTCATCTTTACCCAAACCATTCATACAATAAATTTAAATAAAGTTTTATTAAGCACAAGCTATTCCATACCCTGTTCTGAAAATGCAATCAAGTACAGTAAAAGCAATTCAAGAGAAACCAGAAAGCTATTATTCTTTTACATTCAACTTCTAGACAGAAATGAAGAACTCTTTAAATTCTGGATAATAGGGATAAGGAAGCCAATCAAAATAACTCTTGGCTGAAGTTCACTCAGTTCATCAAGTTCTGGAAAATCTCTTTAATTTTTTTGGTCTACTTATTGAGGGTAAAAGTACTATTTAATCTGGTACATTTGTTCTATAGGCTAATCATCAAAGAATGTTATACTGAATATTGCATAAGTATTTTGAGATTACACTCCATCTCATCGAATACATGGAATGTAATTCTCAACTTTCTTATTTTTATATTTATTCTGATAAATTATATCATTTATCAATATTATTACATTTCAAAGCAATTCTTCATTCTATATAACCCTTCCTTTCCTTTCCCTCCCCAAACTGTAATATAGTAAAATACTGCCTCCCTGTCAATCCTCTTACCATTAGCATTTTCCTTCTATAACAATATATATAATTATTAATGGTATTTATGATGTTCACCAGTTATTAATCCAACATTTCTCCTGTTCATCATGAGATTAAATCCAATATTCCTTCAGAACATAAAATTTACAAATGCTTTCCATATATTTTCAAATAAGTATTTTATATCTCCTCTGGCTAATCTAACTGTGAGGCAAAACAAATGGCCCTCCTTTGCTCGCCGGATCAGGGCCACAGCAGTTTTAATGGATCCGGGGGTTTTCTGGGCCCAAAAGAAGCAGCAAAATGCCACTCCTTTTGGGAGCAGAAAAGCTGTCCTTGCTGCCACAGTGATATTTTTTCAGGGTTTCTGTGTCTAAACGCTGCACTGAAGAAGTGTCCAGATGCTGCCCACTGTCTGGTTGGTCGGGCAGGGTTACACTGGCATTGGGGCAGAGTTTGGGCATTCAGCATTCAGTCGCCATATCCCCACTTTACCCCAATGCCGGCGCTTTTCGCTGGTCTATAGAGGCCCTGTATATGTAAATTTTCCAGACAAAGCTATGGCCTGAATCCTGTTTTTTTTAATTCTATATTGATAAATTTTCTAGTGTTTTCCAGGTTTTCATCAATTCTAACCTTGCTGCACATAAAATAAATAAAATAATTTTTTTAACAGTACACAATTACAGTACAAAATTATAAAAACACAGGGTGACCAGATGTCATAACAGCAAAGGAGAACAAGGCACCACAAAATGTAAGACATTCAAGAAAAATGTAACAATACAAAATAAAAGTGAAGAACACTCATATAAATATAAATTCATGCTTCTTAATCATGCTCAATATGGAGGACATTTTGGAGTTCCTCCTGGATAGAAGGTTGAAATGTAGCATGTCCTGGAAAAGGAGGACATCTGGTCATCCTGTTCCAACATAATTTTGACCCTCCCTTATAAATACTGTATAAGTGGATAATAATACCATTTATGAATAATTTTCAAGGTATTATCTTCCATTTGGGCTGAAATTGATCTATAAGGTGGGTTATTCCAGGTTGAATTCCATTGTTTTTTCCTCTATTTTTATCCCCAAAACTGAGTCCCAAATCACCCTCAACCTTTCAATTTACCAGACTTTGCCTCCTGAATTATCTGATATAATTTTATGGGTTGTTTTTTTTTTTTTAGTTTGATTTGAACCATTGTTACATAATATTTCAAGCAGGGTTCAAGCCTCTGTGGGACCCTCCTTTCTGATTAAGTTAGCCTGAAAGGATTTTATTTACATCAAATTGTTTAACTGTATGAGTTAAACCCCGGAAATAAATAAATTATTCTGCATATTCTTTTCTAGTTTTACTTATTAAACTAATTATATTTAACTTCTTCTTTAAATAAATAGTGCTATAAAAATGGACAAAGAGTTGGTGGGGATGGAGCTAACAGTTTCTTATATTTGAACCATATATTAAGCAACCCTTCTGTAAATGAGAGAAAGTAGAAAAAAGTCATTAAAACAACTAATCTACAGACTATCTACTATAGTCCTTCATTTAATTTACAGATATTGCACAAACATTACTTATAAAAAGGGCAATAGGCTCTTGACACAATGATGTAAATTCCTACTAAGACAGAGATACACATACATATCACTTCTGTATGAGAAACCATGAGTAGCTTACCATTTATGCCAAACAAACATTTTGCTGTGTGAATTCATAAATTTTAACTATAATGGCAATTACATCTGCCTTAAGATAACTTTCTAGTATTTTTCCATACCAAAAAGGAAAGAAATACTCATCCCTAAGAAGACTTACTGACTTTGTTACTACAGTTTATGTCAGAGGAATGCCCCAGTTTCTACTTCATACATATATGCAAGATACAAGATACATCTGCTTTGAATTTACCTTTATCTCTGCTACTTTTGATTTCTTCTGCCAGTCCCAGACAGTCAGCATGTGCTCATTAGAGTCATCAATCACACACAAATGTGTACCTGAATCCTTGCAGAAAAGAATAACACAAAATATTCATGTCATCATTTCAGATAACTAAAAAAGTGACAGCAGACAAATACAAGTGAATTGTGCCAAAAAGAGTCACACATATATGCCTCCTTCCTTTGGGCAGTGTTCTCATGGAAGACAGTGACAATAAAGATGTGGGCTGGAATACTGTTGTTGTCATCTGCACATGTAAGTTTCCCTATAGAAATGATCAGACCATTTTATCTCATGTGGAAAGACCTTGTTCAGAAAGCAAAGTTGTGCATGCAGTGCCATTGTACAAGGTTATGCACTGTGCAGAGAGGCACATGCACATCATAAAGTTTTGCTCATGATTGTGCATTGTGCCTGTGGTTGTGCAGTGTCACAATTCATTAATGAAGCAGGGTGTTACACAACTTGTGAGTAACCCCATGAATGTAAAGGTACAGTTCATCTCCTTGATGTAGAATCTCAGCCCTGGTGTTCAATTTTACACATGCAGTTTTGTTCAAGGGCTAGTTCACAAACCAGGCCCAAAAGCAGGTCTCAGGCCTTCTGCTTTCCCTCACCAGACAGACCCAACTGAAACACATCTTTGAATGTGGAAAGAGAAATTCTGTGAGTGGCATTCCACACAGCCTAAAATTAACCCTAAAACTATACTTTCTGCTCTATATGTTCAGCTTTTTTGGTTTGGCCATGGATCCTTGGCACATCAACACTGCATGCATGGCGGAGGATAGGTAGCTAAACAAAGTTCTCCTTCTGCTATACTGAATGCCAGATGGATTTGTTTTTTGTAGATACCCAGTATCATGCTTAGAAATGGATGCAATATATACTTGAACACAAACTGCCACCTTAAGCTTGAATGTCTCTCAAAGTAACATCCCTCAGGAAATCTACTGCTGTGAGAAATGGCACTGATGAGCATTGGCTCTGGTTCATAAGTTGTCTTTAGTATGGTGGATGTAGATGTGTGAACCTGGAAGTTGTGCCAGCATTTTTCATCTACATTATCAACATACCCTGTGTATCTGCTCAAGTATATTTTAGTTTGATATTCCTCAAATAGGAAAAGGCTGATAAATGGGTACTCCTTTAGATTCGCAATTCCATCATTCCTCACCATTGGTTATACCAGCTAGCGCTGATGGCAGCTGCAATCCAGCAACATCTGGTGTTTCACACATCCAACTGCCCTGACCTTGGATAAGAAACAATGTGGCACAAAAGTAAACCACACTAACTTTATGTGCCCAGCAGTCTCCTCCCAGCAGTTAGGAGGAAAAGTATATTTGCCAATGAATTCCATTCAAGACATAACATGTGAAACACACACAACAACACAAAGTCACTAATTGCACTTTGGGTTTTGCCTTCCATCACATTTCCCCTTCCCATTCATAAAAGGATCCATTGTTTTGTGCAATGGGAAAAAGGAAAGCTGAAATTAATGCTGTTTTTCTGAACTGTAAACAAGTTTGAATGTCTTTTTGTTCCTAAAGTAATTGAAAATGTTTTGTGAAAACTTTCAAATAACTTTATGATGGAGTGGTAGACTGCTGGCATTAAAATGAGGAGAGGGGAGGAGTTGGGCACATGACTTGTTATGAAGCAGCATAAAACTGCGGTAGCAAGTGCCAGAACTCAGCTCAAACACCTGCAAAGTTGCAGCCTACGGTACCATATATATTGCCTTTGGAAAGTAATGTGTTTCTAAACAGGCCCAAGGCAAACAGAAACATGCCAACATGAATAATGTGGGAGGTGTCTGATCACATCTTTAGCATCAGTCAGAACAACTAATTTTATTTCTATCTTTACTTTGACATTAAACCCTAGTATATTGCCTACTGCAACAATTTAAGTAGATTAAATGTGTACATTGAAAGGTGTAGGAGCTACTTGTAAAGCTTGTACACATTAAATTAGTGGCCCCAGCTTTACATTATTTTGTTGTTATTTTTATCAAATACTAGTTGGGCAAATGTACGATGTGCTTCTATTATTAAAACTAAAATCTATTGATTAAAAAATTATATTATAAACACAGCAACGGCCAATGTTGGTGTACTGAGACTAGAGTTGCTGCAGTTAGTACTGAGGTGTCATTTAAAGAAACACAAAAGACCAGATATTTCTGAAATGGGTAATCATACTAAGCAAAGGTTTTATTATTTCCTGTTCTAGATCGACATTTGAGCCAAAATTGAGAAAGAAAACTAATCCGTTGTATCAGAGCTTACTAAGATTAGTCTTCTTGAATTTCCTTGCAAGAAACAAATCTTTCAATAGTATACTGAAAGCACAGCATAGCAAACACAATAGCATATTCCTTTCTATTCCTGGCATTACTTGTAGATCTTCATGCAATCTAGAAACATCTGAAGAACCACCCCCCAATACACCTGGCCCTGATGTAGCAGGGACAACATGGCACAAGTAAAGCCTACACTAATTTTGACTATCCTTGACACTGTACGTATTCATGTATTTTTGCTTGCATATGTGTATCATATTATGCTGTTTTCTCACCTCCGCTGTGCCAAACATTGTTAGCTATTCTCCAAAATAGGACTGGAAAACTGTTAATTAGATATTGCTGGGCTCCAACTTTGATCATCCCCAACAACTTGAATGGGAGTTGATACTCAATGCTGTTTGGTGGTTGTGGGCTTCCCATCTCTACAGAAGAATATATATTGCTGTTGTCATGTACCTCCAAGTAGTGAACAAGATTTGTTCAGAGGAGGTTGCTTTTGTCTTCTTCTGAGGCTGAGAGAGTGTGACTTGCCCAAGGTCACCCAAGGGGTTTCCATGGCCAAAAAGGGATTCAAACCCTGATACCCAGAGTCACAGTCCAATGCTTGAACCACTAAACCTTGCTCACTCTCTACACCAGAATGTATACAATTTTTATAGTTGTATACATTATATATAGCATAAAAATGAGAACTATTTTATAGTTCTCATTAAAATTAATGGACCAGAGAAATGTTCATAATTCTAACCAAGAACTTACTGAATCAGTTAAGACTGCTACAATTTCTGTGCCACTTTAATGTTGCCTGCATGTCTCTTGCACATTGATCCAGGACAGTATTTTGCTCTAGAAGGGTTGGCTGCCAATTGCTGCAGGGCAGTTGGCACAAAATTAGTTCATCAGTGTATACAAGTTGGTGATGAAGATGCAAGTGACAGAACTGGAATGGACCAGCACAAAGACAACCTCATGAAGGAGGAATAAAGAGACTAGCGGCACAGCTGTGGCTGATCCCCCATGCCATTTTCCTGCCACAAGAAACATGTGGCACAATTTTAGAAACATGTGAGCGGAAGCCCTAACATCTACATATACTTTCCCATATTTAGGGTTCTAAGTTTAATTCAGTTGCCTAAATCCAATTGCTGATCCAAAATAAGAATCTACCCACTGAATTCAATAGGTCTACTCTAGATGGGTTAACAACTGGATTTAGACCAATATCGAAACTCTGTTGCTAAACCAACAAAATACATACAGACCTTAACAGGCACTATAGATTTGCCTTGCACAGAGTAGGTTATATCATTAACAAAAACAAAAGATATGCAATTTTTCCTTACTGCTTTTGAAAAATCCAGACACCCCACTCCACGCTCGAAAGTTCCGAGGCCAATAACCTGCAGAGTCATCAGGCTCACTGAGTCCCATACTCTAACATGGGGCTGCAAAGGCTATATGTAAAAGCAATTTGATAGAAATGGTTACTGAAGAGCTAAAAAGTGACACATGCAGAATCAATCTTACATTAAGTAGATAATGACTTCTGTTGAGGTGAACACCACCAATTTATTGACCTGTAAAGTAAATATTGACCAAAGTGAATACCTTGTGAAAATAAAGGCAACTGAACACCTTGTATCTCATCTTCCAAAACTTCCTGACAGTTAGCAAAACCGTGCATATATTCTACTTGAAAATAAGGCTCACTGAGGATCAGGTGGCCTACTCTTGGGTAAATTGTGTATACAGCAGTTTGGCATTTGCAGATGTGGTTATTTTAAAACCATAGTTGTGTGACTTGGCATTTAACTGATGATCAATGAGGTTGGATCCTGTATGGCCTTACTGTAGCTAAAAGACTCACTTCCAAGACTGGAAAGACAAATACTCAGCATCTATTATTCAATGGGCAGAACATCCTATTGTGTTAGTCATATGTAAACATGTATCGTAGTCTACAGATGACAACTCCAAATAAAAAATCTTTAGTGGATTTTTTTAGTGGGCCTGAATCCCAGAAGAGTAGACTCATTGAATCAATCAATGAAAAGTAAGTCAACATTTTATGTAAATCCCATCAATTCAATGAATCTATTCTAATTGGAACTACCAATAGGATTCAGGTCAAGGTCAGCTTATAATTATATCTATAATCATGTCCTATATATTTCTCTTTCATCAACTTTTTATTTTTTCACATTTATATTTTCAAACTCCATTTCTAAAAACTGGGTTTAGTACTCTAAAAGGCTAACTGGAGGCGATCTGCTACTCACCCCTCTTGTTGCCATGACATGTCAGCCAAAAAATTGATTTTATTGTATTTTAATTGTGTTAACTTGATTTTAATTCCAATGTAGTTTAATTTAGTTTTAAGGGGTGGGAGGGCTAGGGTGTGAGATAATGGATGTTTTAACTGTTGTCTTTTTAACCTTGCTGTATGCCGCCGCGATTGCTGAACAGAGGGGCAGGTTACAAATAAAAAAATATTATTATTATTATTATTATTATTATTATTATTATTATTATTATTAGAACTCATGTAAATTTGACTAGACAAGTCAGGGAATGCTGGAAATCCACTTGCTGCAGCAGTGCTCAAACAAAAAATGGAGCAAAGCTCTATGGTTTGTTTAGCTTGGGCAGTTTCCTTTCTGGTTTTAATCCCAACAAACCCTAGATCCCTTTTCTGGTTTGAGAAACAAACTGAAGATGAACTTGCTTCCATATCTGGATTAAATGAGGTTTAGCTGTTTCTGTAGATCCTCAGTTTACCAAGTTGTCTGAGTTGGACCTTTTCCAACTATATCTATGCCAGGGAGGGCCAACCCACCTCCCCACCAAAACCCTATAGTGGAATAATTTAAGAAGGAAAAAAGAAAAGAAAAAGAAAGGCACACCAGACTATCAAGCAGAGCATCTGGTATATAAAAAAGTGCAATGGGGGTACACAGCTTTCTACTTAGTAAAGCCCACTTAGGGCTTTCCTGTCCCCTATTTCTCATTATAATTATCCTGGAGGGAAAAGCTTCTTCTGAGATTGCAGCACTATGGTGTGAAGCCTTTCAGACTTTGTTGGACTGCAACTCTCATCAGCCGTAGCTAGTATGGTCAATGAATAAATATCATGAAAGGTGCAGCAAATATCATCAAAGTAGCAGTCCAACATCATCTGGAGAATTATAAGTTGCCTATCCATGTATGTAATTCATATTGCCTAGGGATATAACAAATAAGAATATACAAGCCCATCATGAAATTGGAAAAGGTGATTGATAACAAGAGCTTTGGGACTGAAGACTAAAGCAACTGTAAGTCATGCAAATTTGAGTGAGTTAGCTAAAATATGGGAATTGTCCATACACACAAATAGTGTCACTAGACCAAGTCACTACTGCTCCTACTTTTTCTGCTTCTCTTTAAATTTCACTGTCAAATCATTCCATGTCTGCACCTTAATAGATATGACTTGGTAATTTATATGTCAGTCGTAGCTCAGTTTTAACAGCTATACACAAGCTAGTTTATAAGTACTTTCACTATGCTGTGACAGTGCTTCTTTTGCCAAAGTTGTTAGGCCTTACATAGGGCCTTTGCAAACTGCTAGAAATAGTGCAAATTGAATCCACTTTAAGGGTTAGGATTAGGGTTATGGAATCATGGGAATTGTATTTTATTGTGGCACCAGAGCTCTCTGACAGAGAAGGCTCAATGTCTCAAAAAAAAAAAATTCCCATGATTCCCTATCACTAACCCTAACCCTTAAAGTGGACTCAATTTGCACTATTTCTGACAGTCTGCAAAGGCCTTTAGATATAAAGAGCCCATGTTTCCTTTTCGTTAAAGCAGAAAGAGTATATGGGTGACTACAGCTCTAGTAAAAGCCACTTTTCAGGAGGGGGGAGAATCATAAAGGAAAAAGAAGGAAGACATGCTAATATGAGACTCCTATGACCCATGGCAGACTATTATGAGAATCCTGCAACAAATGACACATGATCAGAAGGCAGGCATGAATCAATGAATAATGCATCCCAAATGACCTAAGTGGCCTGGAAGAAACTCCAAGCTCTCCCCAATTTCCAGAATACTTAAACTTACTCTTCCATCTTTATCCACTCCAGCTAGCTGTCCAGTTGCAATCCTGATTTTGTCTGGATGAACAGCAAGGCTAGAAGAAATGATGTCAACACAGAGATCATGTGTTAGGGTGTTATGCAGTTATTTTGATATTTGTTTTATGGTCAATTTCTCTCATGGTATAACTTTGTATAACTTTGCAGGACTAGCTTTCATTTAATAAAAAGTTATTTCTCTGAGAAAGATCACAAAGAGTTAGAATAAAAAAATACAAACAAAACCCAGATATTCTAATAAAAAATAATATGATGATTTATAGTACATTAATTTATAGTAAATATTTGTTCATGAAATCATTGTATATTTTTATTTTTGGAAATATGTTTTTATGTGTTTGTATTCCAAACCTTGGTGGCAGCTGAATAGGTACTGGAAGAGATATAAACTTTTGATGTCTGCAGAGTTACTTTTTAGGACTATACTCCCAAAATCCTCAGCCAGATTCTAGGAATTTTTGTCCAAAAAAGTAACTTTTCTAAGTTTGGCTTTTAATTCAACAGGAGCATATCTCTTATGAGCATTGCACCAACTATTCAGAATGTAATATTCACACAGGGTATGGGCTTGTAAATTGACAGACACTTGTCTACAAGTTCTAAAAACATGGAGATTTTATTGTTTATAGCACCTTAAGCAGAAGTCTTATAGTATTAGTGCTTGTCCAAATTATCACAATCACAATTTGATTTCAAGTATCTGGGTGTATTTAGGCTCACCATACAAGTACTTTCTTAAAAAAAAAAAAAAGGATGGTAAGACCATAAATCATCAAGGAAAGGTGGGGGGACACAAGACAACCAAGACAGAGGAAGGAAGAAGCTGTTCCTTCCTCTTAAACAAGCATTTTAAGATAGGCAGCTGCTGGAATTAGTTCATTAATGTGACAATAGAACAGGGAAAATCTCTTAGTATAATGATTTTAGTGCAATGATTCCCAAACTTAGGTCTTCTTGGTGTTTTGGACTTCAACTCCCAGAAGTCACTACCAACGTGGCCAACAGTCAGGAGTACTGGGAGCTGAAGTCCAAAGTATCTGGCAGACCAAAATATGAAAGTCACTGTTTTAGAGTATAGCATCCAAGAAAGTGACTTCTCCCTTCCTCCTTGTCAATAACTACCCAGTTAATCTAGATTCACAACTGATGTTGTTACTCCTTCTTGCACATCAGGCCAAGAATTAAGAATCCCAGAGAATATATCATAAAGATATTAACATATAAATATTACATACAGCAGTACATTCCAACAAAACTGCACCTGAAACATATATGGATTAGGAAGACATGAACCAACCATTTAACACAATCTGTATGTCCCAAATAGTGGCGCTGAGTCCGCTCTTCATAGTTAAACAACACTACCACAGATGCAATGAAATATACTATTTCTCCAGTAGGAAGGAGGTAAACATTGGCTCGGCAATCCCTTCCACGGTAACCATATCTTTTTTTTAAAGTTAAGGCTTCTTTAAAAACACTATTGAATTATAAATAACAACAACAACAACAATAAAATTTACTTATATCCCGCCCCTTTGAGATCAATCGGGGCGGCTAACAACAATAAAATATTACATAATACAAACAATCAGATTCCCTCCCCCCCTTAAAACATTTTTAAATCAATCCAAGTTAAAATTACAACATACAATCACAACAATAATTTAAAAAGAAACCAATTTCCAGAAAGCGATGAAGCCCCATCTGTTACATACATACATGAAAGGGATCTACTGTTCATGTTCCACCATACTGCACTGAATGTATTTGGTCTGACTTTGGAAGCTGAGGAGGGTCAGGCCTAAACACCAGGGAATACCAGAGAGCTCCAGATAGGACTGGAGAAGAATCTTGCCTTGAATGCCTTGCAAGTTCCTGCTGTTATTCAGACTTAGTAAAATGGACTAATGAAGACCAGAGCTTACTGGGCAAGATGGACAAATTATGTTACTTGGTGTTTTGTTTATTTCAAACCTTTCTCCCACTAAAAGATCTAAGTTGGCAGTATTAATTTGATTTATATTCTACCTTTCCCCATGGAGTGGCACTCAAGGAAAGATCACAACATTAAAACAAGTACTGTGTATATTCACCTATAAAAGGTAAAGGTAAAAGTATTCCCTGTTGACAAGGTTAAGTTGTGTCTGATCGCAGGGGGCAGTGCTCATTTCCATTACTAAGCCATCAGAGATTACTCTGTGATCATGTGGCCAGCATGATTGCACAGAACACTGTTTCCCTTCCCACCATAGTGGTACCTATTCCTCTACTTGCATTTGCATGCTTTCAAACTGCTAGGTTAGCAGAAGCTGGGACCAGTGATGGGAGCTCATCCCATCATGCAGCACCTGGGCCTCGAACAGCCAACCTGTGAATCTTGCAATCAACAGAGTCAGTGTCTTAACCAATTGAGCCACTGAATCCCTATACTTATATACTATAAGTCAACCTAATGTATAGTGGGCCCTTTGTATACATGGGGGATCTGTTCCACACCCCCTAACATATGGGGGACCCCCTAACATACTGCGGGACCTCAAGTCCCGTTGATTTTAATGGCGGGATGCTCCTGTGTGCGACGCCCTCTGTGCACCATGGGTGCACGTGCCATTCTGTCCCCCCTGGGCTTGCTATCTATGTGAGGTCAAGTCTACATATGGCAAGTCTGCATATGGGATGGGTGGACTGTATAAGAAGATCCCTTACTTTCAGGAAAGGGCGCAGCTGGCGTATCAGCCGACTGTCACATTTACCTGATTAGTCATCTGGAGCAACAGATCCAGGAGTACCCCCAGACTGCGAACACAGTCCTTAGTGGAGATTGTAACCTCATCTAACACTGGAAGTTGTATCCCAATACCTAGTTTTGGGGCCGCTACTGTTAGTACCTTAATGGATTCAGTTTCAATCTGTTTTTCCTCATCCAGCCCATTACTGCCTTAAGACAGTCATTAAGGGGAGAGACGCAACTGAAGTCATAGCCAATGACTGAGGCATGGAGAAATATATCTGGGTGTCATCAGCGTACTGATAACACCCCGCCCCATGCCTCCAAATGATCTCTCCCAGCGGCTTCATATATATATATATATATATATATATATATATATATATATATATATATATATATAAAACAGCATCGGGGACAGGATGGCGCCTTGAGGGACGCACAATTAAGTTCCCTCCTAGTGGAGCAACTGTCCCCGAGCAATATCCTATGGAATCTGCCCAAGAGGAAGGAATGGAACCACTGCAATGCAATGCCTCCAATTCCTAACCCTCTCAGACGATCCAAGATGATTTTATGATCTATTATGATCCAAGAGGATGTTATGATCTATTGTGTCAAAAGCCACTGAGAGGTTTAAGAGCAGAGTCACACTACCCATCGATGCTCAGATGAAGGTCATCAGCCAAGGCAACCATAGCAGTCTCAACTCCAAATCCTGTCCTAAAGCCGGTTTGAAATGAGTCTAGATAATCGGTTTCCTCCAAGACAGCTTGGAGTTGAAGAGCAACCACTCTCTCGATCACTTTGCTTAAGAAAGGTAATAAGGAGACCAGCCTATAGTTGTTCATGTCCAGGGGGTCCAGCCTAACCGCTGCTTCCTTCAAGCAAGGTGGAATATGACCTTCCCTGAGGGATGCATTGATGATGTCCCTAAGGAGCAGCTTCAATGCATCCTCCCCCTGGACAGCCAGCCATGATGGTCAAGGATCGAGAGGGCAAGTCGACTTCCTCACACTTCCAAGGAGTTTGTCCACATCATTGGTACTTACAGATTGAAATCGATCCAGTATAATTTCATTAACGGAATTGCTGGACACCTCATCAATTGATTCTGTTACAACACTGGCATCTAAGTCGGCTCTTATCTGAGAAATTTTATCTGCAAAAAAGTTTTTAAACATGTCACAGCAGGTTGTTGTTGGGTTAAGTAGTGGGTTCTATGCAGGTGGCACCTGCATCAGCTCCTCTACAGCCCTAAACAGTTCTGCTGGATGGGACTCTGCAGACGCAATACATGCAGAGAATAAAGCTCTTTGCGCTGCACATATTGCCTCTTGATAGGAATGAAGAAAGTTCCTAAGATGAGTCTTGTCAGATAAGACTCGAATTCTCTGACATATGAACTCCAGTCATTGTCCAACCCACTTCATCTTCCTAAGTTCTTCCGTATACCAAGGCTTCCGGTTTGAAGTGGGTTGGAAAGGATACTTGGGAGCAATTGTGTCGATAGCTTTGGCAAGATTGGTGTTCCAAATATTAACCAAAGCTTCCACAGAATCACCAGCATTCCCAACCATTAAATCCTCTAAGGCTTTCTGGAATCCAATTGGTTCCATTAGCCTTCGAGGGCAGGCCATTCTAATGGGTCCACCACCCCTGGTGGGGTAGACAGTGGTTCTTAGTTCAGCCTTGATCAGGAAATGATCTGTCCATGACAATGTGGAGGTTTTCTTTATCTCTGCCCATATTCCTGTTCCATACTGAAGACTGCATCAAGGGTATGACCCACACAATGAGTGGGCCCGACGACTAGTTGGGATAGGCCCATGTTTGTCATGAACTCCCGAGCTGCACCTGTTAGACTTGATAAACTGGTCTTGGGTGGAATGCTGAGGTCATCCAAAACTAGAAGTCTGGACGACTCCAACAACAACTCTGAGACCAGCTGTGTCAGCTCGGTTAGGGAGTCTGCTAGGCAACTGGTGGTCGGTATACTAGCAGAATCCCCAAACTTTCCTTGGTCTTCAGGCTAAGGTACATACACTCGAAGTGGACTGTGTTCTGGACAGGTATCCTGGCCATAGTAAAGTTGTTTTTGTGAACCAGAGCCACTCCGTCCCCCCCCTGCTCACTTCCCCTTACCTGTTCACTAACACAGTACCTGGCTGGGAGGGCCTGCATCCATGTAGTGGCGCTATTCTCTCCCGACCAGGTCTCTGTAAAGCAAGCCAGGTCGGCAATCTCATCTAGGAGGAGATCATAAATAATACGGGTCTTATTTTTGACTGACCTGGCATTGCGGCAAAGGAGCAGGGTAAGGTTCTGTGGAATGATTGGTGCATTCTCCAAACCATTCAGGGAAACAGACTGAACTGAAGGTGGGATAGCTTTCAGAGATCGATCCCACCTTCTTTTGGAACATCTCTTCACTCTGTTGCCGCCATACCTTCCTTTCCCGTGCACAACCTCAATTCCCGCTCCCAGATCATTCCGGCCATTGTAAAAGATGAAGATCTTAAAGGAGCCAATTAACTTCCCTCCCTGCGTTCTCTCTCCCGATTCTGAAAAGAGAAGACCCTCAATAGCCAGTTTGTGGGGAAGGCTGTATGCAGTTAAAAGCAGGAGGATGGAGGAGGCCAAGAAGTCTCCGTCCAGTCTTAATTCTCAGCCCAGCTCCTAACATCTGTGCTGGTGGTTGAAGGACTGGGTGGGGTGGATGGAAACTCCCACCCAAAATCCAGCTCTCGGGTTCACTACTGCCGCCCCTTTTGTGGTAAGGGAATGGGCAGGCTAAATAGTCTCCATTCAAGTCTCTCTCGACCCTTCCACCACTGCTGCTGCCACGCTGCCAGAGAAGGTGGAATTAGATGGGCCTCTTCTCCAGCCAGTACATTGCCTCTCAGGTCTTAGAGAAAGGGAGGGGTGGGCCAAACAACTCCCACCCAGATTCTGGAGCCTCACGCTGCTGCCATTGCTGTTGGGGAGGCAGATGAAAGGTGACAAGTAAATACAATCCATGAATAAGCATTTCAGCAGATAAAAGCATCCTGGGGAAAACAAACTTGCTATGAGTGAATATATATATGTGTGTGTGTGTGTGTGTGTGTGTGTGTGTGTGTTTATATATATATATATATATATATAGAGAGAGAGAGAGAGAGAGAGAGAGAGCACAAGAGAGATATAAACAGAAGTATGAATCATAAAATTCTCAGTTTATAAACCCCCAATACGAAGTTTTCATTAGGTACTAACAAAAATCACTGCACTACCTTAACGTATTTTGCAGCCAGAGGACTGCATCAGACAGCAGGTCTTCCTATTGATGCATTCTAGAGAGGAAATGTATCAGTTACATTTGGCCTTTTAAAAGAAGTGTGTGAAAATTCCAACAGCTTCTTGCAAGGTGGTAAGATACTGCTAAATAAATCAAGAATCTTGGAAACTTCCTTCAGGGTTTAAACAAGGTTGGGGACATAAACTAAGGCTTTGACATAAACTAAGGCTTTGCATAAAATAAACCTCACACAACAGAAGCATGAAAAAAGAGCCCCAGTAAATGCATTGGACCTATTCATACTACAGAGTTATAGCACTATTATTCCACTTTAGCTGCCATGGTTCCATCCTATGGAATCCTGGGGAGTCTTATTTAAAAATCTCAGGAAGAGTGCTCCAGCACTTCATTCAACTACAAATTCCAGAATTTCAAAGAACAGAACCATGTTAGTTAAACTAGAATAATTGTGCTACAATTGTGTAGTGTGAATGGGCCCCTGGTCAAGATTTGGAAGCAACCAGGAGCTAGCTTATTCCCCACCCTCTCTAAAAACATATGAAGAGCTATGCTGTAGACCAGCGACAGGCAACCTTTTTCAGACCTGGGCCGGTCTGCCGTCAGCCAGCTCTCGGCTGGGCCAAAGGGGGGGGGATGGCATTGCGCGCGTGTGAGCGTGTGCGCGCACCACCCTCTGCCGTGCGCGACCCCCCTGGTGCATGCGGCAGCCGCTGTAGCACACGCGGCTACAGCCGCCATGGCGCATGTCACGGCTGCCATTTTGGAAGTCAAAATGGCAGTCGCGACGCGTTTGCGCATGCACAAGAGTACTGCGCATGCGCAAACGCGTTGCGGCCGCCATTTTGACTTCCAAAATGGCGATCGCCATGAGCGTGGCCGAAAACACACTCCGACGGCGGCGAGCAGAGACGGCGGCAACCTCCGGCCTGGGCCGGTAAGTCCGGGGCCCGGGGCCTTAACCGGCCCTCGAGCCGTAGGTTGCCGGTCCCCGCTGTAGACCTATCTAGTCTAACGTTCTGTTTCTATACTGGCAATAACTCAGTTATGAAAAGTGTATAAGTAGGACATGAATTAACTATACCCCATATCTTGCATCTCCCTGGAAATGATATACAAAGGCATACTGTTTCTGGTACTGGAGAAGACATTTCACATGTAAATTCCATACACAAACCTTTTATTTTTGGAATTAGTCATGCTAGCAGCACAATATCCCCTCTGCCATTTGTAATAACCATGGTGAACTCAATGTCAGTTGAAACCATGGTTATTTCCAAAAATGAAAAGCAGAAAATTATTAGCAAGTGACACGAAGGATGAAAATGTTCATGAATTTTCACAATAGTCCTAATCCTCATGGTGAAATGCTTATTTTAGTCTATTTTATTTTTGAATCAATTATTTTAGTTCAGGTCCTAGTAATAAATCTATATTGCTTCCTTAAAATCAGTTAGGGAAAAGGATAGTGTTACATTTCCACTAGGTGTTACATTTCCACTAGGTTCACTAGACAGCTGTCCCAGAATGCTTTATTCCATTAATACAGTACAATTTTAGTTGGAAATAATTTTTGGAGGTAGTATTTCAAAGTCAAAAGAAATATCAATAAGATCAATAATAATAAAATCCATTTGGTGTCAAATATCATAAATGTTAAAGAAAAAAGTATTTGGCATCCAGACTGTGCAAGCTATGCAAGGACTCAGAATGTAGAGAGATCTTGTAGCACTTTTGAGAATAACTGAAAGAAAGAAATTGGCAGATCTCTCTATACACAGACTAACACAGCTATATCTTTGAATATAGACTCAGAAGTGATTCTGAAAGAACAGTCCTTCCTCTAACTTAGGATGATTAACCATTCTAAAAAAAGAATGCTGACTTCTCCGGTCATCAGAAGTTTTCAGTGCACATTTTTATCAGCTTCATTTGACATCAGTGAACTGACAACTGCAAATGTCCATTTTACATATGTGTAGGCAAAGGATTAAAAACTTTTAGAATACCAGTTTCCCTTGTTCAGAAACAAGTCACATGCTCTAAGCCTCAAGGAAAGCAATGGCAAACCTCCTCTGAACAAATCTTGCCAAGAAAACTCCATTATAGGCTTGTCTTCGGGTCTCCATAAGTTGGAAAGGACTTCAAGGCACATAACAACAGAGTCAAAATCTATATCCAGCTTCACCATTCTGAAAGACTGATTCACACAATCTGAAAGAAGGCTGGTTTTCTATTTGCACTAGTGTTTTCCAGTCAGCTGAAAAGTTCTGTATAGTTCTGTATAGTCCTGTGTGTGTGTGTGTGTGTCCATGTGTAAATAAGAATTATGAGATCTAATAGTTGATAATATAGGATGAAAAGATAGAAAAAATAAAGCAAAGTAAAAAGTAAAAAGCATCTTTGCATCGCTGGATCAGTCCACAGTCCAACAGTTTTTTTCCAAAAACCTGTCAATCTGATTCTATTTCATTATGTGCTATGAGGATTTCATTTCATATTCTCATAGAAATCCCCTTCCACTTTGCCAAACATGTGGGTAGACATCCAATGATGTTTCTGACGATGTCTCCATCTCCAGTCATAGATGATTCAGTATAGCTACCTTTCCTAATCTCAGACATTATTTCACAGTCTGATTTCCCCCATTCTTTTCATATGGGCTGGCTGTTCTCATGCTGGGGAACAGAACAGAAGTCTTGTTCTGTTCCTGCTGTACTAGTTATACATTATTGTTCAAAAAACATCATTCCTACTGTAATGTAACAAACGTTGTCTGGAAGATAAAGCAAGAAGATACTGAGAGAGAAATAGAAGAGAATATGCCAGAAAAAGTTTTGGAAATAAAAATCTGCACACCGAAATAGCTCTAGCGAAGCCAAACCAAACAATACACAAATCAAGCAACTCCTATGGGACTAAATCAGCTAAGGGTCTACTTCCATTACATGGAGGAAAGTAGAAAGCCCAACTGCTGCATACAGAATGCCTTTATGAGGGTAAGATAAAATTGTCAGGATATTAATGATCAGTCTTTGATTATTTCATTTTTGCATGCAAGAAAAAAAAAGTCTCTCCATGATCTACAAGATTATGAGAATTTTTATACCTTTCTGGATGTATTTTTTGCACTTCAGAACTTCCCCCCAATTTCTCCTCTTAAAATATGTTGAATAGAAAAGAGTGAATTCTGTAACAAGACAGTTTTCTGTGCAAAAATATCTTCATAGTGGTTTGTAATTTTCTCAGTAGGACATCTCTGCCTATTAAGGCATACTTTTTTGTAGCAGCTGAGAAAAATTGTGAGTATTCTTTACATCCCTAGAGCATGAGAGGGAATTCATGCAGAGAGAGAAAGAGAGTAAGCACAACTAAATGAATGACTAGAACGTGTGTGAATGGATGGAATGGATGGATGGTTTATGTATCAGCCTTTGGCCAGCATGTGGGTTCCAATATGTTACTCAGAAGGCAGTGGTTCCCTCCCTTTTTTAGGTCCCACACCCCTCACAAATGTTTGGTTAATATTTGCATCCACTACAAAACTAATACCCATTTGACATGAAGTCTAATTTATACGTTTTAAACTTATTTTTTTCCTAATTTTCTAATTTTTAAATTGCAAATTGAACCATATACAACACTGCAGGCTAATAAATTGAACATTAAAAAAAAGGTTTTGAGTCAGTGCATAAAATGCCAATCTAAATTGAACCATTGGATTCTAATTCAGAAAAAAAAATTGTCAACTATTGTAAATTTTAAAATTCTCTCATTTTGATTAAATAAACAATGAGACTATTATGCAATACAACCACCTATTACAACTTGTCAAGGCACATTGGGGGCTGGCTGAGTATGGGCCGTTGCAGACTGCTAGAAATAGTGCAAATTGAGTCCACTTTAACTGCCCTGGCTCTGTGCTGGGGAATCATGGGAATTGTATTTTTTGCAGAGACATTGAGCCTTCTCTGTCAGAGAGCTCTGGTGCCACAATAAACTACAGTTCCCATGATTCCCTAGCACTAAGTCAGGGCACTTAAAGTGGACTCAGTTTGCACTATTTCTGGCAGTCTGCAAAGGCCTTATGTTACTTACAAGAGCAAAGCTTCCCCTCTGCTGAAGTGTGTGGATCCTTGATTTGATCAAGTAAGACAACTTCTGGTTTTTGAACAGAGAATAACACAGCATCTAACAAACTGAAGTATTCAGAGCACCAAACTAACTGCTTTAAAACATCTGCACTAAGCTATAAGGCAGGCAAGTAGCAGGAACAGCAAAAGAAAAATTAATGTTGACTGCACAAAACTCTAAAAACTGTTCTCTAATGAACAAAAACAAATTTTTGTTCCTGTGATGCTCCCCTTCCCTTTTTATTAAATCAAATAAGCTTCACAGTAAATTCAAAAACTAGATTAAAAAGAATGTTGGGAGAACACTGGAAAAAGGTCACAAGTTTTGTTGAGGATTATAAGGATACACCCACTCCAGTTTTAATTTCTCAGGAGGCAGCTCTGTCTTGATTTCCCAATATTTTTCTACACCTGAAGGAACAAACATTGTGATGGGTCGTCCTCGCATGAACATCTTGATGTATTCGCCTTCTGTCAAAACAAAAGTATGTACCAGAGAGTAAGTTTGCTTTGCAAACAAAAGTGGAACAAGCTATGTTGAAAACTGCACGTTTGCACTAAGCATAATTGTAAACTATAAGTTTGAAACAGATCCAGACTTTCAGAATAAAATGAATGTTACAACTTCATTGGCTCAGTCTGTCTCTCTTTCTAACCAGCTATCTACTCAGCTATCATTTCATGTAATCCTATCAAATCAAGAGCCCCCCAAAATGCCTCTTCCTTCATTTTCAGGGGTTAGGAACTGAATTAAGGTTTTAGACTTTAATTCTCAGTAGCTACAGCAAGAATTGCTAATGGTAGAGGATTTTGGCTATTTGTACCTTTTCCAGTGTTGGGTGCTGGTGGCGCCTCACTGCCCTGTTCACTTTCCGTTCACTCACTAATTATTTCACTAATTCCTACAAAGTCTACCAAAGGCAAGCCAAAAAATAAAAGTCACTTCCATGCCCAGTTTAAAAGAAAAAGGCAGTGCGGACAACTTGAGCATTCAGTTTTAAAGATCAGATTAAGAGGTGCTTCTGTTGGGAAATGAGACTACCTCACTTCTTTTCAGGCATATAAACATCCCATTTCTTTTTAGATGGACACAGGCCCAAAGACAGCCCACATCTGCATGAAGGAGAGACTACTTATTCATTTCACATATATGCCATCTTTCTCCCTAAATGGGATCCAAGGTGGCTTCATTAAAGGGCCTTCTCTTTCTGGCTGCCTGGCTGCCAAATCCCCCTCCTTTGAAGGCCCAACTGGCAGTGACAGTGACCTTGCTTCAAATGCCAAGTTAAAATGTGATTTTTCAGCTTTGGAGTCCAGAGATCACAGGATGAATAGTAGATTTCTGATTTTAATGCAATCTGTGCACATTCTAATTAATATTATAAATTAATTGATATTTAATTAAAATGTATCTGTGGCCCGAAGAAGTTAACCTATTCTAATTTTGGCCCCTACCTACTGCCAAGTTGTACAGGTCTGCCATAAGTCAACAGGTGATTTGAAGGCATACATATATATACACACAGAGAGAGAGAGAGCTTTTTCACTGCCCAAACTGCAACCAGAGATATTGGGCTTTAGGGCAGAATAGTACTATTTAAATAAATAAATGGAATACTGAGAATGCAAGCCTTTTGACAGTATTTCCCCTAAGCTTTGAACATTGCCTCTTGCTTCTGAGGAATGAGAAGACAGAGTATTCTCATGGCATCATGAGAGAAACAGGAGGCTAAAATGTTGTGGCTGCCCGAGTGGAGGTTTTGGTTATAAATAGTACTGACAAAGATACCAAGCATCTCTCTCTTTGTGTTTCCTCAGCATAAAGAAACAACAAGGAGCAAATGGGATAAGGAGAGAATAGTGCCTTTGTTTTCTTCTGGTATACTATGCAAACTTTGGAGCACTCTGAATATATTTTCAGACCTTTTGATTAAAATGTCTGTATAAACAAATTTAGACTAATCTGACTGAGGAAAATGCATCTGTGTCTGGGGACTTTCTCACATTGATCCTTTGCTTCTTTTTGCTTGAAATTTAATACTACAAAATGTTCTCTTGGCATAACAAGCCCATAGGCAACTGCAGTGTTAATGCAAAAATTCTTTTGAAAATTCTACAGATAATGGCAGCATATCAACAAAAGCATTTTTCAAATGAAATATACAATTGCCCAGGGCCAAACTCCTGTAACTACAAGCTAAGAGAAGCAGCAGTTTAACTCTCTTTTAATTTATATTAGCATAATTATCATGTTCCAGAACATCAAACTTAGTTTTATTGGTTCTTTCCCAAACTGTACAGCTTTTCAGAATATTTCATATGTCCCACAAGTATGCTTTCTATACCCTCTTTCCTCTATGTTTGCTTACAAAGCAAAGAAACAGGCATACTAAAAAAAAAAAAAAAAGGACAGTGGCAATCTTTAAGAGGAAGACAAAAAAAAAGTTTAACCCTTAGCAGTTATCAATATGTCTTTACTGTTGTCATAAGAGTTGTATGAAATACTATGAAAACTCCTAGAACACTCAGCCCAGTCAGCAAACTCAGATAGGCATGAAGTTGTCCAAGATCACAATATTGTAGAATAACTGCTTTACAAGGAGTTGAAATATGTGCTTCTGCATATGTGACTGACCTTTTTGTCTAGAGATTCTTCCTAGACAAGTTTACTACAACAGTGTAACTAGACCAAAAATGAGAAACTGTTTGCATTTTATTGGTCTTACACACAAGAGCAAAAATATCTGAATAATATATGGAAGTTGCCATTATCACTGAACTGATGTTTCAATTTAATAGTGTTTAAGTGTCATGCTCACAGTGGTTTGGTACAGTCAGTAACAAAGAGGGCTATTTATTGTATTTGGAGGAACTTGGGAAAATTATATTTTTTGGAGGACAAATATCACAAGTGCATGAAAATATTCTACATGACAAAAAACAGTCAGGGAGGAACGGTCCTACATATGGTTGTAGCAGTGGCGGTAAACTATCATACCAAACAGGCTCTATGTATTTTCTTTGTCAAGTTTATACCAGCTTTCAATTATCTAAGAAAACAGATCTCATCAGTAAAAATTTGATGCACTGTTTTGCTTTTCAATATGTTAAAAAAGCATCTGTTTGTGAGTTTGTAACAGCACAGCAAGTATTTGGTGGCATTTTCTGTATTAGATTTTCCTTTTAGAAGAACTACATACACAGTTGGCATTTCCAAGATTTCTTCTTGCTACTCAGAGTGGGGAAGTAATGCAAGAAAGATCCTGGAAAATAAATGCAGACAGGCATCTTCACAGCAGGAAGCATTTGAAAGAGAGAGTCTCCTTTAGCCTTCTCCCCAATTGAGCACCTGCCAACAGTATTACAGGGTAGGTGCCATCACACTCATTCTCTAATTGCTTTCTATGCATGTTTTTTTAAACAAAACTACTGACAGGTTACACAGAGGCTAGATGGCCATCTGTCAGGAGTGCTTTGATTCTGAGTTCCTGCATGGCAGGGGGTTGGACCGAATGGCCCTTGTCTCTTCCAACTCCGATTCTAGATGAAATGGAATCTAGCTCAAACTGTTTGGACTCTTTCACAGTTACTTCACATTTTCTGCTAAGCTGCAAGAAGTACAGAATTGCAACATGTCAGGAGGAAAATATTTCAATTTCTTCATTAGTTTCAAGTGTATTTTTTAAAAAATCCCTTATGTGCATAACTATATGTACATTATACCAAGTGATTCAAGAAAAACCCAACCTTAGGGAAAGCTGGGGGGGGGGGGCTCATAATATTATAAATTCACATCAGGTACTTAAATAGGTAATCCTGTTTCTCATTTCTGGCATTATCACACACAGAATTTGCATGTAGAGGCCTGCAAGTCCTGGCAGCTTAGCTTCAAAGGGTGTATTTCACGTGCAGCCAAGTTAAAAGCAAAGTCCTTAAAATAGGTACTGGCACACAGCTGCATCCTTGATCTCCAGCCAAACATGGTTGAAAATTTATTAAACCGTTAGAACAGATTCTAAGAGTCACGGCATGTTGTTCATGTTAGTTTCAAGGATATTGTATCCTTTTCTTTTTTTAATGCAGTATACAGTATTTGGTTATGGCTGTTGCATGAGTTAAAGAAGTTTAAAAGTAGAACAAAGGGAAGGGTGAAGGAAAAATAGTCTTGGTATTCCTGCCAACCTCACTCCCTTAGCAATAGACATGTTGGACCAAAATCATATAGAGTATTTAACTAAACTTCTAAATTTAAGGAAGGCAAATGAACATGAGAACCTAAGAAGAGCTAGATAAAACCCAAAGGATTATCTAGACTAGTATTTTGTCCAATCAGATGCCACCATTCAATTTCAATTCATTATCTTTGGTTCTAGAGTTATGTGAGAGAAAAGCCTCCTCCTCATCTACTCTACACATTGCATAATTTTATATACTTTCAGTATGGCCCCCATCTAACTTTACTGGGTTTCCTCTCCAAAAGCTAAAGAACCTCAAATGATTTAACTTTCTTTACAGAGGAGTTGTTTCAGTTCTTGGATTACCGTAGTTTGGTTGTTCCTTTCTATGCCTTTCCTAATTCTCCAAATAGCATTTTTCACATATATTGAACCACACAGCTATAATTACAATCCTCAAATAGGTCACCAGCCCAGTTCCTATATAAACATGGAAAAATACAATTGCCTGTTTGTAAGTGCCTTCTCTTCTTCAGGCTGTTTTAAGTTTACAGTATTTCTCTGAACTTGTGAAATCAATTGTTAATTCATTACATTTAATATTATTACTCGCTATTAGGAGGAAAGATGGGATTATAAACAAACAAACAAACAAACAAAGTAGCTTGAGAAGCAGCTGTTCCAGAGGACAAGAGGAGCATTCCAATGGACAAGAGAATGGCAAAAATTATAGCAAATACAGAGTTTGCTGAGGCATCTTCCAATAATGACAAATTTTGATCATTGTAATTACAATCAAACATGGCTTGCATGTGTACAACAGTTTGTGCATCAGATGGAGCATGCTTTTTAGTCCACAAATGTTTATGCCAGAAACAAACATTGTATAGCAGGAAGTAGATAGTTTTACTAGCCTCTGAGAAAGGAATAGTTCTGTAAACTGCTGGTTTGGCACAGAAATAAACAAATTCTTAAACATATCTTATAATTTGGTGAGGGGTGCATGTGTGTGTCTGTTTTTAGTTGCGTAGTTATTGCACATTAACACATTATTTCACAAAACAGCTCCAAAGTTGTCTGCCAGAATGGACTGAGAGTGCATTAACACTACACAGTTAGTGCAGTTTGATACCACAGGAGGTACTTAGAATTCACTGCTAATGAGCTCTAGTGCATTTTATTGAATTACAGCACTAGAACTCTCTAGCAGAGAAGCCTGGATACCGCATTGAAGTACCAATGTATTCTCTAGCAGAGAAGCTTGAGTATTGCATCATTATAACACATTTTTTTTTTTAAAAAAAACTTGTAGTTTGCAGTTCTAGATGTAATCACATCCCCTCTGCCGAACATTTTATGTTTTGAAATGCATCAATCATTGTATGGTTGAAAGATCAACACCCTGAAAGATGTGCAGCTTTCAAGCATTCCCATTCAAATTTGTATCCTAATCATATGAACAATATGGTTCCCCCTTTCCAGAAGGCGCTTTGCGCTGTCTTGGAGGTAAGGAAGGGGAGGGGCAGCCTCACGCTGGTGCCCCAACCCCTTCCCTAGGACATCATCGGAGCGCCCAACCGTTGCACACGGTGGGAGCTCCGATGACGTCCTTCCAGCTCAGCGTCCGGACACCTGAGCCGGAAGAGGTGCAGAAGAGCTGCATAGCGGCTCTTCGGGCGCCCCTTTCACAGCTTGTGGAAGGAGCGCTATTTTAGCGCTCCTTTCCCAGGTGGTGAAAGGGAGGATCGGGGCCAAGGTGTGGGGCAGCCTCAGCCTCAATCTGCCACTTCCCAGGGCGGCCCATGGCCACCCATCTGCATCCCCCCGTTATCTTGTCAGTAAACCAAGTATAATTAAAACAATATTAAACACATAATACATAATACAGGAATAAATCAGCAACACTCATCAGCAGCAGGTCAATTTTTTTTAAAAAAAATCATTTCAATCTTATTTTCTCCTTGTTCTAATGAGAAAGACAGAAATATTATACCCAAACACAGGGATGAAACAGAAGGAGTGGCATCATGTCCCCCTTTTGATTGCTGGGTTGGAGCCATTGCAATTGCACACCACGCCCCCAACCTGACATTTTACCACCACTGAAAACATTTTGCCACCACCAAAAAAAGTGTCAAAGAGCCACTCCTTTTTGAGCTGGCAAAAAGGTGGCTTCTCCACCTCAGCTGCCACTTTTCAGTGCCATGCTCCCGGAGTGCCGAAAAGTTGCCACTACGTAAACAGTCAGACGACTTCATGATGGCCTCTTGGCAGCTTGGGGCACGTGTCATCTAAATGACATACCCCCAAGCCGCGAGGAAGCTGTTGCAAAGGGGCCGTGTGTTTCGCCCCACAGTCATAAATTACAGGGATGAAAAAAAACCGTATGCACGTTACACTCCATCATCTGCTCCAAGGGATCACAGTACATATATACATACAAGATAACCTATGTGTAGGTATGTTTTATGTGCAATAAAAGAAGTTAAAAGAAAATAAGGGACAGCATCTCAGGGTAGAACAGAAAGATGTAAAGAAGCAAATTATTTGAACCACACAATGAAGAGGAAAAAAATCCTCAAATTTTCTCCAGCTAGTAATTGTGCAAATGGTGTAACAGCACAAAGAACAGGATTTTTTTTACTATGTGTAGAAGCCACAAGAACAATGTAAAATGCAACACCTATGCCAAACATAGAGCAAACATACTCCAGGTTTCAAGCTTCATGCTTCAATGACATTTGCAGCTTTAAGCCAGTCACTCTTAACAAGAGTTTTTCTTTTAAACTGAGAATACATGTACATACCTTCTGTGATAATACCACATTCTTTTTCTCCTTCTTCAACAAGCCAGCCTCAGCATGATAGTAAGGCAAAATTTACTGACATAGACTAACTTTTCTTTTCTTTTAAGGGTTATCATGGCATGACAATTTTAAGTCCTTTGGTTAATGTTATTCAATTACACTGTTACACTACTGGTAACCCTGAGTACTGAGAGCAAAAGGGGTCTTTTAGTTGGTATTTCAGAGTGTGATAGAAGACAACTGCCTATGTAACATTTAACTTGAGTGTGTTGTGTTTATTCTCTGAAACAGGAAATTATATGCATAGTAACTGACATTTAAAATTTGGAGACGGGGGAGTGTAATGTTTCTTGATTCAAACACTATTATTTAGGTAAAAATCCAGGAACAAATTTCTATTGAAACTAATAGGTTAGGCTCATGTGCTCTGGGAGAGCAAAAAGCCAAATAAAAGATCAAAAAAGCATTTAACTAGAAAGCCACCAGCTAATATAGTTTTAATCCTTACCTTGGCTGTTTTTTTCTCAGGTTAACATTTTTGCTGGTTGTGGGACAGAAATAAAACAACTTACAGGTGTTTCCTGTAATGGGTGAAGTCTACCATTCCAAACCCAATCTAGTATTTCGGAAAAGTAAATAGCCATATGGGAAAAAAGATCTAGCACATTAAATAAAAATCGGAAAATCTATACTGCATGTAAAAGCCTTACAGCATGCTCCCAATGGACAGCATTGCATACATGGGTATTCACGCTGCATTTGAAAAGGTTAAGTGTGCTTGGTATGTCAGACATCCACCCCACTCAGAAGTCCAGTTGAGGACCTTGTGGTTTTCAGACTGTTTGTGCATGTGAGCATGGAAGGTTGCAGATCCAAACTCAAGAAGAAAGGCACATGCAAAGTTGATTTCTGAACAAACAGGAACAAGGAACTCCGATGGCACAGTGGTTAAATGCCAGTACTGCAGCCACTCACTCACAATCACAAGGTTGTGAGTTCATTACTAGCTAGGGGCTCCAGGGTTGACTCAGCCTGGTATCCTTCCAAGGTCGCAATTACCTTACACATTGTAAACCACTTAGAGACTGCTTGGTTCAGTATGAATCAGTATAAAAATGTAGCTGCAATTGCAAAGATAGCTTTTACAGCAGAAGCAGGTGGATATATATGAGATTACTGTAAGACACTGATGCTCATTTCCTCCTGAGTCTGAGCCAAACACAAACACACCCACACCCACAGACACACACAGAGGATGTGAATACATGATGAAATAAGCCCTAATGATCATATCAATACATGAATTAACTGTTTTGAATCTTGGGATGAATTAATTATAAAATGCAATTATTAGTCTTAACTAGTAAGACTAAAACTTTAATCCTGAATCAAATGTTTCTCCTTACCTTGGCTGACAATGACATCTTTGTGTCTAGGGAAAGAAAAGCAAAATGTTATTAGTAAATATAAATACTAATTTTATAACACAGTTATTAAGATACATTGACACCAATACTTTGGTACAGTAGATAAACTATGCAGAAAATCATCTATATGAAAAGTGATGGACAAAACCAGTGGTTGTTTGTTTGTTTGTTTTTTTAAAAAAACATCCATTTTCACTTAAACTCACTGTTAAACATGATATATATATATATATATATATATATATATATATATATAATATTCCAATTTTTACAAATAACTTGGCTTAATATGAAATCTCTTAGAAAATATTAGTGGATTGGTGGTTCTTGGGTCTGAGACTTGGATGAGTAATCTGCCCTGAATGGGGCAGCATTCCCCCTGAAGGAGTAGGTATGTAGTCTGGGAGTACTCCTACAGAAATAACAGAGTGCCCATGTAATTTCCCAGTTAGACTACTGCAATGCACTGTACCTGGGGCTACCCTTAATGGTGATCATAAATTGCAGCTAGGGCAAAATGCAGCAGCTAGATTATTCTTAGATTTCATTGGGTTTCCATTCAGATCCCATATAACACCAGTTCTGAAGGACATTCACTGATTGTCAATATGCTTCCAATTCAAATTCCAATTCCAATAATCTGAACTCAAAGTGCTGGTGATAACATTTAAAGTCCTAAACACCTTGGTGATAACATTTAAAGTCCTAAACACCTTGGGACCTCGATCATTCAGGGAAAACAAGAACTGAGAGCTACTGGAGATGCCCACCTCTGTGTCCCACACATAGGGCAAATACATTGTGAGAAGACATGGGAGAGGGCTTCTCTGTGATGGTACCTCAGTTGTGAAATTCTCTCCCTGGAGGCTCAACTGAGGCCAACACTGGATCATTCTGGCACCAAGTCAAAACTTGGCTTTTTATTAAAGCTTCTTGGGCCCAACTGATTTTTATCCAGGATTCCCATGTCTTGCGGATGTATTATTTAAAATTATTTTAACTGACTTTAAATCATCTGGCTGCAAATGCTGAATTATTTACTATATTTTTAATCTTTTTAAATTTGGGTCTGGGTAAGCCATTTTGTCAATAGTGTTTATTCTCCCAACAGGCATCTTCAGATTTCACCCAGGGCAGACATTTCAGAAAGTCTGAGTACCAGGACTTTAAGAGGACTAAGGTCTGGAACAAACAAGCCAAAAGAATCTTCTGGCCACTCTGGGGGTGTGGTGTTTAGATGACACATGCCGCCAAAGTGACCAGAAGCCATGACAAGGCCACACTCTGGTCCAAAGGATCAAAAAGGAGCTGGTTTAAACCAACTCCTGGCAATGCTGGCTTGGGACTGCAGGTGGCAGTCTGCTTCTGGAGTGGGCCATGCAGGTGCCTCAGCCCTGGCCCAATTGCGGCCAGAATCTGATCCTTCCTGGCTGTCTGCTCCGCGCCTATATTGACAATGACTAGAAATCAAATTACTTACTTGTCTGCATTCTTTCCACTTTTAGATATCAACTTTGATGCTGATGTTGCCCTCATTAATTTATTACGATTGTCTTCTGAACTTTCCCATGCACTGTGTGACTTCTCAATTGTTGATGCTCTTTTTACACTAGAAAAGCAAGCACATTTTTATTTCCATTGTGAAACCAGGAATTAAATGGGGCAATGTAAGACCCTGTTCTGGAAATGCAACAAATCAAGCAGCAGGAGATGAAAGAAATGCCAGCCCAGGCCATCCTTCAAGATAATCCAAAAGGCTCCCAGAAAGAAAGATTAGAGAAAATGCTCTAACTGGACCTTTGAAGACAGTCAAAAAGGCAACAGTGTTTTGTTTTGTTTTAAAAGATTACTTATGTGAGATTCTTAAAGGATTCCTGTAAAACAATAGCAGGTAAAAGGCTGATTAGCATCTGAGTGATCTGCAGTAGCCTGGCAAGGATTTCAGAGTCCCAACTTTCTAACATTAGTAGCACCTAAATACCTCCTCCTTTTGTTAAATGTGGTTGCTGAAAAAAAGAGAGGTTGGGTGGAAGAGGATCCCAGAGTGGATTGCGCATTGTGAATTTGTTTCTAGTATTGATCACAAATTCTTGGGTCTAAAGATACTCTGTTTCTTACCAGTTAGCATACATTCTCTTGTCTGAACTGCTATTTTATACTTGGCTACATCTAGTGGGCCTTGGAATTATAATAAAAATGAGGAAGTTAAACAAACAATAGAAATAAGTAAATCTCACCAGCTAGCAATCTACCCAACCTGATATAGAAAGCCTGGTTCAAATATGCTAATGCTCCTGGTATTCACTATGAAACAGTCAAACAATAGATTTACTTGCAATCATTATTGTGAAAAAAAAAAGGCTAGATAAGCAGGGTAGCACTGAACATATGAACTGTGCAGTAGGTACTTTCTTCTTCAAGTTTCAACTCAAAGAAATAAAAAATCAGGGTGGCTTTAGGCAGGTTCTCTTTCTTTGCTTCTTTCACCCAACTCCAAAGTATCTACAGTATAGGGATGATGCGACTGACCTATGGGTGTAATGATCTCATAAATCTTCCACAAATGCCAGATTTTATTATAATCATGTGCTATGCTTCCCCACACCCTACAGAACTACTCCATACTTAGTGTGTTTAATTAACAGGGCTTTTTTTTTTGGTTGATCAAATTGTTCACCCACAATCTGAAATTTATACTCTGCTTTTTAATTCACTCCAAACTTGCTTCTGCCCTTCCTTGGTTTAGATACAGGACTACTACAAGAGAGGATGAAAGTTTAGTTCACATTATTATAATTACTTCAGGTGCTCAACTGACTGCCTTGCAATGTATCCAGTTAAAACAATTTATGGAAAGAGGATATGTGCAAGTTATCAATGACAAATGTATTTCCATAAGGCCTTCAAAAGCTAAGTGGGGGAAAAAAGAGTAAGAAAGGTTATGAAGTCGAACATTAGAAAAACATGAAAACACACACATTTCTTGTTGCTCAAGCAGTAGCAGATTAAAAAAATGGACCCCTGAAACAATGCTTTTGTATAGCAAGATGCAAGACAGAGCAGTCCAAAGTCCACTTTAAGGGAAATATGTGCAAGATAACAGATAAAGAGCTTATGAGAGATTGTTAAACATGCATTAGTTAAGGCTGCATCAAACAGTGCTTTTTCTATGGAGGGAGTGGTTCCATTTAGAGGGGAAAAAATGAATGTAGGCAATAATGCGTTTCAGTTACCTCTACTTTACTTTACTGTGCATCCAACTGCCAGAAAACTAAAATTAGATGTGGCTTCCTAGCAAGTGTGCACATACAAAGAATGTGGCTGTCACATGTGAAAACATGGAAGCTTCAGTTCATGAAGCTACACACAAGCTTTGGTTCAAATTTGCTCTTCCACAAGCAGAATGCAGTCCTGCTTCCTCAAGATGCCCTCTTTCTTACATGTCAGATTCCTTCCTGTTGTATTTCATGCTGTGGAATGTCCACAGTACCTAAAGGATGGTTTTAAGGGAACACTTATGAGAGTCCACTGAGAAGGAAGACACAGAAAAGACCAGTCATACAAATGGAATTCTTCTATGTCTTACATGGTTTCTACAAAGGAAATAAAAATGTTTGAAGGACCTTTTAAAGAAAGAATACCTGGGTATCCATCTCTCTTCCTGTTCTTTGAAATCATGAATCATGCAGCTACTTTCTTATAATTTAGTTCCCAAAGAAGATTACATATACTCAGCTGTATTCTAACTAAGTGTCTTTACACACTGTCAGAAATAATGCAGCTCGAGGCCATTTTAACTGTCCTGGCTCAGTGCTAAGGAATCATGGGAACTGTAGTTTATTGTAGCACCAGAGCTCTCTGACAGAGAAGGCTCAATGTCTCAGAATACAATTCCCATAATCCCCTAGCACTGAGCCAGGACAGTTAAAGTGGCCTCAAGCTGCATTATTTCTGGCAGTCTGTAAAGGCCCTTGGTTACCCTAGGATGTCATTGAAATCAGTGGAACAAGTTAGTAATGATTTGAGTTGTTTAAATGGACTGTTAAGTCCAATTTGGAGTGCATCTCTATTGCACTGTTGTAGCACTTAGAATCATACAGTTGGAAGACATCCCCAAGGGTCATCCAGTCCAACCCCCTGTCATGCAGGAACTCACAATCAAAGCACCCCCAACAGGTGGCCATCCAGACTCTGTTTAAAAATCTTCAAAGAATGAGACTCCACCACACTCCAAGGGAGTGTCTTCCACTGTCAAACAGCTCTTACTGTCAAGTTCTTCCTAATGGTGAGGTGGTTTCTTTTCCTGTAGTTTGAATCCATTGCTCTTGGTTCTGTTCTCTGGAGCTGCAGCAAGCTTGTTCTATCCTCAATATGACACCTTTTTGAATATTTAAACAGGGCTCTCATATCCAGGCTAAACATACCCATTTTCCTAAGTCTCCTCACAGGGCATAGTTTCCACACCCTTCATCATTTTGCTCACTCCTCTGGACAAGCTCCAGCTTCTCACCATCCTATTTGAACTCTGGTGGTACTTGGATACTATTTATTGTTACAGTAAGCTCTAAATTAAAAAAAAACTGAAACCAACATAATTTGGATAATTTCAGAATAAGCCTCAGGGTTGTTAATTTTGCCCTGAGGTGCTGAGTTTTCTGATACCATGTTTGTTGCAATTTATTTTGCACCTTTATCGTTGTCATTAGTAGATACTGTCTGTAACTGTGAGTTTTGCTAGCTAGTCTTCTGTTCTGCCCTAACCTCAGGGGAGGGATGATGGCTTAGGAGCCAAATACATGCTTTGCATGCAGAAAGTCCTAATATAATCCTTCTTATGAAAATGGCTGAGGTGCAGGTGATGGGAAAGATATTTTCTGCCTCACAGACCCTGAGAATCAGACGTCAGTCAGAAAAGGAGAAACAACAGGCTCACCATCATAAAACATCTCAAGCAAAGGCACAATTGCTAAAAGCCAATGGGTAGCAAAAGCCTATTGCTTTGGTCTAGAGGTGCTGGTGTGTATTAGGTCTTTCACTTGTACTGCTTGGAGACAAACTGCAAGGCAGAGGCGAAGATTGTCTTTGTTAACTACCCTTGAGTGTCCTATATATAAATTTGCATCTACTTCAGGAGGTATATAAAATGTTACCCTAAACATATCCAATTTCAACTGAATTTATAAGTATGGAAGGGATGGGCAGACTGCAGAAACACAAGAGAATTAGGTGCCTTCTCACCTTTCTATTCACAAATATCTGTGGTTAAGATCTCACTTGACCTTGATGGAGTAGTGTCCATCACTGGTAGTCTGGTGGTAAAAGATGTTCCTTCTTCCCCAGCTGTGCAATGGGAACTAAATCATGCCATGGTGTATTTCTCCTGCCATTCCCACCCCCACCCGACACTGATTGACTATGGGGTATACCTGGACACAATTCAGCTGCCCCTGAACAGCCAGGGAAGAAAGAAGAGCATTTGTGCCCCAGTGCACCCCACAATGAATAAGTGGTGACCGATGGTGGTGAGAGATGCACCACAAAGTGGTCTGGCTGACTTTGTGCAACTTGGGCAAAGGTGCTGTCCTTTGCCTAGGATGCACTGTGCTAAGTTATTAGTCTCAAGGGAGAATGAATAATTTAATCAATCTTCTTGCTGTGAGATGTCTTGAAAAATTATGTAATTTTGAAAACATCTAGGGTGGGAGGAAATCTGTCAGTATGAAACCTATTCTGGGATTCTCTCTTAGTTCCACTGCTATTTTGCACAACCTTCCTGGTCCAATAACAGAACTTCCTTGTCCAATAACTGAAAACGTACTTATGCTACCACAACTGGATTTTAGAGTAGAGTAAATCACCAACAGGATTCTGGTCCTACTGAGAAAAGGGTCAACCTTATGTTAACTACATTGCTGTATAATAGTTGAGTAGCCTATGTATGTAAGTTATAAGAACAGGCATAGGCAACATGCTCTCACAAAAATAACTTCTTTTGCACCATGTTTCTCAATGAAATATAGTTATTTTTGCAGTGATGGAAAAGTAGGGTGGCAGAAGAGTGTGCTCTGATAAGATCCAGGGAAGCAGAGGACAATGCCTCCCACCCTTGAGAAATTGTGCATCTCTCGTTCAAAAACTCATACAATAACCTGGGTTGAAAGATGAAACCTAGATGCAAAGGGTTTGATTTTACTGGCGAATGGTGAAAATATGCCAGTATGCAATCAAGTAAAAATTGAAAAAGAAGGCAATACAGAACATCCAGTACATGAAACAGCAGCCTGAGAAGCAAGCAGCTGAAATTAAAAATAACAATGATACCAAGCAGAGTGGTAAGCTATTAGCAAATAATTTTTCTTCACACTTATGCGGCTCAGTAATATTAGTGAGAAATGTTTACAGATATTATGAAATGCATCTAGAATCAAACAATCTCTGCAAGTTTAAATTATGGTTAAATATCTGAATGTGTACTGGATGTGGTATAGGAGAGAACGGAGGTTGGTACAACAGAGAAAGGCTGGTCACAATTCCCTCCCAGGAATGATCTTCTCTTTAGATTATGTTAAACTTCAATAAAGAGCCTCCAGCAACCTAAGTATCTTCTATTGATAACTCTTCCACTACATGGGTTGGAAGATAGGGCCTTTTCTGTAGCAGCACCTGATTAGGCATCTCCCTCTGAAGAAGGTCAGGCTTGGTCCATCCTACTGAATTCAAGACAAGCAGTAAAAACTATGTATAATGCTTTGTCAAGACTTTGGTAGTTCTTAACATAGGTCTGACCTGTCTTTAAAGCAATATCTTATATATTTTCTTATTTTGTTACGATGTTATTGTATCATAGTTTTGTTTTCCATACATTGCTTTGAATGTTTTGGGAGGCACAAAGGTACTGTAAATACTTTTAATAAGCAAATAAAAATTCTAGGGAAGGGATTTAATGAAAGTCACCCAATGGAGAACTCCTAGTCTCCAGCAAGAAGTAGAATAAATTTGGAAATATAAGGGGTTTTTTTTGGGGGGGGGGGTATTACTGTTACTCTCAGAACCTCTCATTGGTTATACCAGACATTGGCTATGCTGGCTGGAGGATTCTGGAAGTTGTGGTTCAAATAAGTAATTCTTCTTAGCTCTGGGATAAATAAATAAACTCAATGCAACCTGAATTTCACCATTTCTTTGAGGAGAGGGATAGGCAGCCTTTTATCAATGAGGCTCATCTTTTTAGAAGAGATTTTAAAAAACACACATAGGCATGCTTTTAATTGGGAATAAAGCATAGGGTTAGTATTGTTGCAACCACTTCCTAATTAATTGTGTACTTGGGAATTTAGGAAACCTTTTGCCTGGAGCAGAGCTCTTGACATCTGGGGTCTGCCTGTGTGTTGGGTGAGTCTGTGCAGAGGGTTGGGGAGATGGTGAAGGTGATGCTTGCATTTGTGGGTTTTGATCATTAGAATGAGAGTCCTCTTTTTTCTCTGTCTGTCCTTGAAGCTTTTCCTTCTTTTTTTCCGTACCGCTGCAAAACAAAGTATAAACACATATACATTTAAACCATTTTTATAAAGCATACAAATGGAGAAAAAGAAAACCCAATGAAAACAGTAAAAAAATATCTTTGAAGATTATTATTACGACAGCTGTAGTGGCAATACTTGCTTCTGGCATTGTGATAGTTCATATACCAGCTAGCTGACAGTGAAACCAATATTGTCTTTATAGCATCCCCTGGCTTATATTCAAGATCAGACTCATTTGGTAGTGACAGTTAAACTGTAAATGGGATAAATGCATCTGAGAAAGTAGATTGAAGTCTATGAAAGCTCATGCTGCCAATTTATTTCTTTCAGTTAATCTCAAAGGTGCTACAAGATCTATGTACTGATTCTACAGACTCACAACTATATCTTTGAATTCTGTCGATAGGACTATTAATGTTTTCTTTGTTATTATACAAATGTTAATGTTTTGATTTCTACTAGTATGCTACCTATTGACTAGCATATTACACCATGATATAATATACTGAGATCTTTAATATGTGAAGGGAAACATTATCTCACCATCTGAGAAAGAAGAATAAAAACACTTAAATATCAAAGTCAGAATCATCCATGCCACAGCATTTCCAGCTTCTATGTATGGCTGTGGAAGCTGGACTATGAAGAAATATGACAGGAAAAGAACAGACTCATTTGAAATGAGATGCTGGAGGAAAGTTACCATAGACTGCCAAAAAGACAAATAAATGGATCCAAGAGCAAATTCAGCCTGAACCTTCACAGAACTGAGGCTGTCATACTTTGGACATGACTAACTGAGAAAAGATAATAATGGTCATTAAAATGGAAGGAAATAGGAAAAGAGGAAGGCCACACTACTGGTAGATTGATTCAGTCAACAAAATTACAGTCCTGAGTCTGGAAGACCTCAGAAGGTTTCTTGATGACTGGGATCTCTTGGGCTTAAAACAAAATCCATCAGTGGGCCACACCTTTATTAGGACCAACTAAAATCCTACAAAAATGTGCACGTTTTGAAGTTTCTAGAACTCTTAATCAGTCTAGGGCAGGGCAGAGCAAAGTGCTGCTCCAAAGCCTTCCAACTGCTTTTGTGTGTGTGTCCAACCCTCTAAAGGTCCTCTTCGTCTCCACAATTGGTCTGGGAGAAATTCTGGAGAGCATTTATTTATTTATTTATTTCATTTACATACTGACCTTTTCTCAATACCGGCACTCAAGGCGACTTACAAAATGTCTTTAAAAACCAACTGAACAGTGTATAAAATTAAAACCATTTAAAATTCTTTAAAAGACAAATACAAAGAACAAAACCTTTCCTAAATAGAATACCTCAGCTATAAACAAACCCTTCACACTATATTATGCTGCCTTTCTTCTCAATAGATCATTGTTATTAATAATTTTTAACAGATTATATTTTTAAATTGTGCTAAATTTAATTCTTTTTTAAGAAGGGGGGTAAGATATATGACTTATGTATTGTATTGGTTTGTTTTAACATGTAAGCTGCTCTGATTACTATTATAGTAGAAAAGTGGGATACAAATAAAAGTTTTATTATTATTTGTTATTATTAAAACAAAACAACAGCAGCACATTATTAAAAGCCCTTTGCAGCCAATTCCTAAAAGCTTGTCAGAACAGGAACATTTGCCAGTGGAAAACAAGCAAGGAGGAAATCCTCCTAGCCTCCCTAGAGAGGGGATCCAAAGCAAGGCAACAGCCACTGTGAAGGCCTGCTGCCTTGTTCCCATCAAATTCCAAAGGATTTGCTCAATGTGATGGAATTTGATTGGTCCTAATAAAAGCATAAACCACCTGCGTTTGTCATGTCCTTGCAGAACTAAACAACTGCCCTTGTTTTTATAAGTTGGGCTTATTTTCATCTGCCTTCTAGGCAGCCTTTTCCCCATAGGCTAAAACTAGAAAGGACTATGAGTCAGATTCTATATAATCTAACCAGATTGTATCCGATTTACAACAATCTCTCACTGAATCTTTGGTTTTTAAGTGGGGTAGAGAAAACATTAATGAATCCATTTTGGTCATGACCAACACTGTACAGGTAAAAGTTCCATTGTCCTGATTTCAGCAGCAAATAGAACCTGTAAGGGACACTTTTCTAATCTGAAATGGCAATGAATGGGTTTGATTATACAGTTGCCACTTCACATTTGCAGCATTGATTTTTGCAGATTTGATTATTCACAGATTTAATTCATATATTCTCTCTAGGAATCTTTAGGTCTTCCAGGGTGACTCTATGTTCAATGTCCACCAGAAGTCATGCCAGACGATCTAGAGATTCCTAGATAGAACACTTCTCTGGGCATCTGTAGGTCCTCCAGCACAATTCTATGGTCAATGTCCAGATGTGGAAATGTGCTGGAGGACCTAGAGAGTTCTAGAGAGGTGTTCTCTCAGGTTTCATGGGCATCCAGTACCGCTAAACCCAGAGAACCTCAGTGTATACTACTGTCCCCTTCCTAGAAAGTGAAGCATTGATGAATTCAAATTCGTTCCTTATTAGGAATGTCAAGAAAAGAACCACAATGCTACCTTTGCTGCATGCACACAGCAGCAGCTGGTTGCTTCCACGGAGTCAAGCAGATGGGGCAAAACAAGTGGCCAGAGCCTTTTCCCACCCCAATCACTCCCCGTTTGGCACAGGACTGTGGTGACCAGACACCGTGGTCCTGAGGCTGGCTGCCACCATGGTCTGAAATGGACTGCCAGCAAGAAGCACTTCTTTTGTGCTCCTTTTGTGGCCAGGTTTGGGCTGCCTTCAGCGGTTGCAGCACAACTTCACTCCAATCTGAATGTCACACCCTTGGATTGGCTTGAAGATTGCGCTTTTGGCCTGTCTATTTTAGACCCATGTTAGTAGAGTGCTATATCTGTTCTGGGTTTTATTTGCTTCAGCCTATTAAAACTAGACTGTCTGCAACCTCCCAAAGGACCTTCTCATTGATTGCTGCCAGATTGTGGAATGGCCTGCCAGATGGGATCCCTCACATTACCAACCTAAACAGCTTCAAGAAAGCTTTAAAGACGGATCTCTTCCAGCAGGCCTTTCCTGACTAGGCTTCCTGGCCTAAGGAGTGAGCTCAGCTCTCCTTCATTCCCTCACAGATCTGACACTCAATGTCTGCCTTCCTATTATGGTTTTGTTATTTGTTTAATTGTTGGTTATTTGTTCTTGTTTTAGTTATATGATGTTTAATACTATTTTAAGGGGTGGGAGTATTTTGGAATTGTATATTTGGGATGTTTTTACTATTGTAAGCTGCCCCGATTGCACTGCAGAGGGGCGGGATATAATTTATTATTATTATTATTATTATTATTATTATTATTATTATTATTATTATTATTATTATTATCCAAGATGTGCAATCTATTTTAAGGGTAGTGCCTTTAAAGTTCTCATTAAAGGTCCATGCAGATTCACCATTCCACTTATGTGGAAGCTGTCAGCTGCTTTTGTTTAACATAAATATTTCAGAATTCATGCACCCAAGATTTAGGCATAACTTAATTCTTTTTGGAAATATTTATTTTACTAAAGAGTTAATATAATAATTATGCCACCAGCCTTTACTTGCAATTGCCTCACAAATTCAAATTAACTTCATATCAAATGGCTTTTCTTCGCTGAGCTTTATCAGTCCAAAGAAGTCTACGTAATACAAACTATAAAAATAGAAACCCCTCAAATGTTATAAGACCGGATGTGATAAGCTTAGGAGTTAGGAGAGAATTACATTCCAAAGCCATGAGGAGAGGACGGGAAACAGAATCAGAATCAGATGAATGTGACTTAACAAGAATTTTCTAACTGCATTTGCAGTATTAAAATGATGGAAGGGTCTAAATTATGGGGCACACACTTCCAAAGAGAGCCAGTGTGGTGTAGTAGTCTGAGCATTGGACTATGACTCTGGAAACTAGGTTTCAAATCTCCACTCAGCCATGAAAACCGACTGAATGACCTTGGGGAAGTCACAGCCTCAGAGTAAGGCAATGGTAAACCATGAACAAATTGTTTGGGGAAAAAAAAAACCATGATAGGTTTGCCTTAGGGTCAACATAGGTTGGAAACAACATGACAGCACACAGCTCTTCAAAAATGTACTGCTGTACTAATGCTGCCTGAAAAGAATGTATAGGTTTGGAAAATTCCAGGCATACCTAAAAGAGGAATGGAAACGAAAATTGTCTGGCTCATATTTCTTCACATAAATATCTGTTTTGCACTATACTGATAGCCAAGACTAGACCAGGCACCAACTATGGCAGAGATCATGAATTACTCATAATAAAAATAAGAATAAGACTAAAAAAGAAAAGAAAAACAGTGATTATACCAAAATATGATCTAAATAATATCTCAACAGAATTTACTGACAACATAAGAAACAGATTCTCACTACTAAGTTCCAAAAGAAAATCAGCATGTGCATTATAGACTATAGCAAAGCCTTTGACTGCATAGACCATGAAAGGCTAAGGAACGCCCTTAAAGACATGGGAGTGCCAACACATCTGATGAGGAATCTGTACTCAGGAGAAGAGGCTACTGTCAAAATAGAACATGGAGAAACAGAATGGTTCCCAATTGGCAAATCAAATCAGCTTCATTTCATCAAATCAGCTTCATTTATAAACCGCTTCATATCACACTATGAGATGTCTAAGAGGTTTACAACTGTAAGCTCATTGCCCCCCCAACAGCTGAGTACTCATTTTAGTGACCTCGGAAGGATGCAGGCCTGAGTCTAGCCTGAGCCCTGGCTAGTATTGAACTCGCAACTTTGTGGTCTATGAGTGAGTGGCTGCAGTACAGGCATTTAACCACTGCACCACCAGGACTCAGGACTGCGCCACCAGGACACAAGGGGTCAGACAAGGCTGCATCTTATCACCCTACCTGTTCAACTTATATGCAAAACATATTATAAGAAAAGCAGCCTTGGACACAGAGGAAGGAAGAGTAAAAATAGGAGGAAGGAATATCAACAATCTAAGATAT
>CM034701.1:365938083-365962618 GCA_020142125.1 Phrynosoma platyrhinos | reverse complement strand
AACACTCCTTGAGACCAAACAGAACTAAAAAAATGACTATGTTACACTTACACCACAAATGGAATCAAATTATTCCACATTGATATAATAATAATGTAATATGTTTATATCTTTATTATTGCATAAGATTAATTACAAGTAACACGTTTGTTACAAGTAACACTTGTAAAAATTAGTTGTTACAATTAACACTTGTGAAATTTATTTGCACTAGTTACTCCTGTGTTCCACACAAATGCATACATATTTAAAATGGCTGCATAACTGATGAATAGGAAGGCACATATGGAAGTGTTATATTTTTGTCTGTTGTTTACACTAATAATGAATCTCTTTATTTAAGGAGATGACAAGATCTAGTACATTTATATAGGATATAATAGCTCAAAAAAGAAGTTTAAAAGTCAGTCACAGGAGTAATATTAACTCAACAGCTTTGGCTCACATGCAGCTCAAATGGGCACAGGGAACACCATGCTCACTTCAATGTCAAAGGAAGTTCCCTTTACACAATGCAGCTTAAGGAAACTCTGGCTACATGCCACTGAGTACTATAAACTAAATGATTTCATAGATCCTTCCCTAGGAGTTGAAAGACAAAAACTACATCAGGGATTTTTCATTTGCTCTTGAACTGTAGGTGAACTCTCTTTCATTCTACATTATCATAATAGATCAATACCTCAGAGGTTGCCTTCAAAGTAATTATATGGAGTCCTGAGTGGGAGGGACAGAATTGTAACTGCTCTAAATTCCCTGTCAGCCATTAAAAGCTTTCCATGGAAGAGGTGTCTTCATATTTCATGCATATCTATAAATCTGGAGCTGAGACAGGTAGGCAGATTTACTGGATGGCCAAAACTTACATTAAATAAAATAAAAATAGATTTGATAAAGAGAAAAAAACAGGGGCGAGACAGGGAGGAATAGCAACATTTTGCTTCATATAAAAGGCATATCAGGAGCAGCTTTTTGGGTTTGAAGGCCAGCCGTTTTCCATCATGCTAATGAAATTAGAAGACAACAAAAAATTGCTTCCAGGATTCTGAAAATTAGGATCCACAACAAGATGTGGGAGGGCCCCAACTGGCATTTAATCTAAGAATAGTGTTCCCTGGGAGCTTCTGGAAGCATGCTTTTCCATTTTTTGCAGTTTTTTTTTCAACGGGAACAATCTCTATGGATTACACAAAAGGCCTTGATGGGCCTCATGAGACCTACAGGTCACAGTTTCCATTCCTCATCTATACTATATTAATACTTACCTATATAGTGGTAGAATTCAAAGATATACCTGTGTTAGTTTGTAGAATCAATATGTAGAGAGATCTTATAGCACCTTTGAGACTAACTGAAAGAAAGAAGTTGGCATCATAAGCTTTCATAGACTTCAGTCTACTTCCTCAGATGTTTTTGGTGGAGTAGAAGCCAGGGAAAGACATATATGTCCTTGATATGTGAGAATGTCAATTCAAATTTAAAATCCTTTGTGTATGCAAATGAAATAGCGAGTCCAGTTTTAACTATGGTTTTTTGGGGACAAAGACATAGCCATTATTTATGGAAATGAGGTGGCAAGACCAGTTTGGCCTTGGAAACCAGCCTGTAGGTGGGGAGAATAGTTGAGTGTAGGATGCTCCCATGAGGATGGGGTCAGATAGTGTTGAGTATAAGTATATTGATCTGTACTAACTATTTTAGTACTGTCATAAGCTGAAATAAATGTATCTAAAAATGACTCCAATAGGACAAATTATCCTCAACTTTGGGTTTTATTCAGTAGCTCCATAAAAAACTACCATAGGGTAAAATAACACTTTTTCTTTATTGTTAGCTCATGTTCCTTGTGTAAATCATTTTAAACACATTTTTCACTGCACAGACAGTAAGGAAAAAGATTAGCATTCTCTCTGTGTCTTTCACATGCACACAATCTATCCATCATGTGAAGGCTGATTTCTCAAGGTACTGCCAGGTTTGCTTTCCCTTCTCTAAGGGATTAGGATTAAGATTAAATAATAAATAGTTAAAATGAAAGGGAAATCTTAATAATACCATGAAAATATAAGATGTAAACATTTCTTCCCTCTACCCTCTGCAGACCAGTCATCAACTACTCAGAATGTAAGCATGGAGATCCTTTAGTAAACCACCCTGGATATAGGATTGAAGGTCAGTATAAAAATACGTATAAGAAATAAACACACCTTCACTGCCTGAGAAGTAGGACCTTTACTGTGACCAAGATGCTAAAGAATTATCTCCTCTGATGAACCTTAGAGTTACTTTTGCCATTTCTGTAGGGACTGTAACATTTATTTTGAAATGTCTTTTTTGCTGAACATTGTCTGCCATAGCATCTGCCTGTTTTTATTGTACCTTATTTTCTGGCATATAAGATTACTTTTTAACCTGCAAAATCTGAGGTTAAAGTGGGGGGGTCGTCTTATGCGCAGGGTATAAGGGAGGTTCATGATGGGTTTGCCTTAGTGTCATCATCAGTTGGAAATGACTTGAAGGTGCACAGCAACAACAACAACAGTTTTGGAAGTCATACTCTTCCCAAACTCTATATTTTAACTGGAAAAGTGGGGGGTCGTCTTATATGCCCAGTCGTCTTATACGCCGGAAAATACGGTAGTTTTCACTGTATTCTTAGATCCTGGCTGTTTTAAAATTTATGCTTTGAACTTTGTTTGAAAGCTATATAAACACAATGCTGCAATTCTTGTCTACATTCTTCTGAACTTCTCTGGCAGATGCAAGGTGCAGCTCTGTGGACAGAAGGCACTTCAACTTGGGTCCAAATTGCACTGTAAAAGCAATGTAGTTTGACATCACTTTAACTGTTATGACAAAATGCTATGTAATCCTGGAATTTGTAGTTTGTTGTGACACCAGGGCTCTCTGACAGAGAAGGCTAAATATCTTATAAAACTACACATCTCAGAATGCCATAGATCCTCCACATTTGCTGGGGTTGGGGCAAAGGACCCCCGTGAAAGTGAAAAAAATGCAAATAAAAACACTTTTTAAAAAACCTGAAAAGTAACATGGTCTCTCTAGGAATCTCTAAGGCAATTCTATGGTCAAGATCTGTCAGACGTTGACCATGGAATTGTGCTGGAGGACCTCCAAATGCCTAGAGAACTGTTCTCTCTAGGAATTGGTAGGTCCTCCAGTGTGACTCTGGCAAAAGGTGACCTGCAGATGACCTGCACCTAAGTACTGACAGGGGAAGCATGACCCAGTTGGTGCTTTAGGACTTCTCAGAGGCTTTTGATATGATAGACCATGAAATCCTCTTGGAACGCCTGAGAGAGTTAGGAATGGGTGGCACTGTACTTCAGTGGTTCTGTTCCTTCCTCTCGGGCAGATTCCAGGGGGTGTCGCTCAGGGACAGTTGCTCTTCAAAAACAGAACTTAAATGTGGCATCCCTCAGGGTGCCATCCTGTCCCCGATGCTGTTTAATAACTATATGAAGTTGCTGGGGGAGATCATCCATAGACATGGGGCGGGGTGTAATCAATATGCTGATGACACCCAAATATATTTCTCCATCTCTTGGTCAGAAGCCATGACAGCAAATGGCAGTTCTCCCCCCAATCAATGTCTTGAGGCGGTAATGGACTGGATGAGGAAAAACAGACTCAAGGTAACTCCAAATAAAACAGAGGTACTAACAGTAGAGGCCCTAAACCAGGTATTGGGTCACAACCTCCAGTCCTGAATGGGGTCACCGTCTCCGCTAAGGACTGTGTTTGCAGTTTGGGGGTGCTCCTAGACTCATTGCTTCACATGACAGATCAGGTGAATGCAACAGTCAGGAACGCCTGTTATCAGCTTCGGCTGATACGTCAGCTGCGCCCCTTCCTGGAAGTAAGAGACCTAGAAACTGTGGTACATGCGCTGGTAATCTCATGACTTGACTTCTGCAACACACTCTACATGGGGCTACCCTTATACCTGGTCCGAAAACTACAATTAGTACAAAACATGGTGGCCAGATTGATCACTGAGAAATCTAAGAGTGATCATATTACACCTGTTCTGAAATCTCTCCACTGGCTGCCTATTGGTTTCTGAGCACAGTATATGGTGTTGGTGATGACCTTTAAAGCCCTACATGGCTTGGGTCCAACCTATCTAAGGGATCGCCTTCTTCCATATAATCCACCCCACACCCTCAGGTCCTCTGGGAGGAATTTACTGCAACCGATAAAAACTAGATTAGTAGTAACCTCCCAGAAGATGTTTTCTACCACTGCTCCCAGACTGTGGAATGCCTTGCCATTAGAGATCCATCAAATAATCAACTTGGATAGCTTTAAAAAGACTATCAAGACAGATCTCTCCTGGCAGGTCTTCCTAGAATAGACTACTCCACGTGAACTGTGCTTCTCCCCTATATACATCTCTGTTATACACTTGTATTGTGTTCCAGAATGTATGCTGTTTTAATCTTTATGTTTTTATTATTGTATTTAGTTTTAAGGGGGGTATTGTATTATGGTTTTATGGTATGTATGTTTTTAATCTGTATTTGTACTTGTAAGCCACCTTGATTGCCAAGGCAAAAGGAGGGGTATAACAAATAAATATTATTATTATTATTATTATTATTATTATTATTATTATTATTATTAGAGAGTCACCTAGAGATTCCTAGAGAGAACCTAGAGAGACCATACTGATTAAATCTGTGACAATCAAAATCACAAAAGTCAAAACCTCAAATGTGGAGGACCAACTATATTGAGCCATGAGATTATTTCTGCAGGGCAGATTAAACTTTGGACTCTTGTTTTTCAGCCTTTCTTCCCTCATTATTGCAGGCTTTTGTGACAACGCCATACTGTTCGAAAGGGTTCCACAACTCTCACACAGCCTATAGGGGTCTGCAGAGGGACAGGCAGTACAGTCCCACTGTATGATCAGAAGCTATGGATAAGAAGAAACATTAAGCTCCAAGTCTCTGCTTTGAAAGACACGTTTTGTTTCAAATCATCAAGAATGACACAGACCATGATCATACACAGAGCTTGATTCAGTGAAACTTGATGAATTAATGAAACATGGGGGAAAGGATGGTAGCAAGGAAAAAATAATAATACTAATAAAGAAAAAAATGTTATGCTAAAAATGTCTGGGAAAATTATATGAAGGTGTCTGAACAGTTGAGACTTGTAGGCAGGTAAACAAGAAAAACAAAATGCTGAAGTCTAAGGGTAACCAAAAAAAGCACACAATATAGGCTCTAAATTGTAAAAAGAAAGTAAAAGTGCAAATCTCTAGGTAGAAGATAGGCTCCCTTGTAATGCTATCACTGTGGTAGACAAAGTAGAAGTGAGGAACTGAGCCTGCATATATTAAATGAGGAGGATGGGGCTACTACCAAAAGTTTCAGATATCTAGAAAGGTCTGAAGAACATCTCTGCCCAGGCACAGACCAACATGTGTGCTGTACAGACCACAAAGAAGAAAGTGTTACCACTGTGGTGCACAAAGGAGAACTGAAAAAAGAATGCCTCAAGCCTGCACTCAAAAAGGAGGAGTGGCTAGGTTACTACCAAAATCTCATCTATCTTGAAAGTTTTGAAGGATGGCTCAATGCAGGCACAAAACCAAATGTGTGATACACAGGTTGTAATGTCAGTGCCATCAACATCGAGAAACCTGACCATTGTAAACAATAGACTAGGCCATGAGGTCAGACTAATGATGTTCCCATGACATTTACTTTCATGAAATACTATAGCTCTCTCTTTGAATGGAGCAACTGTAGGGGCCATTTATAAATGGCCAAATAGTACTTCCTTATCTGAGATAACTCAGGCTAAACCCTATAATATTCTTCTGCATCGCATACATCCAACTAGCCAATATTATGATGCATGTTAATAACCAACATAAAGCTGCCTGAGCCATTCCAGCTTGAGCAGCACTCAGCTTTATCTTTTGGCTCAGGACAGGAGCCAGATGTGAACTGAATATAAAATGAGATCTTGTGTATGGGTGATGAGGATTAGAGCCAAACTACTGGAGATCAAAGTGGTAAAAATGCCTCCCGCAGATAATGGATTCCATCTCCATTCTGATAATTTTCACAGAATAATATCTGCCATGCTCAAGAAAGACCGTTCATTAAAATCTGTCAAGTATACAAGAGTGTGAATAAAAGATAACATAGTTTTAGACAATGACTTCCATAAACCTCTATGTTTCTTTCACAGGCACATAATCAGAAAAGAGAAGTGGCCTTTATTAGTAAAACTGGAGAAAGATGAAGGCAAAATTTTCTTGCAAAAATGCATTAACAAGGGCATTGATTATGTTGACTGTATAAGGTCTGGTGCTTTTAGGATTCTTTAAAAATGCAGATCAGACACAAGTATTGTTGAGGTGGTGCAAAGCTTGTGATATATCTGATCAAACAAAGGACATAGTTCATATTAGCCTTTCTGTGGCTACAGTGGTAACAATTTTTTTGCATGTTTTCCACCACTGCTGCGTCTCCTCACTCAGCTGCTAGAATTTTTATAATCAAGGGACTCTTACATCTTTACCCGCAAGGATTGTTTGCTAAAGCCATCTGACTCATCTGCTAGGCACTTTGTGGATAAAGTTGCACAGATCCATTCCAAATTAGATGTTGCCACTAGGAGTGTACCAGCAGATGCACATTTATTCCTGCCTGTCTAGTTAAGGCTGGAAAGGTTTCAATTTGGGCAGCCTGAGGGTATGGACAGGATTCTTGGACAAGTGAGGCCAACTACATGTGCACTTGCCTGTTCCAACTTGCTAATAAGAGCAGCCAGAAGAAGGCTAGCTGTGAGAGTGGTGTGAGTCGTATATGGTCTTCAGTATGGTTGCAGCATATCCCCCCCCCTTATTAAAGGCTTTTAATACAACACAAGTTTTTTTGTTTTTCTCAGCTCACTCACACTTTCCAACTTTTCCTGATGATTCTATGTATAAAAGATTACTGTTTTATAGTACATCACCTTAAAAGTTCTAGCAAGCTGAAAAACAATTTAGAAATACCAGACAGACAGACAGACAGACAGACAGACAGACATCAGTCTCCATGTTCATTCTATAAATTTATATTTTTGGACAAACTGTTCTAACAAATAGTAGCCTTCCAGTATAGGCATTAATTGGATGAAACAGGATTACTTAGAAGAATGTCAGGTAAACAGGGTCCTCCAGATGTTTTGGACAATAACTTCCACAACTCCATACCACTAGTAAAGCTGGCTAGGTTTGATGGGAACTATAGGCAAAAGTACCTGGAGAACCACAGCTTCCCATGGGTGAGGTAGAACCATTTCAATCTGGCTTTAGCCCTACTTTTGAGATTAAAACAGCTTTAGATGCCTTGTGATAAATCTATGCCTGAAATTGGCCACTGTGAATACATTCTTGTAGGTTCTACAGAACTTCTCAGCAGAGTTCAAGAGCATTTGACACTGATATTCTCATGGGATAGGATCCCATCTCTCTCAGCTTCCAGAGAGGCAAAGGCAAAGCCCTTCTGACCAAATCTTGTCAAGAAAATCCATAACAGGGTCACCTTAGGGTTGCCATAGGTTGAAAACAACTTGAAGGCACACAACAGCATCATCATCAACAACAGCAACAACAGCTAATCACTTGGTCAGGTGGCTATAGATCTCCCAGCAGTTGCAACGAGTTCTTGCTGTATATAACAGTTTCTTCTACCTGTTTCTCAGTGTCATTCCTGGCTTTATTTGGATTCTTGACCCCTAGACTGGCTTAACTTTCTTTCCTTTTGGCTTTGACTATTGTGATACTGGCTTCACGTGACTGAGTCCAGAAGGGGAGATACCTTGCAACTGCACTTTCCTTCATTTCTGTTGAAATCCCTGATTATCTTTGTATGATCTGGATTGGCTTAATTCCCCTGTATATCCTTCCTCCTGCTACCTACAATCTCTCTTCCTTGGACCTTGCTGTTCCTAGGAATAGTAAAAGCATGATTTTGCACACAAAAAGTATATGCTTCAGGAAATACCACAGGAATGGCAGTATTTGCATGAAAAAAATACGTTTTTCATTTTAAAAATCCCCTGGTTTCCAGTTTTTTGTGTGTGCAAAACTCAAGCATTTCATACAATAATCCCACACATATTTCTGCACAGAATAATTTCTGGAAACAGTAATTTTGTTTGTCAAAAAACAAAACAAAAAAAACCCAATGCTATATATATATTTCTGAAATCTGGGCATTTTGTAAGAAAAGGGTGGTTTCTGCACAAAATTCCACTTTTCTTCTTTTTTGTGTTTTCTTTCATTAAAAACAGGTGCATTTCTGAACGGACTGATATTGCCAACAATTCAGTATGTGTAAATAACATCCAAAAAGTTGATGTTCAGAAATATTCATGTTCTTCTTGGGTGAAAAGTACAAATTACATTCTTATTTTGTACCCAAATGAATGAAATGATGGCTGGATGGCCATCTGTCAGGGATGCTTTGATTGGGAGTTCCTGCATGGCAGGGGGTTGGACTGGATGGCCCTTGTGGTCTCTTCCAACTCTATGATTCTATGATTCTATGAATTTCTACAGGCAACACATGATACTGAATGGAACACTGGAATGCGTGTGCATTTAAGCAGGAGGGGAGTCACAGGTCTGGTATTACAGAAAGCTTTGGCCCATGCAGGTCTCTCATACAGGCCTCTCAAATTGATGCTCTCCAGATGTGTTAGACTACAGATTCCATTATCCCAAGCCAGCTAACTATGCACAATGTTATATTGTATAATGTTAGCATCTTGTGGCCGCATACTAAGTTACTGTTTTGAAAACTAGCACTTTCTGGTTGCAAATGTGGTGTCCTAGCATTCAGTACTCCAAATATATTTGACAAATTAGCATATTTGTCAGTTTAATATGTATTTTGAAACACTACTGTATACCAGCAGTCTATGAGACACTATGCATACAGGCCCTGGTCAGGCAAGGAAAGACAGAATGAGATTCCTTAATGAACAATTAAAGATCAAGTTTAGTTTTATATTTATTACACTATGTATTTCCCTTAATATTTCTAATTATATTAAATCTATGGAACACATTTTATCTCCAGGTCAGAACTCTGTAGAGAAGACTCAAATATCTAGCTTTGGCTCTCTTTGTTAGACATGCTTTGGCACTGGAACAATGTGTGAGCAAGCTCATACTAACTAATTTTGCCTGCAGTGTTATACATGGCTCATTCTCCTGCACCTGGAGCATAGATATCTGCAATGGGAAAGCCTATGTGTGCACAGCAATATACTGTATACATTCCACAATAAGTCAACTTCATGTATAAGTTGAGGGCAGCTTCTGGGGCCAAATTTATGGATTTTGATATGACACGTGGATAAGTCAAAGGTAATACTTAGGGGCATGTAACAAAGGAAGTAAAAGATGAAGCAAAAGAAAATGATGCCAAAGAACTTACAAAATTGGCAGGCGTAACTGTTTGTGCTCACCCTAAACGTTGGATAGATAAGGAGGGAACTAGGGTAAATCATGGCTATATGTGGAGGAAGAGGCAAGGCCCTGGCGTGATTAAGCAAATGGCAAAAAAAGGATGTGAAGGCAAAGCAAATAAAATGGCGATTACATTAGCAGTGATTACAGCTTTTAAATTTAATGTGATAACTTTGCCTGATTTTAACCTAGAAAAGCTGACAGACATACACAAGTATGTATTCAGGTCCTTCAAAGCCTAATTCCTCTTGACGGGGAAGCTCCAAAGAACTGTCACTACCACCATTTTCCTGCTGAGCAGCACAGTTGTGAAGAAGTAGAAGGGGTTGGGGTTTCTTTTAGGTACACCTAGGATGGACTAAGCTCTTGACTTTTCACCACTCTATTTAGAGAAGGGGAAGGTTCCTTTTTATTATAAGAATTAAAATACAGTACTTCCGTTGACCTGTGGATAAGTCAACCCCAGTTTTAGAGTTAATTTTGTGAACTAATGTATATACAGTATATTTGAAGATATCCACATTGCTCCAAGTGCAAAGGTGTGCAAAAGGCTCCACACTGCATATACATGCAAAGGGTTCCATCTGCAGATGCTGTAGGTACAACCTCTGGAGACAGGGATAAGATGTGAAACATCAGAAAAACTTCACAAACTGGTGCAGTTAAGGGAGTGTTTCTTACGAACAAGGCTTGTACCAAATCTATTATGCTCTTAGAAGCAGCAATGTTGCTGGAGGCCTCATCAGGGCAATGATCTCCCTCTGGGTCCTTTCCCCTTCTCCCACCCACTCACTGCCAATTCAGTCTTTCTCTCTCTGTAAGCATTCGGCTGAGCCTGCCCCTTCTCATAGCAGAGCTCTCAACAGAGTTGTCCAGATGGTGATGAAGTATCAGAGGGCAGGAGGCAAAGCAGAACTGGACATTTAAAAAAAAATCCCTGTTCATTTTAAAAATCTGCCCAGACCGAAAAGATAGCTCTGAAAAAAAGGACATGTCTGGGAGGTCATATGGTAACACTACTAAACCATTTTAGCAGTTATTGCTTATAATTCCTGAATAATAATTTAAAAGGCCTTAGTAGAAATTGGTGAAAATCGATTTCTGAAAAGTTGAGGGACACTGGGTATGACATGTGATCAGTGGGAGGGAGGGAAGGAAACCCAGCATATTTCAAGAAAGAGGTTGGATGCAACTTGTGAATAAACAGGTATGATTAAATCAAAAACAACTGGAAACTCTTGAGGCTTCCAGAACCCACACCTGGAGATGCCCTAAAATGAAGATCATCTCTAACACTCATCAATGTTTTCTTCTGTGCACCAGTAAATGATGATAAAGAAAACAATTGCAACAGGAAAATGAGAAACAGCTTTACAAATCATAATTTGCAAAAACAAGTCTCTGCTTTACAAAATAATACCAACACAGAAATTAATTCAGAGACTTGCCAACATAATCTCTGTAGTACCTCTATAGAACTTTTCAGCCAGTGCATATAGCAGATTAAATCATGGTTTATTGATAGCATTGTTTCCATGTAGCTACCAAGGCCCTATAAAGCATCCAAATGTAAACTGAGCTCTTTACGTCTGTAAGACAATTCCATCCAGCTGTGGCACACTTTTCCAGCACTAGGCTTATACTAGAAACAGATAACATATCACATTCTGATGCTCTCATATTCCAAACACAGACACACACACACATAAATTATTATTTTTTCCATTAGGGACACTATGTGAATCAAATCACATCTTTGTGTCCATTCTGCAAGGAAACATGATTTGTTTATCTTTCTCAAGGGGCAGATGGGTTTACATAGACTTTTATCTGGGAAGCATCATCTTCAGAGGGGGCCAGTAGACTTTAAGTTGGCCTTTAAATGCATACTTAATTGATCCTGTCTCTAACTAGTGCCTTTTTATACTATGGACATGTCTGTTGACCTGGAGAGACTACAGTTTTAAGTTACGTATATTTTGACACCCCCATGAGGTCCTAATGCATTTCCCAGACACTAGCCCTTATGTAATCTTTCTTGCTGGCAGCTATAATTGCCAAACTACACACAGACTCCATGATAAGTTCGCATTAGGTTGCCATAAGTCGGAAATGACTTGAAGGTAAACAACAACAACAACACACTTTTTCAGCTTCTCTGATGTTTTCAGATATGGGTTGGCCTCAGTCCATCTGTGCTAGTATCAACTAGGGTAGATTCAGTCAACCAAATGGTGAATTGATACTTATACAAATGCACTGATTCAATGAACCTACTCTAGCTGGCACCAGTACAGGAATTGCATTTTGGTATTTCTTTCCCCCCCCCATGCTATATGTGGATATTTTGTAACAAAGTAGAGAGTCCTGAAATAGTAATAGATTTATTTAAAATGGAGTAGAGGGTATATGGGGTGTTGGAAGCTGCAACAACAGCTTTGGAAACTGCATCTAGCCCATACAGTACACTTGACCCATCTCTGCTCCTGAAGCTAATAGCTGGGATCAACTATATTTTACAATGAACACAACAGATACAAGATCAGAAAAGAATGAAAAGGTGCAAGGAAGCTGTTGCTATTATGTATTTTCAAGCATATTGCAACTTATTGAGACCCTATCCTAGCATTTTCTTGACAAGATTTATTTACAGAAGGATTTCCAGTGCCTTCTTCTAAGGCTCATAGAGTGTGACTTGACCAAGGTTCCCATGGTTTAGTGGAGATTAGAACCCTGGCATTCAAGTTCAACACTCAAACCATTATAGCATACTAGTTATTGGTGCAAGGAAAACAGGTCCTAAAGTTATAAAATTATCAGTGGGTTTTTTATGTGGTTACATCAGATTTCAGGCTAAGTGAGAACAGAAGATGAGAAGCCAAAGAAGAGAGCAAGGGGAAGGAAGTAAAGGCAAACATGGAAGCAATGTGTTTTAGCAGAACATGTTTATGCTTAATTACAAGGACAGTTATAGTCAATTACAGGTTTAGATGCAAAACAACTTGGACGATTCATGTTGGACTGTGACCTGGAAGAACAAGGTTGAAGGCCCATTAAGTTACTCCTGAGAAGTGGAGAAATGATATTTTTCAGAATTATAAAGCAGGGGTATAAGTCTAATGTGAATCTCAGATCCTGTTTTATGTCCCCCTGAGCCACCCAATAAACTAACCAAGCCACATATTAATTTTTAAAAAGTACCAAGATAACCTGAAGAATATGGAAACTGCCAAAATAGTAACAGTTTAGGCCATCTTGCCTCCCATGAACACCACAATAGGAAACACATACACACACACACACACACACACACACGAAGCCAGTGTGGTGTGTAGTTTGAGTGTAGGACACTGGGAGATCAGGGTTTGAATCCCCAATTGGCCATGGAGACCCACTGGGTGACGTTAGGGAAATTACAGTGTCTCAGCCCTAGAAGAAGGCGAGCTGTTTCTAAACAAATTCTGTCCAAAAAACAACAACCCCATGATAGGTATGGCTTAGGGTCTGCATAAATCAGAAACTGCTTAGGCACAACAATAATATATACACAAAGAAAGAAAGAATGATGGCTGATTTTTAGAGTGTAATTGAATCCAAAACTGAAGTGATATCATTTGCAATGTGGCAAGGAGAAGATATGGGAGAAGATCCAGCTATGGACAGAATAGAAAATTGATAGCTTTTAAAAATTAATATCAATATATGTATTTGTCACAGTGACTAAAGGTGGTCTTAGAGAGGGAGTGTGTATGTATATATAAAAATACATCCACTACGCATGGAGAGCCTTCTGCATTATGTATTGTATATGTCAAAGATAACCTCCACATAACAGCCTAGACAAGAAAAACAATATTAAAAAATCCAGAATGTTAATATTCTAGGTCAGGGGTCAGCAACCTACGGCCCATGGGCTGCCCCCGGCCCGCCGACTGGCCCCCGCTGACCCCTTCTCCCATGGTCGTTACTCATTTGCACATGTGCAGTACTTCTGCACATGCGCAAATGAGTCGTGCCCGCCATTTTGGCAAACAAAATGGCGGCTACGGCACACGCGGCTGTGGTGGGAGGTGTGCGTGCATGAGCACGCGTGCCGCCATTCCCCCCCCCCAGCCCGCCGGAAGACCTGGGAACCAATGACCAGCCCCAGGTAGGTTAACATTGACGACCCCTGCTCTAGGTTTCCAAGCTTCAGGCTAAAGGTACCAGATAACACATACTACACAAACGGGGAGCAAAGACAGATTAATTAAATCTACTTCAGCCCAAGAGAAACAAGACAAGACAGCAATGAATGCTGACAATTGACTCTTAAAGAAAAAGACTTGGTTCTCAGCATCTGATGAAACAGCAAGGCTCAAAATCGCCTAAGCAAATGTAGAAATAAAGCTCATCTTTATTTGTTGATTTACCAAATTTGCCATCACACTTATTATCTTCTAGCTGGTTCATTGACAATTTACATAGGGTAGTGATGATTGGGCACTGTATTTACCTGGCCAGAATCTATATTGGCTTAACCTGAGTTGAAGAAGGCCCTTTTACACTAGACAATTATATTATTATTCCACTTTAACTTCCAGAGCTGCATCTTATGAAATCCTGGGGTTTTTAGCTTGGTGAGGCATTGTAGCTGTCTGGCTGAGAATTTTAAATACTCGTCCCTAAAATGCCAATCCCAGGATTTCACACGTCAGAACCATAGCAGTCAAAGTGGAATAATAATTATAGTGTGAATGGGTTCAAAGTTAGCCTACAAACAAAAGGACTATGTTCCCATAATGCTGAGCCAATAAGATAAACAACACATCTAGCCAATATATTCAGCCATAGTAGTGACTTGAACAGACCATCAAGAATCCACAATTTGATCTCAGGGCTTTCAGCTTGTATCTCTTTCAATGATTTTGCAGACAGCTTTCTGTTGGAAACATTTCCCTCCCTAAAATTGCTTTAACAAAGACTTCTTCTTTCTATTTTTAAATGCCTTCTTAAACATAAATGTAAACTGGGTGTACTAATAACATCTTGTAAACAGCATATTATAAAAATTCTAAATAAAAATTCTATTCCCTTAACTAATGACAATTAATTGTGTTTACATATACCGGTAGTACTGACAAATCCACATTGGTAACTGAAATGGCATTCTTTCATTCAATTTATTTCCCTTTGAAAATCTTTTAGCAGTTCTTAACACTAGTTTGAATATCTGAATGTTTCTTCAAGCAATTCTGGTTTCTACTTATTATGACCCATGGTTCACAAAGACATTTCATTTGTACTCTGGAAAGGAATTTTCTTCCAAATTCTGTTTTGTGGCTACGATGCTGCTGATGTCAAATTCTTTTACTAAGGCCTAGAACATTTTCAGAAGTCCCATCAAAACAGCAGATGGATCTAATAGAAAGAGAATGTCGTCTCTCTTGTGGAATTCTGCTATTCCAAAGGGTTATGATGAGTATTGCTGGCTGTAGGAATTATATTTCTTTTAATCAGTCAAATAGCAAAGTTGGGTTCTTGACTGTCTGCAAACTAAACCATTTTCTGTCTTATGGGTCATGCCAAACCATATCCAAGGAAACTTAAAATGTTGATATGACATCTGAAATTATAAACTGTAGATACAACCCCAGTCCTCTCTCTCTCTCTCTCTATAGTGTAGCTGTCTCCACAGGCACAACAGCTGGATGGGAAATCAAAATATAAAAACCAGTTCTAAAACTGTGTTTTGATTGTTTGGATGCATCAATAATAGTTTCTGTTTTATGCAAACCATTACTTGGTGTGATTTCTAGTTTCTTGTATTAGTATTAGACATAGCTATAGTAAGAAGCCCCATGAAGAATGGTAAATAGAACAGAATAGAACCATTCCCATTTTGCAGCCCTGATACTGAGGCAAATAATTCTCCAATTAAAAAGAACCAACAAAATTGTATTTGGCATTGAGCATATCTATTTCCATCCTGGCCTACAATACCTAAGAGGTAGCTCCTCACCCTCACCCCCAAAATGTTTGCAGCATTGCTTAACATCAGCCATCAGATTCTTCAGACCCTGAAATAGTCTGGTGCTGCTGTAATTATTAGCCCAAACATTTATTACACTTTTGTACTTTGGAACACGAATTTCTGTGAAGCTCCTGCCAATAATAAAAGGCATTAGAATGCTGCTAATGGCCCTTAAAACAACAACCTTGCTCTTATAAAGGCAATCTTGCTTCACACACATCACGAATCCTCTTATAGGATCATCTTACTTCCTCAAATACATTTTCCAAGTGGCATTACAACTTCCAGACAACTCATTATTTTCATTTCTGTTCAGCCTACATTAAACAATATGCAAAGTACTTTTTGAATAGCCACATCCTTGTTTTTAATGGTACCCACAAGAGATTAACTCCTTAATCACTAGAGATATTTGAATGTGTTCACTAATAATCCATTTATGGTAACAATAGGAATTGTTGAATCAAACATTAACCTTGTCAACCAACAGTAGCCATGATGCAAAGTAATTTAATTCATACAAACACTACAAAATTCTGGGCTTCGAGAAGCCAGATTTCAGCCATTTAGAATTACAGATTCAAAGTTACAGTTTGGAGTGACAGAAATATTAGCATTGGATCCATATTGGCAGAGAACCTGCCAAGAGACAAAAGCTTTGTGTATCAGATAAGCTCCACAATGCTATGGATGATTATTCTGAGGTACACTTCAATAGGTTCAGTTGAGCACACTTGCACTCAGACAGCAATGCAAATTTATATTTGTTTCTGTCATATTACATTGAGTCACTTAACTTCTAATCTGAATCTTTCTTTTTAAACTTTTTTCAAAAGTGTTTTATATTCCCCTTAGCTGTTACAAGTTTGGACAAACTGTCCCAGTAAGTAGAATGTATTTCCCTCCCTTCATCTTTAGTGATGATACCTCCGTAGACAGACCTACAATATTGACCTACTGCCAGTACTCTTGTGAAGTGTTTCCTAAATGGAACAACAGAGTTTATTTTCTGTTATCTGCACCCACCCACAGAAAATCTGGGTTAGCATTCTGGTTCCCATAAGGCAGGTATGGGCAAAATGCAGCCTACAGCCACCTGCAGTCTCTTGGGCCATTTTTGTGGTCCCTTAGAGATCAAATCAAAACAAAAAATGTTTTGCCTCCAAATCATAGAATCATAGAATCACAGAGTTGGAAGAGACCACAAGGGCCATCCAGTCCAACCCCCCTGCCATACAGGAACTTCCAATCAAAGCATCCCCGACAGATGGCCATCCAGCCTCTGCTGAAAGACCTCCAAGGAAGGAGACTCCACTACTCTCCAAGGGAGTGTGTTCCACTATCAAACAGCCCTTACTGTCAGGAAGTTCCTCCTAATGTTGAGGTGGAATCTCCTGGAGCTTGCACCCATTGTTCTGGGTCCTAGTTTCTGGAGCAGCAGAAAATAAGCTTGTTCCCTCCTCAATATGATATCCCTTTAAATATTTAAACAAGGCTATCATATCACCTCTTAACCTTCTCTTCTCCAGGCTAAAAATCCCCAGCCCCCTAAGTCATTCCTCACAAGGCTTGGTTTCCAGACCCTTCACCATTTTAGTTGCCCTCCTTTGGACATGCTCCAATTTCTCCACATCCTTTTTGAATTGTGGTGCCCAGAACTGGACACAGTATTCCAGGTGAGGAATGCCTTATATGGGCCCAGGAAAGCCCAAAATGTGGTGAGAATGCCTCCATGTCCCTTTAAGGGCATTCAGGGTTATATATTGGTGGTGCTAGTGTAGCTCCCTAGCTTCAACATTTGCCTATCCCTGTCAAGGGGAATTTCAAGGTAACAAAAACAGTTCTCGTTTAAGTACAGAAATTATTTCTTATTTCTGCGTCCCACATATGAGTATATCTTGACCAAATTAGTAGCTTTCATAAACAATACAAATCAAAATAATTGTTCAGACCACACTGCTGACTTGGCACACTGAGCGCTGGTTTGTCCTGGAAAATGGATCCATCTCTTTTTCTGTTCTACACTAGGCTGCATTTCAAAATGGCTTGGAAAGTTCAGTTGGTGCCAGTGCATTTCTAAGCCCTATTGAAAGCCCTGCTTTTAACTTTTTAAACAACAATGGCAGAGCATAGTTCTCCAGATGTTGTTGGATTGCACCTCCCAACATTCTTCACCACTGGCTGTGCTGGCTAGGGCTATGGGAGTTTCAGTTTGATAATATCTAAAAGTCTACATCTTGCTCATCTTTGCTTTAAACCTTTCCATGTTTGGGCCTCAGGTAGCTGAAGGATTGCCTTCACACATACCAAGTCTATCTGAACTCTGAGGTTATCCCCCAAAGCCCTTCTCACTTGTGCTAAGGGCCTTCTCTGTAGTAGTTCCACACCTGTGGAATGAGCTTCCATCAGATCTGGCAAGAGGTCTTTATAGATAATCAGATTAATTCTGCAGACTGACTTGTTTTCACTAGGTTTTATTTGCGGCTTTTGGAATGAGTTGCAATTGCTAGTATTTCTGTTTCTATTCATTGTTACTTTTACTGCAATTCTTTTATTATATATGTTGCTTTGGCAGAGGCTTAAATCTCTCTCTCTCTCTCTCTCTCTCTCTCTCTCTCTCTCTCTCTCTCTCTCTCTCTCACACACACACACACACACACACACACACTTTTTTTTTTTTTTTTTGCTTTATATGAATGTTTAATGTGGTTCCCCAGACAGAGTTCTGTCTGTAGTCCTGGACCACATATCCTTCAGGTGTTTTCAAAAGTGTAGTCTGTTGCTTCTTTACATGTGTATGTACCACATAAAATCTCCTCCAAGTGACCAGGCAGTGCAAGTTTACTTTAAAAAAAATAGAAAAAAGTTTGTTCCATTTATTTTGTTTTAGGTTTTTAATATGCCACAAATAATTATTTTGGTATGCATAAGGCAGACACATATTTAACAAGTGTTACAGGCTAGTAACTCCTGTTGACTAAGGTGCAAGGCCAGGTAAACAGGCAGCAAAGAATTTCACTGTCAACAAAATGAAGCTGCCTTAAATTGAGCCAGACTCTTTGTTTATCTAGGACAGGAACATCTCAGATTACCAGCAGTTCGCCAGTGTCTCAGGCTAAAATGTACTACCCATGTGCTACATGATCCTTTTAACTGGAGATGTCAGAGATTGGACTTGTGACATTCTACATGCATAGCATGTAGTGTACCTCTTCCTATTAGACAGTGGCATATCACTCAATTAGCTTTGGGCACATGCCATTCCTACCAAGGAAGTGCAATGGTCTCTTCTGTTTTGTTTCCTAGAATCTGATAAGCCATGTGAATATAATATAGAACTATCAGCCTCTACTTTCTTTGGAAGTTGAAAGATAACTAAGAATGAAATAAATAATAGAGACTCCAATACAAAGTACAACGGACGTCTAAATATATAGCATAGTTTACATAGCAAGTGTAGTGCAAACATAAATTTGGCTGTGTGTACATACACTGACATTACATTCCACGCGTCTTATTAGTTATAATAAGGCACAATCAGTTAATTAGTTTTAAGTATTCATGTTAATTACTTTAATGCAGGGGTCGGCAAACTTCGGCCCGCAGGCCAAACCCAGTCCGCCGAGGCCTTCCTACTGGTCCCTAACCGGTCCTGCCGCCGCCACCTTTCTCGGGTGCATGCGACTCCGGGGCGCCATTTTGTGTTCCAAAATGGCGCCCGGAGTCTCACGCGACCTTTCCCATCCTGCCCTTTGACGGGAAAGGTTGTGCGAGACTCCGGGCACCATTTTGGAACACAAAATGGCACCCCAGAGTTGCACGTGCATGTGCACTGGTGCCCGGTGCGGTCGCCGGAGCCCTCCTGGGGGACCCCTGTGGCTGCGCCGGGCCTCCCTGGGGCCCAGTGCGTTTTTTTGTTTGTTTTGTTTGTTTTTTGTTTGTTTTTACTCCGGCACTCTGATGTTCTGAGGAACCCCGAAACGGCCCACAGCTCATAAAGTTTGCCGACCCCTGTTGTAATGAATTCATGTCTGGAATAGCAGTGGCATAACAAAGTTTTGATTTAACATATCAGGAATATCTACTACTTTTACAGTATAACTGCAAAAAAACCAACAAAAAAACAAACAAACAACCCAACACCTTCTGTTGTCATCGTAATTATGTTAGTTTCTATCTGGCCTTCCCTCCCTTCTGCAAAAGTTAAAACCAATACAGCTGTATTACCTGTTACCTGCTCTGCCTTTCAATTGACCAGGAGCACCTCCATTTTTTCTGTATTAAGTTTCAGTTTGTTGCCCTCATCCAGTCCATTACTGATGACAGGTACAAGTTTAAAACCAAGCAGCTTCTTTGGAAAGGAGTGATCGATCTGGATGTCATAGTTAAACCTCATAAATAAATGGAATGTGTGGTCTCATTGCTTTAGACATGTTTTGAACAAACATGGTAACAGCTAGTACCATGCAAAAATTTTTTTTAAAAAAAGGAACTAAAAAGTAGCCAGTGCTGTTATGTCCAAATAACAACAAAGCAAATAATAATTAATTAGAAACTGTAATTGCAGCAGTAGCCATCATTGTAACTACTTATTTTAAAGCAACTTTCCAGGGTAAAGTAACTTTTGGATATATTGCTAACACAGCAAACGGTCAAAGGTGGTCATGAAGCAAGAAAATCTTAGGTACACAGGACCATTTATTAAAACTACAAACACAATGAATGATATCCCCTTTTCAATGTTCATATTTTATTCTCACCATTTTGAAGATGTCAGCCTAAATGAAATTGATATTTTCCAGTAGTACAGACCCACTGAATCATCAGGGTTTATGTAATTCTTAACTTATGATTCAGGTACTGATTCAGTGAGTCTTCTCTAGTTAAGACGAGCAGTAAGATTTAGGCCCTTGACTCCTAAGTATATCTGAAAGCTCTAAATAAATAAACCAATTGACTGAGAACCTAAAGAAGGGCTCTCTCCCTTCTCCATACACCCACAGTGTTACTTTTCAAAGTACTGTCTTTCCTAGAAAATGCTCATTCTGAAAAAGCTCTCTTTACTGGAACTCTAGTGTTATTTCATTTCCTATTACCACTGCTAGCCATCATGCTAATTCAGTTAAGCTAAAATACAGCTGCAACAAGAAGGAGTTTATTCACAAGTATATCTGCAAAGAAAATGCACATCTTTAGAGTGCCAGTAAGTCAGGAATGGCAAACTGTTCATACATGAAACAAATATATTACAGAAAATGGATATGGAATGTAAAATGTCCATTGCCAAATGTTCAGGGAGAGTGGCATTTGGAGACAACTACTTTCCATGTGCATTGGGAGGTGGCATAGTCATATGAGCAGCATATGATACAAGTGGCTGAATTTCTGCAGCATCTCTAACAGCTTTAGTGGTGATTCATTGCAATAGTCTGACTGGATGTTATTTTTATCTTTATTGGCTATATTCATGTGTCTTTTGTTGGGTTCAAATACATTTTAAGCCATCACCACCCCATGTTTTAGAGTAGAGGAAAAGTAATAAACAAATATTAAGTAATATACAGAAAAGATTGTTGGCCTTGCAATAAGCATCCTGATGGCTTAGACCTTTTTGATATCCAATGTTCCCTAAAATATCCATCAGAGTAGAAATGAGAAGGCTAGATGGACAAGCAATCTGAACAGTTACATTTCCTGCACTATTTTTTTTAAGCTGCATCCACACAGAGAGAAAAGCTAAGTCCCAGTGGAAGTCTTTCAGTCATTCTCAAACTTTATCCCTTGAGAGAACTTCTACATCATTCTCTTTGCCAAAAACCTGATGGTTAGCACAGATGTAAAGTACATTACAGGAGATTCTGAGCCGTATTCTAGGTCATGCATTTAGACTGTAAGCTCCTTGGGGGAGACATCTATCTTTCCCGTGTAACTCTGGTAGTCACCATATATGCTGAAACAGCTCTATTATCTTTTTAAAAAACCCATCAAAATATAATCTTCACAAAGGCGAATTAAAAATTATGCACAAATTATGTCTTACCTTTACTTGGTGCTGATTTTCTCACAGATGCAACATGATCCTCTGAGATGGCAAGTCGCCTCAATACATCAGCCAAAGCTGCTTTCAGCACTGTGATTTCATCTTCTTGCTGCTGCACTCTCAGTTCAAGAGCTGAAAGGCGGTCTTGGACATCGGATGTGCTTGCTGCAGAAATGCTATCATCTGTTGGAAATAATAAGAGGAAAATGTATAGTTGGAATATCTGTATTTGCATATATGTACACAATTAGATTTTTTGGAGATGGAACTCAAGTCTAAATTCAAAATTCATTTATTTTTCATATATACCTTATACAGATAGCCTGAAGTTAATTTTATACAATATTTTTAATAATTTTGTGCATGAAATAAAATCTGTGTACACTGAACCATCAGAAAAAAAGGGTGTCACTATCTCAGCCACCCATGAAAAAAGTGTTGGGATTTGGAGTATTTTGAGATTTGGAATTCCAGATAAAAGGGAGTCAATTTGTATACAAAAGAAAGAGAATTTACTTCTGTGTTACTTCTATACCTTCTATTTTAAATGAATTATATTCCATCTATACCATCTAAAAAATGTGACTACCAATAAAATCCACAATAGAAATAACTAATCCACATATCAAAATAAGGAGGAAGACAATAAAGACTAAGGGAAACATAAAAATGCACATGAAAATGGAGTTATTTTGAAACTCATCTTGGCCAGGGCTGTGATGTTGGCATCAGAGTTGTAAAGCTGGAGTCGGAAGCAATTTTGGTTGCTGTTAAAATCAGTAGGAATGTACTGATTCTGATTCTACTTTCAAAATGAAAAATAACAATATAACAATATATGGTAAATATATAATTTATATCTTTTACACTTAATCAAATACATATATTTTATGTTCTATCAATCTAAGTAGCGTGATTATTCACATGGTGGTGATGAAATCCTTTGTGTTACCATTTCACTACAGTAACAGAAACGTTGTTATTTCTATTTAATATACATTTGCTGTTTATGAAGGAGTCAGTCAGTCTGTAGAAAAATAGAGGACATGGAGTTGGAGTCAAAGGCATTCCCATTATTTGTTTAGACCTAAGTCATCACAAAACTAAAATACTGTACAAAATAAAGCATGATTGAGTAGAATATCTTAAACTACCATTACAAAATAAAATACAAGCCAGGGGACAGTCCGTGATAATCTCAACCCTATGATCTATCATTAAGAGGTGGTGGTGGTGGACATACATATAATTTAAAAGGACGAGATGTACACGTATTAAAACAATCCACATTTAAAATTCAAAATTTAAAAATTATCTGGATAAGGCTGCCAGAAGAGACTGGTCTTCAACGTGGCTTTAAATTCAGACAACATATTCAGCTGTCGACTCTCTTCCGGCAGGTCATTCCGCAGTCTAAGGGCAGCTGAAGAAAAAAGTCCTCTGGCTGACAGTTGCCAACCTAGTCCTGGCTGAGTAAATGACTGCCAGAGGACCTGAGACTACATAAAATAAACATATTATAATCACATAATTTCCTCCTTTTCTTCCAGTGAACTCAAATCAGCACATCCTCACAACAATCTTATGAGGCTGGTCAGGCTAAGAGAGACTGACTAACACAGGGCCTATGAAGACTGCTAGAAATAGTGCAAATTGAGTCCACTTTAACTGCCTTGGCTCAGTGCTAGGGAATCATGGGAATTGCATTTTTTTCTGAGACATTGAGCCTTCTCTTCAGAGAGCTCTGGTGCCACAATAAACTACAGTTCCCATGATTCCCTAGCACTGAGTCAGGGCAGTTAAAGTGGACTCAATTTGCACTATTTATGGCAGTCTGCAAAGACCCACAGTCCCTCTGCATTAGTTATTCCGTGATGCAGTAACATCTGTTGCCTAGGCGGATTTCACTCTAAGGCAAATTTCTTCAACCTGGGGTGCTACTAGATTCATAGACTTAAATCTATGGGTGCATCTGCACTGTATAAATAATGCAGTTTGACACCACTTTAAGTGCTGTAGTTCCATCCCATACAATAATGGGAGTTGGAATTTTATAAGATCTTAGCCTTTGCTACCAAAAAGTGCTGGTCCTTCACAAAACTGCAAATCCCAGGATTCCGTAGGATGGAGCCATGGCAGTTAAAGTGGTGTCAAATTGCATTATTTCTACAATGTAGATACACCCAGTATCTCCCAAGTCCAGTGCTATAAGCACTGTACAAAAGTTAGTCATCAAAAGAATTACTTATCCACTATAAGGGCAAAAAAAGCTACCATGGATATTTATTCTGTTTTGTTTTGTTCCGCTGATAAAAACAATACAAAAATAGACAACCAAGAAGATTATCTACACATCTTTCTCATTTCCCTGCAAAAGATGCAAAATAAAACATGGAGTGGGATAAATTGTGTACTCAATCATATCTGAAAATACAAACATTAAACTGAACAAAGCTTCACCATTTGGACAACCAAAGACCTCAGTGGCAGTGTGACATTAAAAATGTAGCATGATTGTCTGAGCCAAACATACAAATAAAGGAAAAACTGTCACTATGTATCAGGGCTGGGAATAATGTGACATTCCTGCTATTGTCCCAGCAGCCCTAGCTAGCATAGTCAATGGTGAAAAACACTAAAACATATAGATGTTTTTTATCCCTACCCTGCATCCAAAGACATGGGCAACTGAACACCCACGTGATGGAAGTTCCTTGCTGTCCTCTACACTGCATCCCCACACTTTCTCCATAGTGTTTTTCAGTCATCTAAAAGAGGCTTTGTAGGCAACCAGTAGGGACCAACAACAGTACACCTCTGTTGACAGAGGCAGTTCCATCAACAAATTTGTCCCATTGGATCCTGGGCCCCATTTTCTTAGGTTATGACAATCTGAAGAAGTGATTACACTATGTACATTTCAAACAAAAATACAGTGGTACCTCTACTTACGAAATTAATTCGTTCCAGC
>CM034701.1:365915169-365929768 GCA_020142125.1 Phrynosoma platyrhinos | reverse complement strand
GTTTTGGGGAAGAAAAAATGTGTCTTATATGCCGAAAAATATGGTATACTCTGGATGATTAGGATACTGTCCCTTCACACACTTTTTCATTGACTCGCATTGAATTCTGGCTGCCTATGGCTACCAGGCAAGTTCTTAAATACAAAGCTGTTCTCTATGTTTTTAACTGTAAGCCACCTTGACAGCCTCGGCTAAAGGCGGGGTATAAATAAAGTTTTATCATTTATTATTTTATATATGGGTAAAAGTAAAATGAAAAATCGATCATCAGATATCATTGTTTCAGGCCTGTACTCCAGCTCCTTGATTTTCTGGCCAGTTTTGTGACTGCAAAAGCACTCTGCAATAGAGAAATAAATGTTAGGCTTCTTCACAATTGTCCTTCTATAACTGATCTGTGTTTAATCTTGATCAAATCAAGGAATTTTAATAAAAAAATTATAAAATAATTTGGGTACTGGACATAACAGGGTCTGAATTATGGCAATAAATCAGAACAATGAGCTAAGAGTGGCCAGGGTGCCAAGAGAGGTCAGCCAAGAAAGAGGAGGACAATCCTCTCTAGCAAATATAGAAAACATGGTTGTTATGACCTACAACTTGAAACCTGATTAAATTGTGTATATGACTACCCACAGTGTTTCTAGATGCTTTTCACTTCCTTTGGATCCTTGGCCAAGGATCAAAGCCACGAAGCCTTATTCTTCCACACAGCCATTACACATATACATAGAACCATGAAAATATCTGACTTACCATCAAGGTACCAAATTAGGAAGATGGGTAGAATCATACAATTCTGGGACATTAATTACGCACAGGGAGTTTAGGCTAGGCTTTTTCTTCACTTGTCAAAAAACTCACAAGACTTATTGGTAACAGAAACAGATTTGTACTGTAATAAATTTATTAGTTTTTAAGGAACCACGGGCCTCTTTGCTGTTTTTGTGACACCAAGCCTATATGGCTAACTGTTCTGGATATTTACTATGGTAGTAATGGGGGTGGGGGTGGTGGGGTGGTGGTAGTGGTGGTGAAGAAAGGATGGTATGATATTTCACCTACTTAATTTGGGACTCAAGATCGCATACAACAGGTAAAGAATACATGGTTAGAAATATATCACATACAAGTATATATATACAAAAGCTAAAAGTATCATTACATTATCAATAAAATTAAAACTAGTTAAAAAGTATTGCTATTATTAACAATAAACAAAATTCAGTGTAATTCTGAAGGGCATAGTTCTGCTGAACAATCTACTACTATTACCACTATGGTATCATAATAAAACAATAAAAAGTATCCATAGAATGATACCTTTATTGGCCAGCCCAATGCACAAAACACATAATGCAAGCTTTCAAACCTTTACTGGCTTCTTCATCAGGCAAAAGATGCTAAAAATCATACAGGAAGAAGAAAGAGTGGTAGTGTGATATCAGAAGAGGGTATTTACTAAGATGTGGTGTTAGAAGAAAAGACTTGTTTTTTACTCATCATACTCTGATCTGCCTTCTCACTTTTGATAATTATTTGGATGAGTTATTATCACTATTATTATGGGGCCATGTTAACAGTGCATGATTAACAATAGATCTCACTAGTGCAATTATGACTGCTGCTATAAAAGCTGACTCGGCTTGGCTGATCTAAAAAGGGGGATCATATAATGTGGGTTTCCGGGGGCGGGGAGTTTATCCAAAGGTTGCCTATTGGATAAAGAATAATGTGAGAATCTCTTTATATTTAGCTTATTCAAATACTAATTACTTTCACAAAATTGCTTCCTTTATGATCAGATCTGTTTTACCCAGGTTTTAAAATACCATATATTGATCTTAGAAACCAAGCCAGGATAGGAAAAGTCACATCAAAGCTGAGAATTTTATTATGATCATACTAGCTGAGGGAATTCTGGAAACGTGTGGTCCAAAAAAGAAAGAAAAAAGAAAAGAAGAAGGAGGAACTTTTTCAAATTCTGGACCACACTCACTCCCTTGAAGAACCTTGAATATGTGACATAATTTTGTTTCTTTTCTGCTTTAATGCTTCTCAGTCAAACAATCACTTGTTTGATTTCATGGGCAGTGCTGACATAGTCTAGGTTATTCTGGGCACAGCTGGAAAAGGCAAGACGTGCTCTGCGGTATCAGTTACCTGAAAAGAGAGACTCACATCAGAAGCAGACAACATTCTGGGAGTATATTGAATGTAACATTTGGGACCTAATCCAAAGAAGCCTGGAGAAGATACTATATTCCCTTTTTGCAACATGATCTAAAACCATCCATTTACAAGAACTACCCACTATGTTGATGCATCTCCTCATTTAGAGCGAACAAACCTAAAAAAATCACAATTCTATATTTGCAAGTGGCTCTAAATTACCTCTCAAGATAAAAAGAGCAAATTGTTTTCCCTTTGCTGAAGTAAATATATCATCTGTGAGAATGAATGGAATCTGGTTGGGTTTTGGGGGCATGTTAGAGAGGATTCTGAGAATCATTGTTCGGAACCTATCCAAGCTTTGGAATCCTGGTGATGGAAAGCCCTCTGGGCAGCAGTTTGCTAGCACTTAATCTGATGTCTTTTCAATGCCAGTTGAAGACTTATTTCAAATCTCAATTTGATCTGTGCTGTTTTATGCCACTTTAACTGTAATTTATTGATTCTATTGTTCTTTTGCAGTGCACTTTGCAATGTATTTTGTGGTGTCATTTGTAAGGTAATCCAAAGTAAAATATTTTGAAGAGTGCATAAAAATTAAAATAAATACAACAGATCCTTATGAATAGGGTGGTTTATGGGATGGGGGTGTAGAATATGTCACTTCACCAAATCATCAGGACTAGCCTGTGAGGAAGGTTCAGATTTATTATGTAAAATGGCCCCCTCTTCCTTTAGGGATTATGCAAGTTACAACATAAAGCATCATCTAAAATACTCGATGACATTACCAATTTGCTATGGGTGACAACCATCCTGTCACAACCTAATTGATGCTACAACTGTGAGTGCTTTTAAAGACTTAAAGACTGTACCTTGAACTTCAAAGAGGTACAGCCTCAATTCCATCATCAATTTTTTAAAATTAATATTAAATCAGAACAGTATTTTTAAAAATTATTTTGATTTTCAGTATTAGATTGAAGGATCTCAGAGTGCATTATATACAAAACTGCTTACACACTTTTCCCATCCAGGCAGCTTCTAGAGCTAGACACTATTTTGGCAGGAGAACAGTACTTCCCAGGCCTTTTAGGCACTAGCCCAGCTTGTAGACCAATTCTCAGAATCTGGAAGTAAATAGTAAGAAGCTACTGGTTGCTTGTAGTTAATGTATTTTTCCTATAACAAACACAAGTCTGCATTAGGTTATGACTGCAGTTTAACACAGGATACCAATCTCTCCACTTGCATTATAATGGCAATGTTTTAGTTGTTTTCTAGTTATGGTTATGCAGCCTTGCTAAACTGTGAAGGAAGATTATGTAGTGGTTCATGTGCTGCCTTCTACTATGTCTTACATTGAATTGTGGGAACTGAGGTGACAAGGTAGACAGGAAGAAAGTATGTTTTGTATCACAGGACAGCAACCTGCTGTATTTTTTAAAAAAAAAAATAAACTATTGAAACATATTTTTGTTACATTTTAAAATATAAATGTTTGGTTACATTTGCTATATCTTTATGGAAGATAAAAAGTTACTTTTAAAAAAATGCAGGATGGTATCAATTCCCTTGCAAGCCTTGAAATGATAAACGTAACTAATTACTGCCTACAAAAAATTACTTCTTACTCCTTCAACAGTGAGATTTTTAAGTGTGGTTTCTGAGAAACCACCTTAAGTATCTGTTGTTGTTTTAAGCCTCAACCAGAGAGGTAAAGGCGACAGTCACAAAACTATCATGCAGTACAAAATCTTCATAATCTTGGGAGTGAATATGCCCATGTTTTCCCCTTTTTAGCATATACCACTAATGAAACTATATAACACTAATGAAACCTGTGCCACAAAAATAGTTAAGTACTATAAAACTCATCTTCATTGCTTGTTCAGCCTTGTGGTGTCACTAGTGTCTATTTGTTTTAATTCAAATACAAACAGCTATCCCTTCACAAATTTACGGTAGCTCACAATATCCAAATACTGGCCACTTTAAGGTTTGAAAGTGAGTGTTCACCTATCATCCATCTTAGCTGTGGATAGATTGCACTTCTTTACACTTTTGTAAAGAAAGTTTGGATCCTCAGCTGGCATGCGGTCATTGATACCATTTGGAAAAGTTTATCCGATATAACTATTTGTGCATAATGCCCCTACAGAGATGCAATGTATCAAATTAATTTGTCTCTATCTAGTTTCAATTGCAAACTTCTGAGTACAATCAAAAGTACATCTGAGTATCCATCTGAGGAAGTAGACTTAAGTCTATGAAAGCTCATGCTGCAAACTTCTTTCTTTAAGTTAGGGGGGTTGCAGACTGCCAGAAATCGTGCAAATTCAGTCCACTTTTAGGGTTAGGGTTAGGGTTAGGGTTAGGGAATCATGGGAACTGTATTTTATTGTGGCACCAGACCTCTCTGACAGAGAAGGCTTAATGTCTCAGGAAAAAAACAATTCCCATGATTCCCTAGCACTAACCCTAACCCTAAAAGTGAACTGAATTTGCACTATTTCTGGCAGTCTGCAACCCCCCTTAGTCTCAAAGGTGCTACAATATCTCGCTGCAATCAAAAGTGCAGATTGTGTTGCAAAGCTCTTGCTCTTACATAACTACACAGCTCCATCATGGATTTTTTTCTAACACTGATCCAGATATTACCTTTCAATGTCCTGCTTACAATTTATTTGAGGTTTTTTTTAAGTATGATAGGGACTGATCCACATTTCTTTTAACAGATTGTGGTTCGCCACACTAAGAAAGTTAGATCAAATAATTTATTTTTCATAAACTGCAAAAAAAAAAGTTCAAGAAATTATATGAACATCTGCTTAGACAGATTGGGAAGAAAACCTCAAAATTAGTTCAGAAGACCAATTTGCAATAAGTGCTCTATTTAAAGTGATCCAAATAGCCATGAACAGTCATTCACTGAGTTTGAGGAGAATGAAGCATGAACATGTAAACTTAAACCCTGGGAACAGATTTACACATTTTAGATCTGCCTAGGCTTCCAGTCTCTTAAAAAGACAAAGGAGTTTATCACATGGGGGAAACTGGGAGTTTAAACAATGATTAACCCATGAAAATCGCGCAATTGACATTAAAGTGTGGTTAAAACGACATTAACGCAAATGCCATTATCCCATGAAGAACCAGGAAATAACCAGGCAAGAAACAAAAAATTCCATGAATGAATTACTGTTGTTTCTTGCCTGGTTCTTCATAGGATAATGGCACTTTAATCACATTTTGTCTCAACGTTGTGTGAAAACCATTCACACAATTACGAGTTAATCATGGGTTAATCACCATTTATACTTCCAATTTTCCCCGTGTGATAAACTAGAAATAGTCTACTTTTTTTACAATATAATTCCCCTCCAATGTTTCAAATTTTAAAAAGATCTTGCAACTGTACTACTAATTTCTATATTTCCCCTGCTTTAAGAATACTTCATAATGCTTTATGGTTGACAGCTAGCTTTATTCAGTTCAATCCTAGACATTTTATTTGTGAAATCAAACTGGATGAATCACCCAAGTTGTGTAAGGGTCAGCAAGAACAAAGCAGAAAGGCAAGGTAATAAAAATAAGGGGGGGGGGAGAGTACATAAATGTGCTTCAGTCACTAGTGAAGACAAATTGGAAGCAGTTCCTCTGCTTATTTGTAAGCATGAATATTTGTAAGCATGAATATAATATGTGCTGATGGAGTGCCACATCCCCCTTTATCCAACCATTCCCCCAAGACTGCTCAGCTGCTTATGGAGCCAGTGTTTTTAAACAATGAATGTTCTTTTAAGAAATTTGCTACATGAAGAATCGTTCTTAAACACCAGATTTGTACCACAATTTTCAACTTGCTCTTGTCCTCACTTGTACCCTCCTCTCCAGTGGGTTTCAGCACCATAGTGCTAAATTCTGAGCTATCCTGTTCCTAATACATTGGGTTCTCCAGCAGATATTGTATTAAATATTACTTATGGAATGTGTAATAAACCAACGTTTTTTCCTACCAATAAAAGTAAGTGTGGAAAGATAACTTTCTTCAATGCACGAAGCAGTTTCTATTTTAACTTTTTATATCTTTCTGCAGAAATCATTTTCTCTTCAAAGCTCTAACAGCCATTTGTGCATTCATTCTGATCTGGGCAAATCAGTGACATGTATAAATGCTCAATTATTTTTGGCTGGGCTTATAAAATGGGTCTGAATTTGGAATTCAGCTGTAGTTGGGTTTTGGCACTGTAAATGTATATATGGATATATGTGTGTGTATGTGTGTATGAGAGCCAGCATGGTGTAGTGCTTTGGGAATTGGACTGTGATTCTAGAGATCAAGGTTCAAATCCAGTCTGCCATGGAAACCCACTAGGTGGCCTTGGGCAAGTCACAGCCTCAGAAGAAGGCAAGTGCAAACCCTCTCTGGACGTATCTTGCCAAGAAAATCTTGTGATAGTTTCACCTGAGGATCACTGTAAGTTGGAAACAACTTGAAGATACACAACAACAATACCGTAAATACTCACATGACAAAAGAAGTCTATAGCTAGATTTCTCACATACACATAGATCAAGCCATTGATCATGATGTATATGATCACAGTTGTGTCAAAATACTTCAGTAATTGCCAATTAAAAATGAAGAGAAAGCCAAGAATATATTGGTCTGGAAACTGTCCCATGCTGTGGTGAAATACAAACCATGCTCTACATGCTCAAGACTGCAGTGTACATAATGACTTATTGCACATAGATGTTTTACAGTACAATTTCCTGAGGGCCTCCTATACAATCCAAAACTCTGCTCTAGGGGGTTCAACCTTTTACTAAAAGTCACTCCATCTGAAGCTTCTTATGGACAAATTAGAATCACATTTGAGCTCACCGACTGTTGCTTTTCTTCAGATCCACCACAACATATTTTTTAAAAAAATATCTTAATATGCACTATTCTAATTCTCCTCAATGGGAGAGCAGTTAGCATGTTACAAGAGTAGCCATACTAAATAAGATTGTGTTTGGTCTCTGCTTTCCACTGTGTATGTGAGGTTTTAACTGGTAAAAAAAAAATCCTTTAAGGAGGCTCTTCCTATCTAAACCATGATAAAGAGCAAATTCGAAGGCTGCAGAGAGGTAATTATTTTCCTCTGAAATCAGAATGCATTTGCTGGAGGAGTTCTGAAAAGATTCAAAGATTGGTTTTTAAAAAATAGTAGAAGCATAACAGAGGAGGGGAGGACTTTTTCCCCTTGGGGTTACTAAGAAATTGGAGAGGTTATACTGGTATGCCCAGTTAATGAAAAAAGGAAGCTATACTTTACCAGTGCAGAAGTTCATAAGGGCTGAAGAACTGCACACCGAGGCAAGACAAGGCAAGGCTTCTTCCATTCTTGCCACCTAGGTTAGGAGAGCTGCGGACCAGTTCTGTCTACGTTTCCTCCTGCCTTCCCAGTCTCACAGCAATCCCCAGTTCTCCAAATCAGACAACATACTTTGAATTCTGAGGAAATCCTGCCAGTCCAGATGGCCCACCACACAAGCACTTATACAGAGCAGAAATAAGAAGTCCTTGCAATAAGCTTTCCTCTGTCTGAGCCCAGGAACTCTACTGTGAAGAAGAGCTTCTGCCTTTGGCTGTGTGTGAGAGTGAGAGAGAACAGAAGGGGGGTGGGATACATGGGGGAAGAAGAAATCTGAGACTGCTGTAAGGAGTGGCTAACTCCTAGACGTCATAAATACACTAATAAAGGCACTTACTAGCACAGAAACTACACAGTGATCTGTCATACAGTATGAATTAAGAATTAAAGGGCTTACTGCGTGCTGCAAGTTTGCCTTTCATTTCTTTTTTCTTAAAGGATATGGCAATGAAGATGACTCTTTATTAACTGGCACACCGAATCAACTGGGGTGCAACCGTTTCAACATAATCCAGATCATATTTTTGGTTTAATTTTTAAAAAAATACATACATCAAACATCAGAGATTTAATTAGGAACTCTGATATGTATACTGCTCTCTTCTTCACAGGCTAAATTACTGTCACAAATTCCTCAGAAATGTTTGCCCAAAACAGGGACAAAAATAATAGCAAATGGCCATTTCTATGATGTCCATAAAGAGAACTTGTACTCTTCTTTGTTGTACTTTAACATAAAATAGGTCAGATAATTCATAATTTGATATAATATAATGTAGAATTCTACAAAAATAGGGGCAAAGAGGAGAATAGATTAAAAGTTGACAAAAGCTGAAATAAAAACAAGAATAAAGATGCTTCAAGGAATATCAGCAATGCATTTAAAAGAGACTGATCAAAAGTGATGCTTATCATGTACTACATTGTAGCACCTACTGTTCTGTAGACAGCATGGCTAATGGCACTAGATTGGGAAGGTTAGGCTAGAACAGGGGTCGGCAACCTACAGCCCGTGGGATGGGTGCGGCCCGCGGAGGCCTTAGGACCGGCCCGTGGCCGGTCTTGTCGCCGCCCCACACGTGCTGCCGCCCTGCACGTGAGCGCAGGCGCATGCACACAGTGGCTGCACAGCTGCTGTTGGGCCTTCAGAAGGCCACATTGTGGCTGTGCCGGGCAAATTCGCCCAGCGCAGCTGCGAGGGATCTTTCCAAGGCCCAGGGAAGCCCCCCGGTGGCTGTGCCCAGTGAATTTGCCCACTGCGGGCGTGGGGAGGCCTTTCCAAGGCCCAATGAAGCCCCGCCGCTGCGCCGGGCAAATTCACCCACCATGGGCAGGGGGGACTTTCCAAGGCCCAGGGAAGCCCCCTGCAGTTGCACCGGGTGAATTCGCCCGCCGCCAGTGCAGGGGGGCCTTTCGCCCACTGCAGGCATCGTCGTGCACATGCGCACGCAGGGGGGCGAGCACACATATGCGCGCAAGCGTGCACGCAGGGGGGCAAGCACACATATGTGCGCAAGCACGCGCGTGCGCGCACCCCCCCGTGCCATTTCCTCCCCCCTCTCGGCCCCCCAGCAAAAAAGGTTGCCGGTCCCTGGGCTACAATATGAAAAGACTGCCATGTGATTTGTAGAAGCGTGGAGAGTAGGTTAAGTATACAGCAAAGATTAAAGTACCGTATGTAGCAAACAATTTTTGTTATTCATACATGCACCCAGCAACTGTGGAACTAGTACCTTATCCAGAGTAAAAACTACAGCTGAGAGCTTGTTCATCAGTAATGTAGTGGAAAATTATGCAAGCACAGCTATGCCACAGTATTATTGGAAGGACCCTGCACTCTCCTGTTGTACAACAGCTGATCCACCCATTGTTAAAGATCACATTTACAGGATCACATCACAGGAATTATGCAACCTGAACCTGAAACCACCCAAAAACTGACAACTGCCTTATAATGGCATAAACTCACAACAGGATTCCAGTCCGATGAATTAAATATGAAATTGGTGGATATTGTTGCTTTACATCTACCATGCATGGATGGATGAAATATTACAACTGAATACAAGATTCCCAAGTTCATCTATCTACTTGATTACCAATAGATACACTGTATAGATTCTGGTAGATGTCATTCATATCTTTAGCCTAACCTACCTCAAAATGTTTGTTGTTGTTAGTTCCACTATTTCTGTACTATTCCTCATTATCTAACAATATCTCAAAATGGCAAGGTATCAAGAGAATGTGCAACTTGGGCAACTTGGAGGAAGATCACAATACACATGAACTTGCATTATAATACTACATAACTTATACTGTAGCATTTTGAAATTATATACCAATCACAAAGAAAAACAGTGTCTTGGGGGTGGGGTTGTGAAGCTCTCTCAAGATTATCATTTCATTATGTTTGCAAGAACTCATATTACAACTGCACTCCAGCTAATTTAATATGATCATGCTTTTGTCTGACTTGCAAAATTGAGCAAAGCCAGAGGAAAGCTAATGAATGCAACATGTGTTCACTTCTCTTGGTAGCCGTGTCTAAAGCCAACTGGCAGAACGATCACAGCAAGATAAATGTCAAAACAAAGCAATCTTACCGTGTGGAGTGCTCCCTGCCTCCAAAATCTCCTTAATGAGTTAGCAATAATTTCTATCTCTCCAAGCCTACAGCCTTAAATATATGAAGGAATTATTATTATTATTATTATTATTATTATTATTGCTGCAAAGAGAAACACAAAGAGAAAGGAGCTGTATGAAGAAGGAGGTGAGGGAGGAGGAGAAAATAAAAATAAAAAATACAATGGAAGCAAATCTCAGCTGACATGATTACATTTAACTTTGTAAGATACACTATATTTAAGGGTTATATAGGAGAAAGAAGGATGGGGCTATCAATCAAGACAGGTCAGTAGAAAGCTCCAAGTTTGGAGATAATTTATCTATAAACATTCATTGCTGAGATGAACTGAGGGACAAACAAAAGGATGTGTTGTTCCCTTATATTTGTAGACCTTCTGGCTGCCTATTCTTGAGACAGACAACATGGATTCTTGGATAGATCTAGCAGGATTTTCTTTTACATTGTTTGAGAGAGGCTGGATAGAGTGGAGGTGTTGCTCCACCAGCCTGGAGGCCCTGCTAAGCTTACACAAAACTCAAGAGATGTGGCAGTACTGCAGGCAGAGTTCCTGCTGGCTGCAGGCCCTGAGATGTGGTGTTTGAAGGGCAGGGTAGAGCTCGGCTAGAGAATCTGCTGGATATTAAACAGTTGCATTAATATTTTTTTTAAAATGACATGCGATCTAGGAGACCCCATAAGTAATCAGGATTTTTAATGCAATAACGTATTTGATCTTAAGCTTGAAGTGTACTAAGATGGTAAGTAAGGAAAATACCCTGAATTTTGGCGCTCATCCAATTTGCTCACACACACTTGTGAGAAAGATTAAGGGATGAATAAAAGCTAAATTGTAAACAATAACAATAGTGAAGGCTGCAGATCAGTCTTCACCAACCAGTTGCCTTCCAGATGTTAGGACTTCAACTCCTTCACCTTCCAGATACCCTTAAAATAGCTAGGGATTCTGGGACTTACATACCAAAATATCTGGAGAGTATCACATTGGGGACTGCAACATTGTCAAATAAAATATTTGCTCCTTATAGTGCAGAGAATATTAACTCAGGTGCCTTAAATTCAGTGGCATCACTGCAGTTGGTTACTGCACTGCAGGTGCCTGGAAAGGACTACAGCAGGGGTAGGCAATCTTTCCCCTTTAAGGGCCAAGGGACTTCAGCTCCCAAAATCCCAGGAGCTATTGACCAACATGGCTGAGGCTTCTGGGAGCTGAAGTCCCTCGGCCCTTAAAGGGGAAAGGTTGCCTACCCCTGGACTGCAGAGACTGCCCTGCCCTCCCATAGCCTTACTTGGCTGCTCGCTGCCAGCTGCCCTTCATCCAGCCAGAATGCTATTGGGGATGTTATAAGAATTGCTTTAATATAAAAAAAAACCTTTGTAGATCTCCTGTCATGGCCGTAAACCAGAAAAGCCCAACCACCATAGATCCAAGGTGAGGACTGCACATAGGCACCTGAAAGGTCATATCTGCATCTACAACAATTTGCAGATCAAAAGGCCAGGCTTAGGAGCTGCAAAGCAGGACATTTGACCTAGGAAATTTATGAGTACCAGGCAAGATGTGTCCAGCTGAAGATGAGATAACATCAACATTCCATCTTCCCTCTTTGGAAATTGTCTACTTTAAAGAGTATCAATGCAGAATCCTTTGATATACAATAGTAAATCTTCATCTCAGGCTAGGTTTAAGGGTACACAAGATCCCTAAAATCTCAGGCATGTTGGATCTGGTTAGATTTCACTGTGATACTGTGAACTCTTACTTGGGTCCTGCTCTTCCCATGGTCCTTTCCCTTTCATAAATGGTTGAGTCTATCTATCTTCATTCATCTTTAGAGCAACCTCCATCAGGTAATTATCACCATTAGAAAGCCTTCTGTTTCCTATTCAAGCTAACTACTTTAATCCTGAGTTCTTGTGTGTGTAAGTGAATGTTAAGATTGTCTTTGTATATCTGAAACCCCAAATAAATCACAGACTCATTGAAAAGCTTTGTCTCTATTCCTTAGCCGCCTCCATAAACGCAGGATAAAAGACCCCATTGGAGACTTGAACTTTAGCAATTCCACAGATTCATGTTCTTCTTATAGGGAGCTGTGCTGAGTAGCCCCCCATTCCAGCAAAAGCCTTTGGATGGCCTGTTCAGGGTCTTGTGTAGCTGCAAGCAGCTGAGCCAGACTCTGAACAGACGGCACCACACTCCTGTTTAAATTGCAATTTGCATGCTTGTAGGATGTATATGGTACATTTATTTACTACCTAACTTTTTGGTCTGAAACAGTGGGTTTTTTTTAATTAAATTATAAATCAAAAAAGGTATCACTTATTTACAAGGTGTTAGTAGGATTCAACTACATTCAACTGAAGACTATGGTACCCAATATGGATATCAATTTAACAGCTGTATTCCTGCAGTATTTATCCTAGAGAGGGATCCTACTGATTCACTGCTGAGTAAATTCAGACTAGCAGACAATAAAACCAAAATCCAACTGCTAGTTCCAACCAGTGCGTGAATGTGTGTGCGTTCACATGCCTTCAAATCTCTTTTCGACCTATAGTGACCCCATGAATCTCATGGCATTTTTTAAGACAAGGAATACTCAGAAGTGATTTCCATTTCCTTCTGATGAAATATAGGTTGTTGTTGTTGTTGTTGTTGCATGTTTTCAAGTCATTTACAACTTATGCTGATCCTAACGCAAACCTATCATGGGTGTGTGTGTATGTGTACCAAGAATAATATAGAGGATGTTTGCAACTGCCTTCCCCAGAGGCTGAGAGCATGTGACTTGTCCAAAGTCATCCAGTGGATTTCATGGCTGAGCTGAGAATCAAACTCTGGTCTCCAGAGTCATTGTTCAACATTCAAACCACTATGCCATGCTGGCTCTCTGAAATATAAGTATCTTCAAGTTACTGCTGTAATGAAGAATAATTCAAAACAACACAGGCAATTTCCTTATATAAAGTCATCTCAGTGGTTCAACCAGCTTAGTACTGTCTACTCTCAGGAGTGCTGCAGGTCTGTAGACTTCTCAAGATATCAGGGCCTGATAGAAAGCCTTCTATGTTGTTGTGTGTATTCACATCATTTCCAATTTATGGTCACCCTAAAGGCAGACCTATCACAGGGATTTCTTGGTAAGATTTGCCTTTGAGCAGGGGCTGAGAGAGTATGACTTGTCTGAAGTCATCCAGTAGATTTCCATGGCTGAGCAGGGGTTTGAACTCTGGTCTCCAGAGTCATAGTCCAATGCTCAAACCACTACACCACACTCGCTCATGGTCTATGTGGTTCTACTACTGAGCTACAATCCTTTCCTAGTATTACCATATCCAAGGAAATGAATACTATATTTTACAATGCACAGAACTGTAACTTTCTTTTGGAAAGAAAGACACATACTGTCAGATGTTTCACCTGCACACCATTAGAAGCACCAAGAATTGCTAAACTATCTGCACAGCAAAAAAAGCTTACTCGTCATATTCCACAGTAATTAACTGGGTCACCTATGGAGGCAGAAAATAACTTTTAACAGAATCTGTTGAACAGCACCAAGAAATCTTTACCACACATAGAGGTGCTAGCATCTTATTAACTGCTACTTTGGACCATGCATCTGACTAACAGGAAATGAAGGAAATACTTTGCAAAGAAAAAAAAATCAAATACATGTTGAGGCAAAGTGCAAACTACAACTACCAATATTAGGTACTTTTTTTAAAACAAAAATCTATTTTAAAACTCCAAGCTGCAAAATGGAGGTTGCTCAACACTCAAGAAGGCCATCCAAATATATCCACAAACTACAGCTTAGTGGCATTACAGACTGACTGTATGCCCCTACACTGCGTACTTTGCGATTTCTGACAGCTAAGTACGGGGTAGACAGGAACTATTCTGACACAGCTTCACAACGAAGCCAGTGCAAGAGAGACTGATAAAACATTCAGAGCATCACAGCCACTTGGCAGCCACTTTACTGTCTTTTAAGTACCAAGTTAAAAGTCTGTTACTCTCTCAGGCATTTTAAGACTCCATACATTAAATATACTGAATTGTAAGAAAATGACGACCTTGCTGCTTTATTTAGTGTGATCTTCAATGCACATTTTTACTTGCACTGCCAATTACTGTAACTGTTGCTGTGTTTAAATCAAACTGTACTGAAGACTGCCTTGGGTTAAGATATTTTTGAATTGAAATATATAAACACACTAAGATAAAATAAATTTAATCACTGTAGAACTGAGGTCTAATAGTAGAATAATTTCTGGAATTAAAATTATGGACTTATTCTCAGGACTGCATCATAATCTGTCTGATCTGAGCCAGCAATCAGAA
>CM034701.1:365894066-365910045 GCA_020142125.1 Phrynosoma platyrhinos | reverse complement strand
GGGGGGGGGGGGAACTCAACTAGTCCCCCACATCAAATAGATTACACACTGCATCAGGGAATCCTGGTGTGTTTTAAATTTTTCCCTTCATTTTTTGCAATACGGATGGGGAACCTATGATACATGTGCTCCCACTTGGCATTGACTAGCAAACCCATTTGTGTTGATAATTGAGTCTTCTTAGGCAAGCTTCAGCCTTGACAACACATTTTTGGAAGTCATTGTGTATAGTTCCTATTCACACACTAACACACACAGGTGTATATATTTTAACTTAGAAAACATCTCATTATGTATATGCAAATATTCCAAAATCTGGGGGGGAAAATCCAAAAAATCAAACACTTCCAGTCCCCAGCATTTTGGATAAGGAATATTCAACCTGTATGACATGCAAGTTTCCTAACAGATAGACTGGGGGGGGGATTGCTCATTAAGACAATAGTTAAGCATGAAATGTTTTCACTACATTGGGTAACCCTCCACCCCACAAGAAAACCTGATCCTGTCCTTATGGACCTTCAAAAAAGTTTGTTTTCAATATTTTATTTAGAATGTATATCCTGCCATTCATTGTAAATTTACCCCACAATACATCACACTGGGGAACTGAACTCCCCTCCCTTGATGTATCAATGGTATTTCTACCAGGAATGCCAGTTTTTAGGAGGTTTGATTGGGCTCATAGCCAATAGTTCAAATGATGTTTTAAAATTAAATAGAGGCTTCACTGAAGTGTTCAACACATACAAAGAAACATTTGTTGATGAGGCAGTTAGGTAATTGCTACATAGGTAGATGTGAAAAGCTAAAGTACCTGTCCACTGGAAGGAGGAGAAGAGATCACATGGGGATAATCTATTATAAAGGAAGGAGGTAAGTCATAATTTCTCATTTACAGAAAAAGGCAGAGATAAGCTGCACTTCAGAGGGAAAACGATCTGAAATGATGTGTGATGCATAACAATTTCTTCCATTGATAGACAGGAGAGTGCTTCTTTGGATCAATAAACAAAACTTCACTGAAGAAAAGGGGAGTAATCACTTTTAGAAAGTGAGATTGCAAAGATATTCAGTAAAGAAAAGAAACATCCTCCATGGATGCTTCTGTCACCACCATGCTAAAAAAGCATCAACAGCAGGCCAAGGGGTATCTGGGGACACTGTGTAGGCCTACTCCAGCTCAGAATCACTTTGGACCCCTACTGGTGCCCTCAACTCAGAGCCTGGGAAAGTTTTTTTTTTTAAATCACAAATCTCAGGATTGTAATTTTAAAAAGTAACTTTTCCAAGCTCTGCATCAGACAAAGCTTGGAACATTCTGTGGGTCTGGGCCTCTTACGGCTAGCCACACCTATCACTGTTACTCAAATGAATAGACTTGGTGAAAAGGCTGATTTCCAGCATGGCTTCACCTGATCAAACATATCCCAAAACAAGAATATTTGAATTCCACCACTGATCACTGTTTGTATTGGTCCCTGTATTAAAACATTTTCAACAAGAGAAGTTCTCAGATTCTAAAATGAGGCAGCAGTACAAAGAAACCAAAGCCAATTTCAGTTTTATTGGAATAAGTGCCATGAATGCTAAGTCTATTTGTCACAAAGAATTGTTGAGTTAGAACACAGGGATGTGTGTTTTAAAAAATATCAATTCCCACTGAAAATATGCAATATTCAGAACATTATCAGTACCAAAATAAATTGCAAATATCAAATACAATAATTTAAGTGGAGTTTTCAAAGATACTTTTTCATTTTTATCAGAAGTATTTTAAATGTTTACACAATCTGACATTTACCAAGGAATGTATCAATACTAGGTCAGCCATCTTACCATATAACAGTAATAAAAGTTCTATCACTATCAGCCATATAAGATATTCTTTCATAGTGCACAGCTAGCAGTCACCAGGTTTGCTGTATATACCATTTGTCAAAAAAGCTTGGATGTTCTTCAACAAAGCACTAAAATAGAGTGCTTTGAAATTCTTTGCAAACAATGAATCAGGTGATGCAGAACTGCAATTAACTGCATCTATAGGGATATTGTATGTTTACCAAGGTATAAAATAACCAAGTCATAAAATAACCAAGTCAGACAGCACATTTGGAAAGCAATTTGGAAACCTGCACCTGGCAAGTTAAGAAGTAGTTCTGATTACAGAAGACATTTAAAGAAGTAAAATGCTAATACACATGGTCAAGAAATGTTGGTTACCAAAAAACAAAAACAAAAAAACTGTCAAACAACACTATGTTAAACATATAATGTATCCTGTTTAGGCTCTCATTCTTGTCTTCCAAGTAAGCAAGCAGGACCCCTCAAACTGGGTAAGATCATAATGGTTTCCAACCTTTGGACCTCCATTTATTTTGGAGTTCAGCTTCCAGAAGCCCCAGCCAACCTGGCCAACAGTCAGAAATTATGGGAGCTGAAATCCAAATCATCTGGAGAACCAAAGATTGTGAATCACTGAATTTAAACAACACCATTACTTAAATAACACCATTACCCAAAATTGGGTAGGAGCAACTTAACAAAAGCATTTTTCCCCTTGAATTTACTCCATGTGGGGAATACAAAGAGGTGTGTGAATCTTTCACTTCCATTTAGGTTCCCCCATCCGTCCAAACACAGGAAGGTTAATCTGGGAAAGAACAAATGAGAAGAAGTTTTAATAAAATGTGTTCTGTGTTTCCATGTGCAGTGGACCCAATCCAATTTGGAGCTCCATGTGTTTACACAGTACTATGAAATTAAACAACTGTAAAATTAACATGTGTACATTTAACATATCATAAAAGCTCTGTTCTCATTTTACATAATATCTTTGCTACTAGAAGCAGCAGCTCTTATTTCTTAGTTTTAATTAGTGCTGTTGTTTTTGACAGTCTGATATGGAAAAATATGGCAAGGTAAGCAACCTAATCATTATAAATTGAGAACTTACTTTAAAATGTAAGATTATCTATCCTGAACTTTTAGATGAACTTAGATGTATATTTTAGTAGTGAATCAACTGTTATATTCAATTACTGGTAACACTAATTGAATCAATTACTGCTAACCAATTTAATTACTGTATAATCAACAATGAAAGGAGCCACCAATATTTCTTAAGGGTTCCACAATTTTGCAAAATTTAATTTTACAGTAACTATTTAAAAAATCCAGGCTAATGTAATAGGCCAGCCGAAGCACAACAAACATGCACAACCCTTTGAAAAATCTGGGTGATCTGTTAAATATGCAACAGTACTTTCTCAGGGCTCACAAGGCAGTAGCAGTAAAAGGATGATTGCTCATTTCCCAAATGCTTTGGAAATATGGCGCCTATGTGTTTGTGCGTGTGTGTACTCAAGGCCAGAGCAGTCTGGGAAAGATGGCTGATCAGAGTTTCTCAACATGGGAATCTTATTATGGGAGAAAGTCAAGATATAAATCCTTGAAATATGTAAATAAATAAGGTTTCCCTGGAACCCTAGGGTTCCATAAAAGGTTGTGACTGAAAGCTGGCTTAGATCATCACCTGTGCCATGGGAGAGGAAACTGTCTAAACAAGTGGCTCTTTGTCTGTAGTCTGGGGACCTCCAGGGCTCCACAATGTCCTCGCAGGGGGTATGTAATGGCTTGAAGGCTGCTCAGCCCATCTCCTCCCCATAATGGAGTAGCCATGTGACAAGAACCAAGGCAAAGGCTGGCTGGTTCAATCCACTCAGCTGTAAACTGGTGGGAAGAAGCAGGAGAAAAGTCTTCTCTTCCCCTCGAGTGCCCTTGAACAAAGGTTTAATGGTTGTGTGTTAATGGTTCAGTGTTCCAGTATTGTTCTTGTCATTTTAAATCTTGAGTTAAATTTTGGGGTTTCATGACAACAAAATATATTTAAAGGGGGTCTTGGTAAAGAAGAGGTTAAGACCACTGGTCTAAACCATCTCACACAGAATGCCTTGATTCTGAGGACTCCTCTGCCCTAAAATGGGGCATTTTGGAAATGAGTGGCACAGATGACAACAGATTTAACCTGCTACTACCACCACTTTGTCTCACTTCCATCACCACCCAGTACACCCGTGATCCTTTTCTTCTTCCTTCTGGTGTGTCTGCAGACAGCTATGGTTCTGGCAGATGAAGTTACAACAACAGCACAATCACAAGGATTCCAGTCAAGAGTTGTACAGTAACATTTTTATTTTCAAAAGGTGGGGGGAGGGAGCCTTAGCCTTGAATTTTCTGCTCCGCCATTACTTTCACTGTACAATAATAAAAGCAGGAAATGTTGCATCTATTAGAGTAATGTTTATACAAAGGCTGTAGAAGATGGTTTGTCACCAGAAGGCATTAGTTCAATATGCATTCAGTACAAGATAAAAATCAAGTATAAGGAAGCAGAAGCCTGAATTATTATTATTATTTTCCAGATTTGGGGGAAAAGCAACTTTTTCCTATGAAGGATTTCACATTAATAGTCTTGAAAATAGTTAAATGTATGCTTGCTTTTTTGCTTGTTTTTCTTACTTAGCTAAATGAATAGTATATCAAAGATATCTGAAGACTTGGTACCCAGCCTGTATACATAAACCATCTGGTTAACATTGCCAGCATACAAGTGACAGAATTTAAATCCTCTTGACTCAGTGAACATTATTTTAATGGTTTTTCGGCAGTGATGACTCAGAGAAAGGATAAGTCTAACATGCGTTACAAGAAGTTGTTATGCAGGATGTAGCACTTGTCTCCCAGTGTGACCCACTTCCCTTTCCTCCCAAGCCAAAAAGCTAAACATTGTAAATCAAACCCCATCTGATACAAATCCAAATGAACCCTGCTGGGTCCCCAGACCTACAGCTGTCACCTTTGCAGCTTACCCTCTGAGTTGCCCTACTGTTTTGCCAGAAGATGATTATTATTTCTGCATAGCAAATCACTCAGCTCAGAAAGCTCAAAATATATTTTTCATAGCACTACCAATAGTAGAATGATGGACCAGTATACAATGTTGTTTTTCTTAATGGTTAACTTAACCTTACTATAACTCCTTAAAGGTTTGTATGTGCATACTACAGGGCAGTCTTAAAGCTATTTACACTGTTGTTGTTGTTGTTGTTGTTGTTGAACTTCCAGTCATTTCCAATTTATTTTTCTCTAAGCGGAGAGAATGTGACTTTCCAAAGACCACCACCAGTGGGTTTCCATGGCTAAGTGGAGATTTAAGTTCTGATCTCCCAGCACTACACCACAATGGCTCTATAAATGCAACTAATAAATCTTTAATATTAAAGGAGCCAGCAAGTTGTAGTGGTTTGAATGTTGGATGAATAGTAGTAGTAGTAGTAGTAGTAGTAGTAGTAGTAGAAGAAGCATCCCACTCTTTTCCCAGAATTGGGACCCAGAGAAGCTCACAATATTAAAAGAATAGTATAACTAAAAACATAGCAAAGTGGTACATTAAAAATATTACAGTGTTAAAATACAAGGGGGTATCATAAGGTAATAATTATCACCCAGAAGTTATTATGGTATATTGATGGAATTTTGTCAGTGTCATAACTGGTCCCTAAGTGAATGATGTTGAGAAAATCAGCTCACTGTGTCCTTTATTTTTGTTACAGGTTGTGCCAGAAGTAACTAAAGTCTAAGATGGAGAAGTACGAGGGGGTATCATAAAGTAATTAATTATCACCCAGAAGTTATTATGGTATATTGATGGAATTTTGTCAGTGTCACCAAATGACTTTTTATTTTCCCCAAAATGAAAAATCTGTTGCAGGGTCACCCACAGATGACATCATTCATGAAGTGAAAGAGTGGTTTAAGGTGCAATCTGCAGACTTCTACAATAATGGTATTCGGAGGGTCAAGAAACGTGGGGCAAAATGTGTTATTATGCAAATCTGGATGGTGACTACATAGAGATAAGTTAACAATTACAAATCAAATCAAAACAAACTTTCTGTCAGTTTTTTTAAATGTAATAATTAAAATATTTAAAATTAATTAAAATAATGAAAACTTTATGATACACGTTTGTAGATTGCTCCAGAGCAGTCTGGAGCAATCTATGGAAACAAGGGTTGAAATCCTTGCACAGCCATGAAAACCCACTCAGTAGCTTAAATTCTCTCAGGCTCAGAGGAAGGCAATAGCACACCTCCTCTGAACAAATCTTGACAAGAAAACCCCATGATAGGGTCACCTTAGGGTCACCATAAGTAGGAAATGACATGAAGGCACACAACAGGTGAAGTTTACAGATCTAAGCTTTTTCAACATGCTATGGGAGCTGGTCTAGCAGGCCAATCTGCTATCTGCTTTTCTTTCTGTTTTGCTCTTCACTTGGGAGATTATCACACAGTGGACAGGATAGGGATGCCTCCTGTCCTTATCCCATCCACAACCTGAGTGAAAGTGATTGCGCAAATAACTTTCACACTGCAGCGGACTAAAAAGCGCTTTCAGCCATCATGGTATTAACAGGTTCTTTCGTTAATACAAAAGACTGCAAGTGACAGTTCAAAGTGCTTTTCAGCCTTCTGAGGTGTGAAAGTGATTTGCACAACCACTCTCACTCACACTTCTCTGCCAGGTCAATGCCGAATCCTATGTGAAAGTCCTTCCTGTGATCGGGTGGGAAGGACGGGACAGGGACGGGACAATGATGTGCCATCCCTCATGTGATAATCTCCATAGACTCAGTAAGTTATTCAGTAGGCAAGTTGTTTAAGTGCACACAGTGACAGTAGGATTGCCTAGAGTAGAACTTCATTCTTTTCCAGGTCAAGCTTTTTTGTGTTATTTACTGTAGACATGGTGCTGCAACCCAACACTGAAAGTGTGATTTTCTCCAGCCCTCCTATCCCAATGTCAATGGCCAATGCAACCCCCCCACCCAAAAAACCCTTCCAGCTTCTACCTTCCAAAAGATATAAAAATGGAGTGGGATGGGGTCAGAGGCTTTGTTAATTATACTTCATATGTGCAGCCTTTAATACATATCAAATAGATGGAAGAAGGTGCAGGGCATAAACTAGACAGGCAAATACAGGCACTACTGAACCCATCATCAGGATGTAGCAGTGAAGAGAGAGCTTTAACACCTGAGAGGAAGGGGCTCTTTCAGCACATTTCCTGATGAGGAAAGACCCAAGGGAGTCATGTCAAGAAAATATGCAGACAGAATGTCAAGAGCCATTGGTATAAGCTCCTCTGCTGATACTTCTCATCTCTCAGCACAGGAAAGTCAGTTCACTTTACTGAAGGGAGCTTAGAGCTTCATCAAAGCAGGAATAAATAAGAAATGTGGTAGCTGAAGATGCTACATAAGGAGTGCCAGGAGAAATACTGCTGCATAAATTCAACCAAGATAATGAGGAATAGTTTTATTTTCCCATACCTTGCATCGAACATTGATCAGAACAGACACTGCACTCAAGAAATCAGAAGACTAGGAATAAGGCAAGCTATGAAAGAACTAGATATGATCCTAAAGTGAAAGATATAAAACTGAACATTACCAGGCCACTGTATTCTCCATTACCATGAACAGATGTGAGAGCTGGACAGTGAAGTATGCGGATATGAAGAAAATCAACTCATTTAGAATGTGGTGCTGGAGAAGAGCACTGAGGATACTGTGGACAACCAAAAAGACAAAGAAAGGGGTCCTAGAACAAATTAAGCCTGGAAAAAAAATTAAGCCTGAACTCTCCCTGAAGGCCAAGACAATGAAACTAAAGTTGTTGTACTTTGGCCACATCATGAGAAGGCAAGGCTCATTAGAAAAGACAATAATACTAGGGAAGGTGAAGGTAATGGAAAGTGAGGAAGACCACATGCCAGATAGGCCTGAATCCGCAAGACCAGAGCAGTGGAGGACAGGGGGTCTTGGAGATTCATCATCCATAGGGTCGCAATGAGTCAAGGTTGACACAAAGACAATAAACAACAAAATTATTGAGAATCCACAGTATTACATTTCCAAGACAACTTTAACGTTCCATTAATAAACAGCCCAACTCTTTCAGAGAGAATTGATAGCTCAGACCAGGATAGGTCAAAATGTCATAGAAGGCACCCTGAAAGAATCACCATAGCTTTCATAATATGACTGACCAAGAATATGACTGCCTAGAAGAAGAGAAAAGCTTTGGCCAGAATCCTCTTTGGGCATTATACTAATTTTCTAGGGCTTACATATGTATAGTTATATCTTCTGACACTGAATAAGCAGATACCCACTATCTTTTTATGCAAAAGTTGGCTGCCTGGCCATACTCTTCCTAGCCAATGAACAAAACAACTACTAATTGGCCATAGGAGTGTACCATATGAATGCCTTTGGGGTAAAACAGACAGGCAAGGTGGGTTGTTTATATGATGCATACCTAAAAAGCGGGTGGGAACCAAAATGAAGTCACACTCTGGGGCTAAACAACAGAGCAAAAAGAAGCCCGGATACTCCAGCTTAGCTGAGAAAATGTGCATCTTCATGGCTGTATATATGGAGCTCTATGCCAGTGCAGGGCTGCAGTAAAGCAGATGTAACAATGGATGTAATTACCATACACACAAATGAAACAGTCCAGCAGGGGGCATGGGGTGAAGGGGGCATGTAGGGGGGCCTCCATGATTGTGCTTTGCCAATGTATCACTTGCACACTGATGCACCAACACCCTGTACCATGAGGAGGCAACAATAAAATAATAAACTAGCAATGTGGCTTGATGTCACACTGTGTGGTCTGCCTGTGGGTATTTGACTCAGCTTGAGAGTGAGCTTTGCAAACAGTAGGGTTTTGACCCCTTTCAGAAAAAGCAGGATCCAGCCGATTTTTCTTGTCCATCTGCTCTGAGCCTTAGTACCACCACATGTCTGGCTGTGTTTATCCTCCTGGACAGGCAGTGTAAGTACACTGGCAGAACTTTATGCTCTGCAAGCTTCAAAACAGAATCCAGCTATTCCGTTCACAGCAAACATTTACACCATTATATCAAATGTACTTAATAAATGTCATTAGAGGACAAATACAGTTTGTTCACAGAAACATTTTTTATGACTAAATAAGTTTTTCCCAACCTTGGGCCCTTCAAATGTGCTGAATGACAACTCTTTTTATACCCAAACAACCTGGAGATTGGGGAATTTCAGGCAAAATTAGACAAGTTTTTTGACAGAGAGTAGACCTTTAGTTCAAGACTTAAATACCCCAAAGGCACCAAATCCCGTCTGATCTTGGAAGTTAAGCAGGGTCAGCCCTGGCTAGTACTTGGATAGGTGACCACCAATGAATAATAAGTCCTGTAGGCTATATTTCAGAGGAAGCAATTGGTAAAATTCTTCTGAGTATTCCTTGCCTAATAAAACCCTACGAAATTAATGGGGTTGACATGAGTCAAAGTGACTTGAAGGCACATACATATACATATCCTCAGTTCACAGGGCTTTGTGTCCAGTGACTAAGAGCACTAAAAACACTTTGGTAGTTCTGCAGACCTACAGTTCAGGATCACCAGAGGTTTTTAAATATCCTTTTATTGTTTAAGACCAGGAGCTCTAATCTGTGTGGATTACCAAACATTCACAGAGCACACAAGCACAACTTCCTCCAGCTGCCTTCACAACATATCTGACAGATGTGCTAATCAGTAAATTGCATGATGATTCAATACTCTAGTCTTTAGTTGTGCTTTCTGCTTTTCTCTATTTCATGCAAAGCTGGAGGGAAGGGGAAAGAGGAGATGGATGATATATGGAGACAAACTGTAGGAAGGAGAGATTTAAAATATAATGTTAATTACCTTAAACTGGTTTTGCCTTAGAGGTGGGACAAAAACAAGGACAGCTATAATGGATCTGACCAAAGGCCTATGTCAGGGTTGGCCAAAGTGTGGTCTTGATAACACATGTTACCCTAAGTCTGTTTTTGTAGTCCTCAGTCTTTCCAGGCTCCCCAGAGTGGCTTTTTGTGGCTCTCCAAAAGCATGAACTGCCTCTCAGATGTGAGAATTCATCACTGAATTCAGTAGCATGTGTCCCTAAATAACATAAAAATACCTTCTTTTCATAACTGGACTTGAGTTTTTTTCAAAACTGGAAGCTATTTCTGGATTTCTTTTATATTTTGAGGCGGTACTTTTGGCAATTCACAAAGCCCCTGAAAGGTCTCAGAAGCAGAAAATTGCCCCTTGGACCTACCACAGTTCCTACCCCTGGTTCATATTTAGTTCACACAGTAGTCTACAGGAAATCTATGAGTTGGGGCCTGCATGGAACAGCATCTTCCCTCCTTCACACCCTGGCAAATACTATATAGAAGCATAGAGCCTCTGATAGAGGAGGCAATCCTGAATTGTTTGTTTAAAATGATTTAAACAAATGAGCAACCATGTCAAAAGATTTGTGTGCATGCAGTTGCACGTGGATAGAAGTTTCTCTCTCACCTTCTCAATACAAAGAAGGCCAGAACAAGACAACATAATTTCACTACCCCTTTATATGTTTGATTCATGTGTGGAAAGCACAGTGCTAGGGGCAACAAAGAGCAGATGGAAAAAGCAGCTACAGCAGAACCACAAGGTTCTGTTTTCCAAAAGAAAGTGAGACAAGCTCATTATGACTGCTTTCAAAACACAAGCAAAAGCAATCAGCAATATATATCTTCCCCAGTTTTGTGTTTCATTTACACCCTCTGGTGAAGCCAATTATGCCTGCTCAGAATCATATAGCCTTCAAACAAGGTTCATTACTGAGTTAAACCTCTAATATATTATTACTTCAGATCAGATCATTCCCTTGAATATTTATTTATTGAATATATACCGTATCTCACCTTTCTCCCAAGATGTGATTCAAGGCAGCTAAAAATAACTTTAAAAGATCAAACTGAAACATCAACTTTCAAAAGTTAAAAAAAATAATCATTATTTTAAAATATTATTAAAAACAGTTAAAACATTTAAAACATATTTAAAACATAATTTCCAATACAGATTTTAAAAATACATCATACCACATTACAAACACACTACTGTTCCACAGTTAAAATTCAAAGGCCTGCCTGAATAAAAATGTCTTCACTTGCCAGCAGAAAGAAACTCTTGAGTTTGGAAAAGATATTTTTGAACTACAGCTCCCAGAAGTGCCCAGCAGCTATACTGGCTCAATGTTTCTAGGACAATAGTTCCCCCACTGCAAAAAGAAAGAAATCAAGAAATCAAGAAAGAAATTTGCCAAGCTCTGAACACCATATGGATTATTATTCATGGGTTATCTTACAAAACACAGTTGAATACTGCGTCTCAACATACAGTGTGTTCAACCACTGATAACTCAATTTAAATGAATATATAATAAAATAAAATCAGATTGCCTGGCTTCACACTGGCCCTCATTCCTTTTGGTCTATCTAAGCAGGATGTTAATATAGGAAGGAAGACAAAATATTAGCACAAATAAGGAACAGAAAGTAACAGTAAGCAAATAAGTGGACAGGTGACAAAAAGGCCAAGTTGTGTGCAGGAAGAGAACAGAAAATAATGCTGATTGCCAAGCCCAAGGATACTTGCTGAAAGAGACAAATACCATATTATATGTTTTTTAAAGCAAAGACACTATAAAATGAAAGAAAATAAATAAATAAGAAGAATAGAGTTTTTCTTTGTGAGGATTCAGCAAAAACACGATCTGAAGAGAAACCGGAGTATTCAACAACAATAACAAAAACTTTTAAAATAAAAAACTTCAGAGAATGCAGAACTGCATGCAGAACTGTGTTATAGATGACCATTCACTAACCCCTACAGCTATCAAAGAGATACTGTAACCCCTCACTACACAGTTATTCCCTGCCTAATGAGATCTGTGGGGCTATGGAGATTACAGCAATTCCAGCTGGGATAGATGTGGGTTGTAACCATAACAGAAGGATCTTATTGGACAGCTCTGTAGGCAGCCTGTATCAAATCTAGGCTTCTTCCACAGGTTTTCAAGAACAGGATTTTTTGTCTTCCAAATGAGATAGCTGAACAATACCATAAATTTTTAAAAACATCTCTTTTCTGTCTTCACACCCATGATTATCAAGATGTCCTGGCTTGGTATGTGATCAATTTCTTCCTAGATGCCAGCATAAAATATTTCAATTTCCTCCTCTTTTTCTACTGTAACTGGAGCATAAACTTGTATTATATTGTACATGTATAAAATCAGTTTTTCTTAAACCCAAAGCCCCTTATATGAAATAAATACCATGCTTTCCCTAAAAATAGCACTTTTATGTGTAAAGATTTTGCCACAGTTTTCAAAGGAATGCTAATTAGTTTAAAAGACAACCTCTATCCCAGGATATCAGTGTGTCATAAAACACTGTGGATGTTGCTTATTTTAGAAAATAAGAAAACCACAACTTTGATGTCTAAAGAACAGATAACACCACAGAGATTCACATCTGTTCTTTAGATGTACACATATTTCCATAGTTGTTTCATAGTGGAAACCAAATAGTTCCCTGGATGGGTCTAACCCTGACTTTTCTGAGAACTCATAATTGTACTCTTCTTTAGGAGAAAAAATATCTCCCTGGATAAATTTAGCTCTTCCACTGGCATTTTATCAGATTCATGTTATACCCCCTGCTGTTACTCTATTCTTGTTCTCAGAACATACACATGAAATGCTATTTCAATGCTAAACACAAGATGTTCTATGACAGGTGGACTTCAGAATTGTTACAGCAAAAATATTAAGTTTTCTTCATTAGCAACTCATGAGGGAAGAAAAGAGTTGGCTTTAGGAAATAAACGTAACCGTTTTTTTTTAAATGTTACACCTACAGGTAATGAATATTAGAGCTATAAAACTGAAAAATGTAAAAGACACAAGCATATCCAGACATATTCTGAAATGTAACCAGTTGTAGTGGCACAAAAGAAAATCCTAAAAACAATTTCAGAATAATAAATTGTGTTTCCTTGATCATTTCAGTAGTTTGTTATGTAGGACTGTAAAAAAAAATATCATTTTCTGGATTGTCTAGACCAGAAAGTATGCACAATCTCCTAGTGATATTTATGAAAGAGGGTACAATTGATACAAGCTTTTCCCAGCCTGGTACCCTCAACATGAATAAAATCATAACACTTTGAATCTCTTGATAGATTTTTGGGAGTTGCAATCCAATCTATCTAGAGGGCAACAGTTTGTGGGAACCTATTCACCAAGCTTTAGGATCCATCATTGTTCATAAGCCAAAATTAGATCATAAATTCTTGTTCTTCAGTGAAGAAATGATATGTACAAAAGTGACCAGGACCTAAAACTTAAAACTCCTTCCTCCTGGTCACTGTCCATGTCACTGGACTATTCCATTGATAATTTGCACTACTGCAGACATAGATAGGAGAAGATAAGCAGAAGGAACACTAACAATCTTAGATATGTGGACAACAAGCATACTACTACAGGAAAACATCTCAGATTTGGAACTAAAGAAGGTCAAAGAGGAAAGTGAAAAGGCAAGCTTAATGCTGAACACAAAAATGACCACAGAAGAAATATATAAATTCAACCTAGACAATTAAGAAATCAAAATAATTAGAGTTCCTGTATCTAGGATCAAACATTGATCAGAATTGTGACTGCAGCCAAGAAATAAGAAGACTAGGAATGAGTGATGTAAGAATTAGAAAAGATCCTAAAGAGCAAAGACATAAAACTGAGTACAAAAGTCAGAATTGTCTAAGCCATAGTATTTCCCATCATCACGTATGGCTGTGAGAGCTGGATAATGGATTTCAAAAAAAAAAATCATCACCTAATTTGAGATATGGTGCTAGAGAAGAGTGCTGAGGATATTGTAGATAGCCAAAAAGACAAACAAATAGGTCCTTGAACAGATCAAACCAGATCTCTCTTTGGAAGCCAAAGTGACCAAACTAAGGCTGTTATACTCTGGAAACATAATGAGAAGGCATGACTCAACTCTAAAATACAATAATGCTAGAAAAAGATTGGGGGCAGTGGAAAGAGAGGAAGATCACAAACCAGATGGCTAGACTCAATTAGGGAAGTCACAAACACGAATCTACAAGATTTAAGCAGAGCAACAGAGCATGGGGGGCTTGGAGCTGTCTCATCCATAGGGTCGCCATGAATCAGGGCCAGCTCAAGGATAGTTAACATCAACAAAGAAATACATTTATGTTCACTAAAAGGTGCATCTCATTTAAATACTCAGGTAGCAGGTGATAGGAAAGACCTCTCTACCTGGTTATCTGTACAAATTCTGGTAGCTAAAGTGAACATGTCCAGAGGAGAATGACCAAAATGGTGAAAGTTCTGGAAACCATGCCCTGTGAGTAGTGACTTAGGGAATTAGGTATGTTTAGAATGGAGAAGAGAAAGTTAAGAGGTAATATGACAGCCCTGTTTAAATATTTGAAGAAATATCATATTGAGGATGGAGCAAGTTTGTTTTGTGAAGCTCCAGAGAACAGGAGCTGGAGCAATGGATTCAAACTACAGGAAAAGACATTCCATCTCAACATTAGAACAAGACAGTGGAACACACTCCCTCAGAATATGGCAAAGTCTCCTTCTTTTGTGGTTTTCAAACAGAGGTTGGATGGCCATCTCTCAGGAGTGCTTTGTGTATTCCTGCATGACAGGAAGATTGACTGAATGGCACTTGTGGTCTCTTCCAACTCTATGATTCCATTATTCTATGAAGTAGATGGGCAATCTCATCTGACACAGAGGAGTATCATAATGTTTTTGTATACTGGAAAGTTATATGTTTGGCTCTTCTATAATACTGTCACTGATTCAAATTGCAGTAAGGGCTGCATATGAGTGTATTAAGAGCAACCATAACTTTCCAATTGCTCAGAATTAAGCAGTATATGGGGTGGGGATAAGCCGTATAAAACTGTACAAAAAGCAGTCCACAGACTGAGAAAAAGAGAAGTAAATTGAATGGAAATGTGACACGAAAACTGGTGCAGACATGTCTATATTTGAATTCTTACACAAGATAGAAATTTGGTGTGCACGTAGCTGCTATTCATTTAAATTCTTTAAAGTTTCAGACTTTTTTTCTCCTCTTATTCACAGTCACACATCAAAGGAGTTCACTTATTTTCAGATCTTCCACTTGAGGAATGTTCAACTGTCACACATGAATAATGCCTCATCTTGTCCCAGGAAACAGGTAACCCAAGCATAATTTTCATCAGTATCAAATATAATATATGGTAACTTTTTCACAGCTGGGTGTCAGTCCAGAGGAAATGAAAAGTTCCAGTACCACAAAGAGTGAATTCTTGCAGTGAATGGTGATAACCATATTAAGTATATCATCTTACAACAAAAGATGTTGTGTAGCAAACAACTAAAACTCAGTTTGAGGATACATGAAGTTGAAACCTGCATCAGATTTTTTAAATGTATCCCCAACCCCGAAGACAGGTACTTTTGTCTTGGATTTCAGCCAGTTAGAACAGGAGATTTATAGCACTATTGATATCACTTGGGTGAGAAGTAGAAAGAATTTACATTCAAAATAAAGTTGAGCTGAATTGTCAGAGAGTTTTAACATAACACAAATCTGCCTTTAAAAGGTGTTAGCTTGTGGCCTCAGTCTAATTGTTAGTTCTAACTAGAATAAAGATATTGAATGTATGGGAATTTCATTAAGTCAGCACTTACATACTTTTCATGGATTCAATAGCTCTACTTTACTTGGAACGAACAGTTGAATTTAGCCCATTATTTTTCATTTTTCTCCCTGTGTGCCACACCATTTTCCCCTGCCAAAATGACATAAAAGAACTCGAAGCAGAAAGAAAACATGGACTTGGTATCTCTAGACTAGAACATTTCTAAAATCACATTTCAATATATATATTCAGTACTGTAGAAGATATGGAACAGTTTTGTCTAGCTTGATGTCCCTTGCCTACCTAAAGGCTACCACATTCT
>CM034701.1:365882741-365893966 GCA_020142125.1 Phrynosoma platyrhinos | reverse complement strand
CCTATGCCTTTAACTGTCTCTGGTGATTCACCATAGGTTTGCCAACATGGCCTTATGTAGCAATAAATTCTTCCTTCATCATTCATATGTAGCTTAGTGGAAGAAATTTTCTGGAAGGTAAAAAAGAAAAAAATACCATGCAGTATCCACTCACCCTGAAAATTCCTAAATTCATACTATTTATCTTCAAATATCCAAAGGGCTGTCATGTGGAAGACAGAGAGAGATGTAGGAGAGGTTGTGCTGTTGAAAAGAATAAGACCTGAACTAACGCGTTCAAATTACAAGAAAGGAGATTCAGAATAAACATTAGGAAGAACCTGCTGGCACTACAACAGTGGAATAGACTGTGTTGCCGCTTTCCAAACAGAGATAGGATGGCCACTTTTCAGTTATACTTCAGTTGTGAAATCTACACTGGCTGGGCATTGGATTAAATGGCCCTTATGATTCCTTCCAACTTTATGAATCTATGACTCCAACTTTTAAAATTTAGGTTGACTAGATAGGAATGCAGTATTTTAAAACTTATTGACTGACAAGTATTCACATGAAGAACCATATATCCAGAGAAACAGTGAGATCTTTTTCTCTGGACATCTCCAAAAAGAAGCTGGACAGTTACCTGTGGTGATGCTCTAGCTGAAGATCCTGCATTTTGCAGAGGGGTTGAATTCAATGGCCCATGGGCACCTTCCAGCTCTATAATTCTATGTATTAATCCCACAATCAGTAGGAACTGTATAGTCCTCCAGTAGCCACAGCCAATGGTGAGAAATTCTGAGAAATCTAAAAAGCCATACAATTTCCATTTCTGTCTTAGATAGTGATCTGCAATCATGTTGATTTTTTTTGGTATAATCACAAGATTATGAAGAGTCTACATCAGAAGTTTAGACAGCTGGATCACCAGGTGTCTATAACTTTTACAGACTTTCATAACCAAAGATAATATACATGCACACACAATCCAAATCTAGGCAAATACATAACCAAATGACTGGTAACTAAGAACACCTGAATAATAAGCACTCTGTTGACACACTGACTTTATCATATAGTAAGTTGTTTATCTAAAGATCAGCACAATTTTACCTTTCAAGCAGTAGCCTACCAGTTCTTTGTAACTTAGCAAAGACAGACACAAAATTTTAACAAATTGGTCACTGTGTCAGCTAATGAGAGGGGGAAAAGACGTATGAATAATAAGAATGACACTAAAAGGGTGATATAGAAGCATGGGGGAGGGAGAAAAATCATTTTTATTTTATTTGAAATGATTTTTCTGTGTTTATTTTACAAACTTTTTCTTTGCCACCAGGGTTGGCATCACCCGGTACTGTAAATCATGGTGTCACCCCCAACCACCATTGGCCTTCTCCCATTTCACACCACACAGAATCCTTAGAAATGCTTTTTTTGCACAAATGTTACTCATAAATCATAATTCCCATATACCATTGAATGTAATGCTAATAGTTTGACATAAAACAATTAGCAAAAATAAAATTACACCTTCAAATTACAATGGCATACACACAGCCCAACTGTATTTACATATACATAGTGAAGATTTGATTAAAATGTGATTCTTTTAAATAAAAAATTTAAAAGAATTTCAAAATTATTTTTTAAAAAATAAAATTTAAAATTTTGAAATTTTAATTTTAAAAATTCTGGGGCCTCGACTTTCTCCTCTCACTGAGCTTCACCCCACTCCCACCATTTCTTAAAGCATTTAAAAAAGCTATAGATAAATGCCACAGCCGCTTTCTGCCAAAAGGTAGTTATTGAGGTTAAGTGGTGTAATCCCCCCGTTAGGATGTCACCTGGTGTGGTCTGGACCCTCAGCACCCCCCTAGTGACACCACTGTTTGCCACAAAAATTGGAAAGATTGAAAACTGGGGGGAAATTGAAAAATTTGGAGCATAGAAGGGTTTTTGTTTGTTTGTTTGTTTGTTTTTTACAATAACAAATAAAATGTTTTGGAAAAGGTGCCCAGATATTAATTGCTGTAAAACTATTTCCAAAATCTATGTAACAGGATTTTTCAAAACGTTGAACAATGTACATTATCTTGTTATTTCAATTTCTGGTTTTCATGTCCTTTTCTCAGTTCTTTCCTTTATAGCTGCTTGACAATTAAGAAAAGTAGAGCACACAAAACTGTTCTGTTTTAATGATATTGGTGGTTCACACACACACACACACACACACACACAGTTTTATTTGTTTTGGTCCGCTCTTAATAAGCTCGCAAACCCAAGGTGGTTCCTAAGTGTTCAAGACTTTGCAATTCTATTAATAACAACAACAACAAAAAATTTAAAAAAGGAAAATTCTGTTTGTAATTATTGTCTGAGAAAATTATACTGTTAATATAGCAATCGTGATAATTTTATGCCAAACATATATATATATATACATAAAATATTTTGTATTATGTATTATGTATATAATTCATTTTATGTTGCTAAAGTATGGTAACACATACTTTCAATCTGTAAAGGATGCTAATATCACATTTCTTTCAATTTTCCCAAAAATATTTTGCTTTTTTTCTCCCCTCAATTTTCCCACCCCAAAGAAACGTCAGAGGTAGATGCCATGGGCTTCAACATTTTCAGAAAATGTGCATCTCAAATATGAAATCAAGAGCATTTTTTAAAAAATAAAGGAAAGCAGTAAAAGGATACTCTTTCAATTGGGTTTATTGACACAAAAAGTGTCCTGATTTTGTATTAATAAAAGTATCAAAAGCATGTGTGACACAGCAAATCTGGTATCCTTAGATTTCAGGGACCTCTCTTTCAATATGAAACTTCCACATGAACAGTTTTCCTCATTTTTTTAAGATCGAAATTATGTAAGCTTTTTCTTAATTCAACAAAGATGCACAATTTTACTGTTATGAAATGACTGCTCTCTGACATTTTTAAAGACTGAACTGAATTTGAGCAAGGAGTCACCAGATATCCAACTTTTATTGCCCTTAGAGATTCTCAGAGAAATACAGTGTTATTATTAATCTAATACCAACAATGACTGCAGCTACAAAGAAACTCAAATCCAGATGCTAAAAAGCTAAGGAAATCCTTTTCAAAAATACTAAAACTGTTTCCCAAACCTAAAATTATTATTTTCTGGGGTATACTAAGATATTCTACGATTCTGAGTAGGCACTAGAGCTGATTCTGTTCTGTTATTTTGCTAATTTAAAACAGGTGGATAGACATTAGAGATTTCCAATGCTCTGGACAGAAGACATCACACGCTGTTTATATCATGAAACCCTGACTTGAAGACAGGTTTATCTTTCATATACAGAGGAAATTTAAGGACATAATTATCAACACATTTACGTTTACATGGATCCAGCTTAAGTGAGAAAAGCACAAATCCTCCTAATCATTGTTAAGTACTCTTGTGCACTTCAGAACATCTTGGCTATGGCCATCATAAGAAACCCAACTTTGTCCTACATTGATTATAATCCTTCCAGAAAGTATGCCGTTTTTGCATGTCACACAGCAACACAATCTCAATTTGACACAGGGAACTGCCATGTTTTGTACATTAGTAACATTAATAATATAATAACTAGTGTGTTTTTGTTGCTGTTGTTATGTTTTTTTCATGGCCATAGATTTCCAACCCATGCAAGTTTGGAGTGCTCTGGCAATTACAAAGGACTCCCACAAATGGAAACTAAATGCAGTATGAGTGCTGCATTTGGACATCAGGTTAATAGCCAAGTACCACTGTAAAAACAGATAGGCGTACAAAACTTCAGGGGTGGTGATGTAGTAATAATAATAATAATAATAATAATAATAATAATAATAATAATACATTTTATTTATATCCTTCCCCTCTGTCACACAATCGAGGTGGCTCACAACAATTTAAAAACATCATACAAATGTTAAAATACCATCCAAATCCCACAACCCCCCCTAAAAAGGAATTAAACAATTTTTACATTAAAACAATAATATAAACACATAATTAAAATAAACCAAAACCAATAAGGAGATATCAATTACAAGGAGATATTTCAGTCTATTTACACAACCTTTATAGTGGGGTAGAGACATCTTGTAGCACCTTTGAGACTAACTGAAAGAAAGAAATTGGCAGTGTGAGCTTTCATAGACTCTCTACTTCCTCAGATGCATTTATAGCAGGGGTGAAAGTAATCTTATTAGACTGCAAGTGAATAGGTAGGTAGTCTTATGTTTAGGCAGATAAATAAAACATCTAGCACCAATAAAAAACCCACTTCTGTGAATCATATTTGAAATTTAGATTAACAGACAGATAACATGCTGTTTTGACATCATCCTCATTCATTCCAGTACTTGTCTACCACAAATATAAATATTTATCTTTCAAAGATTGGGAACAATCTTGGATTTCTACATAAATAACAAGCAAAAAGCAGACACACAAATTAAAGCTCAGCTATTATCAACACCAAATTCATCAAATGTTATTCTTTACCTCAAGCAAAGAGATTAAAGCTTAGTTGCTTTGCCCATTATGTGAATGTGAAGCTGTGATCCAAAACATTTTTGGAGATAACACCAAAACATAATAGTTGAATTACACAAAATTATGGCCTACGCTATATTTTCATACCTCATGGGTATCAGATAGATGTGGTCTATTGCCCTAAATAAATGAATGAAATGCATTAAAGAAGCAAGCACCCATGAAAACCATCTCAGCACACACTAAAGAATATACCATTAAAGTTATTTGTCTGACATCAATGTGGTTATGTCATATGGGCACAATCATGAACAACAAATGCTGGAGAAACTGCAGTGAAATAGAAATGAATCTATATGGTGGAACTGTCTTATGATTAAAAACTTTTGGCAAGAAGATTTTCAATATACCAACATTACTAATCAAAACACCTTTCATTTTGGAAGAAAGGCAGGATTTAAGTGAAATAAATAAATAGATCAGCTTCTTCAGGAATAGGTCTCTCTCTCTCTCTCTCTCTCTCTGTGTGTGTGTGTGTGTATGCAGTGGCATCATTAGGGGGTGTGGGGGGTGCGAGCTGCACCAGGTGGCACTCTAAGCGCGGGTGACACAACTGATCCTCAAACACCTACCTTTTGGCAGAAATGAGCTGTAGCATTCATTTGCTTCCCTTTACAATGCTTTAAGAGATGGTGGGAGTGGGGTGAAGCTCAGTGGAAGGAGAAAGGAGAGGCCCCAGAATTTTAAAAAATTAAAATTTCAAAAAAATTTATTTATTTTTTTTTAATTGATTTTTTTAATTTTTAATTTTTTTTTCTTTTAAGAAAACACATTTTAACCAAATCTGTGGAGATAGTGTCTCAAGGAAAATGTCCAATGTGGGTTGATACACAAATGACCAGGAATGAAAGGGTCACTGGCAGTCATAATGACACTGCATTTTCCATCAGGTGCTGTGGTCACAAGGTGCTGGAAAGCACCGAAATGGCTGCAAAACTGCAAGGTCACCCAGGTTGAGTGACAGGTGTCCAAAGAAAGAGGCAGGGCCAGAAGGCCACATGGAGCCTGGGTTATATAAGGGAGTTGCCTCTGGACATATGTGTTGGTTGATAGTGTTGGTTGTTGGTGGTGTGGGTTGATGTCGTTGGGAGTTGTTGCTGTGGATCATGTATATAGCCTTGTACATAGAGGGGAATCAAGATTAAAGCCTCATCTGAGAGACGTCAGTCTGTAGAGTCTCTACTCTTTCTGGAAGGGGAGAGGTGCTCCTTCAGCTCACAAGCTATTGCCTGCATCTGACACTGGTGCTGCACGTTGACATGGATCATCACGTGCTGCGTAACCATGCTAACAAAATCTTCACCATGTATATGTAAATACATTTAGGTTGTGCATATGATATTGTAATTTGAAGGCATACTTTTAATTTTGCTAGTTGTTTATGTCACAACTATTAGCATTACATTCAGTGGTATATGGGAATTACGATTTATGAGTAAAAATAGTGCAAAAAAGCATTACTAAGGATTCTGTATGGTGTGAAATGGGAGGAGGTCAATGGGAGGTGACACCATGAGTTACCACACCAGGTGACACCAACCCTAGTGATGCCACTATGTGTATGAACAATTCAAAAGCTTGAATCATAAAAAAAAATGTAATTGTTATTCTAAGAAACTATTGCTATGATCAAAATAGCCCAATTCTGGAAGAATGTAGACAGTCTCTCTATCGAAGGGCAGTTTAAAGACATTGATGGAAATAGCACTTATGGAAAAATTATCTTCATGCTTCCATGTCATAAAGAAAGAACAAACAGAGCCAGAATTTTACACTACATGGCATCCACATATTAACGGCATAAATAGTACATCAGACTTTGTACCGCCACCAATATCCCATATGGATATCTGGAAAGATTAGCTCAATTTATGGACACAATTTACAATCAACATCCTGTATAATGATTGTAATCTAAATATCATTCTCTTCTGTTACATTCATATTCATTTCTGTAACCATTTTTCACTGAAAGTTAAAGTTGTTATTAAGTAAAAATTAATGAAATTACATTTAAAAAAATCTGGAGGACCACAAGATTTCTTACCTGCCCTGCCTCATGGGGCTTCTCTTTCAATTGAATGCAATGATGCTACATGTAAAGAGTGGAATTTTCCTACTTGTTCATACCAATTTGATTTTCTTGATGAACTAGATGAAAAGTCAAAGTTGAAACTACTGAATATCAGTCATAGTTATTCTAAAAAACTTTTTTTTTGGTAATTTTATTTTGAAGTTCACTAATTTCACTTTTATTAATTTTATGATTGCTGTATTACAAAATCAATGGAAATACACATGTACTAAACAAACCATTTTCAATAGGACCCAGGAAAACAACATACATGAGTCCCCACGAAGTAGAGAAAATTAGATTGGGATTTAGGTAAGTTATGTTTGGATCTGCTGGTGAAAATACTTCCTCCAGGAGAAAAAAAAACACTAGGTAGTATTTATTCTATTCTATTCTATTCTATTTTATTTTATTTGGTTTATGTCCCAATTTTCCCCTTGTGCAGGACTCAAGGTGCCCAAAAAATGACCTGAAGTCACTTGGTAAAACCATTTTTTCCCTTGGTTTAGTTCTTATGCCATGTGTCTTTAGAATCATGTATGATGAAAAGCAGGTAATAGATTTTAGAAATCACAGTTTAGCAAGATGTCCACAAGCAAGAAAAAGCCTTTACAGACCAGAGACAGAAGGTAACTTGTTACAACTACCTGATCACCATCTCTGGTCATGCTACTGGCTTATAACGCCATCCAGATCAGAATGGTTAGTTTGACAAGCCAATGTCAAAAAGTGAGAGGTGAATGAGCAGGAGGCAGTTGCTTGCATTAGAGATGGTAGTAATTAACACATTCTGGTCTTGTGTTAATTACTACCATCTCTAATGCAAGCAACTGCCTCCTGCTCATTCACCTCTCACTGAACCATGATTCGTCTAGCTGTACAAATCTGTCCACTACCTGAAAAGAAATGATCAAAGTATTAGAGGTGCTTTTGATGGACTGTTGTTGAGAACAGTCAAGTCTTCCATGTTTTTTTCTACACTCTAGCTAAATTAAATCATTCAAAGTCAGAGCTAAATGCAACATTGCACTGATGCTCACAATAGAGCATTCTTCCTTCTTTCACTCGTAAGTTTTTATTTTTCTGCAGGTGGTTGGAAATAGGAAGGGGGGGCTGTAGCGGAAAGAGAAGATTACCTCCTCCCCAAGTTCCAATGGATGAAGGTTTTCTACCAGAGGAAGTCAACTCTTTGACCCTGTTCTCCATGTCAAACAAACAAACCTTGATATTATCAATTATGTTAATTCTTTCATTAGCATTGTTCCATGCATCTGCATCAATGAATAAGAAAATAGCATTTAAAAATTCTTGCTTTAATAAATAAACCGTGTAAAAACTAAATCACACTGTTTATCAGTATTGACACTGAGGACTTGTCTAAGTCTGCCAAAGCACAGAGAGGCTGGGCTATATGCCTGACATAACATACACAAATTCCTTTGCCATTCTCTGAGGCCCTCTTAAAGTCATGTGAATGAGAACTGTGCAAATATTTCTACTGATATCTACCATTATCCCCCTGTTATCCATTTAGAATACATTTAAAAGCTCACTGAATAGTCATCCAGAAATCCTTCTGTTGACCCAAAGAATTAACAGTACAACAGAAGGTTTATAATAAAGGGGTTTTCCATAACAGCCTGAGCATAGCAGAATATTCAAAAATAAGATGTTATTTACAATTTTTACAATACCTATAAAGATATCCCATCATTAACTGAAGTGAATGTTATTGTTTAGACATGTTTGGGGGAAAGTATTAATCATGAAGTTGGCAAAGAATTATGTGCCTCTGGGGACCAAATTTTGAAAGTGTTTGAACAGGAAACACTAGCTGTTTTTATATGCAAACTGAGTATTTGCTTACATGCATGTGGACTACTGCAGGCATAAAAGGGTACATATTCTTTTGATAATACTGTTTAAAGCCCTACAAACTTAGAAATGTTTTTCTTTGCTTACATTAAAATTGAGAAATATTATATTATATTATATTATATTATATTATATTATATTAACATATTAATTATATTAACATATACATTAAATTGTTGTCTGTGGCTTAGGGGCTTTGCAGATGGGCGGCCATGGGCTGCCCTGGGAAGTGAAGGATTGGGGCCGAGGCTGCCCCACACCTTGGCCCCAATCCACCTTTTTGGATCTTGGGAAAGGAGTGCTAAAATAGCACTCCTTGCTCAAGCCCCAGAAAGGGCGCCGGAAGAGCCGCCGCGTGGCTCTTCTGCATGTCTTCTGGCTCAGCCCGTGCAGAGGCTGGGCCGGGAGGACAACATCGGGGTGCTTGCCATGTGTAATGGCGGGTGCTCCAATAACGTCCTCGGGAAAGGGTTGGAGCATCCAGCGTCCGGCTGCCCCTCCCCTTCCCTGGCTCCAAGACAGTGCTTTTAGAGTGGTTTGAAAGAAGGGGGGAACTTTTCTTTCTTCCAACATAAACCATAAACCAAATAAACATTTTTTTGTGATCATGGTATCTCCCCTGCCAGGTAAGTATAATAAACATTTTTTTTAAAAAAAATAAAAATGAGTTCAGAAAGGAAATAAAAAGTACATTTTAGGTATGCAAAGGGATCTTGTAGCACCTTTCAGAAAAAGAAGTGATAGCAGAAGCTTTCATAGGCCTTCTTAAGACTTCTGCTTAGTCCACTATGAAATCTTATGCTACAACTTCTTTCTTTCAATCCCAAAGGTGCTACAAGATACTTTTGCATATTGGCATTCCAGACTAACAGCTATGTCTTTGAATTCTCCATTTTAAACAAGGAATGCTTGGTCTCATAATAAGAAATATATATTATTACAATAAAAATATATATTAGAATTTTGTGCAATAAGAGATTGTTTTCTTGTTCATTAATCAGAAACTGCAGACCATACATCCCATTATATCATACAGGGTTTTTGAGCTAAGTAAAGACAGCAAAAAAGCAGGTTGTAGCAGCTGGAACACCAAAAGAAGGAAAGATTTTCATCATACCACAATATCCCCTCCCCATTTCAAGTTATGGAAGAAATGAAATCTTTGGTTTGCTTCAGCTTGACTGTTCATATGTGGCTAAAAGAGGGGGAAGAGTTATTTCTTGGCCTGGACTGCTGGATTCTGACATGAAATGATCAATGGTGACCAGACCCTAGCCAAACTACAATCTAAGGAACTGATACATAGATATTACAATAGACTATCTCTAGGTCCTCAGTGTGCCTTGTTAAGATACCAAGATCCCACCAATTGCTCCAATACTAAAAGTAGCTGTTTAAGGGGAGTAATGAAAAGGTTATGTAATGAATCAAACTGTTACCAGAAAAAAGAATTTTTTTTCCAAGTTCTTCACTGGGCTCCTCCTCTTCCTTCTTGTTCTTGTGATGTGCCTTCAAACTGACTCAGACTTATGGATACCCTATTATAGGGTTTTCTTGGCATGATTTATTTAGGGGAGGTTTGTCATTGCCTTTTTTTTCTAAGGCTGACAGACTGTGACTAGTCCAAAATCACCAAGTGGGTTTCCATAGCTGAGTAGGAATTCAACCCTGATCTCACAAAATCCTAGCCCAACATTCAGACAGCTCGACAACAATGAACCTCTGCTCTGATTTAAACAGTTTTGCACTTTGGCAAACCTCTCCCTAGGGACAAACAGATCCTTAACTATCCCTCTCCCTAACTCTAGCTATTGTGCTCATTGAGATTCCAGGTTGCTCCTAACTTCATAATTCCACAACATCACCTACATGCTTCCATGACTGCTTCACTGTCACTCTTAACACTCTAAAACATGTTCACTGTCAATCTAAAACTGTTTCTTTTAACTGAGTACCTGCCAGATGTGTTGGAAAGCAACTGACCATCCCACCTAGAGTTGATAGGAATCATAGTTATACATCATAATGTACATGAACATGTTTTTGCTGTTGTTTTAGTTATTCCAAAAGATACAAGTGTGTTTATTATTATTACAAGAAAAGGAAAAAAATGCAAGTCAGATTTCAAACAACTTTCAAGAGGTGCGGCTGTTCCAACATGGACAAATCAAGAGAATTAAATTAATTTTGGCAAACCCAGCTTCCTGAATTCAGAGAAAACTTGATGATGCTACACTTTGTTCCAGTTAAACTTTTAATACAAAGCAATTATACTGATTTGTATTAAAGGTCACCAAGAAATATGACACAATAAACAGGATACTGCCAGGAGCAGAGCAGTGGCATTCTTGTTCTCACAAGTTGTATCTCAAAACCAAGACATTTATTTTCTGGTAGTGAAGGTTTCACAGTGAAAATATTCCCAATGGTATTTCAAGTTCAAAGCAGTAACCAACTCCTGGGATATGTAAAGAGTTCACATTAACACCAGAAAGGAGTGGGGGAAGAGGAAGTTGAGAAATGCAGGGATCCTTTCATGCTAAACTCAAGCCAGCCAATTACTGACCAATAAAGAACTGGAATCTATTCATTTATAATATACTAAATTTATTGTGGTTCGGTAGTGTCATGCTTTTGAGTATTTAAAAGTTAAGTCCGGCCAGAGAGAGGAGAAGGAGTCCGGCCAGAGAGAGGAGAAGGAGAGGAGCAGCTGGGCAGCCA
>CM034701.1:365857169-365870297 GCA_020142125.1 Phrynosoma platyrhinos | reverse complement strand
AAAAAAATACAATTCCCATGATTCCCTAGCACTGAGCCAGAGCAGTTACAGTGGAATCAATTTGCACTATTTCTAGCAGTCTGCAAAGGCCGTTAATAATTCAAGATCCTTCCTTGGTTCTCAAGACGCCAATCATGAAGGATACCAAATTATGCCTACTAGCTCCTTTTGGAGATAACACTCTTTTATATAAAGACCTTGAGAGATTTTGCAGTGCAGCAACGTGATTGCTACTAGCACAAGGATAGAACAATCCTTGAATTATCACAACTATTCACAACAATCACAACAACTATTATCACAACAATCCTTGAATTATCACAACTATTCATTATCTGAGTAGTATAAAAAGAAATACTTATAGCCATTATGCAACAGTTGTCATATAATATTTTATGGAGAAAAGAAAAAGCTCAACCAGCAGCATTTTAGCTAACCTAATGTCCTTGAATTTATTTAATGTGTTAATGATGAAAATACAGACATCAGAGTTCCAGATAAATGCAGAGCAGAATGGCTAAAGTGTAAACATTGCAAGGAAGAGGATTAATTTGAGTATCCTCTGTGTTCTTGTTGTTCTTGTATGTTGTTCTTCTTGTTATTGTTGTATGTCCTCAAGTCATACAATACGGTAAAAGTAAGGGGTCTAAACAAGAACCAGTTCCAATGCCATTCTTTTTCCCCCTTTTCTTTCTTGTTGTATTAATTGCTGAATGAGGAGAAAGGGCAATAAGTAGTATGTCTGCTGATGGCTTATTGTTGTTTTTGTTTAATACAATGTATTCAACTCAATAAAGCATAAAACAAATTCTTTATTAACCTGTATCAAGTGAACACTTTCCAAAGGAAATGAAGAATGGAAACTTTACAAAAGCTGGCTCTCATTCGATCCAAAAATGTTCAATAGACATGCATACAAGAAGATTAATTAATTCTTTTGTGGGACAGGAACTTTTAGACATATCTGCAAGGCTGGTAGAAGCAGGTGGGATAAAGTGTACGTCTCATTTTACATAGCAAAATATTCACTTATTTTGCCATCATACTTTTTTCTCTCTTCTAATGTAACAGTAACTATTATTATTAGGAGGGAAAATGCTCAATGGAAATTTACATCCTTGCTCACAAGGACATAATGTTCACAAGGATCAATGTTAACTTGTTCACAAGTTAAAAGGAGAATGGCATTGCTACAAATGCATCATTAAAAAAAAAAAGAAAACTCCACAGGAATGCAGGTTTCCTGTTGTCACTGCAATTTGCCTTTTCCATCCTGTTTTACGGTAACTAGAATCTCTTGCTTTTCTTTTTTGACCCCCTCCCCCAGGTTAATATTAAACAATGTGCCATTTTAAACTTGATTAATCCTGAATAATTACTTTCAGATGGAGAGTATCTGTCTTTCTCTCTCTCTTTCACTTTTATTAAAAAAGGAGTCTGGGATTAAAACACTGTAAAAATATGTAAATATACAAATGATAGTTTAACTAACTACATCTAAAAGCATATTAAGATAACTTGCTGGATCCAACTATAGCATAACCAATAAACACTTACAAAAAGGCTATTGATTTAATTGACTTAACCCTATAAAATTACAAAATTACAATAACAGTTATGAGGCTGTTCAATTATTTCCTTGTCTGTCATAATTGGTAACTGTATTATATGTTTTTCTTCATCTTGTTATTTTATAGTATTGATGTAAGTTGCTTCAACTACCTTAGGGAACAAATGTAGAGCAAAAATTATGAGGAAATATTTTTTGAAAGAATTCTCCCTTGCAAAAGCCTTGGGGCACATGCATCGTTATAGATAGACTATAAAACAAAAGAAAGCTATTCCTTTAGTTTTTAAGAGAAATGAAAGTTCAAAAGATTGCACAAAATTTCTAACTGTATTTCCACTCTTCTCCCCCCCCCCACACACACACATATTGATATGCAAACAAAGCAAATCACATCATTACTGACTTTATTTTAGCCCACAGGCCGACTGCTTGCTTTACTGAAATGCACAAAGTTCTGTAGGAAGCAGAACTTCAAGATTTTACAGAAAATTGGAATAAAACATATGCACCCAGGAACAGAAATAGATTAAAAGCTTTCATAAAGCAACAGAGTAAGACAGGAGAAGAGTTTATACAAAAGCCTAACATAGTGGTTTAAATGCTGGGACTAGGACATTGGAGATGTGTACCTTCAAGTCGTTTCCTACTTATGGTGACCCGAAGGCAACCCTATAATGGGATTATCATGGTTGAGTGGGAATTCAAACCCTGGACTCCAGGGTCATAGTCCAACACTCAAATTACCACGTCATGTCTCAGGACCAGGGTTCAAATCCCTGCTTAGACCTGGAAACTCATTGGATGACCTTAAGCAAATCACACTTTCTCAGCCTAAGAGGAGGACAATGGCAACCCCTCTCTGAACAAAGTATGCTGCAAAAGTCCTGTGATAGGGTCAGCATGTCAGAAACAACTTGAAGGCATACAACAATAAATATGCATAAAAAGTAGAATTGGCATAAGGAAAACACAGAATCTGCTGTGTCCTCCTGTAATGGTCAATTCCATAATTTAGAGAAAGCAAGCCCAACTCACATATATGACTCATTCAATTCATTCCTTAGACTTAAGTGTAGATAGAAGAGTGTTAAATTTCAATGTGGGGCTTGAATATTTAGCACTTCAGAAGGAATAATTAGCAACTTCACAATCTTCTCAATAAAGATCTATCCCCCCTTTGTTATTATTATTATTATTTGTTCCATAGATCTTGCACACATATGAAAAACTGCCATAACTGATTAAAGGACAGAGGGATCCATCAATCTTGACCTTGTGACTCTGGTTTATCTCTCCTTCCAACACTCCAACTCAAGACCATCAACTTAAAAGCAACAAAGAAACAGGTGAAGAACAGTTATAAGATCAACATTTATTCAAGTCCTATTTAGCTCAGAAAACAAAAGTTTCCTTCATCAGGCACAGTCTAAACATGTAAATAAAAATAGTTTACATAACCAACACTTTTGTACCTTTCCCAGAAACAAAGGGCCTATATAGACTGCCAGAAATAATTCAGCTTTAGACCACTTTAACTGTCCTGGCTGAATGCTAGGGAATCATGAGAACTGTAGTTTATTGTGGCACTAGAGCTCTCTGACAGAGAAGGCTCAATGCCTCAGAAAAAACTAAATTCCCATGATTCCCTAGCATTCAGCCAGGGCAGTTAAAGTGGTCTCAAGCTGGATTATTTCTGGCAGTCTGTAAAGACCCAAAGTGGCAGCCAGTGATTTTAATATTGGTGTGAAATGCTCACTCCTAGACATACCAGCATTCAATCTGACTTCCATATTTTGAACTAACTGAAGTTTCTGAACTTGGTACAAAGGCAGACCAATGTAGAGTACATTGCAAAAGACCAGCCTTGAGCTTACCAGCGCATGCACTACCTTCTTTTGGTCTTCCAGTTATAGGAAGGAGTGCAGCTGGTGTATCGGTTGAAGCTAATAATAAACACTCCTGACTGTTGCATCTATTTGGGCTGACATTTGGACAGATGAAACCAGAAGCACTCCCAAACTCTGAACACAGTTTTTCTGGGGATATAATCTACCCAGAACTGGTTGACACACTTCCAACCCCAGAGTAGGCCCCTTAATGGTAAGCACTTCTGTCTTGTCTTGATTCAGTTTCAATTTGTTTTTCTTCATCGGGACCATTACTTCCTCCAGGCATTCATTCAGTGGAGACACACTATCCTTAGCTGAGGCTGTTTTTAAAGCTATGAAGGAATGTATTTGGAATGCTGTCTTCCAGCAGTTTCATGTAGATGTTAAAAAGCACCAGGGATAGAATGGGACCTTGTAGTATGTCATATAACAACTTCTCTTTTGAGGAGGAACTATCCCCAAGCACTACCACCTGGAACCTGTCTGAGAAGTAGGACTGAAGCCACTGCAACACAGTGCCTTTGATTCCCAACTCTCCCAAGGCGTTCCAGAAGGATACCATGGTTGATGATATTGAATGCCACAAAGTGGTCTAAAAGCACCAACAGGGACACACTCCCCGTGCCAGTTCTAAGATAAAGACCATCCACTGAGGTGACCATAGTGATCTCAATTCCACATTTTGCAGTGAAGCTGGTTTGCAATAGGTCAAGGAAGAATGAACATCCAAAACTGTCTGGAGTTGGAAGCAACTGCTCTCTTGATCATTTTGCCCAAAAAAAGGAAGATTAGAAACCAGGGATCCAAGAAGAGCATTTTCTAACCATTGCTTTTATTAAAATGAAAAGTCAACACATAAGTAAATCTCTTTGGTTAAATGGGATGTTCAGTGCTCTAGTTCTAACAACTGGATTTAACCACAGGTTCCTCTGTAATGTAACACATTTTCATTTTTAAATTGCCTCTCAGAAAGGAATTGTTTGTTTTTGTTTTCACGCTATTCATTTATTGTTATTTGCAGTCAAACTGACTTATGACAACCCTATGAATGCCCTTGACATTCCTTCCTCTCATCAGCCCTGCTCGGTCTTGCAAACCAAGATCCATGGCTTCCTTGATTGAGTCAATCCATCTCTAATGTGGACTGTGGACTGACAAAACCCCAATGCCAATCTATGCACAAGGATTGAGCATACCAGGCTTATAAAGAAACAAGCTGCAGGAGAGAAACTTTGTATCTTCTCTGTACACTGGCCCATTGTGCCACAGCTTGAACAAACAAAGCATTTTTTCCTACATCTCAAATTCCAGGCAGCTAAAACTTTCAAACTTCAAGGAAAGCCTATCCCTGACATTTCACTCTTTTACATTTCATGGCTCCCAAATTATGCCAAAATCAGAACATCTAAACCAGAACCTAGTAACAAGATTTAATTATGGGTGGACATTACACTCAAACTTTGTTTATTCCTAGAATTCAAAGATATAGCTGTATTAGTCTGTAGAATCAGTATGTAGAGAGAACTTATAGCACCTTTGGGACTAAATGGAAGAAAAAGGTTGGCAGCATGAGCTTTCCTAGACTTCAGTCTACTTCCTCAAAACATCTGAGTAGTAGGGGGAAGTAGACTGAAGTTTACAAAAGCTCATGCTGCCAACCTCTTTCTTTCAGCTAGTCAAAGTTGCTACAAGATCTTTCTACACACTGTTTATTCCTAGGTTGTGGTGTCATCCCATTTTCTACAGAGGCATAAAAAAGAAATTCTCAAAAACCGAAAAACTCGTGTTGCTGGGGATTCTTAATGGCACTTCCATAAGCCTTTCTCCTCACACCAAGGGTGATGAAAATGTAGCCTAGGAGCTGCCTGTGGAGCCCAGACAAGTTTTTGTGTCTTTCCAGAATCCAGAAATTTTTGGCCACTTCAAATGTCCTGCAGGAAGTGACCCAGTGACTTCTCACAGTCTCTCAGCTACTACATTGAACAATTTCTCATGCAATATGCAAAGCATGGAATAGTCTCTATCATTCCAATGCTACTTCTAGGTGTGTAAGATCATTTCTGTATTTTAATATTACATCCCACGAAACAGCAATGCTCTCATTTTTATGTAATTAAATCCATTCCATTTTCTCATGGAATATATACCATTTGTCATAGCGCACATAAAGGTATACTCTATAGCTAAAGAGCCAGTAACAACATGTCATTATCAAACTTTTTTCACTTACTCATAACTTTGACAAATTGCATCCATATGACCTAAAAATCTGGGTATTTGATTTTTTTCTGCCTAAAGGCAACTTTAAGGCTTTGAACTTAACCCATTTAGCTATTATTATTTTTGAGTTTCTATTTTAAAAAAAGTTAATCTTTTAACATGCTCTACTAAAATAAGCCCTGGACCATCAAAGCAAATGAGGAATGATTGATCTCTCTTCACATTAAAGTCATCAGCAAAGCATTCTCAGGCTGCAAGAACAAATTTAATATGAATGGTTGAAGTTCATACTTCACTCACCCTGAAACTAGGACTCACCCAATGGGGGCAGGTGCCCAGTTTCATGAAAGTTTACATCACTGTTTATCCTCAAATATGCAACCCTCAGAAGTCCCAAGAGGGGCGGCCTCCAATTCCTGAAAGTCGTCCATCCTGACTTACATAGAATTACATTCTGCATAAGGAGAAAGATTCTTCTTTTGATGCACAAAGGGTAGCATTTCCTATTCTATTGTTTGTTGCGGTGTGCCTTCAAGTCTTTCTATGGTAACCCTGCGATGAACCTAGGTTTTCTTGGCACAATTTATTTGGTGGGGGGGTTGCCTTTCTCTGAGGCTGAGAGAGTGTGGCATGCTCAAGATCACCCAGTGGGGTTTCCATGGCTGAGTGGGGATTCAAGTCCTGATCTCTAGAGTTGTAGTCTCAGACCACTACAATGTGCTGGTTCTCATTCAATATCCTATGCTACATTCTATTTTATTTTCCTCAAACCTAAGAGTGAAGCTTTCACATAGTTTCTGAGGGAATGAGAAGAATGGAAAGCTCTGCTGAATAAACACAGTAGAAGCCATTGTCTGCAGAATGGAAGCCACTGTCTTGAGTCAAATGGGCTTCATTTGCCACTAGTAGCACAACATATAGCCAAATCTGACACATAGATTGTAATATCACATCAAATATGCAACTCCCAACTGATTGCGATTATTTGATAAGAAATAGAACAGAGGATAAATACTGTGTCAAAGCTATAGGAGATGGGCAGGCACAGGAAGTTGTTAAGCTCCCCTGCATACATTGAACTATATCTTGAGGTCCTCATATTTTTATATTTCCTATCTAGAGATAGCATATTTTTTGAGAGATGACTTTTCAGGAACACAAGGTCAGGTTCCCAGGAAAAAAGGTTTGTTTCCCCCGAGGCATGTATATATCCAGATAAACAAAACCATCTAATCTAAAGTGCTCCTTCCTTCCCCCAAGTAATGTATTTCCTCTCAAAACCTGAGACAAAGGGCCTTTACAGACTGCCAGAAATAGTGCAGCTTGAGGCCACGTTAACTGTCCTGGCTCAGTGCTAGGGAATCATGAGAACTGTAGGTTTTTCTGGGACATTGAGCCTTTTCTGTCAGAGAGCTCTGGTGCCACAATAAACTACAGTTCCCATGATTCCTTAGCCAGGGCAGTTAAAGTGGCTTCAAGCTGCACTATTTCTGGCAGTCTGTAAAGGCCCAAAGGATCTTGTCACAGTAAAGCAATAAGTCAATGTCTCTCTGCCTACTCCTGTTGTGTCCCCAGCCAACCTCTTCATTGCACTCTGCATTTGTATAAATAAAACCTTAATTCACCCAAAACCTGGAGTCCTCCCAGTTAGTACTGGTATACACTGGTATACATGATCCAAAGGTTACTCACACCTCTCACAAAGCTAATTTCTCCAACATTTGAAGAAACACTGACAGTTCGTAGGGACCTTACAGTACCCCACTATCACCTATTCTTTAGGTAATAGGGTGTAGTAGCTGCAAACAAATACACTATGAACACAGTAGAGTGAAAGATGTAAAGTAAATGTAGGAACAAGAAACAGATGAATGCTTATAATGATCAAGGATCTTAGCAAGAGAGCTGTTAATAACCGTATCATTACAAAAGCTATTTTTGACACTGGCAACTTCTAGAATGATTTTTTTTTCATTTGTCAGGAATTAATTAACTGTGTTTTCTTACAGACATTTTGTGACTTTGCACTAAAATTATTAATAACAGCCCCATGTGTGAGGTTCTTGCATATTAGAAAAGTGTGCTTTATAATTTGTACATTAAATAGGCATTTCTATTGTCTTTCATATGTCATGTTGTTGTTTTAATGTCACAGATGGAGATCAGTCAATGTGAGGCAAACAGCCTCTCTTTTATATAACTAGTTACAGCTATGAAAAAAGTAGGACTTAGCATGGGGGGGGGGGGAAAGTTCCTTCCTATCTTCTCATTTTCAAAGCAAAAGTGAAGCAGAGCAGCATTCAATTCAGTTCCTTCACAAATAGTTATAGATTAGCTTTTTAAAGGGCAGAGAATTGGAATTTAAACTACATGTTGACATTACAGGTGTCCCTCGTGGTTCATGAATTTCCCATTCACATTCATTGGTCTTTCACTGATGGGAAGTCATAAGGGACAAAATGGCCCATGTGCCTTTGGCACACCACTATTATACTCAGGGGGTCTCCAATATTCACATTATTTCCCATTCATGTGGGGGGGTGTATCCTCCCACCCTGAAGCCATGCCATTAACAACAGAACAATACCTATTCAACAAAGAACAATACACAGTTTACATGGGATTAGCAGACAATATCCTTGATTGCATATTCTTCCACCCTGAAGCCATGCCATTAACAACAGAACAATACCTATTCAACACTGAGCAATACACAGTTTACATGGGAATCACTCCCCTACCCAGGGTCTCACAGTATATATAGACCCACTCTCTTCCATTCCAGTATTCTCTGAAGATGCCAACCACAGATGCTGGCGAAACATCAGGAAGAAACTCTTCTAGAACATGGCCACACAGTCCGAAAAACCCACAAAAAAATGTAGATTTATTTGTCTACCTACAACAAGCAAGATAAAGAGCATCTGCCTTCAAAATCTTTAACTGAGCATGCATGAACAGCAAAGCAGAGAGAAAAGGTGGAAACAGATGTTTGCCTTACCACCTACCCCTGCCATGTTAAAAAACGTGGATCTGTAGGTTTTGACCACTAAAACTGAAATCATAAGAAAAGTGGAGAATGGGAAAAGAAAAAGTCATCCCTCGATTAATTTTGAACAAAACTTTCAAGTGATCACAAGAAAGTTCAAAATGTTTTTGTTTACTTATACAAGTCTTAACTGACCTGGTTGTTACATTTCATGTGTGCACACTGTTAGCTTTGAATAAAAGCTCTCTGAAACTTATTGAACTATTCTTTTTGTGGTGTAGGAACCTAGCCCTATTCTTTCCATGTTACTTCTGTCTTTGGTACCAAAGTTTCTATTAAAGACGTACTGCTCAGGAGTACATGTGCTCTGATAACTGAGGTACACTTGTATAACTGTGAAAATATCCAACTGGCTAACATCAGTCATAAGTTTTCAAAGATGCTGTACTAGTTTTTTGCAGATTAAAGAAAAGGGGAAGGAACAGGGAGGGGGAGGAATTGGTGGCAGCATTTTAAGACTATTTTTTTTATTTTAGCATGAGCCTCTGTGGATATAAATCTAATTCTTCAGATATCTTCTTTAGGTTCTATAACAATTATGATCATAGGTATGAATCTTTTAAGTTCACTTTCCTTCCTACATTTCCACCATCATTTGGCTACATTCACACAATTTTTATTACTTACTTCTGGGAAATTTTAGTAATCTTATAGGCAAAATTAGTTCTGCATTTTTTGAAATTAGTTACATGTTTCCCATAACCCTCCTTGATGTTTTGTCTGATGAGGAATTTCCACTCAATTTGCTTTGAGTGATTTGTTTAATGGAGGTAGTGGAGGCCATACTCAGCCCTTGTGTGAAGATCTCATCCATATAGTAAGCTGAATCCTATTGTTTAGTCCCTACTAAAGCAGACTCATTGAATCAATGGGATTTACTTATGTTTTCACTCATATAAATTTATCGCACGGTGTTCTTGTAATGTACTGGGTACATAATGTGAACGGAATGGAATAAAATTTATCACATGGTTTGATCCTCATCAAGTTCCCATTCCGTGCTCTGACAGTCCCTAGCCTGTTCCAACTGGAGAACTGGAAAAATGTGTCCTCAGCCAGCAAGAACACTTACAGAACGTTCCAGATGATGTGTGTGCGATAATCCCACCCAATCTCAATCCATCCTCATGTTCTGATTGGTTAAGACAACCTCCTGCCCTCCTGTCCTAGAACATCCACAAACTCAAATCTTCTTCTGGTGCTGACACAAGGAGGCTGTCACAGGTAATTTAAAAAAAATATTTTCTTTTATTTTTATAGATGGAATTGCATCGTGTTTATGGGGGGGGGGGGGGAATGAATGCTCACAACCTAAACCTCTCGGTAGCATTCTTTCCAATTCAGACTTAGGGGTTTTCGACGTACATTATAAATATTTTATTTTTAAATACAACCTTGTCACAACAGTATGCATGTGCTAAAGAAGGACAGCTGGGGAACAACCTGAGCACCAATACCAGTACAACAATAAATGCAGTGTGATAATATGTGTTCTGATAACGTTATTATCACGTTATCACTAGTCTAATGCAGTAACACCCGTTCCCATACCGTTACCTTTCCAGGACTCGGTGGGAATGTTACAGGTAGTGGTGTGATAAACTTAACTATACCACCATTGATTCAAGGTGTCTACTCTGGTTAGGATTAACAATAGGATTCAGGTTACAACATGTCTTTTGTCCATTTACAATAATCAGCAGTCTGATGCTGGCTTTGTATATTTATGGCTTTGGAACTTTTTTAAAAAATAGCTGCTCTGATTGCTGATGTCTACAGCTGGAGACTAGAACAAAAGAAACATCCATGTATTCCACAGGGAAGAGTACTTTTCTCTATTTATATTAAAAAAATATATGAAACGCACACTAGGCCAAGCCATTCACTCCTCTAGAATAATCAGACTGAATTCTAATCATGTCTGATCAAGACCATGATATTAAGATCCGTTTTCTATATTCAATTATTCCATTTCTTTGAGGAAATGAACACAAACATTTTCTAGCATGGTTGAGGCAAACAACACTAGATGTGGAGCTGCATGTGGTTATTCTGTGAGAAGAATGGTATAATATTCAGGAAACTATTTTTTATTTATTTAAGTAATACTTTGTGGTTTAAATTACCGATGACAAAGAAGAAGACCATCTTTGGATACCCAACCAAAATGCCCTACAGACTTTTGTTGTAAACAAAACTTTTATTTTGCTTTGAACAAAAATATTGTCTGTTTTATCATTTGATCAATTTGAATCAAGAAGGAAAGCTTCATGTGACACAGAACCCTATGCAGTTTTATTTTAATATTATAATCCTGGAACAGCTGTGTTTGAAAACCTTTGTTTACTAATATTAACATATTAAAATGATGGTGATGACAGTAGATTTTAAGATTCATTTACGTATCAGCCAAGCAGATAGCAAAAATATTTTCATGTGTTAGTATCCTTTGTGAATTAGGCTTGCAAAACAAATGTGTTATAAGCCATTTCTCTACATCTCAAATGCTAATCAATGACCATCTGCTGATCCACCAGATGATACTAGTTGAACAGCCTCTGTTTTATTCTTTTTCATATTTGCAGTTGCATACCTTTTTCCTTTTGAGGCTGCATCTCCTCAGGGACAATCTACCATGGGAATGGCACCTGCCAGAAATGGAACCACTGTGTTCAGAGCTAGAGTTACACATATGAGCACAACCTTCTTCTTTCTGAGTCCCTTTTCTCTCATTATTTCACCCTGTCTAGCAAGGTGCTGGGGAAGGTACCACAAGTTCCTATAGAAGCCTACATTTAGCTTTCAAAATGAGATCCAGGGCCTGGCTAGTATCTTCTTAGAAGGGGTGAGAAATGTATGGCCTTCCTGGTTCCACTGGAATGCAACTCCTATGCTCCCTCACCATTGGCTGTGCTTGCTATGGTTAACAGCAGTTGCTGGAGGGTCCCATATTCCTTACCCCTTAGTAGAGAATAATTTAGAATGCAATCTTTAAATGTATTTTAAACTTGTATATGCAGACATTATGCATATGTTTGTGTGTCTGGTAAAATTTGATTAGTACAGACATGATTTACAATGTCCACATTCTTATCCAAACAGGATTATGTTGTTTTATATCAGGGGTAGGCAACCTTTTTGAGCTGGGGGCCGGGTTGCTGTCCCTCAGACAATTGGGTGGGCCGAAGCACCCAAAATAAATAAATAAATAAATATTTTTTTTAATAAAAAAATAAAAAAATATGCATGCACACTCTCTCAGTCCCAGAAAAGCCATGGCAAACCCCCTGTGGAGATTTTGCCAAGAAAACCCCAAGAACAAGTAATAACAACAATAATCAATATCATCATGGTGGATGGGGGGGGGGGGCGGCGGCAGGACTGGCCTGGGGCCGGTCCAAAGGCCTTGGTGGGCCGCATCCGGCCCCCGGGCCTTAGGTTGCCTACCCCTGTTTTATATAAATAACATCAACTTTAAAATGTAATAAATTTGCATAAGTTTTTCTGTTGTGGGAAAGGAGCTTTCCACCTGGAAAAATTATCTGGAAGTAGAGATTTAGAACATAGCCTTGCATTCTAAAGCAACACAGACTGTGCAAAAGTACAGGCAGAAAAGGGAGTTGGGAGAGAAAAGAGGGATAAAGTACATGCACATGTTTAATTTTCCCCAAAAGAAGATTATACAAACAGCTTCACTTCAAAAGGACTTCAACATTCTAGCATTACCAACCAAACAGGAAAAATGGGGTGGGGGTGGAGGTTCAGAGAATCCTTTAAACAGGCAGTAATGCCATGCTGGGATTATTTCGACAGCTGCCAACAGAGAGAAAAACACAATTATGGCCTTTGCTCAAAGGACTGAATGCTTCTCTTAACAAACTTCAACCATAATTAAGTCTAACAGGTAGTCAGTCTTTGCAAAGATAATCATCTTCTATAATAATTCATCTCAGGTTTATAGAATATAATTCTCAAGAATATTACTTTGAAGTCATAGAAAAACATTTAAGTGTTTAGACAAAATTAATTAGGAACACAAATGATAGTTCAGTGCTAACAAGAGCACTTAGGATTCCTTGCCTAGAGGTGCATGATATATTTGCTTGTAAGTCTTCTTGCAGTGGTATGTAATATGACATAACCACTACTCTGTACCTGCTTGAGAATCCATGGTACATCTCATGCAAAATTTCTTCTTAATTTGTGAACAATGACAGATCAGGGCAAGTTCTCCTATGGGGGAGGAGGAGGAAGGGTGAAGGAAAGTCAATGTCTAACCTTAAATCCAAAGGTGAAGACCTTCATTTACATTCATGGAGCTTTGTGCACAGGAAGCCTGAGTTCACAACTCCATAAATGAACAACCTTCCTACTTCTCTTCCCATTTCCTTGCTTTCTGC
>CM034701.1:365832318-365849910 GCA_020142125.1 Phrynosoma platyrhinos | reverse complement strand
ACAAGTAATAACAACAATAATCAATATCATCATGGTGAGCAGTGGCGGTGGCGGATGGCAGCGGTGGCGGCGGCAGGACCAGCCTGGGGCTGGTCCAAAGGCCTTGGGGGGCCGCATCTGGCCCCCTGGCCTTAGGTTGTCTACCTCTGGTATAGATTATAGCAAAGCCTTTGACTGCAGAGACATGAAAGGCTAAGGAACGCCCTTAAGGACATGGGAGTGCCAACACATCTGATAACCCTGATGAGGAATCTGTACTCAGGACAAGAGGCTATTGTCAGAATAGAACATGGAGGAACAGAATGCTTCTTTATTGGCAAAGGAGTCAGACAAGACTGTATCCTTTCACCCTATATGTTCAACCTGTATGCAGAACACATTATAAGAAAATCAGGCTTGGACACAGAAGAAGGAGGAGTGAAAATAGGAGGAAGGAGTATCAACAATCTAAGATATGCAGATGACACCATAATACTAGCAGAAAACCTCACAGACTTGGAACATCTCCTAAGGAAGATCAAAGAATAAAGGCAGGCTTAATGTTGAACATAAATAAATACACAAAAATAATGACCATTGAGGGCCTTCACAAGTTCAGTCTAGACAATGAAGAAATAGAAATAGTAAAAGAATTCCCATACCTGGGATAAACAATGATAGAAGCGGGGACTGCAGTTAGAAAATCAGAAGAAGATTAAGAATGGGGAGGGTGGCTATGAAAGAGCTAGAAAAGATTCTAAAATGCAAGAATATACAACTCAGCACATAAGTTAGAATCATACAAGCCACAGTATTCCCTATTATCTTGTATGATGTGAGAGTTAAGATAGATTATATATATTTGTGTGTGTGTGTGTGTGTGTGTGTGTGTGAAATGAGAGAAATTGATAGGTTAATAGCTCTGTTGAATCATATGGATCTAGAAAAAGTAGATCAGGATTGGTCTCCTTTGGATGATTATTATAAGAGAATACAGACTAGAGCAAGCTAAAATAGTAAAATTCATGGAACTTTATGTAGAAATGACATATCAAATCAAAAGACATAATATATAAGCATTATAGTAAAGGACTACTTAAGCATTATAGTAAAAGACTTTGTATAGCGAACTTATTATATAGATATCAGGGTGGTTTTTTTGTGGTTCTTTTGGAAGAGAGCTAAAATTATATATGAGTAAAACAGAATAAAGAACATGATGTAAGATTGAGGATAAATATGGTATTCATTGTTAATGGAACTGATAATAAATATTAAAAATAAAATATGTGTGCATGGATGCATTTTGAAGAAGTGGAGTAAGCAACATATTGATGTCTGCGAAGGTAATCATCAATTATCTCATGTCTCTAAAACTTCAATGAGCTGCTACTTATGCTTGGCTTTTGCCAACTATTTCTATGGTGCCAGGGCCAAGGCCACATGTCTCATTAGTTGTGCAGTGCTTAATGCCATACAGCCCACTGCTTGGGAGGGGGGGACCCAAACAGTTGTTCAACATTATCTGTCCATGGAATAATTTCCTTCTTATCTCATCTCTGAAAATGAAGCATATTTGTTAAACCTAATTAAAACTAATCTGGAAATTGCTTCCAATATCATTAACACATGGATGGAGAAAAAGAAAGAGCCAACAACATGACAACCATCCCTTCATTAAACATAATCAAGGTAATGATTACTGTATGGAGGCAGAGAAAAGCTCATAGCATTGTTGTCTTATTTTAGCACAGTACATTGTGTCCAAAGCAATCTTTGCTTATAGAAGAAAGCAGGTGATCTGTTGTAGTCATTGACAAAGATTACAACTGCTGTGTCGCTCAATACTCAAAGCTACGATATTAACAAAACACAAAACAAGACATCTGGCTATCAATAAAAGTTAGCCTTTAATTTGGGGAATGCTAACAAAGACTAGGGATGTAAATCTTTGCTTATCTTATTCATGCTTGCAAAACCAAGATTTAAAAACTCAGTATTTTTCTCCCCTAGAAGAGATCCTAAGAGTTTTTGCACGTTTTTTGCAGTTTCTTGCATTCAAACCATTTTCTAAACACTAATTGCACAAATGATTTTTGCAGAAATTACTACCACAGCTGCCTTACTGCATGGTCTTTTTAAAAGGAGAATCAGTGAATGGACTGTTTATATCTTTCTGATGAATACCTCTCTCCTTTGCTTGCTGCCTGTGCATGGTTCGCTTCAAAAAAAGGGGGTGCTACTTTTGTGCTGAAGCTTCTTGAGCAAGTTTTGGACAGTTTGACAGGAAAAACTGTACATCTTTCTGGTCATGCACAGGTGAGGGAAAATAATAATAATAATAATAATAATAATAATAATAATAATAATAATTGCCAGTGTTTTGAAGGGATGTCTTGACCACCCTTCTTGCAGCAGTCAAAAAAACATACAAATTTTATTTACATTCTTAACGAAGACTGCTTTTAAATCTACAGTAATTTGCAGGAGGATAAGCAGCTATGAATATAATTATCCACAGAAAAAAAAAGAAAACTACTTTGAAAACATATTGAAACATATAAAATCCACAGTTGGACAAGACTTTTTTGAGACTGAAACAAAATGTTACTGAAAAGTGAGTATACTTTTAAGCTTTCTACATCTTACTGTGTGTGGTACAAAGAGCAAGGGATGAATACAGAAACAGTAAATTCCAGATGTTAGGCCAGATATTCTGACCATGAGGTCAGTTTAGATTCAGGACACAGACTGTAGACTTGATGTATTAGTAAATGCTGCAGGTATCAGATTACCTAGCATTCTGTGATATAGAACCAATGGCTGAACCTCTTTTCTTAAAACAAAGGCCAGCTGTAACCTTAATCCATCTCTTGCCTTGAGTGAAGCATACAGATTTCTGAAGAGGCAGGAAGCAGACGTAAGGAGAATCATTACAGTATTTACATTAGCAAATCCAGAGATTAATTTTAGGTACATAAATATCACTCATTGTCAGTACAAGGCAGTTGGTATCAAGCAGGGGCCAGAGGTTTCTAGAAATTCAGTCACCACAACACAACGTACGAGAGACAACATTAAAGTCTTATGAGCCCAAAAGAGAGTAGTGGAAGTCAGTAGAAAAGCTGTAACAGTTTAATTAGCAAGCTCAGTCTCTCTCAACAACAACTTATAATTGTAACCTGCTTCTACCAAGTTTCTCAGATCATTCCCAAAATATGCACCATAAAAAAGAAACTTCCTTCTGTATCCCCCAAAACCTGGATTGCTTCTGAAAATCACTAGCTAGCAAAGTCAGGCTGGTTATCAAACTGGGGAGTTAATAGTTCATGTATCGTGCCATGATTTGCTGCTCTGGCCTTGTTTCTGGTGAGATGGATGCAGATTATTCTCTTCTGTTTTCCTGAGACAGGACTACTCCATGCATGCACCATGCAGAAGTGTAAGAGTACTATCGGAGGGGGGTGGTGGATCCTGAGGCCCTTTAGATGTTCCAACAGCAATTAACACTGGGAGATATAATCCAACAGTATCTAGAAGGTCACATGATTCCCAGCTCATCAATATATGCAGAACAATATACAAATATACAGAACTTAAAAATTGCCCAACTAGGTCAGAGATATAGTCATTACTGTGTTGGGCTATGAATAATAAGATCCAACTTCAAGTCCTCACAGAGCCATGAAACTCACTAAGTGACCATGACCCAATCATTCTCTCTCACATACATGCCATCGTGGATCTCAACCTGGAAGAAAGGCAGCATACAAAGTCAATAAACAAATTAACTTCACATTGCTTTTGTGAGGAAAAAGTGGAGGAGATCCACCTATATTCCCTTCAGCTTAAATAAGGAAAAAGTGAAATGCCTACTCATGTCTACTCATCTTGTGTAGCAACCAACTTCAGTGGCTGAATCAGATGTCTCTAGGACATGGGATATGAAGGCAAAAAGATCTCTTCCACTATTGCTCCCCAGTGGTTTAGTGTTGCACTAGGACTTTGGGAGACCAGGATTCAGATCCTTGCTCAGCCATAGACACCCACTGGGGGGCAAAGCAGACCGCCTCAAAGGGATGGCATCATGCTACCCCTGACAAAGCCGGGTGGGCACCACAGCAATTTCACATCATGACCCCAATCCAGCTGTTTGCCAGCACAATAAGAAGCGGCAGAAAGCCGCTCCTTTTTGTGCCAGCAAAAAGCCAGCTTTTCTGCTAGCATCACAGCTTTTTGGTGCTCCTGCAACATATGGTGTCTAAATGCCATGCTACCAGAGTGCCAAAAAGCTGCCCATGCAGGCAGTGTGGCAACGTGACACTGGCTTCAGGGCAGCTTCGGAGCATGCATCATGTGTACGCCCCCATACTGCCCCCATACTGACCTTATGCCAACGTATTGTACCGGTCTGTTTTGGCCCCCAGTGAACTTGGGCAAGTCACACTTTCCAAACCAGGGTTTTTCAAACAAGGTTCCCTGAAACCCTAGGGCTCCATGAGAGGTCACTAGGGATTCCTCAAGAAATTGTGATTCAACAAAAAAGCCAAGTTTATTCGAGCTATGGATATAATAATTTTTATGTAGCGGTTCCCCAAAATCTGAAAATTATTTGAAGGGTTCCTCCAGTATAAAAAGGTTGGGAAAGGCTGCTCCAAACCTTAGAGGAAAGCAATGGCAAAACCAAACCCTAGGACAAGATTGCCCTAAATTAAAGTCAATGTGATGACACAACAACAGAAGCAGCGCTAAACCTTTGAGTTCCATGTATTCCTCCAGGTTAGCAGCCCCATGAGGGCTGGCCTAAAGATGGTGCCTCAACCATGATTTCTGCATGGACTGGCAACTAAATCTTTCCCTCAGATTACTGACAAGAGCAGGTTATCTTCAGAAGTAAAAGGCCACACCACATGACACAAAGTTCTCCTCTTCTATATCTTTCTATATCTATATCCCAGCACCTTGTGTCAAGGCAGCCACTTCACTTGTGATCTAGCTATCACTCCATCTTGAGCAAGGAATGCCATAAATTAATTATGTGTTGAAGACTAAGTTGCATGGTACAGATTTGACATAAATTAAGTGCATGCCAAGGGGGGAAAAATCCCTTCTTCTGTCCTGAATCTCTCAGAATAAAAAAATATACCGCTGGATAACCCTCAAGTTCCAGTATTAAACAAGAGGGTGATTTCTTTTCTTCCATATTCTAGAAAGGAAGCTGGAAAGGGTACAAGAATGAAATAGGTACCCATTTTAATATGAGTGAGAGAGCCTAGTTAAACTATCAGAATTCTGATATACACAAGCATAGAAACACCACAATATTATCTAACATGACATAAATTCACGACAGCCTTTAGCATGCAAAAGGGAATATGAAAAGCATGCCAAGCACACCCAGAATTAACAAAAAGGGAAGATGTTGTATAACAGCAGCCAGATGGTGTGAAAGCCTGGCTTTGTCCTATCAGAACTTCAGGGTCTGGAGACTGAACTGTGAAGAAAAAAAATTTCAAGCCACAACACAAAAGCTGAATTTGCAATCAGGATTCTGGTGAACTCAAATAAAAGCCACTGTATGCCATTCAGAGAACACCATGTCAAACCCTGTCAGACTCCTCCTCATTCTACGGTAATGAAAAGGAGAGTTGGCACTCTGGCCCTTCTTGAAGCCCTGGCAATAGTTCCTTGCCTCCCTAAGGAGCATCTCCCAGCTTTCCTAACCCAAACTACTCCCACACAATTGTAAGTGACTTCAGGCAGATATTTCCTAAAGCTCCAAACAAGGTTGGATTATCATTTGACTAAGGTTAAAGGAATGTTTAATATCAAAAAGTCAGAGAGAGAAATTGCTGAACTACGAGGCAGCAGCTTGTACTGATTAAATGATTTGCAGTACAATCCTATATACGTTTATTCAGAAATCAGTTCCCAGCATTGCAGCCTGAAGCACAAACTTTTCTCTGCTTCAGTCGACTAGGGCAAAAACAAAAGCTAAAGCATGGTTAAAACACACTTGCAATACATGGGCACACATGTGCACACACACACACACACACACACACCAAGGTGACTTGTGGATGAAATGGTGGAGTTCTAAATTGATAAAATTGTACAATTTGAAAACACAGACAGGATTTGTAAAATTAAATATATCCAGCAGAAAACTAGCAGAGCATGGTGTCACAAACCATATCAACACTTTCATTATTCAATGTTCAAATATCCTTCATCTTAAATCCTTTAATATTAAGAGGTGTAATCTTTCTGCTCTCATACTGTTCCACAATATTTTTTGTAATGAATCATAATGAATATCTCTTTCTCTCCAAATGATCTAATTTCGCTTTTAATTTATCTATCAGTATTTGAGATTTTGGTCCCCCTCCTTTTTATTCTGATCAGTCCTGCCATGTCTAATCCGATTTCTTTTCACACTTAACTAGATTTTTTTAATGTTAATGTAAGCGTCTTTTTGCTTTTGCTTTTATTTCTAACGTTTTCACTGTAGCATTTCTAAAATATATTCCAAAATTCCATTCCATTGTATCAGAATACAAATCATTCTCTTGCCTCTATGAAATATTAATAATTTGAAGAAGAAAACCTAGCAATACTTGATTTCATGGCACAATTCAATTGTTCCCATACTCTTTTTTTAATGTGTCTTTGATTTAAATCAAAACATTCTGTAATTTCCCAATCTCTAACTCTGTTTAATATTCAAGACTATAAACTTAAGCACTCTCTCTTTTGGTCTGAAATTTTTGTGCAGTCCATATGAATTTTATAAGTGCCAGCCAATGAAATAATTTGTTTTCCTTCTCCTCCCACAACGGATTGAACCCAGTATTAACAAATAATAATATAATAATAATACATTTTTATTTGTAGCCCGCCCCTCTGCTAAGCAATCGAGGCGGGGAACAGCAGCATTTAAAACCAAAACACAATAAAACAAACAATAGTTTCTAATTCAGAAATCCCTTTTAGAATTCCCCCCCCCAAAAAAATCATTATCCCTTCTTAACCTCACATCTAAATTACTTTCTGATGCCTGGTTTAATTCTAGTACCTCAGCCTTTAAACAAACTTGCAAAACAAAAAATATTTTTACCATATGTTTATTGTATACTTCTTTTTACTCTTTGTTCTGATTTCATCTGAAACTTTCTCAACATCTTCATACGTTTTCTCCTTTCCAAACTTTAGTTTATTGTTAGTAATATCCTCATTTCTTCCATTGCATAAAATCTAAATTCTGCAAGTTCCTCTGCACGTGTTTTGTTCATTTTCCTTCTTTTTTGTTTTTTTCTCTACATATTATTCACTCTATAATTTTTTCTTCTTCTTTTGACATAGACTTCACCACTATGTCTTATTTGCAGATTTCTTCCTTAAATTCAGATTTCAAAAATGTATTACTTTAATTAACTAATCTGAATATCCAATATACCTTCTCTGAAGAATGTTTAATCATTTCAGTCTAAACTTTTTCCTGTTCATACAGTTTTTCCGCATTCCCCCCAGATTTCATAACATATAGTCATATCAAGTGTCTTCTAAAAATCCCCAGTGTGCAGAACTTTCTAATGCCCTAACCCAAACATAGGAGTTTATCAGACAGGATGGATCCTGTGCAAAAACTGCATTTACAGTGAAAAAAGCCAGCAAAAGCAGGTTGTTTTTCACACAACATTCAGGGTTAACCTGAACAGAAAGTAGAAATAACCTGCAAAAGCGGGTTGTGTTTCACCTGGTGTCAAGGAGAAATAACGCATCATTAATCTGAATGGAAAGTAGCCAAAACCTGCTCCTTTTTACTTTCGGGAACTTCCAAAAGTAAAATGGAACAGGTTTTGGTGACTTTCCGTTCAGGTTAATGTTGCATTATTTCTCCTTTACACAAACACATCTGAAAAACAACCCACTTTTGTGGGGGGTTTTCAGATTTTTAAATTCCGTTTCTACACAAGATTTAAGCAATTTGCCTCCATGTGATAAACTCCATAGTCACATTTTCCTTTCTGACTTTCCCAAGTAACTGCAGGGAGATAATGGGTGGAATGGGGAGTGATGCTGCATGAGTCCCCATTTTCATTTTGTTTCTAGAACTCTGATACAGTATGAGGCAACAGATGTATTCAGGAGACCATAACAAGGCCTGGGATGTTATTTTTGGACTACAATTCCCAGAAACTCGCCACCATGGTCAGTGTTGGGGGGGGGGTTGATTTGGAAGGTGCACAGGCATACCACAGTTATCAAAGCATCTAACAAAGAAGCCCCCCTCCCCTTTCCCTTTTTCTCCTCCATCTAGCTGAAAGCATTTTAACAGTATCTGTGTGGAAGGATATTGAAGGAGGAAAAAGAAACACAAACCTTTAGTGTCAGTTTGCTACAGAGTGTCTGAAGTAAACTATGCAATAATGTTTGAGCTGGGAAAGAGTGGGATTCTGATCTAGCTGATCATACTCTAGTTGTGTGGGTCTGTCTACAATAGGCAAGATAAACAACAGCTGCTTCCAGGATCCCTTAACTGAGCATGCATGAACAGCAAAATAGAAAGACAAGGGGAAAGGAGATAAGCCTGCCTCTAGGATGTTAAAGATGCACATAAGTTTGGCCACGGAAATGGAAATAGCAAAAGTGAAGACTGGGGAACAAAATTATCATCTCTATATGCATTTTGGAAGAAGCCTTCAAGTGGTCTGTAGAAGCTTCAAAACGTTCATTTTTGTTTATTTATGCAAGGCTTATCTGACCTGGTTGTTTCTTTTCACATGTACATATTGTCAGTTTGGAATAAAAAGTATGCTGAAACATATTGAACTACTCTCTTTTGGGGATATAAATAAATAAATAAATATTGGTGTATAAATAAATAAATAAATATTTATGAATGAATGAATGACTATAAATTAAAAAAAAAGTTCTTATTTTGTCGTACAGGAACCTATCCCCTCTATTCTTTCCATGTTACTTCTGCCTCTGGTACCAAATTTTCTGTTGAAAAAGTAACACCAAGGAACATATCTATGGCATTAACTAAGGTACAATTTGAGTCTCCCTTATCCAGAATTCCAAAATCCAAAATATTCTAAAATCCAAAACTGTCCAAATGAATGGCTGAGATAGCTTTCTGATGGCTTAATATACACAAACTTTTTTCATGCACCAAATTATTTAAAATATTATGTATAAAATTATCTTCAGGCTATGTTTATAAGGTGCGTACAAAACATAAATGAATTACATGTTTAGACTTGGATCCCATCTTCAAGGTATATGCAAATATTCCAAAAGCTGAAAAAATCCAAAACACTTCTGGTCCCAAGCATTTTGGATAAGGGACGGTCAACCTGTATACCCATAGTCCACAAAGTGAACCCACTGGGAATGGTTGCACATAGCGCTTTAGTCATATGTACAATTCTAAAATCAATAGAAAGTCTGTTCCTTCCAGTGTGCAGCAATACAGTATGTTGATCACAAAGCTGCTGCCCCTTTTAGAAGCAGTTTTTCAAAAGTTTTTTTAAAAAGAATGTAAAAGAATAAAACAAGTATTTAAACAAATACAGATTAGGATGGTGCTGGGGAGTGGAAGAAAATCCTGCTTAAGGAATTACAGAAGGGGACCATCCATGGATAAGTGAAAATCAGCATTCAGTTTGGAATCTAGTTCCATGTTCTTATGAGAAGAGAAAGGAAGGAGAAGGCAGAGCTCACTTCACAGAAGACAAGCTGAATCAGCATCCATTTTTAAGGTTAAATTATACACATCAACCTCAAACAGAATATTCTATCTGGTTCAATGACAGATATCATAAAGCTAAGATAAAATGCTTCCAACAGTCTGAATATAATTGAAAAGTGAAGAAGAGAAGGCCCATCTCATTTTCATTTTTAGTACCACATATTCTGGTGCAAGTATATGCCACAGATTCTATTGCTGACAACCTCATTAAAAACTAACTGCTACAGGTTTTTGTGCAAAACACATTTGTCCAACATCTCTATAAGTGAGGCCATATGCAATTCATAATAATGGTGAACTCTCCCATGAGAGAGGGGAGAAGGGATGATAGCTCTGAATGTGAAATTTTCTATAAAACATTATTTCAAAACAATTATACTCTGCAATATATATATATATATATATAATTAGAGAGATTTGCACAATGCATATTGCCTCTTCATACCATCTGCAAAGCAGAACAAAAACTGTCTGAAAACATAACAAAAAATCTATCCAGTATTGTGTCACTAGCCTGGGACTATCTGTATATTTATTTTGTGGGCATACTTATACTTATGTGGACATCTTATATTCCATGAAGGCACGAGAAAATGGACCATGTTCCTACAATATGAAACATGAGACCTGATCAAGTTTTTCTCCACTCTCTTAGGACTTCATCACACCAGGCTCATAAGGCCCTACCATCATGTTTGTCTAGAAAACACATACATACTGGGTTGGGAATAGTTATTATTGTACATCTTTTCCAAATTACCATGGTGCTGTTAGTCCCAGCCTCTGTCTTCCACACACCAGCCTCCAGTCCCACCTTCCTACCCTATGCCTCTTTCAGTCTGTATTTATTTTTAATGAAATTGCATGTTCATGGCAATCCATTAAGCAAGGAAAGAAAAGAAAGGGAGGGGAGAAATAACCTGCTTGGTAATATGAGGGGAACTTGTCTGCATATTAGAACTGCTTCAGGAGGAACTTATCACATGTGCATTAACAGAGAAAGGGATTGACAAGTTTTGCCCATCAATCCATTGCTCCAGCAACAGATGGTCTACAGATCAACTACTGGAAAGATATAGCATTGTGAGATAAGGTATGGCCACAGATGCAACTGTCCAGCTCTTATTGCACTTTTCAAGCTTGGTGTGACAAAATCCTTACTACCTGATGATAAAATTTACTGAAAAGCACTCCAACCATTCTTCTCTTGACCAAGCGAATTATATTTCTCAAACAACTTCATACAGATTCAGGAGCCTGAAAAGCAGCCCTATAATTATAACCAGTTTAAAAATCTACTCTCTAAATCAGCTGACGTGTTACCAGAAGGAAGAAGATGGGGGGGGGGGACTTTACAAGGAGCAAGGTGTGTCTGCACAGCCTAAAGCAGAAGTGCTGATGCACTAATTTAATGTGGGAAAACTATGAAGATTCAGTTTATGCAAGACACATCCTCAAGTCTAAACAAGAGAGCTAAATGGTTTTATTATCCCTGTAATTTAATGGGGGGAGGGCAAGTGTCAAGTCACATTCTCACAAATTATGTTGCATGCAAGCAGTTGTTTACATCCACTATTGGTGCTATAAGGGAAAAATTCTCTGTCTTCTTAGTTATACACAAATATTAACATTAAATTCTATATTTTTACTCAAGTTGCTGGGATTTAGAGAGGGTGATGTTGGGGAGGGTGTTTGTTTTTAAGCATTAGATTGAATTTAATCATGCTGCATCTGTAATCTGCATCTGTAATCCTATACAGCTGTGCTCAGGAATAGGTCTCACAGAAAAAAGTGAAAATGAGGGAAACTAGCCAAAGTCTGTTTGTTTGTTTGTCTGCAATGAAATTCATGGATTAAGCAACAAACCATGGTTAACCAAAAAAACAAAGTTTATTGCAATGTACAAACATATTGATATTGTAATATCATCCATGTTCATTCTCAGCACCAGACTTATTTAAAAATATTTATGACAATAAACAATAATACCATGGACCCTTGGGATTTAGCTCCAGGAGACCCTGTGGATACCAAAATCCATGGATGCTCAGGTCCTATTATATACAATAGTGTAATAAAATGATATCCCTTGTATTAAGTGGTGAACAACTCAAAACGTTTGATTTTTAGAATTCTTTTTTTTTAAAAAAATCTCCAAACCATGGTTGCTTGAATCCATGGATGCAGAATCAGTAGAAACAGAGGGCCAACTGTAAATAAGTACAACCAGAAAAATGGAAGGGGGGAAATCACCAATGCCACTCATCTGAACACATCATAGCGACCATTGATGAGACACAAATCCTAGGCTGTGACTCAAATTTCATCGACTATTGAATATTTAGTAGATAGTTTAAACAGTAAGATGCTCTAACATAAGCCTATTTTGTGGCTCCAGAATGTTTCCCAAAAAAAATAATTTCTAAGTTAATAAGTATCCAAGAAAAACTTTGCATGTATTTGAATTTAACTGTATTGATGTTGTAATCTATATAAATGCAACTGGGAGTAAATCACACTGAATTTAACACAGCTTGCTGCTGAGTACTTCCAACAGATTGTGTTCAGCAAGCATGGAAATCCAATACTCCAGAGGTAGGCAACCTTTCCCCTTTAAGGGCCGAGGGACTCCCAGGAGCTATTGGCCAACATGGGACTATTGGCCAACATGGCTGAGGCTTCTGGGAGCTGAAGTCCCTTGTCCCTTAAAGGGGAAAGGTTGCCTACCCCAGTAGCCTTTTAAAAAGTTAGTTTTAAAAAGACACAATGCGAAGAATAGTTGGACACATGTAGATCTATTGGCAATATACTGAATGCTGATTTCATTTGGATCTGTCTGCATTCAGCTGCAATCTAGAGACTGTAAATTAAATATGATTTGGAACTCAGCTCTTCTTAGATGAGAGCCATGTGGTATAATGATTTGAATGTTGGAATAGGACTCCAGGTGATCAGGGTACAAATCTTCTCTCGGCCATGAAAAATGCTGGGTGATTTCCATGACCTCACACTTGCTCAACCTAAGAGGAAGGCAATGGAAACCCTTTTCTGAATAACCTTGTCATGAAAACCCTATGATAGGGCCACCGTAAGTTGGCATCAACTTGAGGGCACATAACAACAACGGACTTCTTATACTGAAGTTGTCAGTGACATCAATGTCGCACTTCACATCAGGTTGTTCAAGTTACAGCTCAGTGATAAAGGTCTCCCAAAAGTATTAAACAAAAGCCTCTGCAAGGAAACCAAAAGGGTTTGGGAATAGTCAGAGTCTTTTCATTTTACTTGGCTCAGCTGTTTTCATTTGGCACCGAATAATATACATTATTAAAGACTGGCAAAACAACATATCCTAAATTACACACATTACCTTATCTCCTTGACAGGGAAATAAGACAAATTAACCAGTTAATATATAATCATTGTTTAGTTTTGCTGGAGGAGTCAGAAAGACACTGCACATCTCTCCCCTGCTCCTTTACCCTAATTAAAAATATCTAGAGTTCTCGTCTTGTAGGAGCCAGATGGTGATACCTTTCAGATCCTTTTCTGGGCTAACATTCTTGTTGTATGGTCCACACAGAGGGTAAAACATTACAACACTGTTTAAATCATAATTTAGCACAAAGGTGGGTCTCATGAGGCCCAGAATTTGTCTCCAAAGCCATTTGTGTGGCCCCATTCCCATCCAAAGGGCTCGGCCCCATGGCTAAAATTCACACACACACACACACACACAATGAATTACTAGGATTTCAATCACACAAATGTAGGTAAAGGGAGAGCACATGATTTTATGCAGGCAGCTTTTTGCTCCTGTATGCAACACTACATATACAGTACATCAATTCTGTACATTTGAACCCTCCAACAATGCAGAAATCCACATTTTGTAATCATTTATTTAAAATCCCAACTTTCTCCCCAGGTGACACTCAATTCACATCAAAACAAAAAACAGCTAAAATCAATAATGTTTTTAAATAACAAAAACAAAATTAAGCTATTTTATTTAAAACAGTACTAAACAATACTAACAGTACTAAAGCAGTACTAAACAAACCACCTTGAGTTCCTATATTGGGAGAAAGGCGGGATATAATAAAATAAAGTAAAATAAAATAAATAATCAAAACCAATGAAAAACATAAGAAACCTAAGTGCAGGTCCTCTCCATTAAAAACAACATCCTTCTGCACCAATCCAGGTTCACTGTCGAAATGAGAAGGCCTCCACCTGACAGAAAAAGGGGAATGAAGAGGGGAAACCTTGCTTCCCATGGGAGAGAGATCCAAAGTGTAGGATAAGACACTGAGAAGGCCCCCCACCAAATGTGCCTGTGAAGGAAGTGGTACCAAGAGAAGGGTTTTCCCATAAAGATCTCAAAACTGGGGCAGGCTCATACTTGACCTTATTTTAATTGTTTGACAGAAGATAACATTCAATTTGTTCCAACCATGCATTCACTGTTCACTGTTTCTGCTGCAGGCTAATCCTACATACACAGAAACACATATACAAAGTCACAGGCAAACTCTGCTAATGTCAGAAGGTTCTTGTCAGCTTTTTAATCTTCACTATATCTTCCAGTTTACATTTTTAAAAGATGGAGAAATCGCAGGGGTATTCTAGCCCTGTCACCATAAAAAGATGACACCAGTACCTGTGAATTTAAACCTAATGGCATTATATCTGCATGTTACCCCATGGTTTCCAGACCACCTGCCAGTTAGTATGAATGCCAGGAAAGGAGACATTTTCTGGGGAGGAACCAGAGAAGCACTCTTACACGCAGTCAGTCTTGCTCCTATCTCAGGGTCTGCCCAGGGAAATGCTAATTTTTTAAAATGTAAATTAAGAGATTCACACCATGAAAGAAGCTTTCAGTGACAGCCATTCCGAAATCTGTAATATCAGCAAGTACAAACAGAAATACGTAGATTCATCTTTGAACCTCAAGGATTAACAGCTATGCCATTTCATTTAAAAAAAATAAAAAAATTAAAAATCCTTTCCCAAATGTCCAGATAAGTAAGGAAAATGGAATACTAAGGCTTACAAGTCTTTAATATCTAGATATTTATACCAAAGTACACGTATGGCATGTCAAATATGAAGCATACATGTATCTATTTTTAGTTTTGTTCCCACTTTAAATAAAAATAAGTGGGGGACCTGATCCATATATTTTAAGGAGCATCAGGGCTAAAAATACACAATGCATGCTTCATATTTGAAATACCATACATGCTATCTTGTATTTGAGCATGCATAACTTAGCACAAAAGGATTTCACAAGAGCCAGTTCAAAGTAAAAAAAGACTGACCAAAGCTGAAAGGATAGAAAGAATAGAATGCATTTTGCTAACAGCTAAGCAAAAATTATTTGAGTGAAGGGAAAACATAATGGAGTTCACCAAGTGCATGTAGTATATATAGTCTTTACAAAGAGCCATAATGAATTGTCTCTAACATTAGAGGAAGATGGGAGAGAAGAAAACAGTTGTTCATATGTTGTTGTATCCCCTCAAGTCATTTCCTAAAGCAAACAGGATTTTCTTGGCAAGATTTTTTCAGAGGGGCATGCCATTGCTTTCCTCCGAGTCTCAGAGAGCATGACCTGCCCAAGGTCACACAGAAGGTTTCCATGGCTGATCAGGGATTCAAAGTTGAGGCTCCCAAAGTCTTAGTCCAATACACAAACTCAGGGGTAGGCAACCTTTCCCCTTTAAGGGCCGAGGGACTTCAGCTCCCAGACTCCCAGGAGCTATTGGCCAACATGGGACTATTGGCCAGCATGGCTGAGGCTTCTGGGAGCTGAAGTCCCTCGGCCCTTAAAGGGGAAAGGTTGCCTACTCCTGCTCAAAGTGCTACCGCACACTGGCTGGCTCTAGTTCAGGGGTAGGCAACCTTTCCCCTTTAAGGGCCGAGGGACTTCAGCTCCCAGAAGCCTCAGCCATGTTGGCCAATAGTCCCATGTTGGCCAATAGCTCCTGGGATTCTGGGAGCTGAAGTAGCTCAGCCCTTAAAGGGGAAAGGTTGCCTACCCCTGCTCTAGTTGTTCATACACAGATTTACTTTTCCAGTTTAGGCTTGTGACATCTCCCCATAACTACCACCTTTCTCATTTCATGCAGGGCATCAGTGGCTGCAGTTGTGGTCCCTACAATTAAGCAGAAGTGAGAATTTGAGGCCAGATAGGGAGGTATGCTAGGAGTTGCTGTTCAATAATATCTGGAGGGTTACATGATTTTCATGCCAGCATAAGAGCAACAGCAAGGAACCTGCACCATCTGTCTCTCCTCATTTGAAGTCTTCTGCAGGCATTTGTCTACTTTCAGCACCAGGGCATGTGCTATTGCTTTTCCCCACTTTCGTTTCTTGCTGATGACCAGATGGCTGTGTGTTTTGCTTTAAAAAGAAAAAAGATAAAAAAAAAGCTGTGACTGGGATTTTGACACTCTCTTCTGTAAGCAGAATGGCTGTCTTCCAAGTGCCAGAAGCTGCTTGTGTAAGAATCTTGCACGAAGAAAACTGGACCACATCCAGTTAATTGCTCCTGCATATGGAGACAGCAAACTGCGTATCTAATTTGTGCAGCCCTTGACCAAGCTAAGTGTGCATTCTTTTGCACATTAAACTTTATGAGTATTCTTCCATCCCCACCATCCCTCCCTCCTCTGTGTCTTTCATTTAGTACTCTGGATCCTGGTTTGTGACTTTTTACAGAATTGTCTATAATGAATGCCCAAAGTACTGCCCAAAGTTTGTGCTGTACATATTTTCATTGCGTGCAGCTTTTACATGCTAAGGCCATTTGTGTGCTTTGAGATTTCCAAACACTGTTGAGACTCCAGGTCTTGCAATTACATTTCCCTAAACACTCTTTCCTGGGAAAGCCACAAATTCTATGCACTAATTAGTGATCTGAAAATAGGTTGACACAGATGCTGTTGAGTGTCTGTTTTGCCAGTAAAGCCAGATTTCTGAAGAGCCAGTTGCCTCATTAATAATTCCTCAATTCCTCCTGTCATTGTTATCTGAGTGTCAAAAACCTTATTGCAGTTGGTGCTCCCACAGAGCAGGCAGAAATACCTTCCTCACATGTCTCTTGCAGTTTGAAATATTTGACACAGCTGTCTTCCAAATTTGGACTTTTTGTGGGACCTTCTGAGATCAAACAAAGCCATTCTGCCAAATAATTCCTTAAAAGAAAATCTACTTGCAAGCAGAAGAAGTACAAAATTGTGCATCAGCCATGGGAAAATGACAAAATCTAAAGAACAACAGGGAGGGTAAAAATGCATATATGCTGCAAACTAAATTTCACAGTTAAATTAATAGTTTCCTTTTTATCTCTCTTTAATGGAATCTCAGGTAACACGTTAGCATAGCAATTATCATGTCCATCCTTTGAAATGGCTTTGCCAAATGGTAGCAGTGGCTGAGGTAATAATGGATTCATCTTTGAGATATGCTGGCACTGTTGCCATCAACAAATGCTTTCAACCATTTTAACAGAAGGATGTTGAGTGAATCACTTATTAGAAAATTGGACTAGAATGTGGGTGGTCTAGATAAAAATCCCATTTTATTCTGGATGCCCCGTGTCAATCAACCCCAAATTCCTGCCCTCTCGAGGTGTTGGGACTACAACTTCCATTGCCCCCAACCATTCTAAGATCTTCTGTTGCCTGAGAAAACTTCCAACCTTAGCTTTATCCATCAGAATAATGAGATTAATATTATTCATACATTTGACAATTATTTACCAATGTGACCACAAAAGCTTATTTGTGTCCACAGTCTTTTAGGAAACCTACTCACAAGGTTAATAATAATAATAATAATAATAA
>CM034701.1:365807608-365819507 GCA_020142125.1 Phrynosoma platyrhinos | reverse complement strand
AAATTAGAAGAAGACTAAGAATGGGGAGGGTGGCTATGAAAGAACTATGTCCTCTTTTCTCGTGATGTGTCCAAAGTACGACAGTCTCAGTTTGGCCATCTTGGCTTGCAGGGAGGTTTACAGTTTGATCTGCTCTAGGACCCATTTGTTTGTCCTTTTGGCTCTCCATGGCATCCTCAGCACTCTTCTCCAGCACCACATCTCAAATGTCTTGATTTTCTTCCTGTCATCTTTCTTAACTGTCCAGCTTTCACATCCATTAATAATAATAATAATAATAATAATAATAATAATAAATTTTATTTCTAACCCACCCCTCTGCTCAGCAACCAGGGCGGCATACAACAAGTTTAAATCAGATAACAGTTAAAACACTCCTTTAGCCTGATCCCTAAACCTCCCCCCCTTAAAACTAAACTAAACTAATACAGGATTAAAATAGCAATTAATGACATAAGATACAAGCAACTTTAAAACAGGAACAAGAACAGGTGGTGGCCACGGAGGGGCAGGCAAGCGAACCACGTCCGTTGAGCTGGGAGGTTATTCCGGGAAGGCCTGCCAGAAGAGATCTGTCTTTAATGTTTTTTTTAAGCTATCAAAACTAGTGATAAGATGAATCTCGTCAGGCAGGTGATTCCATAGTCTGGGGGTGGTCACAGAAAAGGTCCTCTGGGAAGGCTGTAACAGGTTCCTCCCAGAGGACCAGAGTGCATGGGGGGGGGATCGTACGGGGAGAAGCGGTACCAGAGATAAGATGGACCCAAGCCATATAGGGCTTTAAAGGTTAAAACCAACACCTTGTACTGTGCCCGGAAACTAATCGCCAGCTAGTGGAGAGATTTAAGCATAGGTGTTATATGCTTTCTCCTAGATGTACCAGTGACTAACCTGGCTGCCATGTTTTGTACCAGTTGAAGTTTCCGGGTTAAGCACAAGGGTAGCCCCATGTAGAGTGCATTACAGTAATCAAGATGTGAGGTTACCAGAGCGTGTACCACAGTTTCCAGATACCTCGTATCCAGGTAAGGGCGCAGCTGGTGTATCAGCCGAAGCTGATAACAGGTACTCCTGAGCATCGCATTCACCTGACTAGTCATGCGAAGCAACGAATTTAGAACCCCTCAGACTGCGAACACAGTCCTTAGAGGAGAGTGTGACTGGACTGGAAGTTGTATTCCCAGACCTGGTTTCGGGCTTGTGACCGTCAGTACCTCCGTTTTGTCTGGATTTAGTCTCAATCTGTTTTTCCTCATCCAATCCATTACCGCTCCAAGACAGTCATTGAGAGGAGAGACCAGCTGATGATCTGGTCATGGAGAAGTATATCTGAGTGTCATCAGTGTACTGATGACACCGCACTCCATGCCTCCAAATGATCTCACCCAGCGGCTTCATATAGATGCTATTTAACATATAGATGTTAAATAGCATCCGGGATAGGATGGTGCCCTGGGGGATGCCACAGTTAAGCTCAATTTTGGAATAGGGTAATAGGAAATACAATGGCTTGCATGATTCTAACTTTTGTGCTGAGTTGTTTATCTTTGCATTTTAGAATCTTTTCTAGTTCTTTCATAGCCACTCTCCCCATTCTTAGGGCCTCTGCAGATGGTGCAAACCCATCCCTGAGGATGTCATCAGAGCGCATGCCATTACGCATAGCGCTCCTTCCAGGGCCGGCAGAAGGGAAGATTGGGGCTGAGGTGTGGGGCAGCCTCGGCCCCAATCTTCTGCTTCCCAGGGTGGCCCATGGCCACCTGTCTGCATCCCTCCTTAGTCTTCTTCTGATTTCCTTGCTGCAGTCCCCATTCTAATCATTGTTGGATACCAAGTATGGGAATTCTTTTACTATTTCTATTTCTTCATTGGAGACTATTGCACTCCTTTTTAAAGAGACTTACCTCTCCCGGTTTAAATTTTAATTCGGGCAGCGTCCTAATGTTATCAGAAGGATTTTTACCACTAAATCTTCCGCCCAAGTACAGCCTGGGTCCATCCCTGCTCACAGGGGTGCTCAGCGCAACTCTTTTGAAAGCCAGAAAACTTCCTGCTTAAGAAAATGGCCACCAGAGCACCCCTGTGAGCGAGGATGGACCCAGACTGTATTCAGGCAACAGATTTGGCAGCAAAATCCTTCTGATAATGTCAGGATGTTGCCTGAATTAAAATTTAAATTGGGAGAGGTAAGTCATTTTAAAAAGTGGTGCAATAAAGTGCATCCTCTAAGAAGAACTTACAAAGGTATTCAGTGGTCATTATTATTATTTTTTTCTTTATGTTCACCATTCAGTCTGCCTTTGATCTTCCTTAGTAGGTGTTCTAAGTCTGTGAGGTTTTCTGCTAGTATTGTGGTGTCATCTCATATCTAGAATTACATAGCACTGAGCCAAGGCAGTTAAAACGGTCTTAAACTGGATTATTTCTGCATGTGTTTTGGACCTATCTCTTTTCCCAGTTTTCACCTGTTTTTCTTATGATTACCATTTGAGTGACCCAAATGAAAGACCTATGTTTGTTTGTTTTTAACATGGATGGTGTTGCTTTTCTGTTTAGTTGTTCTGAAGGAAGCTGTTTACCTTGCTCTTCATCCTGCTCTTTACTAGCTCAAGCTCTATTTACTGCATTGTTTGCTTCACACTGCTGCAACCCAGTACTACAAATCTGTTTTTCCAAGTCTCCTTCACCATTCTCCCAATGTGTGCCCAGCTGTGACCCAGAATAGTAGCCAAAATGTGTCTGGATTGCTAAAATGAAATTGGAAAAAACAGGAACACAATCTGGGAGTTTATGGTCTTTTTCATCAGAATGGATGCCCCTTGGTTGTTGCATTTTGGGCAGTAAGCAAAATGGCTGGCCCTGAGAAACCTTACTGACTACAGTGAAATTTTCTTCTGAAGTAAAGGGTTTACCCAGGTCCAAAACACACTGAAGAAATAATCCAGTTTGAGATCACTTTAACTGCCCTGGCTGAGTGCTAGGGAATCCTGGGGAAAGTATTTTATAGTGACACCAGAGCTCTCTGATAGAGAAGGCTAATGTCTCACAAATTACACTTCCCAGATTTCCCTAGCATTGAGCCAGGGCAGTTAAAGAGGTCTCAAACTGGATTATTTCTGCAGTGTGTTTTAGACTCCAGTTACAGGACCTTGTGCTGGCCAGACAGATGCCAAGGGAAGAAATCTCTTTGGAAAAACAGGTGGCGACCCAAATTCAGAACCAATATGATTCAATTCCCTAAGGAGTTCATCACACGGGGAGCCCTGTGCAGAAACGCTGCTTTAAATTGGGGAAAAAAACTGCAAAAGCAGAAGCAATTTATCAACAGGATTTCCCCGTGTGATAAACTCCAGCGCAGTTAAAAGGAGGTTAATCCGAACAGAAATTAGACAAAAACTGCTTCTTTTTACTTTCGGGATCTTCTGAAAGTAAAAAGAAGCAGTTTTTGTCTAATTTCCGTTCGGATTAACCTCCTTTTAACAGCGACGTCATCTGAAAAAACACCCACTTTTGTGGGTTTTGTTTAATTTAAAGCCCATTTCCACATGGGATGTATTAGCACTCAAAGCCAGCTTTCTGAATGGATAAATCAATGTTGTTCTGACCTATATTCAGTTTTAAAAAGTATTATGTTCTTTCTATCAGAAAGATGATGAAATCTTTAAGTCCCAATAAACTTTGTGAAAAACAATAACATTCTCACCCATCCCTAAAAGTTACATAGTACTGAAATTACTGAATTAGTTTTAAGGATACATATTTAAGTTTAGTTTTGAGGATACATTTATAAGGATACATGGCCAGCGTAGTGTAGTGGTTTGAGCATTGGGCTATATGGCTCTGCAGACCAGGGTTTGAATCCTAGCTTGGCTATGTAAACCCACTGGGTAATCTTTGGCAAATCACATTCTCACCTCAGGGGAAGGCAGTGGCAAACCCCCTCTGAAGAAACTTGCCAGGAAAACACCATAAGTCAGAAACAACTTGAAGGCACACAACAATTCAGAATTTACATTTCAGAGTATTGCTTATAGGTTTTCTCTCAAAACCCTCTCCCTCTCAAGTTGTCTCTACCACATACCATTTGACCTTTGTAAAGTAAACTAATATACTTATTTCAAAGATACAATAATTTTAGTCTGGGAAATTAATGTGCGTAGGGCTCTTGTTCCACCTTTGAGACTAACTGAAAGAAAGAAGCTAGTGGCATGATCTTTTATAGTCCTAAATCTGCTGAGAGAGAGAGAGAGTTGTTTATTTTGTGTGCCTTCAAGTCATTTCAGACTTATGGGGGTCCTGAAGACAAACTTATCATAGGGTTTTCTTGGCAAGATTTCTTCAGAGAAGGTTTGTCATTGCCTTCCCCTGAGATATAGATATATATGACCATCTGTGTACATGACACTTAAATTAAAATGAGTAGGTTAATACTAACCTCAAGGAGCTTGTACATAAAGTATGCACAAAAAAGGACCAGAGACAGAAAAGAAATGGAAGACTATGCCATTATTTTACTTGCATGTAAATAAAATTATTTTTCTATTCATAGATTGCAGGTTGAACATTCTATTTCCCATTATTACCCCTATCTCAAAGATCAAAAAACAAATTCCTTTCATTACAGTTCCAAGAATCTCTCATCTGGTTGGAGGTTTCTGGGAGTCATAAAAAAGTAACTTTTTCAAACTTTGCCCTATCTCAGTTATTATTAGAAATCCAATTTTGTCTTTGCAATCACAAACTGCCTGCATGTCAGTGTGTTCTAGAAAATATTCCATGACATTTCATGAATTCTTGAAAATGGTTTCTTGAAAATGGTTTCCAGAATTTGTAATGTATCGTAATTATACAGTTGGGATTTGGTTATGGCCAGCAATTTAACTGTGTTCCAAGAAGTAGACACATTTATGAATGATAGGAATGTTAATAGCTATCAACCAAAGAGTTTTCCGCACAATCAATCAAAAGTTGTACCAAGTGCTTTTGGATGTTACTTTCTAAAGTTCCCTTGCAATGATGAGAATGTGATATGTAATATACATATAATGAATTGGGAGATAGCCTTGTAGCAGGGGTCTTTCCATTGCTATAGAAAAATAGCCATTAATATGCTTGTTGGTGTTATATTTATTTATATATCACCTTTTCTCCAGTTTGGGGTTTGGCTTATAAAAGTTAAAATGGGTACAACTAAGAAAAAAATTAATATCACACAAGAGTTAGAAATATAATTGAACAAACAACAGAATTAAAAGTGGTCATAAGCACTTAAAGTGGTGCCAAACTGCATTATTTCTATGTTGTAGCTACAAAAAGTATTCACCAGCTGGTCTCTAACAAACTGGAGTGCTGGTCTCTAGCAAGGAAGTTCTAAAGCCTGGGAGCAGCCACTGAGAAGACCCTCTCCCATGTTCCTACCAAATATGCCAATAGTAGTGGTGGCATAGACAGAAGGGCCATTCCAGAAGATTTCAAAACATGGGCAGGGTCATATAAGCATACTCTGTTGTCATCTTTTTGAGAGTACAGAACCCCTAAAGAAACAAACATCTGGCTTCACTGCTTGCTGAGATCTTTGCTCACCCAACTCCCCTACCCTCAGCTCTTGTTCTTTGAAACAGCTGCACCCATTTTCCCTTGTTCCTGCTTTAGCATGGAATTGCTTCCCAATGTGATCACTGCTCTTATCTCTATTCAAATCCCTTCTCAAAACTTATCCTAGTCCCTCATCCAAGGGTGGGCAATTGGTGGCACTCCAAATGTCCCCAGGCAGCAACTCCAGTCAACCCTGACCAGTAACTACACTTTCACACTACATAATTATAGTGTGATGATTCTATTTTAGCTGCCATGGTTACATCCTATGGAATCCTAGGGCTTGCAGTATGAGGAGGCAGTATAGCTCTCAGATCAAAGTACTCCTCTCGAAACTGCAAATCTAAGGATTTTATAGGATGAAGCCATTACAGTTAAAGTAGAATCATCATACTATAATGGTGTAATGTGGAAAGGGGCCCTGGACTGGTGGATGTTGTTGTCCAACAACAACTCAAGGGTCACATGTTGCTAAATCACAATTCCTTGTTCTCTATACCTTACTGTAACTAAGGACCTTATCACACGGGGTCCAAGCAGTCGCATCCCCGTCCCATTGCGCTTCCTTCCAGTCGTGGGAAATGTAATTCCCATTTCGACCAGGAATCCAAAAGAACGGGGATGATACGGGGATGCGACGGAGATGCGACAGGGATGGGCGGGGTTTCCCTGTGACGTCGTTTGATCACCCGGGGAAAGGAAGCGCGATGGGACGGGGATGCGACGGGGATGGGCGGGGTTTCCCTGCGACGTCGTTTGATCACCCGAGGAAAGGAAGCGCGATGGGACGGGGATGCCACGGGGATGGGACTGCTTCAGACCCCCGTGTGATAAGGTCCTAAGCCACACTGCATGTAATTGAAATCATTGCTAATTATTTATCTGTATTTACTTCCTCTCTTGTTTCCCTCTGTCTGTTTTATATAATGTAGCACCACATGTAGCAATACAGTTGTCCCTCTGGATTCACTCACTTCCCATTTGCAGTTTCAAGTTTCTGTGGACGGGAAGTCAGGAGGGACAAAATGGTACGTGTGCCCATTGTGTGTGCGCAAGAGCGCACGCAGGCGCATGCTGCCATTTTATTCAATGGAACTTGAATATTTGCGTTTTCCCCAATTCAGATTCCCCACGAATTGGGAGGGATGACGGTAGTAAGAAGAGATCCAAAATCTACAAAACAGTGATACCTTTATGCAGCCAACTAAAAAGCACAAAATTAATGGCCGAGAAGGAAAGTGCCCTGTGCCTGCATTGATATCGCTATACCATCTAAACCAGGGGTTCCCAACCTTTTTGACTAGCACAGCCCTAAGGGCTCCACAGAGCACAGGTTGGGAACCACTGATCTAAAATGACAACAGAAGTAACATTTGAATGAAGACCTGTGACTCGAGCATTTTCACTTTTCTTCTCCTGTATGATTTTTAACATCTCTGCCTGAGAAAGAAACCACTGAAGCTTTGAAAGCTTGTCTGATGCATTTTGTGCTTTTTAGTTGTTCCTATAAAGGTATCACTGTTTTGTGGATTTTGGTTTTTTGTTGTAATTTGCTTCATGATCAACTTCTCTACCACTGAATATGTTTCCTGGATTATAAAGTACTAAATTTAACCAAAACAGGGGAACCTCTAACAAAGGGGGACTAATTGACTGAGACAGGGTCGCGAAACTACGGCCCATGGGCCGGTCCCTGCCACCACTGCTGCCGCTGCCGCCACCACCGCTGTGCCCCCGCCACCACTCGTGCATGCCGCCAGGTGCCATTTTGTCTTCCATGACATCCGAAGTCGTGTGCATGCGCCCGGCGTCTCACGCGCATGCTCACAACTCCAGGCGCCATTTTGGAAGACCAAACGGCGTCCGGAGTCATGATCATGTGCGTGCAATGTGGGCCACCATTTTGTTTTCCAAAATGGCGCCTGGAGTTGTGCGCATGTGTCCGGTGTTGCGCACACATGTGCACGACTCCGGGTGCCATTTTGGAAAACAAAATGGCGCCCGAGTTGTGAGCATGCGTGTGCGCCTCCGGCCCCCCGAAAATCTGGGGGCCAGCGAACCGGCCCCCAGATCAAAAAGTTTTGGGACCCCTGGACTGAGACTTTAGCTCTTTGAGGTTTCTGTCACCAACAAAAGTAAAACTTTTTTCATTTGGACTACAGTTGGCAAGTTTTATGTATACAGCACCTGGTTTATCCAGATGTAACTGTACAAATACTTCTTGATTCCCATTCCATGATTCCCATACTGTGCTCTTTAGTGCACATGCACTGAAATAACTCTGCATTATTTCAGTTTTTGCCTCAGCCTCCACTTCCATATCTGTGTTGTTTCCCATGTTTTTGTTATTGTTATGTGCTGTCAAATCAGGTTTGACTTCTGGCAATTATTTGAATGAGAGAACTCTAAGAGGTCCTATTATTAATAAAGCTGCTTGTAAATTTAGTACCATTGTTATCTTTACTGAGTTGATCCATCTGCAATGCAGCCTTCCTCTTTTCCTACAGCTTTCAGCTGTTCCCAACATTGTTGTCTTTTCCATAAACTTATTTTTTTCATAATATGCCTCAAAAGCAATATCCTCAGTTTAATAATTCTGGATTCTAGTAAGGGTTCAGGTTTGATTTTCTCTAGGATCCCTTTATTTGTCTTTTTTGGCAATTCATTAAAACTATATCACATTTTAAATGAATTCATTTTTTTCCATTCACCTTTCTTCACTGTCCAGCTTTTTCATCCATACACAGAAACTGTATATACAAAAGGATGGATCATAACTATGGAATGCTCAGTGATATATGTTTATGCTTGAGGACCTTATCTTGTTTCTCCATAGCTTCTCTTCCAAGTTTTAGTCTTTTGATTTCTACATTACAGCCTTCATATTGGTTGATGACTGAACCAGGATATGGAAAATCTTTACACAATGTTGAAGACATGTAAATATTCTGAGATCATTTTTGTCTTCTGAATATTCAGCTGGAACCCTGCTGTGGTGATTCTAGGGACCCCTCCTGCTTCTGCTGAGTAGGATGGATCCTCTAGAGACCATCTATCTGAACTGCCACCACCCACTGATTTTACCTCCCTCCCTTTTCTTACTCACTCAGTGGGAAGTTACTAGGGGACTTGGCTTGTGTGCACACACATACTGAGCAAAAGCAAGTGAAAGAGTGTGAGAAGAAAGGAGTTCTTTAAAAGAGGATTTTATTCTAAGCAAGCAATCTAAATAGCAAAAGGTATTGTTTACATGGAAGCTCCTCCCTTCTGCAGTTACTTAAATTTACAGAGTTACAAAATCATAGGTCATATTCAGCCAAGGTTAACAAAAATAAACATAACTTCCATAACAAGTCTATCTAAAACATTTTCCTATTCTACTCATGATACAGATGGGATTCCGAGTCCTGGGTGTTCATGGGGGAAGCTGGGAAGCTGAATGGTTTTATCCCACCTAGGGACCCCTGCCATGCATTGCCCCTTTTTGTTCTCTGTTAGATTCTTCCTCATAGGGGGGAAGCACACCAGGGCGTCTGAGACGCCCTGGGCTGATGCGCCGCGGGGCCATGGCAGCTGCACCGCGGCGCACCAACGGCGTACCTGAAAGGAGCGCAAAAATAGCGCTCCTTTCGGAAGACAGGGAAAGTGCGCCCTAAACACGTAGGGCGCACTTTCCCTGACTTTTCCGCCGCAGCGCGTGTGGTCGCTGCGGTGGGAGGTTGCCCTGGCAGTGCCAGCTGTGCGGATGGATGGCAGCTCCGAGGGCAACCTCGGGAGGAGGAAGGGGCGCCGCTCGTGTGGCTGCCCCTCCTCTTCCAGGCCTTGAAGACGACCCTATTAGTCGTCTGCCGAGGCCCCTAGTCTCCCTAGGGATTTTTATAACCTCTTGTGGGAAAGATATTGAAGCTTCATGCTTCTGCCCAAGTGACCATCCCCACTGGGCAACTGTCTCTTGTCATCTTTGTGACCCTGATACCAATAAATGCAATTTAAAACCCAGCATCACATTAACCATCTGTTTACTTAATGAGAGTGCCCATTATCACATATTAGATTATTCTTCTTTAACTTTTATTGATAGTCTTTCCAAGTCTTTGTTGTTATCTACTAGTAATTTTGTGTCATCTCATCTGTATATCTTAAATTATTGATGTTTCATACCTCCTTCATCTATGTCTAACCTTGTTTTTTGTATAATATATTCTACATATAAATTAGACAGATCAGGTGATAAAATGCTTTCTTCTCTGACATCCTTGCCAATTGGAAACCTAAATCAAATTTTATATTAGAAGCTCACCAGAGCAGGATCTTGTCTTTTACTAAATAAAAAAGGAGTGTGAATCATGGACCCCACATAGGTTTTTATTTGTTTTTGCAGCCCTGGGATACTCCTTAGCCCATTCAACTAGTCTAGACTTTTTTTTTTTTTTAAACATAAGCCAGAAATATGCATTTCTGTTCCGGAAGCCTCTAGGTATGGCCTTTCAATGTGTGATGCTCAGTCCAACCCCACATCTTGTTCTAGCCAAAATTTGGTGGCGGCAGCAGCAGCGGCAGTGATGGTGCTTTCTTAGATAATGGAAGTGGTTCACTCACCACTTCCCTCCCACTGGAAGTAACCTTCTATTTACTTCATGTTTCAAGTAGTGGAGTTTGTATTGTCCACAGAGGGTTCTAGGGTAAAATTAAAATTCCCCCAGCCCCCTAGAACTTGCCCACTTATGCTTCAGTTCATCATGTATACTGATTATGCTATATAATTTAAGTTTCTCTCAGGGGGAGGAGGTTCTAACAGTTGGATTGAGAGATAGGATTTGTATATAGCAATGATGGATGGGTGTGGTTTACATAGAGAATGCAGACATAGGCCTCTGTTTGAAATTTGAAATGGTATAACCCTTGTTGTTGTTCAAAGAAAAATCTACCAGTGATACCTTTATTGGCCAACCAAAATGTACAATAAACTTGTTGCAAGCTTTCGAAGCTCCATAGGCTTCTTCATCAGGCAAGGTGTTACAAACCAAACAGGAGAAAAACAATTGGAGATATTAGTCAGATACCTACATGTTGTTTCAGTCCTTAGTTAAGATGGTATATGGTGGAGAGGATATCTTTTGCAAGCAAGCTCCTCCTCCTCCTTCTGGCCCTATGGTTATAAGGAGATTTGCAAAATCCAGGAAATTTAAAATCCATTTGCATCTCACCAGGGACCCCTCTTTTGCAAACCAATATGTCTCCATTCTAGTGAAGTCACAGGCCTCTTTGTGGCAGAGAACAATGGATTCCTCAAGAAGTCTCCATGTGTTTGCATCAGGAATATTTTAGTGGATGTAGAGGTAAAACGTGCAAATTCAGTCCAAATTTAAGAAGAAGAAAAATTGTTTTACCTTGGTTGAAGTTCCCAGTCCACTGGTTCCCCTGTTGCAATGACAATGGGGTATCTCACAATACAGAAAACATTTAGGATAGCTGTGTTAGCCATTTAGCAAATTCAAACAAAAATCCATTAGTGATACCTTTATTGGCCAACCAAAATGCACAATATACTTGTTGCAAGTTTTTGAAGCTCCATGGGCTTCTTCATCAGACAATATGTTACAAACTGAACAGGAGACACCTACATGTTGATGCCTTGTTGTTATTGTGTGCCTTCAAGTAATTTCTGACCTATGGCAACCATAAGATGAACCTATCGCTAGGTTTTTATGGAAAACAATTGTTCAAAGAGGGCTTAAGATGAACCTATCACTAGGTTTTTATGGGAAACAATTCTTCAAAGAAGGTTTGCCTTTCAGTTTCTCTGAGGGAGAGTAGGTTACTTGCCCAAGGCCAGTGGGTTTCCTGGCTGAGTGGAAATTCAAACCCTGGCCTCCAGAGTCATAGTCCAGCATTCAAACTCCTACATCATACTGGCTCTTGCACTATAGCCCTTTGTTGTTGTTAAATGCCCTCAAGTTGATTTTGATCCATGTCTCACCCTGTAGATTCTACATCTCCAAGACTCCCTGTCCTCCACTGCTCTGCTTAGGTTTCTGCAGACTCATGGCCATGACCTCCCTAATAGAGTCCATCCATCTAGCATGTAGCCTTCCTCTCTTTCTACTTCCCTCCACCTTTCCTAGTATTGTTTTTCCAATAATTCATGTCTTCTCATGATGTATCTGAAGTATGACAGCCTCAGATTTGTCATCTTGGCTACCAGAAGATTTCTGGCTTTATCTGTTCTAGGACCTATTTCTAGGTATGGACAACAGCTAGAGTGCAAGTGGTGGAAAACTCGACTCTTATCTGACAGGACTCG
>CM034701.1:365780311-365792954 GCA_020142125.1 Phrynosoma platyrhinos | reverse complement strand
AAAAATAAATCTGGTCAACAGCTGTGAGAAGAAGCCCATTCCTAGCCAAAAGACCACATTTGTGAAAAAGCAGACCATGGACCAAGAGGCCAAATCATTCTTGGAGGCACCATTTGCAGAGCCAGTTGTTCACCTCTGCTACTGTTATCTCCCTTCTTGGGAGAAACAGTGTTTTAACAGGGAGAAGAGATGAAATCATAATCTGTGCACCAAGAACCTTCAGCTTCCTACCCATATCTTCATATCATTTGTGATGTTCTGAAAGCTGTGTCTCACAGTGTCATTGGTTCCCATGTGAACCAAAAGGAACTGGGCTTGGCCAGTCTTGCCAGCCTCTCTGTTACATCACCAAATTTTGGCTCCAGGGAGACAGCACACCTCACAATGCATCTTGCCAGGCAGATTCTTCCAGGGTCATGTGCGGATTTTTCTGCGGTCATCTGGATATCCTCTGCATGTTGACACTGTTCCTCTTGCAGCTGTTCCATTTCCTCATTAATAAGGGAAAGAGCTTAAAATTGATTCTGTACCTCCAAATTCTCTGTTAGATTCTTGGGCCTTCTACTTCTGTGTGTAACATTCCTCCAAGCATCTGTCTCTTGTGTTTGGGAACTGACTTCCTCCCCAGTGACATTTTCCATGTGTTTGGTATTAAAGATGGTTCTAACAGCCCCATCCAAGAAAACCTCATAGTCCCCAATGATCTGAAGACACAGGCCTCCAGCTGCCAGACCTCATCTTCCAAGAGGGCCACCAACTTGCATTTGCTGCATATGTAGCCAGCCACATCCTCCAGGAAGAAAACAAACTTGGTACAGCTGTTGCAGGCAAAAACTCCATCACTATCCATCCTGAACAATTTGGTCAGTCAATTAAAAAGAGGAAAAGAAAAGAACTCTATTGCTCGCCCTCAATCTTTCCTGCTAAACAGTCATGTAACTCCCTTGTTTGCCTTGCCTATTGCCATGCTCCAATTGTCTTTCTCAGCTATTGGAATACAAGTAGTGAAACTTATCTCTGGTAGCAGCAATATAGAACTAGGCTAGTATCTCCACCCCTGCTGCCTGTGCAGAAGCCCCACCCCTCAGACTATGTGCACAGAGAGACCACAGGGTCAGAAACAAACCCACTCACCCCAAAAATGCACCCAGTCAAGGCTGTCCTCCCAGAGAATACCACTCTTTCTGCTCCCTGTGCAAGGACTGAGCTTGAAAGCGCCTGGCAGCAGTTATATAGAGCTAGGGTGCTAGTTCTGCCCCCAGTGACTCATAGAAGCCCCATCCCCTCAGACCATGTACTCAGGGAGATGAGACCCATTTAATTCTGTAGAATTAACACTATTTAAAACAAATCCATTAAAATGTCAACAGACAAAAATCAATGGAACAGCACACTGTTGAAAACAAAATTGTTAAGAACACTCAGTTCCTAAAAGATATTGGTTAAGGAAAGTTTTCCCTTCCCAGTAGAAAGAGAACAAGAATGGCCTCTCTATATGTATTTACATACTAATTGTAAGACATTTTCACTAACATTCACATACTTTTATAATTGTGTTTTAATGTATTTTCACTCATTTGTCCAACTGAGAACTGCATTGGACTTCATGCAAATGTGAAATCGAATGGAAAAACTAAATTCTGATCAACACATTCACCCTGAAGTTACAGACTAGATCATTTCCTGTTGAAATTGCAAAGGTCAGATTACTCAAACCTCCCTAATTGAGAGTGTCAGATGGGCATTCATTTTAATCAATGGCATCATCCTCACAAATTTATTAACTTTTGCAGATACAGATACAAACAACTCATGAAGCACTTCAGCAAAGTCAACATTCAGTTCTGATATTTTACCGTTGCCACCTCTCATTCCACTTGCATTGCAGCCTCATGAAATTTAAGGATGCAGCGACTATCTTGCATTCTAATCCTGCAGGAGTGGGAATCAGGCAGCCCTCCAGATTTTGTTGGACTGTAATTCCTAATATTCCTCACCATGGACTGCTGACCAGGCAGCTGAGAATTGCAGTCCAACAGTATCTTCAAAGCCATGTGATTCCTACCCCTGCTATATTTATGTGGAGTTGGATGATGACTGGATTGCAGATTCTGTGCTGTATCATAATCAAACCCTAGGCAATAGGGTACCTACAGGATTTTTAAAGATTTGATTCTGTTCTCTCACTGTTGTAAAAAGTTTTCATAGGAGTTGTCTTCATGGGCAAAATAAAGCAGAAAATGTGCATCATCTCACCGGCATATAAACAGCATGGTGTGTGTGCAGGAATGTGGAAAAGCCCAGGCAGCATACAGAAGTAGTCTAGAGCATGTGCCCTGGGACCAGTGATACAGCCCTAGTGCCATTGCTCACCATACAGTTATTTTGTTTGAACATACAGGTACATGAGTGGCCAGCTGCACCATCAACCTGTCGCAATCCAAGATGCAAAAGTACGACAAAATACAGCAGGTCGCAAATAATGCAATGGATGTCATTAAAACATATACAATGCCAATCTCAGGTTGTGTGTTTGTGATGGTACACGTGCATGACGGGGAGGTGAAAAACAAAAACAAGATGTGCAGATTGATGCTGCATGGTGCAGACTGTCTATGGGTGTTTGGCCTGCCTTGGGAGCAGGCCATGCAGACAGCAAGGTTTCTAATTGGTTTGGGAAAAACCAGGATCAGCCTGTTTTTCCCTGTACTTCTGCTCATCCCCTTAGTGAGCTATCTGCAAGGGGCAAGGAAGAATTTGTGTCTGTGTTTCAGATCTTTTTTGTGAGAAATTTATTTGCACAATACCCCTTGATTTTTCTGCAGTACTAGAGTTTTTTTTGGCACAAAAATGATATCTTTCATGCAAAATATATTGTTTTATAATAAAAAACACTATTTTATTCAAAAAACAGAGAAGCTCTTGAGATTTTTTAAATATACAAACAAAATATCAGCAATTTAAAAATGCAAAAATCCTTAGGTGAAAAATCAGACACTTGACCATTTTCTTGATGGGTTATCTAGATAGCTAAAGACATACTTTGTTGTCAAGGAAAGGAAAATTTAGGAGTAATCTTTACATCCCTATTCTGGCAGCAGAACTGGGAAACAGTGATCCCCCTCCTTCCTACAACTAGATTAACATCCTAAAAACTAGCTTCAGAGGTTTGGAAAACACTTCACAACACATTTTTGCATGACCTGAAGAACTGCAGAGAGAAGGGAGAAACTTGAAAGTCTTGTTACACTACCAGATGTCTACTATCATAATGCTGTATTTTTGTTGTTTACTGCCAAGTCAGGTTTGACTTATGGCAACCCTATGAATGAGAGACCACCAAGAGATCCTGTTATTAACAACCCTTCTCAGGTCTTGTAAACTCAGGACTGCGGCTTCCTTTTCCATCCATTTGTAATGTGAATTTCTTCTTTTTCTATTACTTTCAACTTCACTGAACATTATTAATTTTTCAATGAGACACATCATCTCATGTAATGTTCAAAGTACAATAGCATCAGTTTATTCAAGCATCATTTACGTTCAAGACCTTTTTTTTTTTTTGGTGGTCTTTGGTATCCACAGAACTCTCTTCCAGCACCACATTTCAAAGGAGTTGATTCTCTTTTTGCCAGCTTTCTTCACTGTCCTACTTTCACATTCATACACAGAAAACACAAATATTGTGGCATGGATAATACTTGCTTTGGTATTCAGTGGTATACCTTTACATTTGGATCATAGCTATTTCCTTCACAGCTATCCTTCCAAGACTTAAATCTCTGATTTCGTGACTATGGGCCTTTGCAGACTGCCAGAAATAGTGCTCCTATAGGTGTTAACATATGCTCCTTTGAAAGGATAAAATGCCAGTTATTGAGGTTGTAGGGACAGAGAAGTACAAATAAACCACTGATTTATTTATAGAGGGAAATGATGTATTCATTCCACACACACATACACACACACAGAGCACCTTTGCATAAATGACATGTAAATGTGCCTGAGCTGAGCCTGTGCCTGTTGGTTTAAGAGCTGTGGCTTAGTTGTTGATGCTATTAATCAGAAGGTATAATTTATGCATGTGTAATATGTAATGGAAATTAAAACATACCATCTACAGTAGCTAATTCTTCATTCTGAGTGAACTCAGCTTCAGATCACAGTGTGCCCTTAAAACAGTATGCATTTAATAGAAAGTGCTGCATTTTCATCACTGTATATCATGGGTCGATTTATTGCTGTTTAACTTGCATGAGGGATGGACACCTTTAAAGATAACATGCTGCATTCTAGTTGAATACATGCAACTAAAAATATGGGAAGATAGCAAAGAATAGATATCCCCCCAACACACACACTGATTACCTTTGGTTAATTAGAAAAAAACTAATTGTAAGCACACTGTCTTTGTCTGTGTCAGCCACAAGCAAGGAATGAGTGGGTGAGGAAAAAAGATATGGTTTTCCCTTTCATATGATATTGTACTTTTTTGATTGTTATGGGACAGAATATTCTATATATAGAGGTATAAGCAGAGTTGCACAATATAAACATTTTCTATGCAGTTGCGCCTTCTTAGATGGTGCATCTGAGTATCTATTTGTCAGTTCCTCCAGTGTTCCCTTTGATTCACTGGGATTGCAGAGACCACCACTGTGCATTCTGAATTGCACAATGAGACAATAAGCAAGCAGACCAGCAACTATGCAAAGATACATCTAAACTGTAAATTGTTTTCTATATTTCTAGGTCACCCTGCTACAAAAAATGTAGCTACAGCATAGATGAACATAAAATATAGCTAAAACCAATCACAACAGCAAATCACAATGGGAAAAATGCAGAATAGCAGAGTGCTAATTTAAACACATTTAAAATATAACATTATGAATGAAAGTAGAGTAAGCTCACCCATTAAAAGATCCTTCTGAGGAATCCAGCCAAAAGCTTGTCTAAATAAAATGATATTTGCCAGTGAAAGTGATTAGAGAAGAGAGAACATTACTTTCCTGTAGAAGTGCGTTCCACAGCTTGGAAGACCCATTGAGAAGCCCATTCACATGCCTTCACCAAATGTGCCTCAAATGTTATAATCAATTATTGTCATCTTGAGTGGTCATTGTGCTTATTTTGCATATATTCAGCTATTGAGCTATACATATGTCAAATACACGCATATATTTAACCTTAACTGTGCTTTCTGTATTTCACCATCCATGTTGTTTTCATTTTCCCCTAATTCCATGTGCATATGTACCTACCAGTTGAGAAAACCATTTCATCCAAGGAACTCAGCTCTCTTCCCCCCAAAAGCATATGTATAATAATAAAATAAATGTGTTAGTTTTTAACATTAAATAAGACTCAATGAGCCAAGCTTTAAGATGCTTGATCTTAGATTCTTCTTTCTGGCTGCAATAGATCAACACAACAGGAAACTAAGCCAACAGGGCAAAACATATTAAAATAATGAACATTAATAAATACATTAAAAATGAAACAATACCTATTTTGTTGTAGAAAGCTAAAAGTAAATATATGGCTGCCAGATCTTCCAAAAGAAGAATTTATATTTCCAAACACTGAACATTTTCCATTAAGCCAAGGGCTATCTTTGACTGACTCATCATCTACTCCCATGCATTCCAAATCTATTTGGTCCTGGTAAAACTTGGAATTATAGAAAAGCCTGCTAACAATTCCTCAAAGGAAAGATGAGCAGTAGAGGAAAGGTTCTTTTCAGAGACTGGTTGCCTCCATCTGATGATCTTTTCTGCAGTTGCATGAAAACTTTGGATTCTGGAAACTAATAGACTGACTGTCTAAAGAACATGCTGGGTTCACTTCACATGGGACAAGAGTTGTGAAAGTTATCACTCTAACGTAAGAGTAGGAGTTGTATACCCCACAGGGATGCTACCAGGAGAGTGTTGCTCATCTTTGTTTTTGTTGTTGTGTGCCTTCATGTTGTTTCTGACTTCTGGTGACCCTGAGGTTTTCTTTGCAAGATTTGTTCAGAGGGGGTTTGCCTTCCTCTGAAGCTCAAAGAGTAGATTTGCTTGATAAAGGTCACCCAGTGGGTTTCCTTGGATGAGCAGTGATTCGAACTCTGATTTCCAGAGTGATAATCCATTGCTCAATGCACTACACCACTCATATATCTACAGGACCTTGGGAAGCCTTTGTTTGGGGGTACTGCTGGGCTGAAATGTGGATTTCAGGTAATATTTGGTTGTTAATTACCATAATTGTGGATCCCTAGCAGTTACAAGATCATAAGTCCAGCTTACTGCTTTTGCTGTCAGGCTATATGTTGGCTGGTAGAATGTGATGGATATTGTGAGCCAGAAGTTGTTCAAAAAGTGTCCCATAACTTTATAAAGTCTCTAATAATAACTTTGTTACATACAGGCCTTTGCCTTTATAATTCTTTTGTTCCTCAGGCTTAAATGTCACACTTTCCTTTCTGAATGTAAAATCTCAATTCAAGGAATATGCAAGGAAGGATTGATCATATGAAACTGACCTGAGGCAGAAAAATAAGAATATTTTGAAAGTAATGGGAACAAGCAATGTGAATAAAATGCCTTTGGTGTTCTTTCATACTGGCTGTGCTACATTTTTCCCCAATACAAAATCATATTGCCTGCAATTTTCCATATCAACTTACCTAGTTATTTAAATAAATTCAGCTTGGGTTTATTTTGGCTGAAATAATATGAGAAAGAATATGTATTCATATGAGTCAGGAAGGGGGGAAAATCACATTCCTTTATTAAGTAGTCTTATTGCTCATTAAATGATTATAGGGACAGTTTATACTCTTTCAAGCTCATTTCTGCTGAAGAATTTGAATTACCACTGGGATGCCTGTGGTAAGAAGGGAAATTCTATTAGCATTCACATGCCTAATCAAAAAGAGGAATAAAGGGTTTCAAGTTTAATTGTTGGCTTGGGTTTGATTTTCTGTGGTGCTCCTTGCTTGTTTTCTTACATCGCTTCCAGAACATACAGTGATCCAAAGGGAAAAAAGTAGATTGATTGGATGAGGTCTGATCAAAAAGTAGATGTGTATCTTCCACTCCAGCTAACTTTTTGCAGATGACTTGCTTCATGTTAAAATTAGAGATGCACATTGATAAGCCTGTCCTAGGATTAGAAGCAGCTGCAGATAGTTTCAAAACAATCTGAAGGTTGCTTTGTGAATAATGATATCCCAACAGAGTTCTTAAAGGCATATAAGGGGCATCGTAAAGTTTCAATTATCACATTAAAAAATTGACAGAAAGTTTGTTTTGATTTGTAGCTGTTTAAACTTATCTCTACATAATCACCATCCAGATTTACACATTTTTCCCAGTGTTTTCTGACCCTCCAAATACCGTTATTGTAGAAGTCGGCAGATTGCGCCTAAAACCACTCTTCCCCTTCATGAATTATGTCATCCGTGTTGTCAAATCGGTGACCCCACAATGGATTTTTCATTTTTGGGAAAAGAAAAAGTCACTTGGTGATGGTGACACTGACAAAATTTCATCAATATACCATAATAGCATCCAGGTGATGATGTTTACTTTATGATACCCCTTCGTACTTTCCATCTTACACTTTAGTCGCTTCTGGCATAACCTGTAACAAAAATAAAGGACACAATGAGCTGATTTTCTCAGCATCATGTCCTTAGGGACAAACAGTGACACTGACAAAATTGCATCAATATTCCATGATAACCTCCAAGTGATAATTATTACTTTATGATATGTGTATGGACAAATGGAAATGCATGCATGGGGCACATGTGCCTCCAGCAAGATGATACAATGAATCTAACTTGAAGCTTCAGGACAACAGTATATAATAATAATAATAATAATAATAATAATAATAATAATTTTTATTTATATCCCGCCCCTCTGCCACGCAACCGGGGCGGCGTACAACACATTAAAACATATGGTATTTGCAGGCAGTGAAAAATTCACGTTATGGGTCCTTTTAATGTCTAGCATAAAATTCTGTGTTTATATCAGGATTAATGATCTAGACAGGAACCGGGTCTTAGCTATTCTGTGTTTTTAACTGTTATGTTTTAATATTAGTATTATTTAATTATTATTTTAAAAAAACTTTTTAATATTTTAGTTGTCTCCTTTTTAAATTATTGTAAGCTGTCTTGAATCCCATTTTGAGAGAAAGGCAGAATATAAATCCAATATATAACATATAAATAAATAAATTAATAAATCAGGCAGGTGGCCCAAGAGCAACATACGGTATATGACTAATTGGTCAATCGGACAGAGGGGCTAACAAAACCAGACTCAGCAGTGGGGAAAAGCAGAAACCTATCACTTCCCTGTGGTTAGAAACCATGTTAGTAGCAGATGCATAAATCTACCTTCTGTTTGCTGATGCCTTTTTTCTGTTCTTTGGGCATTGCAGAGTCTGATATTCTCTTCCTCCCTCTGCAACAGCCAAAGCCCCCTTGGACTTACGAGCTGCTTCACTCACATCCCGTGGAGAGTGTGAGGGATCAGAGAAGCATCTGTCTATGTTCTGGTAGCCAGATATGAGATGGATACTGGTAGACTTCAGTGGATGATGCAGTTATTTTACATCTGGCTGCAGAGACATAGCCAGATGCTTCTCTGATCCCTCACACTCTCCACCAGGCACAGAAAGGCCATGGTCTGTGTGTGTGACTGCAGTGGCTTTATGGCAAATCCAGGGGTGGTGACTGGCCAATCATGGTTCTAAATGTGTAACTACCATGACATGCAGAGCTATATAGTGTTTCAGTCTGTTTCTTGCCTCCTGCTGAGTTGGTAACTGCAGTACTACAGCTGCAACTAGTGGTGGTACACAACTGTCAGAACCATGCCTGTGTGCATGAGTTCTGTCATATGTTTGATTGGGGATGTTATAGATCTAGTTACTTGGGGGATGATAGGTTGGTTAGTATTTGGGAAAGGTAGTTAGCTTCTATGAGTGGTAGGCTGCTTGGGGAGTAGTGTGGAATAGTGAGTTAGTTTTGAGAAAGTCAGGACTGTGGAATGCAAGGCTGTGTAGGAGGCTGGCTGGTGCTGAGAAGACTCTCCAGCTGAAGGGGGATGATGGGTGAGAGTTTCGGCTGAAGAAAGATAGCTTGGGTGAGAACATGTAGAAAGAGGGGTTGATTTGGTGGAGGAAGAAGAGCTGTGTGAATTGGAGGTGGGTGCTAGGTTTGGTGCCAAAGAGATGGGGGTGGAGCCCACCAGTTAAGAAGGGTTTAATATGGCATTTTGTTGAAGGAGGGCAGTTCTGGCTTAAACACTCACTGTGTGTTTTCAATAAACTCCTAATTGATTCAATTGGCTGGTTTAATGGCTACACAGAGTTACTGAATCTTGCCAAGTCTGACAACAACAGAGGATAGGTCAGAATAGCCTACTTCCAGCAAATTCCACAATATTGTAAGACTAGCATGCTTGCTCTTGCAGCTAGTGACTGTGATTTGTAATTGCTATGATTCTACAGTTTCAGATTTGGTCTAGTGCTGGAAGGAATCTATTGCCTGGAAAGAGGAAAAGACAGCCTCATCACCTAATATCTTTTGCTAGACCTCAGAAAAAGCTATCAGGAAATAAAATAGGGAGTAGGGTGTAGAGTGTGATAAGACTATTGCGGTCTTTGAGCAAATATGGTACATAGGAATGGATCAGTATGTGGACAATATGTGGCTGCCAATTGAGAAATGACCCTGTAGAGTAAGTATGTGTTACTGATTTCTCCCCCTCCGCTCCAAAAAAACCTCATTTTTTTTTGGCACTCTCAGACAAAACAGATACAAAATCTGTCAAAACATGAGAATCACCATGGTGGATGATATTGAAATAGAGCTTGGGGAAGTGGCTGGGCTGGCTGAGGGGATTTTGGGAGTCATTGTCCAACAAGTAACTTTACTAAGTTCTGGACTCAAGCCTATGCCCTCTTTTACTTCTTGGAAACTAGTCATTTGGAATTTGAACTTTTTACTTGAAACAGCACTGCAACCTGGACAACTGCCAAAAACACTCTGTCAGGTTTTGAGATATCTACCACAATTTCCTGATTGGTTATGGCTGGCTTCCCTCTTTGGTTTTAGAAAGTCTCCCTTTTTTTAAATTTCATCTTTCAAGTTGACACTGCAACTTGGATGATAACCAAAAGGCTCTGTAAATTTTGTGTCTTGCATCATTACCCAATGAGTTATGGCAGCCTCAAATGCAGAGACATTCTCTTTTATTATTACTGATTAAGAAAATGTATGTCTTCCTTATGAACTTAACTCTCATTTCTATCACATTAATTGCAGCCTTATATAATTGTTATACTCTATGATGATATGCTCCTAAACAGAAAGGTACCTTTCACAAGAGTTTTGTTTCTTGTTTCCTAGAATGATGAATACAGGTATATATGTATATGTATGTATATGTTTACACATATTAGTTTTGAGAAGCAAATAGGTTTCTTTTAGGCCCATATTTTCTATTTCAGCATATCCTGTTTTATCCAGTTCTTAACAACATAGATCGTGGTGAAGAATCCTTGACTTTCTAGATGTTGGAGGACTATGTTGCTGTGTAGGAGGCTGGCTGTTGCTGTGTGCCTTAAAGTCATTTCTGATTTATGGAGACTCTAAGATGATCTTACCATGGAGGTTTCTTGGCAGAATTTATTCAGAGGGGGTTTGTGCTTGCCTTCCTCTGAGGCTGAGGGAGTGTTACTTCCCCAAGGTCACTCTGTGGGTTTCCATGGCCAAAATGGGATTCAAACCTTAGTCTCCTAGTCCAAAACTAAAACTACTACAGTAGTCCCTCCAAATTCATGACCTTGAGATTCACAGTTTCAATTATTTGTGATCTCAAGACCTCCACCCCCCAGACCCTTTCTATATTCATGGGGGTCTTGATCCCCTAACCCCTGCGAATATAGACGGACTACTGTATGCCATGCTGACTTTCATTGCTTGGGACTACACCCCAGTAACCACTTACCATTGGCTACACTGGTTGGGAATTCTAGGGAAATTCACCTGTCACAGGAGAATCACTAATCACCTATATTCTAAAATGCAGAAAAGATGTGTTGTTGTTGTTGTTGTTTATCTTCAAGTCATTTCTGACTAGTGATGACCCTGAAGTGAGCCTATCTTGGGATTTTCTGTGACTAAGAGTGTGTGATTCACCCAAGATCTCCCAATGGGTTTCCATATACCAGTGAGAAATTGAACCCTGATCTCCAGAGTTGTAATCCAAAGCGCTAAACACTACACCTCACTCCCTCATTATATTAATATAGCATAAGTATATTAAACTAACAATAAAACATACTTCTAAAATAATATAATAATGTTAAAATGCAATAACTATGCAGAAATATTTTGTTTGCTTTCTTCCTCATATCTAGGTACACATTTGCCAGTGTTCAGTGTAGATTTTAAAAATTAAAATGTTTTTGTAGCAAATTCTACAGCTGATTGTGTTGCACATAGGAACCCTGTCCAAAGGTGTGTTATAAAAATGGAAAGAATATAATCTATGCTTGTGTTTCTAAAAAATTAGACTAGCTGAGTTTGCTTGAGTCCAGATTTTGCAGTTCAAAGGAAAATGCTTTTGGCAAATGAATCCAATTCTTTGCCCACTAATCTCCATTTCTAAAAGGCATGTTAGCAACATTCAAACAGTAATAGTTGGCTATGTCCCAGTTGATCAAGTTTCTTTATTTTCCACATGAACAAATTCTTAATTGTATTTTGTGTCAGATAGAATACTTCTTGTTTTGTTCATTTATTTTATTTAAAACATTTATATATTGTCTTCAAGCCCACCAGAATGTAAGGAGCTCTGTTTATTCATTTAGCATACATACAATAACTTCAAGCCAAGCAGTTCATATAATGGCTTAGAGAGAAATACATAAAAATAAATCTGTTACAGCAGAGCTAATAAGGCACAATGGCCAGAATCCTATGGTGCAGAGATAGAGATAATGCAGCCATCCAGATGTTGTTGTACTGCAATTCCCACTAATCTTAGATAGAATAGCCTGTGTTAAGTAATGATGGGAGTGACAAAAGAGGCTACAGAAGTAAATAGGGATAAGTGAAAATCTTGCCCATGTAGAGGATACTGTGTATGATCACACAATACATTTTCACATATAAAGAAGTCCTTCTCTTTCTGGAAAAGCAACTCTGAATTCAACATACTTCACATTTAGAGAAACAGCTATGACAATCATGTGAAACATTTCATGCACATGAAACATTCAGCAAAATAGCCAGATTCATCTGTCCCTTTCAATGGGTGTAATTTTGGAGCTATGTGGATGAGAAGATTCACATGAGCCACTTCTAGACTATTTATCCAAACCTCATTAGTGTGTGTTTTGGTAGAAACAATGTCTATGCATTGTATATCTCATGTTGCAGAATGCTGGGCACACAAGTAGCCTTCACACTCAGGTCCATACCTCTGGGAAGAAGCCCAAGATCTAGGTATTTGTATTGGGTACACTGTAAAACTGGGATGGGGAATCATGTACAGCAGGGGTAGGCAACCTAAGGCCTGGGGGCCAGATACGGCCCCCCAAGGCCTTTGGACCAGCCCCAGGCCGG
>CM034701.1:365717730-365730642 GCA_020142125.1 Phrynosoma platyrhinos | reverse complement strand
CCAAAGGGTGCTCAACAATGTCTCCTTTTCAACCTGGAAAGAAGTGACTGGCAGGAATAAAAATACAGAAGAATTATACAAAAGAGATGACAAAATGAAGGACACATGAAATGAAGAGCCATAAGAAGATGAACCCCAAATTCTAAAAAGTGAGGTGGAAACTGCAATAAAAGAAATAGCAAAAAACAAATCACCAGGAATAGATGATATCCCAATTGAACTGCTGCAATCCACATTGAAGGGGTTAGCTCTAGTGCTACCCAACATATGTCAACATATATGGAAAACAAAATGATTGCCAACAGATTGGAAGTGATCAATATATATCCCCATCCACAAAAAGGGAGACTCAAGAGACTGTAGCAACTATAGGACCATAGCACCGATCTCCCATACAAGCAAAATCATGCTCAAAATTCTGCAAGCATACATGGAGAGAGAAATCCCAGAGGTTCAAGCAGAGTTCAGGAAAGGAAGAGGTACTAGGGGCTGCATTGCAAACACGTGATGGCTAAAGGAGTGAACTAGGGAATTCCAAAAGAAAATCAGCATGTGCTTTATAGATTACAGGAAGGCTTTTGATTGCACAGATCACGAAAGGCTGTGGAATGCCCTTAAAGACATGGGAGTGCCAACACATCTGATAGTTCTGATGAGGAATCTGTACTTAGAATAAGAGGCTACTATCAGAACAGAATACAGAGAAATAGAATGGTTCCCAATTGGCAAAATGGTCAGGCAAGGCTGTATCCTTTCACCCTATCTGTTCAACCTGAATGCAGAACATATTATAGGAAAAGCAGGCTTGGACAAGGAAGAAGGACAAGTGAAAATAGGAGGAAGGAATATCAACAATCCAAGATATGCAGATGACACTATAATAATAGCAGAAAACTTCACAGACCTGGAACACCTACTAAGGAAGACCAAAGAGGAAAGTGCAAAGGCAGGCTTAATGTTGAACATAAAGAAAACAAAAATAATGACCACCAAGGACCTTCACAAGTTCAACCTAGACAAAAAAGAAATACAAATAGTAAAAGAATTCCCATACCTGGGATCAAACATTGATAGAAATGAAGATTGCAGTCAGGAAATCAGAAGAAGATTAAGAATGGGGAGGGTGGCTATGAAAGAACTAGAAAAGATTCTAAAATGCATATACAACTCAGCACAAACATTAGAATCATACAAACTTGTATTCCCTATTACCATGTATGGATGTAGGAGCTGGACAGTTTAAAAAGATGATGGAAGAAAATCAATTCATTTGAGATGTGGTGCTGAAGAAGAGTGTTGAGGATTCCGTGACAGCCAAAAGGACAAACAAATCAGTGCTAGAGCAGACCAAGCGGAAACCTCCCTGGAAGCCAAGATGACCAAACTGAGGCTGTCATACTTCAGACACATCATGAAAAGGGAGGACTCATTTGAAAGACAGTAATGCTGGGGAAGGTGGAGGGAAGTAGGAAGAAAGGAAGGCCACATGCCAGATGGATGGACTCTATTAAGGAGGTCATGGGTATAAGATTGCAGGAATTAAGCAGAGCAGTGAGGACAGAGGATCTAGGAGATGTCTCATCCATGAGTCAAGATTGACTTAAGGGCAGTTAACAACAACAAATGCAACAGATGTAATAGAGGCTGGGGTTTCTCTACTTTAAACCTAAATGTGGGGAGAGGAAGTAATTTGTTGGGTCCCAGAGTTGTGGTAGACCAGACAAGGCTAGAATCTCATCATTGTTGTTGTGTGCCTTCAAGTTGTTTCTGACTTATGGTGACCCTAAGGCAACCTTAAAAGGCATCCCAAAGACAGCCTTGGCAAGATTGGTTCAGAAGGGGGTTGCCTTTGTCTACCTTTGAGCTGAGAGAGTATGACATGCCCAAGATCATCTCATGGTTGAGCAGGGTCATAGCCCAATGCTCAAACCACCAGAGTCATAGCCCAATGCTCAAACCACCACAGTATACTAGTTCTGTAGTACCCCATTATCCCATAAGGAAAATAAATCTCTGCAGTCACAATTCATGCTTGAAGACCTTCATGGAAGCATATTTCCCTACATATTTTATACCTGTTTTACAGACCTTGTGAGATTTGCTGGAGCCAATCAGAAGCAGTCATTCTCAACAGTGGTTTTCTGGCCCAGTCCCCTTTCCAGAGAGAAGCCCATTCAGAGGATCTGTATTATAAATTAAGTAAGCATTCAAGGGGAAGAGTGTGCTAGCTCCAGTCCCTCTTTCATTATCTTCTACATGTGGAGAAACACAGTTTAAAAAAAAGAGGGCCTCCCTCTATCTGTGGCATTTAAGTTTGACAGATCACACTGAGTCCACAGAGCAGCTTTTTCATGTCCGATGATTAAAGCTGCATTTGCATTGCCGAAATAATCTTGTTTGGCCACTTTAATTCCAATGGCTCAATGCTATGGAATCAGTGGAACTATATACAACAAGCTACAGTCCCCAGAATTCCATAGCATTGAGCCATGGCAGTTAAAGTGGTGTCAAACTGGATTATTTCTGCAGTGCGGATGCAACCAGAGAGAACACTCACCCCCTTGCATATTTCCTTTGTTTATGCTATATAATTGTTGAATAGGACTCAGGTGTTCATAGGACTTGTAGATGGATAGTGTTTCTCCATCTGAAATGTTGTCACCAGAACTACTAATCCCAAAATTTCCTAAGCATAAGCAAAAATTGGCACTGAAATGGGCTTCATTTGGGGCCAACTTAAAACTTGCCCCTTCACCCAGGTTTTGGGGACCTATTGACAACAACTTGGCTCTGAATTATTGGGCTATTCTCTGATTTTTTTATTTTTTTTTTTTATTTTGGTGAATTGTTATTATCATTGCCTCAAGAGGTCTGAATGTAGATTGGAAATAGAAATACTGTGAGAAATGAATTAATAAATAAATAAATAAGGAAATTGTATTACCAGGGAAAATGGGAGTTGATGGTAGATTTGCCTGCAGAAGACATATGGGACTTACAGAACAATTTATTTATTTATTTATTTATTTATTACACTGCCTTTCCTCCAGAGTGGGACCCAAGGCAGCTCACAGATCGACAATGTAAGTCACATTGAGTTTATTACTGTGAGAATCAGAAAACAATACTCATTTAACCCAGATTTGGGATATAGGTGGGGAAAAGAACTCTAGCAATTTACAAAACAATCCAAGGTAATTATATTTATTTGGACTCATTTCAAACTGGTTTCAGGCCAAGACACAGTATTGAAATGAGACTTAGTGGCTCTCACTGATAACTACGCTGATGAAAGATGTAGGGAGAGAGATACCCCCATTGACCTTCCTGATTCAAGTCATCTTCAGCCCCACATACGCTACATGTACATGTTTTGAAATTGTTGTGGCTTTTAAACTTGTTGTACCTGTTGGCTTGTTTAATATGTTTTAATCTTGTTCAAATTACTCTTTATTTTAATCTGAAAATGTTTCCAATTGTCTATATTTCATGTTACCCTAAGATCCCACAATAAAGAATGAGACATAAATACTTTAAATGTACATACATACACACATACATCTCTCACAAATGTTATTATTTTCAGAACAAGCAAGAGGACTGTTTTATCTTGTTGCTTTATGATTGTGTTATAATCCAGACAATTGTATGCTAACAATAAGGATGGATTGTTATAGCTATCAAAACTTGCAGAGAATTGGACATTGTTTCAACAGAGAAAGCCACTTTCTTCCTCCCCCCCCCCATCCAGCATCTTCTTTGTTTGCTGCCCCCTCCTTTTATTTTATTCTCACTATGATTCTTGTGTAGGGTCAAACTTGCAAAGTGATTGCACACTAGAGTCTTCATAAAGCACAAGCTGTGATAGCTGTTTTATGAAAGGGCATGTGGATGGGCCTCATAATTGTATAAAATCTCATTTTGGTTTGCAACCCAGGAAGAGTCACTACCACCAGTACTTATCTTTGTTATGTATTCTATTTATGTGGAGGATGATGCTTTTAGATGGAATGTGCCATTATAGGTTAACATGTGTGCTGGTCACGCTGCCCTCTACGGAAAGAGACAGGCACGCTACTGTTTTCCTGCCCTTAGGGAAATGCTGTTCTATCTCTATATAAAGGTTACTGAAGTTTGCAGGACAAATATAGTGACTACAAGAGACCTGAAGTCAAAGATTTGTATGGTCATTTTGAATCAATGCTTGAAATTCAGCTTATTTCTCACTACCTCCTTGCCCAGCAATTATTATTATTATTTTAAATGCATAGGAATGGTAGCAATTTCAATGAGACTTTTTCCACGTGTCATAAATAAGTTCTTGCAACAATCTTATAAGGTAGTTTGGAACTGAGAACCCATATGGTGTAGTTGCTTAAGTGCTGGACTAGGACTCACTCAAATCCTCACTCCGCCATGGAAACCCACTGGGTGACCTTGGGCAAGCCATATTCTCTCAGCCTCAGAGGGAAGCAATGGCAAATCCACTCTGAACAAATCTTACTCTGAACAAATCAAGAAAACTCTGTGGTAGGTTCATCTTATGCATGCAGTGGCTCAAGTGGTTAAGACGCTGACTCTGATGATTGCAAGATCGGCAGGTTGGCAGTTCGAGGCCTGGGTGCTGCATGATGGGGTTAGCTCCTGTCACTAGTCCCAGCTTCTGCCAACCTAGCAGTTTAAACGCATGCAAACGCAAGTAGATAAATAGGTACCATTTCAGTAGCAAGGTAAACAGCGTTCTGTGCAATCATGCTGGCCACATGATCACAGAGTAGATTGCACAGAAGCCAAATCCTCCATTCCCCAATCCGCCACTCCCAAGGGCAGCCCAGAACTACCCCAAACAGGCTGTCTACATTGGCCCTATGTGAAAACAGTATGCAGAAAGGTTTTGGTCAGCAGCTGAGTTGTCAACAGTAGAACAAGTCACTAGAAATCTGGACTTGCAAACTGTGACACAGACCACACTGAAGTGACTTGCTTTCTTGGAGGCTGTTTCCCATCATCTTGGAATGATTTGCAGAAGCTGGCTGTTGCAGCATACAATCACACCAATCTAGCATAAACTAAAAACATTGATGACCCAGAAAAAAAACATGCTCTGCACATGAGACTTTTGTTTATACTTAGGCATGGGCATGTGATATAGGTTACACATTGAAATCAACAACTTTTATAACATAAAACAGATGCTTGATAAATAGGGATCTTTTGTTAGGATGGAAATAATATATAATATATAATATATATTTAAGATTTGAAAAATGGGTTTCTTGAATATCTGGAAACCCAAACAAGGAGAATTTGAGATAGGTAGGAATCTTTGCACCTCAAGATTTATTCTTCACAAAAATGCATATGAATCTTTATATACAGAAAACAGCATTTCTGCACAGAAAAACAAGTTTCTTGCAAAGAAAAAAACCTTTCTGTGTACAGAAAACGACATCCATTTTTGACATAGAATAAGTGCTGAATTGCAAAGAACAACTGAAAACTGAGATTTTTTCAATGACTTCCATGTAGTGAGGTGAAAAATGGTAGAATTATTCATTCTTGCCTGCAAAAAAGAAATTTATCAAGATCTACATCCCTAGTTTTTGTTGGCCCAAGGTTTAGAACAATTACTGGGGATGGGTCTCCTGGGAATTTCATCTACTTGGGGCATTCTGGGAGCTGTGATCTAAAAAGTAGTTTTTCCAAGCTCTGCTTTTACCAATGACATTGCCAGGGACCAATCTCCCCCCCCCCCAAAAAAAACCCCAACAAAACAGCTGCCACTCAGCCTACCTGATGATAATTAGAACTCTTATATTCTTACTTGCAAGAGCCTTCTAAACCAGTGGCTCTCAAAGTTTTCCCCCTCTTTACGTCTACATGTCCATGTCACCCTCCTGCTTAATGTAGTATATGATTTTTTAAAAAAAAATTTTTGTAGTGTGTGTATTTAGTGTGAGTTTTACCGCTTATTTAAAGATATTTGGATTCTAATGTCCCCTCATTTAGATAGGATCTCTTCTTCATTGTAGAGTACTAACATCTTAGAATATATCATTTGTAAGGAGTGCATCCTTTGTAAGGAGCCCTGGTGGCACAGTGGTTAAATGCTGTACTGCAGCCACTCACAAACAGACCACAAGATTGCAAGTTCAGTACCAACCAGGACTCAGGCTTGACTCAGGCTTGCATCCTTCCAAGGTTGCTAAAATGAATTCCCAGCTTGTTGGGGGTAATTAGCTTACAGTTGTAAACTGTTTAGAGACTGCATAGAACAGTATGAAGCAGTATACAAATGATGCTGCTATTGCTGCTGTCCTCATTTAGAGAAATGGCTGGGGTGGTGAGTGACTGTTGCTCCAGCTATCTCTCCCAAAGCATGCACATCTGGAGAAATGGCTGGGGCAGTGAGAAACTGTTGCTCCAACCATTTCTCCTGAAGTGTGGGCATCTGGAGAAATGATTGAGACAGTGATCACCAAAGAGGCTATCCTCTTACTGAAGTCAGATGCTCTGTGAATGTGGACACAGCAGCTGGCTTCAGTAAGCAGCTGAGGACTGCAATCGCTCCTCTCCCTCCTGAAGCTTGTGTGTTGGATGGAATGGGGGTGGGGTCAGCAACCTTTGCTGCACCCCCTCCCAAACCACCACCCCCCCCACACACAAGCCCCAGCCTCAGCCTCCCCCTCCCCACCAAACCCTGACACTCACTTCCTTCTCTTCTTCTCTCACTCCCTGCCATTTGGTCTGAAATTGACAAACCATTCTAAACACCTCCTCTCTCTAGAGGATGTCCAATCGCTGCTTGAGGTTGGCACCCCCTCCTGGGGGAGTGTGCCTCACCATTTGACACTCTAGGCTCTAAACTACATCACTCCTTTCCTATCATGGAGTCTAAAGGCCAAGTCACTGAGCCAACAGAGGTAACAGAGCCAAATCACTGCATGCTTTTAAATTGCTAAGTTGGCAGAAGCTGGGACTAGTGACAGGAGCTCACCATCATGCGACACCTGGCCTCAAACTGCAATCAAAAGAGTCAGCATTTTAGCCACTTGAGCCACTGTTTCCTACCCTGACAGTAAGGAAGGAAGTACAGAGTGGCAGCTTAGCCTGGTGACCTACAAGCTTTTCCTCATGTAGGCCTCTTTTATGGCCTACATCAGAGGCAGAGAGTTTGAGCAGCATGTTTACAGGGCTCTGCAGAGCAGTGGGATTGCTCTGTGGAAGAATTACCATTATATGTAGCAACTGGTTCTCAAACATGTTAAGTCCACACATTTATATGAGCTTATCTTGTTCACAATCTCAAAAACAAAGACAGAGACAGTTTGCAGATGAAAATCTCTAAATTTACTAGCTCATGAAGTGTCTTGCACAATAAGAAAGACATGTTTGAAAAATGCAGATGGAAAAAAATGTGTTCATCTGGAACATGCATGTATTGGATTAAATCCAATTTAGTCTCAATTAGAACAGGCCCACTGAATTAACAGAAACTTGGCAAGCCAATATTCACATATATAAGTATCATGGATTCAATAGACCTACTCAAGTTGGGGATAACAATTGGATTTAATTTGTATGCTTTAGTCTTGGGGGAGGGAATGTGCATTTCAAACATGTGCAGGAAAAATGTGTCTGTTTTGTAAACAGTGGTGACCTCTCAGCTACAGGGGTTCCTGGATGAAATGAATTATCTAGATCCATTTCAATCAGGTTTCTGGTTATAGACTAGAGAAAGCTTTGGTTGCCTTCTTGGATGGCCTACACCAGCAACTAGACAATGTGTCTCTGTTGGTTCTTCTGGACCTCAATGACTTTCAGTACCATGGATCATATCATTCTGGGCTGCCTCACTGGACAGGACTGGGGGTTATTCACACTGTGAAAATAATCTAGAATGATTCTGGGTTGAATCTCAGTTGTCCTCATGCATCCGGAATGCACCCAATTAAGAGGCTGACCAAAACCCCACCTAATTCATGCTAATCGATATTGGGGTTTTCCCTGAGTTTTTAAATAAGATCCACATCATCAGTAGTGTGAATAACCAATGCAAATAGACCCAGGATAAAGACCCCCCCGACACATCAGGAGGGGTTCTCCATTGCGCCAGCCAGTTTAAAGGACACCAGACACATGATTGGCTGGGCGGGGGGAAGTCCCACCCCTTCCTCCGCCGCCCAGCCAATTGGGGAAGGGATCCTCTAGGATCCCTACTCACTGGTGGTCTTGTGTATCACGAGATCACCAGCGAGACTTGGGGGCTATAAAGCCCCCCGGCTGCCATGAGGCAGCAGCCATTTTGTGCAGCAGACAAGCAAGGAGCTTGTCTGCTGTTTTTCCTGGAGCAGGACCTGTTCGGGCTAGGCGAGCCTCTTGGGACTGAGGAGCAGGTCCAGAGGTTGCGGCCTGGTCCACTCGGGCCTGGGGGCTTCTCCTACAACAGCCTGGGTTGCTGGGCCTGCTCCATGTGGTGGCTGAGGTTTGGTCTGCCGCCGCCTTTGTCCCCGCACCTGCGTTTAGTGGCGGCTGGGAGTCCTTCCTCACTGCGGTTTGGAGTTGGGTCGGCTGGGGTTTGAGCAGCCTAGGGTTCCCCTGTGGGCACTGTGGGAAGGCACGGGGGAGTTTGGCACATCCCTGATTGTGTGGGGGTGCCACCTCATGTGGGCACTCGGAGGCCTGGGTTGCTGGCCTAGCTTAGCCTTTCTCCCTTGGGGGGGGGCATAGGCAGGCGGCCTGACTGCAGGGCCTTGGTTCCTAGGGAGCCCAGTTTGGCCTGGTGTCCCTAACAACAGAAAAAAAATTGGTCAGGGGCCCGGTGGTACACCACTAGGTGGTGCTACACTTGCCATTATCCTCTGGCTTGTCTTATGTGTCCCAAAAAGGGAAGTGGTGAGCCCTGGTGGCCTTAATTAGTGGTGCTACACTTGCCAGTATATTTTGGCTTGGCTTCTGTATCCCTAAAAAGGAACGTGGTAGGCCTTTTTGGCCATATTGGTGGTACTACACTTGCCAGTATATTCTGGCTTGTTTTTTGTGTCCCAAAAAGGGAAGTGGTGGGCCTTTTGGGCACTAATTGGGTCCCTATATTGGGACAGGTGTTCTGGTTTGGGGACCCATGCTTATTGTGTTGTTTTGGCACTCTGCCCTCAAAAGGGGGAGGGGAATTAAATTTTCAAATTCCAGGGGATATTTGAATTTGGTGATCCTTTCTCTTAACAGCATTGGACAATATTGATATTAGTAAGACTGCTTTGTTTATTCTCTGTGGTGTAAGGGTTGTAGTCTTAGCTGAACACTATAACCCTAAGCAGCCTCTGTGTCACTTTATCTCTGGGTCATCATGCTGTGCAGTAAGCCACAGTCTAAGCAGCATGCAGCTTCTGCTGGGCCCAATACTGGGTGGTCAGCACCGAAGAGGCCAAATGAATCACAAACCAGGGATGATGAATTTGTAGCTAATTTGGCACAACTAGGCTGCACTATGCAAGCCTGTGCCGCTGTTTGCGAACAGCTAGCCCAAAAAAGGATTCAAGGTTCTTGTTTAGGGTCCCAAGTTAGTGCAGTTTCAAGTGGGGACCAAACTTCTGGGCAGCAGGCTACACAGGTGTAACCATTTACTTCACCTGGTATGTCTTCTGAGGATGTAGCATGTGATCCCCCGGTTACATCTGCTATGGAGGTTGGGCAACCAACCATAGCAGATGTTATGGAACTTTTAAAGAGATTTCCAGATGTGGCACAACAGGGAGTGGTTGCCCCTGTGCTTGAGCAGCCTACTCTGGCGGACTTGTATAGTTTTGTCCAGCAGGCTGTGGTTTCAGGTCAAGGTGGTAGGTCTGCACCTGAAACTTGCGAAATTTCTAACAGGGATGGGGGAAGTGTTCCTTCCATTCCGCAGATTGGCATCTGAGCAGAGGTTTTGGCACACTCGGAGGGAGCATCACAAACATCTAGGGAGGCTGCTCAGCAATTGTCCAATACAGGTTTGTCCCTGTCTTCTAATTATCTAACTTCATGGCCCACCTTGGTTTGGTCCTCAGGTGGCCAAGTTGGGCAAAATGCTGGTAGGACAGGTTCTTCGACTGTTTCTGTTGCAGCACCTTCGACTACATCAGTAGCACCCCAGGTGCCTGACTCGAGGGTGCAAGCTGACCAGCCCTCGGTCTCCAAGGTAAGTGACACAAGGCCCATGGTCACTGTGAGAGCATTGGGTCTAGCTGGGGCAGACCAGGCAGTGGAGTGCAACCCCTATGCTGGGATGTCAACTCCCTTAGGATCTCATCTTCCCCTCTCCACAAAAGAAAGAATTTGGAAAGATCTATTGATCTATTTTCATTGACATTTTGTGACCCCGAGCCGAGGATTATGGTGAAGGACGGGGTCATGCTTAGTCTCCCTAAAGAATTCCAGGCTCACAAGCATCCTAAGCTTGAAAGGAACTTCGTGAACTGGATGATGGGGTTTACCATATATAGAGGTGTGATTGAACAAAAAGATCCGTCTAGGTCTCCTGATTTGTCTAAGTACCAAGAGATCATGATCAAAACGTACGTGAATTGTCATTTCAATTCGAGGGGCTCTGCATGGCTCCAGTATGATGAACAGTTCAGGATGAGAGCTGCTTTGGATCCTTCTTTGTCTTGGAAGCACGTCCAATCTGAACTGTGGGCAGATGTTATGCTAGGGGCCTCCACTTTGAGCAGGTGTGACAATGGCTTTGTGCCCATGGTCACGCAGCCGAAAGGGCAGTATGCGAGGCCTAGCATGGGAGAGAAAAAGGTTACAGGTTTATGCTGGGACTTCAACTCTGGCAAGTACAATAGGTAGCACTGTAGGTTCAAGCATAAATGTAACACCTACAGAGGTAATCACCCAGGTACTTACTGTTTCAGGGGAAGGAAAGCTGGGGCTGGAGTCTCCTCACAACCTTCCACAGCAGGAGGGAAAAGTGGCAACACCAATTAAACTGGATGTTTTGGTGACTTGGTTGCGGATTTACCTGAATAGGGATTCTGCTCAGTATTTGTTAGACGGGTTTTCACATGGTTTCCATATTCCTTATACTGGTTCGAGGGTTCACCAATTCACGCCTAATGTGCGTTCAGTGAGGGAGTCACCAGAGATAGTCAGGGAGAAGCTGGCTAAAGAGTTGACTGCTGGTAGGATATCTGGGCCCCATCAACATCTGCCAATGCTGACACTAAGGCTGTCACCTTTGGGTGTTATAACCAAGAAGGAGCCCAGTGAGTTCCATCTAATTCACAATTTGTCATACCCTAAAGAGGAATCTGTTTATGATGCCATTGATCCAGCTTTGGCATTGGTGAAGTATGCATCATTCGACGCAGCAGTCCAGATGGTACAGGCATCGGGTAGGGGTGCCCTATTGGCTAAGTGTGATATAAAGTCTGCTTTTAGGCTTTTGCCTGTACACCCTGAGGATTTTGAATTATTAGGCTTTCAATTTGAAGGGATGTACTATTTTGACAAGGCTATGCCAATGGGGTGTTCTATCTCGTGCTCTGCATTTGAAAAATTTAGTACATTTTTGCTCTGGTGTGCTGTCAAGAGGTCAGGTAATCACGCTATTACTCATTATTTGGATGACTGGTGGCGGCAGCAGCGGCGTGCAGCAGCAGCAGCAGCAACCTTCCGCCTGGGCCGGTAAGTCCAGGGACCCGGGCCATAGGTTGCCGGTCCCTGGCCTAAAAGCTCACATTGCAAGCTGATACGACTTGTGTGTTGATGGAGCGACAGACTGGAGAATCGCCCTGTCAATTTCTCTTCTCCAAGGCTCCACAGATGTTCCGGTACCGCCAATGGTTGAGATGCTGCCTCTGGGGTGAGTTGACAAAACCTGGAAAACTGACAATGAGAAAGGACATCCGCACTTCAAGATTTATTCTTCACAAAAATGCATATGAATCTTTATATACAGAAAACAGCATTTCTGCACAGAAAAACAAGTTTCTTGCAAAGAAAAAAACCTTTCTGTGTACAGAAAACGACATCCATTTTTGACATAGAATAAGTGCTGAATTGCAAAGAACAACTGCAATTTGGATGACTTCTTGTTTGTTCAAGTTCCCGGTTCTACAAGGTGTGTGGATACCTTGTCGACATTTCAGGTATTGATGGCTGAGATGGGAATTCCTTTAGCGGAGGAAAAGATGGAGGGTCCTGGCACCTGTCTGACCTTTTTAGGCATTGAATTAGATACAGTTGAGGGACTTTCCCGACTCCCAGTAGAAAAACTCAAAGTGATGAGACAACAGGTAAGGCTAATGAGCAGTAGGACCAAAGCCATGTTTCGAGAATTTCAATCCTTGACAGGATTGTTAAATTTTGCTTGTAAAGTTATAGTTCCTGGACGGGCCTTTTGTGCTTGCTTATACAACGCTACTAAAGGGGTTTCTGCTCCGCATCACCATGTTAGGATTAATAGTGGGATAAGAGCTGATTTGAAGGTTTGGGAGTCATTTTGGATCAATTTAACAGAGTTTCTTTTTGGAGGTCTGAAATGCTTTTAAAGGCAGACCTCCAACTACACTCCGATGCTTCTGGTGCACATGGTTTTGGTCTCTATTGGAAAGGTCAGTGTGCTGCGGAGAGATGGCCACAGGCTTGGGTGGACAATGGTTGGACCCGTGATCTCACTTTTCTTGAACTCTTCTCCATTGTGGTTGCAGTTCATTTGTGGCCAGTCCAATTTGAGAATAAAACTGTTTGGTTTTGGTGTGATAATCAAGCAGTGGTGCGTGTGGTGAACTCCCAAACCTCCAAATCATTGAGGGTGATGACATTGGTTAGATCAATGGTTACTCAATGTTTGAAGTACAATGTGTTGTTTCATGCTCGCCAGCAGGCCCTCTTCTAGCAGGCCTTTCCAGACTAGTGATCCCCACC
>CM034701.1:365706558-365717630 GCA_020142125.1 Phrynosoma platyrhinos | reverse complement strand
CAAAATAAATAAAGTTGTGGCCAAGTTTATCAACCATAATGATGAGTATGGTGTCCTTTTGTGCTGGTGCAAAGACCCCCTCCCCGGATGCGTCGGGAGGAGTTCTCCTTTGCACTGGCCAGTTTAAAGGACGCTGGACGCATGATTGTCTGGGTGGGGGTAGTCCCGCCCCTTCCTCCGCTGCTCAGCCAATCAGGGAAAGGATCCTCTAGGATCCCTACTCGCTGGTGGTCTCACATATCTCGAGATCACCAGCGAGAATTGGGGGCTATGAAGCCCCCTGGCTGCCACGAGGCAGCAACTATTTTGTGCAGCAGACAAGTGACCCATCCCACCAACCCTTATTAATAACTGCTTAAGTAATTATTCTCAGGCTACAGCTGGTCACCTTATGGGGCCGGGAGGGAATTTTCTCAGAGTTATTGTGACCTGGGTTTTTTGCCCTCCCTGCGAATAATACAGGGTCTGCTTGAATTTTATTAGCTTATATGTTATAGCTGTATTCAATTGTTATTCGCTCATGATCATTTACATTGGGGTCAAGTTAAGCTTATTTTGTCACAACTGGGTGTCAGGGTCCTGGTTATGATATGTTCAATCAAGAGTGTTATAACCTTCTGGCAGGCAGGGACCCCCCACCCAGGGATAATTCAATTAATTGGAATTACTAAATTGGATTACATTGATTTGGACAAAGAGTATACATCATTTGGTTAACAAAATATTTGCTATGCTGTCACCAACCAAGTTGGGGAGAGTTTCTCCATAATTTTGTGGTCAGATCTCACCAGTAGGTTGTCCAGAGTTTTGGGTGTGGTGATTAGCCAAAAGGCAGATCAGGGAATAGGGATTATGCCTGGTTTAGATAGGGTTACGCTCTGAAAATGCAACTTTGTAATTTGTGTGCACTCCTGGACTCAACTTTGAACCTGGAGGCCCAGGTTTCTGCACCGAATACTTTTGCACATTTACAGCTTGTAGGCGGGCCAACTGAGCCTGCTCCTTCAGAAGCTGGGTCTGGCTATGGTGGTCCGTGCCTTAGTTACATCCTGTTTTGACTACTGTAACATTCTCTACATGGAGCTGCCTTTGAAGAATGATTGGAAACTTCTGCTAGTTTAGTGAGCTGCAGCCTGACTGTTAACTGGGCCAGGTTACAGGGCCCATACCACTCCCCGGTTACAACAGCTCCACTGGCTGCCAGTTTATTTCTGGCACAATTCAAAGTGCTGATTATGATCTATAAGGGCATAGATGAGTCAGGTCCAGGCTACCTAGCAGACCATATCGCCTCATATAAGACTGCCCAGGAGAGCTCATCCTTCTCTCAGTCCCAGTTGGTGGGGACATGGGATAGGGTGGCTCCTAGATTCTGGAACTCCCTTCCAAGAGAGACCAAAATGGCTTCCTACCATCAACATACAAAACTCTTTTTAAAAATTATTTCAACAGGCTTTTCAAACACAAAGTTTTTAAAAGATGGGATAAGGGGAATTGTGCTGTGTTAAACTGAACTGTTTTTAATTGCTTTTTATCTTTTAAATGGCATTTTATCCTTTAAACTGTAGGTTTGAAATCTTTTAATACTATATTTAGTTTACTTCTACTTTAATGTTCACTTTTTGTATGTTTTTAGTTGTATTTTTTTAAAAAAATTGAACTCAATGTTGAGAAAAAGATGGAATACAAACAAAACATACAAATTTCCTTAGAAGAAAAACCCAAACAAGCCACACTGCAAACCACATATCTGATATGAATACATGTTGGAAAAAGTTCTGAGATGGAAAGTGGAGAACCTTGTTGTGCACAAGCTTTTACAGTTTCATAAATCTGCAATTACATGGAATAATTAGGTTCCTAACTACAGCTAAAGAGTAGACCAGCAAGAGCAACTTTATTGCACAGAGTTGTTTGGGAATGATTGGCTCTCCTCTGCAATTTTGGAGAAGATTGTGAAATCTATTCTGGGTGTCACAATCCCCTTCTCAGGCCTTGTCTGTATGAGCCAAATGAAATGTTCTCCCCTTATCCTCTCAACCAGGGAGTCCAGATGACACACAGCCCAAACCCCAGTTCTGGTGTGAACAGTCGAGACAATGTCTGGTACATTCAGTACTGATTTCAGGATATGCCCCCTTATAACAGAGTAAAATAACTCACTGTCACGTGATCAATGCTGGGCACTTCATTATGACCTCACAGTGAGTGCTACACCACAGTGGTGACCAAGGCAGGTGACACAACGAGACATGAATGCAAACTGTTGTCTGATGTCACAGCAGGAGTGCCAGTTAACAGGAGGATATTAGGGAAACTCCAGGGACAGAATACTCCAGGCTGACCCTGGGGTATCCTAACACATACAGACACCATCAGAGTCTTCTAAGATGGGGACCAACAGAATGTCCTATCTCCTGCTTTAAATCAATTAGCCTAAATATCCTAAAGGCATCAAATTCCATCTGATCTTGGAAACTAATCAGGGTCAGCCTTGGTTAGTAATTGGATGGGAGACTGTAGGCTGTTTCTCAGAAGAAGGAACTGTCAAAACTACCTGTGAATATGCCTTGCCTAAGAAAACCCTGTGAAATTCATGAACCTCCCATACTTTGGCAAGCAACTTGAAGGCACATACACATTCACTTTAAATCAATCTTACTGGTATATCCTTTACTCTTTGTACCTTGCACCATCTTGTTGATCTAACATTAACTGCATGTCTTGAGGGCAGGGACAATTTTACATTAATGTTCTGTAGAGTTGGTTTTTTAATATATCTACGGGCAACGTGACATCTTGGAGGCAGGGAAAGGGAGGGGGAGCCACATGCCGGGTGCCCCAACCCCTTCCCAAGAATTTCATCACAGCGTGCACTGCTACACATGACACATGCTGTCAGGACATCCTCCCAGCACAGCATTTTTACACGCTGCACCAGAAGAGGCACAAAAGAGCCACTTGGTGGCTCTTTGGGTGCCCTTTTCGCCACCTGGGAAAGGAGCAGTGTTTTGCTGCTCCTTTCCCAGGCAGTGAAAGGGAGGATTGGGGGTGCCGCATCTGGCAGCCTCGGTCTTGATCCTCCATTTTCCAGGGCTGCCCATGGCTGCCGGTCTGCATCACCCCTCTATCCATCTGTTTGTCTATCTATCTATCTATCTATCTATCTATCTATCTATCTATCTATCTATCTATCTATCTATCTATCTATCCAAAGCAGCCAGCCCAGATTTCAAAGTGATACAGCCTAGACTCCATTATCTGAGGAAGGAACCTTTATACAATAAGAATATGAGACTAAAGATATGTCTTCTCTAGCATTCCAAAATGCCTTTGGGAAGGCCACAAAGCAAGACGTGAGTGCAATAGCTGCCTCCTGTTCCTGCTGCATAGAAACACAGGTATAATATCTCTGTTATTAGTTGGAATATATCTGCCTCATGACTAGCTTCAGCACTATTCACCATGGATTTGTTCAACAGCTGCTAAAACCAACAAATATATACATCTTGTAGCCAGTTCCATAGCCCTGTGTGAAGAAGTATTTTCTTCTCTATCTTCTGAATCTTCCAGGATTTTAGTCTTCTAAAATATTCTCAATATCAATTCAGAATAGGAGTAGGTTGTTGCTGTTGCTATTTCTTCCTTTTTATCTCTTGTCCTTTTCATGATCTGTAACTGCAGTAAATAATGGAATGTATTTGAGGTAGCCATGTTGGCCATGCAGCAAAATACAACAACATCAAAAATCCAGAAAACACTGATACCTTTATTGGGCCAATGGAAAAGCACCAAATACATCATGCAAGCTATCAAAACTTTGCTGGAATCTTCTCAATGGATCTCAATAGACATTACTTTGCTGTTGCTATTGGATTTAAATTTTATTTCCTGTCTTTTACTCTCGTTTGTCCCCAGACCCCACACGGCCAAGAAGGGGAGATCTCTGCCTGCGCTGAGATCTTTCCAAACCATCTTAACTGATAACAGAGGTATAATCCAGGACAAAATGCAGGCCCGTGACTTGTCACTTTTCTTCTCCTATATGATTTTTTAACATATTTGCCTGATGAAGAGGCCAGTGAGGCTTTAAAAGTTTGCATGATGTATTTTGTGTTTTTTGGTTGGTCCAGTAAAGGCATCACTGTTTTCTAAATTCTGGATTTGTTGTATTTTGCAATAAATGATAATAATGATAACAGTTTAGCTTCATTAAATGACCCTGGGTTTTAATATTATGAATGATTACTGTTAGAAGTAGAATAAGAGTGATTGACCCTGGTGCTATCTATAAGAGTGCTCTCCACCCTGTGTCCATGGGTTGTCTGACCTCCATCCTTCCCTTCAGCCATGTGATCCCCAATAACTCATATTCAGACATATAATGAAAGTGGGATGACATTGAAGAGAGATTGTCCAGTCCCAGTCTAATGCAGAGCATTAGAAACATCTCAGCCTGGCATCAGAGACTTATTTTTCAGCCTTCTCTGCTTTCTATCTAGTATGTACTTAAACCACCTGTGATTTGAGTAATCTATGGCACAGCTACCTAGAAATCTGAAGCCATTTCTTTTAAGCACATGTGGAAAATATCCCAGATCACACATCTGCTTGCTCAAGTATAGAAACAGAATCATTCTTGTCTTCCAATGCCTGGGCCCAAATTCAGCTCACTCTTCCCCTTTTAATTCAGCGCCCCCCCCCACCTGTTTCCTGTAGGATCATTATCACTGTATTTTTGTCCAGGGAAATTTGTTTTAAAAAATGCAGATTCAGGACATCAGAAAATGTATGTCTTGTCATCTCTGTTTGGGATGCAAGATGGTGCATCATCAGTTGCATTAAGTTGTTTGCAAGTGTGGCTAGCTGAGTTTTTTCAGACATACTATTCAGCTGAAATTCCACCCAGTAATTATTTACAGCTTTTCAACGTGGCTGAAACAGATCTCTGGCTGCCCAGTATGGAGCTACTTGGCTCTGTTTTTGTAAGATATATACATGCTGGACTCCATGCACACACACGCACACACACACACACACACACACATCAAAATTCTCTGGCTCAGTAACCCAGATTTTGTGAGGACAAAAGTGGAATTCTAAGACAGGCATTCATCATGGAAAATATGCAACTCCATGATTTTTTTGTTAATTGAATAATTTATTTTTCTGCAAATCATGGGGTGGAGGAAGAAATTTCATAGGGCACTGATCACAGCTTCACAGCCTGATATTTCCCAGTAATACCTCCATCTTTTAAGATTTGTTATTAAATCCCCTGTGACTTCTAGCCCCGGTGACAAGAGGTAGAAACTGCTTTTGAAAAAGATGAATTTCTCATGACTTGCATTTCCTCAGCTTACTGGGTTGAAAACTTTGCAAGTTGTGGTAGGGAGAATGTTCCTGGTGATGCCATTTTACACAGCTGGTTGTCTTCTTCTCAGGGGATGATATGTTTGCATTCTTGGGAAAGTGCCCTGGAAGAGACAGCCACTCAGGGACCACTGGGTTATTGCAGGAAGGAACTTGAGTGTGCCTGGTAGAAGGCTTCACTCATGTCCATTCACTGAGTATTTGTTAAGCAGCTCATTACTCCTGAACCAGATTGTCACTAGTCTTTATTTTTTGAAGAAGCAGAGAGAGAGAGAAGTAAACTATGGGAAGACATAGAAAGATCCCTAATTGTGTCAGTTTACATCATAGAGTGGTCAAGACAGGAGGATAAGAAATCAGGAAACACTGAGTCAATTAAATGATTTGACTTCTATTGGTTTTTGTTGTTTTTTTGAGCTGTGAGGCCATGTTCTAGAAGAATATATTCCTGACGTTTCACCTGCATCGGTGGCTGGCATTTCCAGGACTCCCTACTCTTAACCTCTTTGTTCAGCTCCTGCAGGTTCAGGCCCATGACGTCTCTGATTAAGTTGAACCATCTGACATGTAGTCTTCCTCTTTCTCTGTTGCCTTCTACCTTACCTAGCATTATTGCCTTTTCTAATGAGATGCCTTCTTATGATGTGCCCAAAGTAGGACAGTCTCAATTTAGTCATCTTGGCTTTGTTAGGCTTTTTGGCTGTCCATGGTATCATTAGGACTCTTTCTCAGCACTGCATCTCAGATGGGTTGATTTTCTTTCTGTCCACTTTCTTCACTACCCAGTTCTCACATCCGTATATAGCAATGGGGAATACCATGGCTTGGACAACTCTGGCTTAAGTATTCAGTTACATATCCTTATGCTTCAGGATCTTTTCTAGTTCTTCCATCTCTGCACCTCCCATTCCTAGGAGTTTATCACATGGGATGGATCCTGTGCAGAAACTGGATTTAAACTGCAAACCCCTCACAAAAGCGGGTAGTTTTTCAGACAATGTTAGGGGTTAACCCGAACAGAAAGAAAAAACATGCAAAAGTGGGTTGTTTCTCAGATGACATTAGCTTTAATGAGAATGCAACATTAACCTGAACAGAAACTAGACAAAACCCGCTCCTTTTTACTTTCAGAAAATCATGAAAGTAAAAAGGGACAGGTTTTGTCTATTGTATGTTCAGGTTAATGTCACATTAACCTCATGTGTGAACCTCATCATGTGGGATGCTTTTGCATCCCTCCCCCAATTTTTAAATCCCATTTCTGCATGGGATTTTTACAGTTTGCCCCCATGTGATAAACTCCAAAGGCTTCTTCTGATTTCTTGACTGAAGTCTCCATTTTGATCAATATTTGATTCAAAGAATGGGAAATCTTTAAGCCATAAATCCCTTTTATTTAAAAAGCGGGCATTAGGTGAATTTTTAAACCTCATTTAGTATAATTCCTAATTCTGTTATTATGCCGAGGTGTCAAAAAATGAAATATAGACAAAGGTGCTTTCCTGTTTCAGGACAATGGAAATTGTGGCACAAGCCAAGGAGAGGCAGAGCATTTCACCACACAGCATGTGGAAGCATACCATGTCAAAACTCTCCTGAGGGGGCTAAGCCAGTGTGCCTGTCTTCCATTAGTTCATTTAATTCCTTTACTAGCTAAGAGCACAAACCAAAGGCAAGTTGCCTTAACACAGAATCTCTCATAGCATGAGTGAAATAGCTTTTTGGATTACATCTCCACACTAGCTGGAGGATTCCAGAAGTTGTAATCACAAACAGTAACTTTTGCAAGCTCTGCTCTGTTCTTTTATGTCTTTATTCTGATTTCTAGTTGCAGATGTTTTCCATAACCACAGATTTCCACCCCATGCCCAATCTTAAATCAATATTTTATATGTTGTTATTATTTTTAAGACAATGAATATCCTTCCTTTCTGTTGCTTATGCCTTGCTCAGTGTAGGGTGGGGTTAATAGCAGTTCAAAGCAACTAAGTAGAATAATATTTCCAAGTAAAAACCAATACAAGATTATAAAACCAGATAGTTGAAGTAGATATACCGTAATAAAGGCACTATATAATAACTATCTGATAAAAAGTCCCCATCTATCTGATACAAGGGAATGTTTTTGCTAGCCAACATGAAAACTGTCAAAAGGCAGGCCTTTTCTATCACTTGAATCTAAAATGGCGTTTCAGTAAAGTTATTCCTGCTACTTCATGAAAGAACTCTGCCCCTTTGGGAAATATGTGCTTATTATTTATAATCAAGATCTTTTCAACTGAAGCTGTTGCACAAGGCTCCAGAGCCAGCATGAATCAGAACAAACCACTTCAAGAAAACCTGGTGAAAACATCCTCTCTAGTTTCATGGTGGGATGGTATGACTCAACTTTTGGCAAATTAGTTGCCCTACCAGTGGTTTTTCCAGTGGCTTGGTTCCAACTCAAAGTAGAGTTGACTGAGGATGATAAAGATTCTAGTTCCAGTGTGCCTCAGAGACAACAGGCAAAAATCACTCTATCTCATTTTGATGAGCTTCTCTGAATCCCACCAGCATTTTCTTCCTGTCTTTATTTCATTTCAGGTTATGAGAATTTGTGTTTTCTTTATGTACTGAAATTCATACAATCTGAATATATTTTCCATATTTGTGCATTTATTTTCACTAACAATTTATGTAACCTCCTCCTCCTCCTTGTACTATGGTGCTTCTGTGTATTTTGCTCAGTTAGGCACATTTTAGTTATTCACAGTTTACAATATGCAGTGTATTTTATTGCTTAGAAACACTCTGTAAAACATGACAAATGTGTGGATCCTCAAGGCAAAGTACATATTATCTGACACTAGGTCTCTAGTGGTATGAAATCTCACTGAAACTCTTATGTCTAACAGAATTCCTTTCCATCCTTAGTTGAGAGGTTGTAAGAATGCCATGTTCAGATATTCATGTGCAGGCTGAGAAGCATGAACAAAGCTTGTCTAGAGGAAGAACATTTTATGCACTATGGAGTTTATCACACGGGGGAAATCCCGTTCGGAAACGGGGGTTTAAAGTAGAAAAAAACTACATTTTTTCAGACGATGTCGCTGTTAAAAGGAGGTTAAACTGGAGTTAATCCGAATGGAAACCCCTCATTGACTGCTTTTTTTTACTTTCAGGTTTTTCCGAAAGTAGAAAGAAGCAGTTTCCATTCGGATTAACCTCATTTTAACATCGCTTTCACTTTTCACACTGGGGAATCCCATTCATAAATTGCTTCCTCTTTTGCAGTTTTTTTCTACTTAAAGCAGGGTTTCTGCACAGGACTCCCCATGTTAATAATACTTTCCATGCTCCACCTCCTATCCTGGTATGATCTTTCTATGGGCTTTTAGAATTTTCTTGTCTGCCACGTTATTCTTGGGAAAATCCATTTGGAGGGGACATTTTCTTGGTAAAAATCCATGCTCTGTGAGGAGCAACTTAAGGAGCTTGGTATGTTATCTTGGAGAATTGAAGGTTAAGAAGTGATATGATAGCCCTGTTTAAATATCTAAAGGGATGTTATATTGAAGATGGAGCAAGCTTGTTTTCTGCTGCTTCAGAGACTTAGGTCCAAAACATATTGCAGAAATAATCCAGTTTGAGACTGCTTTAACTGCCCTGGCTCAGTGTTAGGTAATACTGGGAATTATAGTTTATTGTGGAACCAGAGTTCTCTGACAGAGAAGGCTAAATGTCTCATAGAACTACAGTTTCAGAATTCCCTAGCATTGAGCCAGAGCAGTTAAAGTGGTCTCAAACTGGATTATTTCTGCAGTGTGTTTTGGACCTAAAACATGGAGCAATGGATGCAAACTACAAGAAAAGAGATTCCACTTCAAGATTAGGAAGAACATCCTGACAGAGCAGTTTGGAACACACTGCCTCAGAGTGTAGTGGAGTCTCCTCCTTTGGAAGTTTCTAAACAGAGGCTGGATGGCCATCTGTCAGGAGTGCTTTGATTGCATGTTCCTGCATGACAGGGGGTTTGGACTGGATAGTCCTTATGGTCTCTTCCAACTCTTTGATTTACCAATGAGGAAAGGGGAAGACTGATGCCACACATGTGCAAAACTGTAGTGGTTACCTATTGGCCTCTGCCAGTGACATCAGTAGAGACAAATAGAACACACAAACCACCCACCCAGGAGCAGTTTTAGAGCTATGCCTGGCATCTTGTTGGTGACTTATGGTGGTGTATATCCAACTTACTCCATAATAAATCATTTTTGGGGCCATTATATAGGTTAGAATTCACAACTATCTTCATGCAATGAGCAAAATTCTATCCCAAATCCATCTTTTAGCTACAGGACTCCCCCAAGCCATTTACTAAATAGCAGAGAATGCATCAAAGAAGCATCTAGCCATGTTCCTATATCTAGATGCAAAACATTGATATATTCTGTCTAGAGCTTGCAGGGGATCCTCCAACATCTCAACAAATGAAACCATAATTCTGTGTATTGGTTATAAGGAGATAAGCAGATGCTTCTTTGACACCCTTCTGCTCTCCACTGGTCACTAAATGATCATGAGAGAGGGCTCTTGCAGCTAAAAGGTAGGTTCTGAGGGGGTGAGAAGGAAGATGTAGTGTAGTTCCTTATGCATATCTTATGTGTGGAGGTGGAGTTCACCATTACTTTGATCCGTCTCCCTCCATATATATAGTATATATCCTTACAGCACAAATGGCAATGCTAGCAATGTCTTTGTTATCTGGCCACCATTTTGCATTCTCCATAATGCCCATAAACTAACATAATATGGGAGGAGCTAATGGTGGCCATTACATGGGCAATACGATGGAGCATATTTGGAGAAAAATTGGTATACTGGTCTTCTTTTTTGTAGGGTTGGGGAGAAAGTACATAACACACATTTAAACTATGGAACTGGCTAACACAAGCTAAGCTGGCTTGCCTAAAAGGACAATTCATGAGAGATGGGTTATCAGTGGCTGCTGTTCATGATGTATATTTGTTAAGATCACTATGGATGGAACATATCCATATATTTCAGTTGATGTGGAACTTGAATGCTGTTATTGTTAAATTCTTACTTTGTTGTGGTTTTCTCACAGGTATTTGGTTGGCCAAACTATATAGGCCTTTGGTCTGATCCATCATAGTTCTTCTAATATTCTTATGGGAAAAATGGTTCATCTCTCTGAAATATACATTTGATATTTCACATGGTTAGCATTCCTAGCACTTGGAAAGGCAGCTACAAAGCAACTAGACATATCACTGAATACTAAAGTCTGGGTGGTCCATGCCATTGTATTTCCAATATCTATGCATGGTTGTGAAAACTATCCCATGAAGAAAGCGGATAGGGAGAGAATCAATTCATTTGAGATGTGATACTGTGGACTGCTAAAAAGATAAATAAATGTATCCTAGAACAAATCAGACCTGAGCATTCCTTAGAAGCCAAGATGACTAAACTGAGCCTATGGTATGTTGGCCATACCATGAGAAGACATTACTCATTAGAAAAAACAGTAATGCTTGGCAAGGTAGAAGGCACTAGGAAAAGAGGAAGATTGCATTACAGATAGATAGGCTCAATCAAGGAAGCCATGGTCCTGAGTCTGCAAGACATGAGCAGGGCTGTCAATGGATTTTATCACACGGGGGCAAATCTGCTGGTTAATCCACACAAAACCCAAA
>CM034701.1:365682878-365697044 GCA_020142125.1 Phrynosoma platyrhinos | reverse complement strand
AGACCAGTTGTGTCAGCTCAGTTAGGGAGTCTGTTAGGCAATGGGGTGGATGGTATACTAATAAAATTTCCCCTAACTATCCTTAGTCCTCAGGCTTAGGTACATACATTTGAAGTGGACTGTGTTTTGGACAAATATCCTGGTCAAGGTGAGGCTGTTCTTATGAACCAGAGCCACTTTGCCCCCGCCCCCCTGTGCACTTCCCCTTACCTGTTCATTAACAGAGTACCCAGCTGGGAGGGCCTGCATCCATGTTATAGTGCTATCCTCTCCCAGCCAGGTCTCTGTAAAGCAAGCCAGGTCGGCATCCTCATCTAAAATGAGTTCATAAATAATACGGGTCTTATTTTTCTACATGAAAAATGTCACAATAGGTGTTTTTAAAGTTGTATTAAATTCCCCTCAAACAGTGAGTGCCCACAGGACTCTTTCAATTCTACATACTATAGCAGTTTGATCCCACTTTAACTGCTATGATTCCATTTTATGAACTCCTAGGATTTCTTGTTTCATGAGATATGTAAGAATTCTTGTCAGAGAGTAATAATGCCTTTGCAGACTACAAACCCCAGGATTTGATAGGAATCCTGTTGCAACCACAACAATTAAAATGGAACCAAAGTGCTATAATTGTTCAATGTGAAAGGGAGTATTGGGCCAGGACTCAGGAAGACCATGATTCAAATTCCAGCTCGGCCATTGTCTCATTCAGGACAGTTATCAATATTTGGCCATGATGTTAACAAGGACTCCAAAACCCCATCTGTCTGGTGGCAGAGGCCCAGCTCACCTCAGCCATGGATATACATTGGTTGACCTTGGGCAAGTCACACTCTCTCAGCCTCTAGGGCAACCCCCCCGAGCAAATTTTGCCAAGAAAAATTGCCTGACATGAATTCACATTAGAAGATGAATGACTTGAAGGCACAACAACAACACCATATGAGAAATTGTGTTTTCAAACATCTATGCAGCAGTTTCTTTCTCTCCCATGCTGATGAAAGAGACAAGGAAAGAGTGAGGTGAGAATACATTCATGGAGGCATTTTTCAGCTTTATTATGATAAGGTTTTTAGTATAGACATATAAGTTGAATTTAAAAAGCAATTTGACATAAATTTAATAAAATATTCCCTTCCAATATGATGAAAACAAATTAGATCTTTTAGCTTGGTTGTTTCTTGTTATTATGTGCCTTCAAGTCATTTTTTACTTATGGCAACCCTTAGGTAACCACATAACATCCATGAGTAGCTGTTTTGGCCATAAATCCACGAAACAGTGATACCTTTACTGGCCAATCAACATGCAAAATATATATGTTGCAAGCTTTTGAAGCTCCACTAGATTCTTTATCAGGCAAGATGTTAAAAACCATACAGGAGAAAAAAATTGTAGATGTTAGTCATATGCCCAATGAAAGACCCTTTCCTGTTGAAAGGCCCTGTATTACAAGTTTAGATTTTGTTGATATTGATATTGTTGTGTGGCTTTGTCATTTCTGAGTTATGGTGACCCTAAAGCAAACCTATTATGGGGTTTTCTTGGCAAGATTTATTTAGAGGGGTTTGCCTTTGCATTCCTCTGGGAATGAGAGAGTGTGTTTTGCCCAAGACCACTCAGTGGGTTCCTATGACTGATCTTCAGAGTCATAGTCCAACATTCAAACCATTACACCACAGTGGTTCTCTTTAGCTTACTCACTATTAAAAAATGCACCAACTCTATTCTGTCATTCTCTGTCCATAAGCTTAAACACAGTCTCAGAAATTTCACCTTATACTGTCCTTTCACTGCAGTTGAAATCTCTTCTTCACTTCCATCACATGCTTTATCTGCAGTCAGACCAAGGCATTGAGAGATACAAGAACATTTGGTTTTGCATATGCCAAATCCCTATTTGATTTCTTCCAGCTTCAGGATCTGTTGTGGGCCTGAGTCCCAACATCCACATCTCATAAATTCAGTGTTACAGTCCAATGCTGAGTGAATAGGCTGTTATTCGATCCATGTCTAGCAACATTAACATTGGCAGGGGACAGGAAGTCAAAAGTGAGTCTGGTTGTGTTATCAGCTATGGCTTTAGCAGTAATCCTAGCTATATTATTGAATCTTTAATAGAATTCTCTGAGATTGAAAAAAGTTATTTTTGGACTCTAGCCCCCAAGCTGGGGGATTCTGTCATCCAAAAAGTAACTTTTCCAACCTCTCAGAATCATAACACTGATTATCACTCTCATGAAAGTTTGCACACATTGAACAAAGACTAAAAATACCATTGATGACATTCCCATACTTCCTATGGAATTTAGTTCTGCATATAGAAACCATTTTATTCAGAACTTCAGTGTTACAATGTATACGCAGCTGCTGACAAAGTGAATAAATGCAAGTTTAGTTCCTTCCTCACATTCTACATTATAACATTGATAATTATCCACATCCTGACATGCCAATGTTCTTTGTTTCCTTCCTCTATTACTGACACACAATGAGATGGAACAAATACACAGAATCCTGATATCAGGATGGCACGTTATGAGGAAAAGAGAACATTAATTTTTTCAGCTGTCATTTTCAGTGGCATCTTTCTGTATACTGGGGCTATAACTACTGATTAATTTTATATAATCTCAGAGCCTCCAGCTAGAATCTGAAAATTATTGGAGAATATGTGAGGTTCCAGCGTGATGGAAGCAGGCAAAGTCTTAATCTTCTAAAAGGGAACAGGGTGACTACCTGGACAACTACCAGAGGAACCTTTATTATTATTATATTATTAATATAATATTATATTATTAAAATAATAATAATAATAATAATAATAATAATAATAATAATAATAATAATAATAATAATAATAATAATAAATTTATAGCCTGCCTTTAGCCATGGCCATCAAGGCAGCTTACATCTAAAATCAAAAACATAAACAATCCCTACAATAAACAATGAAATAATGTAAACTAACACAATTGACCTCCCCATTAAAATACATTAAATACAAGTCTCAGTTAAAACTAGAATTAAACAATAAACAAAATTAAAAACAATAGGCACTCTAGAGCAAGGCAAGGATATGAGAAAATGTCTGACGGGGGGAGATCAAGATAGATGAGTAGTATATTCCGGGTAGGCCTGATAGAAGAGATCCATCTTGACAGCTTTTTAAAGCTAAGTTGGTTATCTGATGGATCTCCTCCAACAAGGCGTTCCAGAGTCTGGGTGCGGTGGCAGAGAATGTCCTCTGGGAGGTCACCACCAACTTAGGTTTCATTGGTTGAAGCAGCTTCCTCCCAGAGGGCACGGGGCAGATTATATGGAAGAAGGCGATCCCCTAGGTAGGTTGGACCCAGGCCATGTAAGGCTTTAAATGTCATCACCAACACCTTATACTGTGCTTGGAAACCAATAGGCAGCCAGTGAAGGGATTTCAAAATAGGTGTAATATGATCACTCCTCGATGTTCTGGTGATCAACCTGGCTCCCATATTTTGAGGGTAACCACATGTAGAGTGCATTGCAGAAGTTGAGTCATGAGGTTACCAGAGTATGTACTACACTTTCTAGGTTATTGAAGGTTTAGTGATTGTTTTATGAAGTTGTTAATTAAAGAAACGTCCCACATTCAATCAGGGTCTAGAATAGCATGTGAATCTGGTATCAAAATAGAAATTACAGAGATGGAATGGGTTAAAATTTATTCTTTAGTTCTGTCAAACTCAATGTCTAAGAGAATCCACATTAATTACACTCCAACAGAAATGAGTAAGAATTATTATAATGCGTCACCATTCTGTGGGAAGGGATGTAATACATTAGGTCAGGGGTAGGCAACCTTTGCCCTTTAAGGGCCAAGGGACTTCAGCTCCCAGAAGCCTCAGCCATGTTGGCCAATAGTCCCATGTTAGCCAATAGCTCCTGGCATTCTGGGAGCTGAAGTCCCTCAGCCCTTAAAGGGGAAAGGTTGCCTATCCCTGCATTAGGTACTCTGTATCATATGTGGGTTTCATGTAAAAAGGTCAAGCAGTTTTGGATAGACTCTCAAATTTGATTAATTTCATTGTGCTCATGATAGGACAGAAAGTTTTTGGGGTTGTTGGGGGTTTGGGGGGTTGTTTTTTTTGCAAAAACCTATTATTATTTTCCATCTTCATAAAGGAGAATGAACATTTTAAAAACAAAGAGCTTATAAATATGATATTGATAACAGTAAGACAGGAAATTGCACATTGTTGGAAAACTGCAAAATATTTATACATTAATAAATGGTTAAATCATGTTTGGCACATCATCTTAATGGAAAAGTTAATGTATTATTAAATCAGTAAGAAAAAAAAGGAGGGATGATAAATGTTGGACAACATGTTATCCATTTATTTAGCATGTAAATGCAAGCATAGAAATAATAGGATAACCAAATCAAGTTACTCACCTTTAGCAATATTTTTTTTAATAGATAAACATAGGACTTTATCACACAAGGCAGTAAATCAGAATTAAAGCAAAATATTAGTGTATTTGGCCAGTACTTATCACAAAATGTTGTGTTGATTCAGTTTCTGCTTTGCATTCCTTTTGTTTCTGTAACACGCTTTTCATTGGTGAGGAACACCCATCAATAACCTCCTGATACCACTCCTAATCCATTTGTCCTCCTAGGTCCCTTCCACAGAAGTATTGACTGATGGCAGTCATGTGGCATGAGAGGTCATGATTCTCCTCATCTCCTCTCTTCTCTTTGCTCTTCCAAATCTAGCCTAGAGTGTTTTACTCCATGCCTTTTTGGCTTTTTATTTTTAATTTTACTGCGATTGTTGTGATTGTGTAGTTAAAGCAAAAATAAAAATAAAGGAACTGAAAGGAAGGGAATAAAAACAACCTAAGCAAAGGCATTCATGCATGGAGAGGCATGGAAAGTGGGGTTACAAAGTTGGTGCAGAGGAGACCATGGATTGTCAAAGCAGCACCATTATTCAGTTGAAGAGGAATGTGATACCGAACATTTTCAAACAGCTATGTTCCCATTTGCTTCATCAATGTGATTGTTGCAGGGGAAAATGCTGGTATGATCAAGTCCATAGCTGTAATGAGAATAAACTCAACACAAGAATTATGATTTGGAAAAGCAGAAAATTGGTAAACTATAATGAATAGTATATGTGATACATAGAGAAGAATCACCACAATGTCCTTGCTTTGTTTGCTTTTTTCTTTCTCCCTTTGTTGTTTAGTTTAATTTAGCTTTATTGAAATGTGATGTTGTTGCTTATTGTTTATCAGATTAGTGTAAAATGAAATTTTAGAAATTATTTTAAAAAACTCAACTGATTTGTGTGATATTGAACTTATGCCCCTAACACAAATAAGCTGGATAGTCCTGGCAACAGCTCTCCTGGGTTGAAAATGCTGCTGGTGAAAACCAGGTCAGTGAATGGTAAAACTGCCATTCAGGACTGGATCTGGATGACCAGGCTGACTTATTCCTTTTCCACTCTGCAGAAACAAAGCAGTTTGACACTACTTAATTCATAGCTATCATGGCTCCATTATGTAGAACACTGGCATTTGTAGTTTCATGAGGTATTCAGCCTGGTTTGCCAGAGACATCTGGTACCTCACCAAACTACAAATCCTAGAATTCTTTAGAACTGAGTCATGGCAGTTAAAAAGTGGTGTCAAACTGCTTTATTTCTCCAGTATGGATGCATCCCTAGTGTGGATCATGGAGATCTGGTTAGATGAGATGGAGATTGGGGGAGTGAATCTCTATCACCTTTCCTTACTGAGGTTCCCTGTGCATCAGCTGATGAGACCTGGTGAGCAAGAAGGTGGTCTATTGGGAGTCTCTATCTCTGACCAGGTGCCCTATCCATCAATCCGTAGGGTTTGAGTGTGTTATTTGGGACAGATTAGGGATTCTAGTGGTGTACTGCCCACTGAGCTAGCCAGGGTGGCCTCATGGCTAGTCCTCCAGTCCCATTAGTTTGTGGTGCTGGTGGCTTCAACATCCATATGGAGATTGGCCACAGGATTGGTACAGGATTTCGTGTCTGCCATGTCAATCATGGGCTCATCCAAAGTGATTTCTGACCCAAACCATGCTGTTGGGCATGACTGGAAGTGAATGGAAAAGAGAGATAGAGTTGTGTTTCATCAGTGTACTGATAACATATTTTCTACAGTCTAAAGTATTTCTGAGGAATTCTTGACATTACCAAGGACTTTTCATTCCTACCTCCTGGATCATTTTAGATCAATGGTTCCCAAACTTTGGTCTCCAGGTGTTTTGGACTTCAGCTCTCAGAAGCCCCAGCCAGTTTGGCCAATAGCCAGGAATTCTGGGAGCTAAAATCTAAAACATTTGGAGGACCAATGTTTGGGACCCACTGTTTTAGATGAACCCAGTATTTTACAAAATGAACTGCATTTCTACCTGATTTTCAAAATTATTATTATTATTATTATTATTATTATTATTATTATTATTATTATTTTCTGTATTATCCTAGAATCAGCTAAGATTGGTGCTGCCAGTAAACATACCTATTATCTCCATAGATTCATTAGGAGATCAAGTGAGGGAAAGAGGGCTGTTTGCAACAAAAAGAAAAAAAAGAGGAAGTATCTTAATTTTTAATTAATGGAATATTGCTAAAGCATTTTAGCATCTTGATTATAACTCCTGAATAACAATGAAGAAGGTTCAGTGGATATTGCTGAAAAACCATTTCTGAGCCTAGGTGGGATACATGGCCAGTGGGAGTGGACAAAGAAGGACACAAGGTAGGGGGAGTGAGCAAAACCTGGGATGTCTCAAGATATACCTTAGATGAAAACCTGGGAATATGAAGGTAAAGTCATAGCAAAAATAGCTGGAAATTCTTCATACTTCTGGAGACTTTTCCCCATCCTGGATGAGCAATTAAATGCATATTTAAAATGGATCTTTTTCAAATATCTTTCGCTTTATTTTCAGGGAGAAGGTAGATACATTTTCTGTTTATTATATTTTTAAAAAGTTGCTGTACATCACTTTGAAGCCTCCAAAGCTAAGCAGTTAAGAAACATTCATAAATAAATAATTCAAATTATAATCTTACATAATCTGAATAGTTAAAAAGAAAGATGAGAACACTTATTTTCATCTGAGTAGCTTTGATTTATAATTGGTGGGAGCTAAATAAAGTGTTACTTACAAAGGGGTTCTTTTCCCCATTTCCCACAAATCCCCCCATAAATGACTATTACTAATCTTAGAATGAGGGCCTTTAAAAAAGAGTTAACAGGTCTGTGGTAATATTTTGACAATGTGACTTGTTCCAATTGCAAAAACATTGTGCAGAATGGATTAAGATAAAGCCAAGCATTGTTCAACTTCATTTTGACCAGTAGCTTTGGGAATTGTTCACCACACTGTAAAATTTAACAGATCAGCTAGTTTGCACTGTACAATACCAGCTGTGAAAGCTTTTTTTTAAAAAAAAAAAAAATATAGCACCAGCATCATAAAAATAAACAATTACAGTATAGAAATGAACCCTTTTACAGTTTGTTAAGAAATTCAATCATAACAAGTGTTTGTAATTGGGTGGGTATTTAGCCAGGCTTTCAGAGTAGTACAATATGTCAATTCATCTAGCATGCCAAAATGGAATGATTAATGATTGGTGAGCTGTACTTCCATCTCTCCCCCTCCTCTTTCTCCTCTTCTGCTTCTGGCCTTAAAAATGTGCAAGGATTTTCAGGGTAAATTATCCATTCACTTATAGGCAAGGGTTTAAAAAATGGAAAGCCTCAATAAGAATTCTAGTCCCCTCAAATGAAAATTTCCTTAAGTCTCCAAATTTCTAGTGTTGCAGTTGAGCATTTGGAAATACAAGCATTGTATTTGCTAACACTAACACTTCATGAACTTACCAAAACATTGAACATGTACAAGGGATCATTTCTATGCAGGTCTGTTTTGTATGCATTAGAACTCATCTATGGTGCATCTATAGCTGTTTATGAAAATTCATTCCCAGCCTTGATGAATGTGCTGACATCATGCATTCAATGCTTCATTACAGAAAAATGAATTTAGTAATCTTGACTTTTGAAAGTAACATTTTGGAAGGGATTTCAAATGTAGAGTGTCTCCACAGGTTTGCTGAGAAATTAAGGTGTGTTAAACTTTATAAATATTGCAGATCATTATAGCTGGATGACATGCACAATATGCATTTACTTCATTGTTCATTATTTACATACTTCGATCTTGTAGCACCTTTGAGACTAACTGAAATAAATAAATAAATTGGCAGCATGAGCTTTTGAAGACTTCAGTCTACTTCCTCAGATGCATATACTTTTAAATTAAAATGTATTAATTGATGGTTATTTTTGTCATCACCTATGAAAATCTTTTCCCACAGAAACCTGCTGTATAGTAACAGATGCCCAAACCCTTCTGCCTCTCCATTTTGTCTCTGCTCCCCCTCCCAAAATTGTTTTGATATATCTCTGGTTACAGGTAGGAAAAGAAACAAAGGGCCTCGGCAGATGGCTAATAGAGCTGTCTGGAGGCAGGGAAGGGAAAGGGCAGCTGCACGCTCGGTGCCCCTTCCTCCTCCCGAGGTTGCCCTCGGAGCCACCGGCCTTCCGCACGGCCAGCGCTCCGAGGGCAACCTCCCGCCACAGCATCCGGACACGCTACAGCGGAAAAGTCAGTGAAAGTGCACCGCAAGCTTTTGTGGCGCACTTTCTCTGACTTGTGAAAGGAGTGCTATTTTAGCGCTCCTTTCAGGGGCGGCAAAGGTGCACTGCAGGATCGAGGTGTGGGGATGCCTCGGTCCCACGGCGCACCTTCCCAGGGCAGCCCCGTGCCGCCAGTCTGCTTAGGCCTAAAGTAAGTTTTTAGCTACACATTTTGTTTGGGTATTTATGGGATGAGCGAGTCAAGCCAACTTGCCTTGAAGACAGCTTTGTAACCAATGCAATGATTTATGTGAAAATTTAAACCTGTTTTAGCTTCACTTCATCAGGTGCCCAAAACACCCATCAGGTGGTTGAAGAAGCTAGTCTCTAGTGGATACTAAACTTTGATCTATGGTAGAACTTCATCAATGTATGTGCAGATGGGTGGTGTTCTACCAGGATCTTGCATGTGGTTCCTTGGTTATTCCTCAGGTACTCAAATGCCACTGGTGTACTATTCCAATATAACAGTTTAGGAGGAGGATGCACTAGTCTTCCTGGAAGCTGATGATAGCCTCCTTCATGACATGCATGTAGTATACATCTTTGGTAGGTATTTATTGGTAGCCAAAGAGAAATATCTCAGAAATCTCTGAACCATCCCAACCATTTTTTCACATATTTCTTTCAGTGCATTACTTGATAAAGGAGAATGAATAACATGGAGGGATCTGATAATGACATATATCAATCTGTCCTTGATGTATGAATAATTGGTGACATCCAGAAAACCTTCAAGTAGACGCAGCAGCTTTTGCATTGCTTGCCACAGTAAGATGTCTGGTATCAGTCACATAAATAAAGCTGGGTCAAGTCAGGTCAGTGTGGACTCTGTATTCTAGTGCACTCTGTGAAATAAAACCCTTTAATTTTTCAAGTAAATATACTTTGGCCAGCATCTACAATATTAACAAATTATTGTAATTTTTTTAAAACAATCTCTCATTTTTGGAGAAAAGCAGGATATTAATGCAATAAACAAACAAATAAATAAATACTATATATTTCAATAATGGAAAATTATCAGTGGGATTATGCTAGTTCCCTTCACAGGATTTTTCAAACAAAATTGAGCATTGTCTATTAGTCAAATTATCTAACAGGTCTTTCAAAATATTTCAGTTCTGCTCTGGTTTGGCTTCTTTTCCCACCAGATAACTGTAGATTCAGAGCAGTGCCATGATCCACAGGAGACAGGCATATGCTTTTGCCTCAAAAACAGTCATACAAATCAATAGCAAGGAAGCCGTGATGTGGAATAATGATGCAGGGCAATGGAGCACTGTGGGAGGTTTAACACTTGGTTTCATGGAACTCTTCTTGCCTGTGGGGAAGTGATGTGAACCAGAAATCTAGCTATGTTGGAAGCACATGTGAAGAAGTTCTTTAAAGTTACCCTCTTATTGGTACTGCATATTTGTATCTTATCATTCCTGCAATTTCTCTGTTCCTCGCCCTTCCAACTCCTTTGGGAAATTAACTACCTTCACAGATACAAAGTGAATTCAAACAGCTGGGTGAGAAAAGCATATCCTTCATTGTTTGCATGATTTCCACCCTTTTCAGCCCATTGGTTGGGATGTCAAAATCTTCAATAGACTTCATTTGACTAATTTTGACATGATGTGTACATCATTCTTAGCAAATATTTGAAATCTGAGAGGTAGGAAAAGGAAAATGAGATAGTTGCCCCCCATATAAGAATTATACCTCCTGTGAAATTTTCCTTGAGTTCCCAAATTTCTAGCATTGCAGAGAGTGAGACATTCAGAGTCGTTCATGTTCAAAGCTCTTCTTACATTTGCTAGGTTTCTATTCCCTTTATGAATTTGTCTTTCCATTTTCTTTGGATGCCTAAGTGGTATTTCTGTATACTCAACTAAAGTTGTAAGTTAATCGAAATGCAAGAAATATGAGAAATGGGGAAAAAAATCATTTGAAGGCAGAATTCTTATTGGGGACAATTCTTATTTTGCCTCCTCCCATAGTTACAACTTTGTGTCCTCTTCAGATTTCTGTCTAAAACTATTATCTGCACATGATTTGAAACCCATGAGTATTAGAAGATCTTTTACCCTTAACAGAAGTGCATCCTAGGATTTTTGTCCAACTGATACAAAATGTCAGTTCCCTCAGGGTGGATGGTAAACCAACAGAATCCCCAGGCTGTCCCTAGATTTAAAGGTCAGGTAAATACATTTGATGTGATCCATTTTCCAGATAGGCCTCCTGGTCAAAGTGATGGCACTTTTATGGACAAAGGCCACTTTTCCCCTCTCCCACTTTCCCTAACCTGCTCCCTAACAGTATACCCAGCTGGGAGAGCCTTAACCCAGGTTACACTACTATTCCCCCCCCCCCCAGTCAGGTTTCTGTAAAACAAGCCAGGTTGGCATTCTCCCCCTCCAACAAATCATAGATGGTATGGGATTTGTTCCTCACCGACCTGGCATTGCAGAAGAGCAAAGTAAGGGTCTGTGGTATGGTTGGGACAACCCTAGATCCTTTCAGGCTAACAGGGTGAGTGGAAGGTGGGATAGATTTCAAATATTGATCTTGTCTTCCTTTTTGTTTCATCCTCACCCTGTTAACGCCATATCTCCCCTTGCCCCACACTAATCTCCTCCCAACCAAGGTGACTTCTAGAAGATGTAACTTCCACCATAACTTCCCCTTTTACCTTCCCAGCGCTGATGTAATCACCATACTCTGGAGACCAATTAACAGTCTGGCCTCTAGAAGAGTGCCACTCTCACCAACATCTCTCTCTTTCCCCTCCTAATGCTGGCACTGGCAATTGCCTATAAGAAGATGTCGCTCTCACCAGCATATCCCCTATTTCCCTCACTGGCATACACAGATTGTCCCAACAGCCTATGTTCAGGGTTCGTCTGGCCAACCAGTCTATGGAGAAGCCACTCTCACTGGCACTCCTCTTCTAGCCGGAGACCCAGCCTCTGGAAGGTGCTTCTTCCACCAGCACCTCCCAGTATCCCTCCTGACATTAATGGGCAAATGGATATTTGGTCCCAGTGCTGGATTGTGTAGCTGCCCCTAGGGAGTTGGGGCAGGCAATATACTGCTCCGCTCTGCTGCTGATGGTAGAAAGGAAGGTGGAATAATAAGGCTTCACTCAGCCACTCCCTCAGCTCCTAGGTGGCTGCTGGTTGGGGAAGGAGGGGGCGGGTCAAACACACACCACCCAGCTCCTGAGCTGCTTTCCGCCTCTGTTTCTGCCAGTGGTCGGGCTGGCACACTTTCTTAAATGGCTGTGTGCTGGCTGGAGACTGCTTCCCAGGTGTTTGAAGGGAGGAGGGGATGGGACAAACATGCACTGCCCGGCTCCTGACCAGCTTTCCACCTCTGTTTCTGCTGGTGGTCGGGCTGGTACACTGGCTTAAATGCCTCTGTGCTGACTGGAGGCTGCTTCCCAGGTGTTTGAAAGGAGGAGGGGGCAGGACAAACACGCACCGCCCGGCTCCTGAGCAGCTTTCTGCCTCTGCATTTTGATTTTGCTTATTTGAATGTTAATCTTGAGAAAGAAGTGTTTGTGGAACAACCTTTGGGTTTTGAACAGGACAGTGGTAGAAAAGTGTACAAGTTGAAAAAGGGTTTGTATGGTTTAAAACAGAGTGCAAGGAGTTGGAATCATTGTATTCATGAGGAGTTGGTGAAACTAAAATACAAATGCAGCATTGCTGATGCGTGCATTTACACCAAGAGAGATGTGACTTTGGTGATTTACGTTGATGAATTGTGTGTTGCAGCGAAGTCAGAACGGGAGATTCAAGCAGCACAAAGAGAATTGAGAAAATTGTGATTAAGGATTTAGGAATTCTCAAAGCCTACCTAGGGATTGACGTAGAGTGGACTAAAGATGCTAGATATTTGTTGAGTCAACAGCAAAAGATAGAAAGACTGATTAAGAAATGTGGACTGCAAAATGCTAAAATAGTGAAAAGTCCTATGACTCTTGGTTATGCCAGTGGCGAGTCAACAAAGGAGTTTGACAATCCAGAATTATTTAGAAGCGTTGTGGAGAGCTTGATGTACATTGCAAACAACTCAAGGCCAGAGATTTCTTTTGTAGTGGGAGTGCTTAGCCGGAAGGTGTTAAGGTACATGTGTTAAGGTACCTAAAAGGTAGCAAAGACAGAAAGCTTGTGATACAAGGCAGCATGGTTCAGCTTGATTGTTTTGTGGACAGTTTGTTTGCTTCAGAATTACATGACAGAAAGTCAGTGTCTGGTTTATTGATAAAGTTTGGAGAAAGCCCAATAGTTTGGTGCAGCAGGAAGCAGAACTGTGTAGCTTTGAACACATCTGAGGCAGAGTTTGCAGCTTTGTCAGAAATGATTTCAGAAATAAAGTGGATAAAACAGTTGCTTGAAGATTTAGGGGAAAGATGTGTTGAACCAACTGTGGTTCATGAGGATTCACAATCATGCATTGCAATGTCAGAGGTTGAGAATTTGAAGTACAGAACAAAATACATAGATGTGAGATACCAAAATGTTAAAGAGATGATCCAAAACAAAATTGTGCATTTAGAGTACATAGACACAAGGGACAGTATAGCTGATGTTTTTACAAAAGCATTGTCAATTGAAAAACATGAACAGCTATCACGGCTGGTAAGAATGGTACCTTAAATGCACAATTCTAGCTGTTGAGCTAAAGTAAAAAAAATCAAGGGAATGAAAAATACATAATACAAACAAACAACATGACACACATGTATACATTTGGAGGGAAATGTTGGAAAATGTAATTTGTGTGTGGAAATGTACAGATGTGGGAATTGTAGTCTGAGTGAAAAATGACAACATGGGAAAGTTTGCCTGCAGGTGGAATACGAAAAACAATCACAAGAGAAGATAGTCAAGGATAGTTTGTGTCTGGGATCATGGATGGCAAGTGTAAACATATTAGGTCATCATGTTTTGTGAGAATCATTGTCCACGTGACTATGAATCACAAGGAAAGGGTGGACTTTGAGGCTGTTTAGCAAGTGTCCACAAATGAATTAAGCCCTCAGCTTGGGGGTGGAGCTGTCTTTTTCTTCTGATGGTTAGCTGGTTAACTCTGATGATTCTTTTTGTTCCTACCTGCTGATGTTCTGATTTACTTGTAAATAGTTACTTTGTATTTACTGCAACTGGAGAATAAAATGTGTCTCTTGAGAGTTATCTTCTGCCTCCAGTCTGATTAATGGAAAGGCTGCATTCCTATGTGATAAGATCAGCACCAGAGACAAATGCCATGGAAATCAACTCACAGAAGAGGAAGGCTTCAGAAATGGAGTTTTCCACAATCTACTCTGCCCAACTCACAAATAACAACTCCATGATCATGTGGCCAGCATGACAGCAAAGAACTCTGTTACCTTCCCACTGAAGTGGTACTTATTTATCTACTTGCACTTTT
>CM034701.1:365656842-365679148 GCA_020142125.1 Phrynosoma platyrhinos | reverse complement strand
CAGGCACAACATGGTCCACTCAATTGGTGAGAACACCTTTTAAAAAGGCAACTTACAGATTTCTCCATCTTTAATAGTGTTGACCCATAGAAACTCACAAGGCAGGGAGAAGATGAGACTCTAACACTCAATCTCTGTTCAGACAATATTGATATAAGAAGAAATAGTTTTTGAAGTGCCCTGTCCCCTGAGACTGTTTAGGACTTTAAAGTTTGACCAAAACCATCCTGCAGACAAACAGGATGAGCTTGTGAGAAGAGCTAATGCCTAAAGTAACTCCTTGATAGTTTTTTAAAAAGTTACACATCTGGCAGTTCAAAATGTAAATGTACATGGATTCAGTCATGTTTCCTCCAGATTCTACTGAGACGGTTACATTTTTCACAGTGCAGCTGTAGCCTTTGGACATCAGATGCTTTCTTTATGGCAGATTACACAGGAATTATTCCTGTGTACATGAACTTTTCAGACAAAAGAGAGCACAAAAATGTTTTAACCATTAATGGTAGCACAGCCATATTCTGATTTTATGGCTGAAAGGCTTCACTACACAAATCAATGTAATTATACGGATAAAGCACTGGGTTACATTAAACAAGGAACACTGAACCTCTCCCTGCTTCCCTGACCTCAAAGAACAAAGAATAAAACAACAATAAAATAATAACTATTATTATTATTGAATTGAATTTACTAATGAAGTTATGGACTAATAATCTAGAGTTATGGATCCATAATTCCTTTATATTCTTCCTGGAAGCCACAATAATTAAACTGAGGCTGGCATACTTTGGCCACATCATGAGAAGGCATGACTCATTGGAAAAGACAATAATGCTAGGAAAGGTGGAGGGATGTACAAAGAAAGGAAGACCACATGCTAGATGGATGGATTCTATTAAAAAGCTCATGGGTATGAATTTGCAGCACCTAAGCAGAGCAGTGAAGGTTAGGGAGTCCTGGAGATGTCTCATCCACAGGGTTGTCATAAGTTGGTAACAACTCGAAGGTAGTTAACAACAATAACAATATTCAAGGTATTTCCATCTTATGATGACCCTAAGGTGAAACTATCATGGGATTTTCTTTCTCAAGATTTGTTCATGGGGGTTTACCTTTGCCTTCCTCTGAAGCTCAGAGAGCATGATTTGCCCAAGGTCACACAGTGGGTTTCCATAGTAAGTACATTTCTATACCACTTAAGCACTCCCTAATCAGTTTAGAATGTGTAAGCCAATTTCTCCCAACAAGCTGGATACTCATTTTAGTGACCTCAGAAGGATGCAAGGCTGAGTTGACCCTGAGTCCTTGGCTGGTATTGAACTCACAACCTTATGATTTGAGAATGAGTGGCTGCAGTACAGGCATTTAACCAGTGCACTGCCAGGGCTCTTAAGATTCAAGCCCTGATCTCCAGTTGTTGTCCAGTGCTGAAACAACTGCACCATTCCAGCTCAGTCTTACTGTAAAACTGCATAAATGCACTCCCACCCCACCTTTATAGCCAGCAGCTACATCAAGGCTGCGACTAGTGATGTAGACTTGAGTTGATTGACTCGGAAGTCACTTCAATTACTCAACTTGGACTCAACTTGGTAATAAAAGACAGACTGACTTGACTCATGGACTTGCTGGCATCATTCACTTTGAGCAGCAGGCAAGACTTGACCCCCCAGGAGCAAGAGGAAGGAGAAGAGCCAGAGATGTCCTTCCCAATACAAGGAGCCTGTTCATTTAAGTTTCTTGCCAGAGAAGGAGGGAAGAATGCTGCCATAGGAAGTGTCCCATCTCAGAGCAGAGATGGTGGCAGCAGTGCTAGAGACCAAGCAGGTCAACTCAGATGGGGAAGGAGGTGCCATGGGCTTAGTGCAGCTCTTGCCTTCGCCTCTGCACCCAAAGGGGGGGGGTGTAACCTGAGTCTACCCCCCCCTCGGGGGGACTGCAGTGGCCTGGCCAGGCAGGGACGAGGGCAAGGCAGTTCTCCCCCCTGCACTGGATGGCACCAACCTTAGTGATGTCACTGCTTCTAGCAACACACTTTCCTGAAGGTGATGTCTATCAAATGCATGGTTTTGAGTAGCTAAAGCAGTGAGATTTTTATGACCATTGAAGAGTTTTATTAGTACAAATTTTCAAAACAGAATTAGAAACATCACATCAATATAACAAGTTAAACATACAAAATCATTAAAAGCACACTAAGCTAAAAGTATAAAGTCATTAACAACATACAAAAGCAAACAGCCCAATAAGAAGCCTCCCTGGGTGTAATTATATATTGAAAGCCAGTATGAAGAGTTTTTGTTTGTTTGCCCATAGGCAAATTGTAAGCATTCTAGTTCCTTGTGGGAGAGATTTCCCAAAGGTAGGAGTTGCCAGTGATATGATATGGCATTAGGTCAGATTCACCCAATTTGTCCAGGAAGCCAAACAATACTTCCTATAGGTATATTGATTTGTGTAGATGATGTTATCCCTTAGTGCAATTAATTAAAAACAGGGCAGGTACACATGACTAAATACATAGAAAGCCATTGTCATACAGCTGAGGCCAGCAATGATTGTTTGCAAGTCTTTTTAATTTCAATAGCTTTTTACTTCCAAGTAAATATGCATAGGTTGCACCCCCTCCCAATCTTTTGGTGCTTTTGAAAAGTCTCACCCAGGATCCTCATTAATTTCAAGCCTCTTTTACCCACTTTGCAGGCTATTCTAGCCAGCTGTACTCCCATTAACATGGATGATAAATCAAGAAGTCTATCCATATAAACAGCTTTCTTTCCATCAGGAGAAATATTATATTCAAGATGTCATTTAGAAATGGATGCACTTGAGGAACTGAGAGGAGTAATATTAAACAAACCTTTCAGGGAGAATTCTTTCACTGAAGCTTTTATCTTGCAGGTTTTTGTATGATGTGCCACAGCCCAGCTGTGGGGGGCTCAGAGGAACGTTCCCTTAGGGGCAACTATGAAGAGCAACAAAGCTCCAGTTCTTAGGCTGAGGCTTTTACATTCCTCTCTTACAATCTTCTCAGAAGACTCTGTGCAAAGAAATAACTGGGTGACAAGTAGGCTGGATGTTTTGAGTGATACAATAAAACTGATTTATATGCTCTATAGTATAAAATTATGACAGCTGTATCTTCAGGGACAACTCCCAGACTTACAGTGGAAATCTGAAACGGTAGATATTAGCAAGCCCTATTGAATAGTTTCTGATGGGAGTTGGAGGACCTAAAGAGAGGAACTCCCTAGGAATCTTGTGAGTTCTTCAGGTCAATTCTATGATCATTCTGCCCAAATTGTACCACAAAATCACACTGGAAGACTTAGAAAATGCCTAGAGAGATTTTTTTTTTTTGGCTATGGGTAAATGGCCATGGGGGTACTGGTCCTGATGATATGAGGGTAATACTGTATACCATGAGTAGGACTCATATGGCTCTCCTAGTCAATGATGGCTGGTACTGTGACAGTCAAATTATTCTGAGATTCTCTGAACTAAGGGTCTATACAAAGCAATTTGGGGACAGGATTCAAAATCTTGGATAACTCATTTAAAAATTAATCTGAAACCCAGGGCAGATTCACTACCCCACTGACATGAGAGCAACCAGATGACCCAGATGTTAGACTAAACATTCTAACAGTCCCAGCAGTCTTAGCCAGTAGAGGCAATGTTGAGGAATAGGTCAGCTGCAGGGAAACAACATCTGGAGAGCCAACTCTTCCCACCCCAGTATATACTTGGGATTGGGATATTGGATTGTTTTAATTGTATTGTTTTAATTGTTGTAAGCCGCCCCGATTACGACGCAGAGGGGCGGGGTAGAAATAAAACTTATTATTATTATTATTATTATACATCATCACTAGTATACACAGAAGAAGGCTTTGCTTATTTCACTATCACTATCACTCAGTCAAAGCTGGCCCTGAGATAGGTACCTATCTCAGACAATCTGGGATGATTGTGGATGTCATAAGGGGGTAGAAATATTTGTTTGTTTTCTGTCAAAAAAAGAAGAAGAACTTGTAGACTTTCCAGCTCCAAGTACCAAAATTGTTGCCTTGTCTTGAGTACTATGTACTTTGACTTCAGGAAAAGAGAGAAACATATTATTTGCTACCCTGCTCCAGACATCAGAATAGCTTAAGTCTGCTCTGCTTGTATTGGATATTAAGTCTGGGCTTGCTACTTCAGAGTAGGATAGCCACTTATGCATCACCACAAAAGAGGACACAACTTTGTATAAAGTATACTTGCATTAATGTACATGGATTGATACCAGTTCACAAATAATGGCTGCAAATTAAATAGAAATACATCTAATTAAAGAGGGAAAGAATATTTGTATGACTTTGAACTTGAAAGTCCACAAATGGTAAACCTGCATCCAGAGATAATATAATGGCAATTAAAAATGTACAGCTGAATAAATATGTCTTAATGGGACACCATGTCAGTCCATCCTCTTTAGGGAGGAGCTTTCAAAGAAAAGACCCTTCCCTATTCACAATAGATTATTCAAAGAAAGTTTTCACCTGAAGTTGTTAATACAATGGCTTGAATCCTATGAATAGTCCAATTTTGTTGTCCTTCCAACCCCACTCTCCTTTAAATCCCTAGTAAAGTTTAACACCCTAGGCTTTTTAACTGGAGGAATACAAGTGATTGCAAAATGCTAAAGGAAAAAGAGAGCATAAGCCTTATGAAAAAGTGAGCTGTGCTTGGAAGATTGACTGCTGCCACACTGCACAATTAATGCAGTTTGACACTGCTTTAACTATTATGGTGCCACCTTATGGAATCCTGGGATTTGTACTTTGTTGTGACACCTCTCTGACACAGTAGGCTAAATATCTCACAAAACTACAAATCCTAGAACTCCATAACATTGACCCATGATAATTAAAGTACTGTAAAACTGGATTGATTCAGCAATGTAGATGTAGCCATCAACATCTTGAAATAAAGTTATGGAAGCAAAGTCTTGTCATTACATGTTATGTTTCTAAATACCTTCTTGCCCTACTGATTTAATTGCTCATGTGTCCATCACTTTAAAAATACATCAGATTGATAACAGCATAAATCTTGAAAAATCCTATTCAAAATAACTTTTTAAATGCTCTTCAAAGGTAATGTTTAATAAAATAATTTTATTCACTGTTCAAAACAACATACACAGGCCATGAACACAATAAACACATACACCCATAAACAGACAGAGACACAGAAAAAATGCAACACAATATGCTCTATTATCTCCCACTTACCCTTTCTTTTTAAAAAACAAAAGACTTCCCACTTCTTAACAGGTGATTTTTAAAAGTGACTTAATACTTAGTTCATTATACCAATAAAGTGGCTTCTTTTCCATTCATTGAGTCACTTTTGCAAAGGGACTTTGTTATGCCCTTGTTGTAATCAAAAGGTAGGTCATTACTAGTAATGGCATTGCTTATAATGAGTTATTTCCAAACTGAGTAAGGGTGTATGAGTTTATTGAAAGCAGTGATTTGGGGTCTGCAAATTATGTTTGAAGTATATCCTTGTATATGTGTAAAAAAATCTTGAAGCTAGTAAGGAGCATTTGAGACATGTGATTTGTTATCTGCCCAAGGCACAATGAATGTTTGGCAGGTAGCTAGTAAGTTATGCGGTAGTTTCTTTTCTCTCTCCTCCCCCTCTTTCTTTTACACTTCATTTATCTTCATTTTGGAGTTGAGGTTGCTCCCCAGGGCAATGTTGGGTAAGCTAGGATATCAGCAGGAGAGCAGGGAAAATGAATCCTGTCTTTTCTGGGAAACTGCTTGAAGAAAGCATAGCATCCAGAAGACAAGGGAAAAGGGTTTAAAAAATGGGTCCAAGCATCGGGATGTGGAAGTGATGAATCAAAGGTGTTGAGGTGGGGGCTGGCTGAAAGGGCATAAGCACATTTGGAAGATATTGGCAGTGGAGAGACTGTGCCTCTCCCATCATTTTTTGAATCACTGGGTATGCTTCCTAAGGCTGATGGACATTGCAGTCTAAAAGCATTCTGAAGGGCACCTGTTTCCCACCCCAGTGTAGTCAGTTAGCTTGGATACTACAGCATTGTTACTCACATTGGTGTTTGCTGGACTAGTGCCAGTCCCTGAGCCACTGGGGGGGGGAGGGGGAGGGAATTGTTGGTCCCCTGCATCAGAAAGCCTGAGAAATATTAACCTTGAGTACATTGTAAAGATATATTTTTGCTTTACACTAAAGATTGATTTGATGTGTATTTGAAGTGAGAAAAGGCATATACACATACACACGCAGACAGTTTGGGAAAGTAAATGTGCAAAGCTCATGGGACTTACTTCTGAGTAGATGTTTCAAGGAGTGCCATGTTTTGGGAATGAGGAATAGGAGATTGTGCTGAAAAAATTCAAGGAAAACATAAGTTTACAGGTCTGGAAATTTAAGAAAGTGCAGTGGTGTCCTGTGAGTGGGGGTAACCACTATTTCTTTGGATACAAATTGCAATCTGCATGTTTGAATGGATTTTGAACATGGTTGCAGTTATCTCCCAGATTCCTCTAGTAAGCAGGACTTGAATCTTACTACATCTTCTTGTTGGGGTATGCAGACAAGCAGGATCTAGCATACATGCATGCAGAGTTGAGGCATGCAGGCAGGAACACCTAGAAAATGGTCTTCTGTGAAGAGTCTTGCTCCAGATGGCACAGGAAAAATCCTCCCACATGCAGCTGCTGCTTTCAGCTTGGAGAAATGAATAGCTGTACAGTGAAACTTTGCTCAATGAGGGCTTTAATCTTTGTTGCAAATATATACAAAGATACATAGAGTATCAGACGTCCGTCTTGAATACTCACAGCTATACAGACAAACAAAGTGCTTCTCCAATCACCAACCACAACTAACCAACAACAGAAATTCTGACTCCAATATATAGGTGATCTTCTTAGGAACATGTGACAGCCATGCATTAATGAAACCTGACTGGTTTCACCCCCAGTGCCTGTTACATCAGGCCTCCCATGATGCATACCTGGCTAGTCTCACCCACTGTGCATGTTGCATCAGACTTCCCATGATGCACAGCTTTCCAAATGCTGACCCATGCATCTGCCACTTGAATTGCAGTAACTTGTTACCATTGCTCCAGTTCCTTTCAGTGGCCACATCCATGTCATTTTCCAGACCAGGGTGCCACACAGTCTTGACACTTCTGGTATTCAGGGTGGTGGTGGCAGATTCGGGAAAATACAACAATACAGTCTATCCTAGTGTTCCCTGTCACTAGATGGTGCATTCATTCTAGGTTTTAGTCCAAATTTTAAATGGACTATCCAAGGTGGTGATCCTGTTTTGGGGAAATAGAGTTCACCACCACGGTTAGATTTACACAACCACTTATGTAGAAGCCACAAGCCATCACTGCCTTAAAATGTTTTGAATTCCATATCTGTTGGGAATGGTAAGGTGCTGTGGTCTAAAACATTTAGCAGGGACCTGTTTGGGTAGGGTTAGGACCATGCTCTCTCTCTCTCTCTGTGAGAGAGAATGAGTTGCAATATCAGCTTCTTTAAAAACAAAACAAAACAAAAAAACAACACCAAAACCTAGGCACCAATTTGTCTTTGGCCTATGGCAGCAGGCAAGGTTATTTCCTTTCTGAAACATTCAAGAACAATAATGAGATTTCTTTTCTGCTTTTCCTCATTGCATATACTTTTTAGTTTGTCTACAAACACAAGAATGTGTATAGAAAGCACTTCTGGGATCCTGAAGGTGTACAACATTTCATGTCTTGTCAATGTGTGGTAGTGGAAAGCACAAATTTAATATTTAAGAGCACATAGAGACATGAAAACCAGACTTATAGTTGCAGGAAAATGAGAGGGGGCTGAAATCCAACAGACCAGGACCTGAGAATTCAATCACATAGAGCTCTGTGGTGCTTGTATCTGAGTATTGCTACAATCCAACACATGTTGACTCCAGATCTTGATCAAATAGTCCCTTGTCCCAGTAGGGAACTCTTATATAATGCATCAGGTCATGCTGCTGTCTCCGTTGGACTATTCCAAGGGCTAATCTGCATTGCAGAAATAATGCAGTTTGGCACTGGTTTAACTGTTGTGACTCCATCCTATGGAATTCTTGGATTTGTACTTTTGAGACATATTTTGCCTTCTCTGTCAGAAAGCTCTCTGACAATCTACAAATCCCTGGAACTTGTCAACAGCATAAATCAATCTTCCCAACAAGTCATTTAGTCTGTGTTTATCATGCCATCAAAGTGGAGGTAGTGCTTTTCCCACAGCCCTAAAGGTTAAAATAAACAAATGCCTGAAACTGATTTAATGATTTACTATTTTTTAAAGTGGGTGGGGATCTCATACCTTTGCTTATATTTATGGAATAAAATGCTCATGTCAGGTAGAATTTATAAGTGCAAAGCTAAAAGGAGGTAAAACTCCAAAAGCTGAGAAGTGATATAAATAGCTTTTATTTGCCTAATATTTTGAAACAGAATAGACTTCGTGTATTCATTCTGTTTGGTCCAATTTTTGCATGGATTTGTGGAAGTAAAAAATATCTGTATGAATATTTGCACATGTATGCAATGCAATGGTTTGAGTGTCAGAATATGACTCTGGAGACCAGGGTTTGAATCCCAGCTTGGCCATGTAAACTCACTGGGTGACCTTGGGCAGGTAACATGTTCTCAGCCTCAGGGGAAGACAATGGCAAACGTCCTCAAGATACAAATCTTGTCAAGAAAACACCATGATATGGTTGGCTTAAAACCTCAAAGTAAGCATTCAAAAATATTTTGTAATTGCAAACATATTGCTGAGCTGAGAACTGCATCAAGGAAATACAAAACCTGAATGGAATAGTAATTTACCAATTTGTCTGGGAGTTATGAGAATCTAGTTTGCTCATCCTAGACTTCAGAAAGACTTACCTCTCCAAGAAATCCTTGCTGGGAGTGTGTAATTTTTCCAATTCAAATTAGATACACCCACAAATTACAGAAAGTGCTTTGTTTCTCTGGGTGTCAAATTAGAGGTGATTAAAAAATAATCACCAACATTTCACATTAGTTACATAGTTACAAATGTGTAACTAAGGAACATCTTTTGGCCTAACCACACAAGCTCACCTTAATAGCCAGCAGCCACCTTGAACAAAGGTAGTCTGTTCAGCTGCCAATCAGTGTGTAAGGATGATAAAGCTTTCCGCCTCCTCCCACCAGGAAGCAATGTTGCAATGAAGAATTGTGATAGGAGTCCTGCTTCCGATTTTCACTATTGTGCTTGGTGGGAGGGTACTGGAAATGTTACTTTCCTTGCACCATGATCAGCAGCTGAACAGACCTCTTGTGCTTGGTGCAGCTGCTGGCTGTTAAAGTGTGCTTGGGGAACATATTTCCAATCATAGCAATAGCATCACAATCTTTCCCATGTAATGTTACTGAATACAAAGCAGTTATATATAAATCTGTAACTCTACACCAGGGGTAGGCAACCTAAGGCCCAGCGGCCAGATGCACCCCCCCCCCGAGGCCTTTGGATTGGCCCCAGGCCAATCCTGCCGCTGCCGTCCACCATGATGATATTGATTATTGTTATTACTTGTTCTTGGGGTTTTCTTGTCAAAATCTCCACAGGGGTTTTGCCATGGCTTTTCTGGGGCTGAGAGAGTATGCATGCATTTTTTAAATTTTTTTTATTTTTTATTTTACTTTTACTTTTACTTTTTATTTATTTATTTATTTATTTTTGGTGCTTCAGTCCCCCAATTGTCTGCGGGAAAGCAACCCAGGCCCCGGCTTCTGTTGCCTACTCCTGCTCTACATTATGAATCCATAACTGCAATACAGAATACCAGTTTTCATATTTAATTCCTGTGACTGAATTTGTCCTTGTGTTAGAGTACCACTTGTGACCTCCTGTGACACGTTACTTCCTCTCTATGCCTTGAGGTTAACTTTTATTTCTTGCTTATTTATTGGAAGGCCCCTCATCAATGACACCTATCCAGCATCCACCCTTTATACACTTTCCCTAAATGTATAAGGGTCCCAAGTGTCTTCTTTTAAGTTTAATGTCTTTGATAATATGTTTATATGTGCCTATATGGTTTAGAATTCACACAGGCTGAGGCTTCTGTTGTAACAAATAAACATTGACTTTATTGAATAACATGAAGCAAGAATGTAGCTTAGGTAGACTATTTCCAAGTTGGTATGGTTATATAAATATAATAGTTTCAGGCATTTCCCAATTCCTCTTTACAATATTCAATACAATTTATCTCCCAGTCTGTATTCTTCTCTCAACTCAGTTCCCTTCAGCTCCTTTCAACAATCTTCAGCTCCTTCTCATCTCCCACTAAACCACTGTACATTGAACTCCTCTGAGCAGAACTCTCTTGAACTGAACACAACTCAAATGAACGTAAATTAAATTAACTGACTTCCCAGTCACTCACTCCTCCCTTTTATATCTACTCCTTCCCTAGCAGCCCTTTCTACACAGTCAGACTGAACCAGGATTGGCTGTCTGTAACCCAAGTCTACTCAATGATTCTCTCACACCTCCCCATATGTACTGTGATTTCCCCCTCCCCGCAATATGTATACTATCCTAGTGGTGGCTTCCATTTCAGTGAGGTGGTGAATCCCTTCCAGGATTCAGCCTAACTTTAAAAGAGCTATCCAGGCTGCTGAACTAAATTTGGGAATAGAATTCAGCACTATGGATAGCTCCTTGAAAATTCAGGCTGCAATCTGAGGGGGCTTCACAGCCCCACTCACATGGAAGCTGCCACCACTGTTTTCACATTGAAAACCACTCTCAGTTCAATAGCATCTTTAACAGAAAAGTGGTTTTCTGAAGGAAAGTGGAACAGAGAAAGATTGGGGGGAACCCCATTCCCTTGTCATCATGTTTGGAATTCAGAGTATAGCATTTAGGTTGAGCAAAGGTCACATTTGGAATTTAAATGTAATGCCAAAATTTAGCTTTGAACTAGGAATGGAAAGAAATTTTGTTGAATGGGGTGGTCTTGATTAATATATAATTTAAGGAGATATGATATTATACTTAGCTATTATACTTAGCTAATGAAAAGAATTTGTTTATAAATAAGGGCTGGAAAAAAACTATGAAATGGTTGAATAATGGGATTTTTCATCTCCTTGTGATCTCTGGACTACATAGAATTTCTTTCACACATTCCATGTCAACTGCATTTGTTGAAGACTGTTTTAAGAATTTGGAACCGCAATTGGTTATATTGTATTATCACATGATAGTAAAACATTTTGGATTGTTGAAATGTGAAATTTATATCTACGTTTGTAATATAAATCTGTAAGAATACAAGGAGTTTTGTTAGTATTATTCCATTGGTCTGTTATTTGAGATATTGTAATTGAGGTGGGTGTTCACTTTTTTTCTGGTTGGTCTCTAGAGCAGCAGAAAACAAGATCATTTCTACATCCCACCCCCTCAGATATTTAAAAATAGTTATCATGTCACCTCTCAGTTTTTTCTTTGCAAGCTAAACATATCTAGCTCCCTAAGCCAGTGGTTCTCAGACTTTTTACCCTTCTGATTCAGAAAGCATTCCACAGCCTGCACCACAAATGTCTGGGATCTAATGCAGGGCAGCTTTTGAAACTTCCAGGTATAGATATTAACTCAAATCCCTCTTTTCTCTTGTTGCCTGAGCTTTCATTCAGACTATTTATATATGCTTCAACTATCTCTCTTTGCCACTGAGAACTTTCCCTTTGGCTGAATGACAGTATCCAGTTTTCAACCATGACATGGGACAACCACATTGCTGGGTGCTCACATTTTGTTCTAAGTTTTGGGTTGGTGGACAACTGAAAAAAGTTACTTTTGTCTCATGGCTTCAGAGAGAAGGAGGAGTTCTGTAGAAAATCAATTCTATTTATAGTACTTTATTTGTGATAAGCAAGCAAACAAGCTCAGCCACGGAGAAAGACTGTGGTCAAAACATGTTTGGCTGTGAGCAAATGATGGTTTGGTATTATACAAAAGCCAAATGACTTCTTTCCTATCAAGGATTTTACTTGAATCCTCTATTTCAAGAAGAGCTTCTGCATCTGCTCAGACTGCATATGTTCCCCTTCCAGTAAGGCTTTTAGTTCTTTGTTATATAATTTAATGGCTCATCTCTTTTTCTAGTGATTATATTAAATTGTATAATTGTGGTTTATTAATTTTCTTTAAAAACATGTAATATATATATTGTGATATATTTTATACAACCTAACTTCAGTTACTCAAATACTATTTTACTTTGCCATTGTATTTAATGAGACTTGAATATCTATGGATTTTGGTATCCATTAGGGGGTCCTGGAACCAAACCCCAGCAGATACAGAGGGTCTTCTGTATCATTTTTATTGTTAATCAGCAGTCAACAATAAAGGATTGGTTCCTGTTTCTTCTACCACCAAACACCTTCTAGTATGATAAGATCCACATAGTCTAGCTATTTTCTAAGCCTCTTTGAGTTGCATTATCAGGATAATGGTGGGATTTAAATGATGCTGATACCAATAATAATAATAATAATGCAATAGCTGACATTCAGTATTATAGTTATGGATTCAATATTGCAGTTACATAGTTTTACTGAAAATCTACATAAATGCATGCCCACCAGCCCACCTTAAGGTGAAAAAGGTCTGTTCAGCTTCCCATTAAGGCACAAGGAGGAGGATGTTCCCAATCTCCTTCTTGCCAGTGAGCAAGGCTGTGACAATTGGAAGCAGGAGCCCAGTCACAAAGCCTTGTCTCAGCCTCACTGGCTGGCAGGAGAGAGGTTGAAGTCTCATTCTCTTAGCCCCCAGATCAGAATGGACCTCCTTCACTGATCCAGCTGCTGGCTATTAAGGTATGCTGGGAGGGGTAGGCCAGGAGACATTACATAGTTACACAAGCATAATTAAGTAGCCAATATATCGTATCATCATCATCATCATCATCTCATAGACTTATGGCTGCTGTATGCATTGAAACATGACAAATTTTTTGCTTGTAAAAAATTCACATTTAATTTGTCAGGAATTAAAGAACAACAGCGAGGAACAAAGAATTACATGAATGGATTGTAATACTGATATAACCCTTCTCTCTCTCTCTCTCTCTCTCTCTCATTTTATGACTACTGAGCGGTCATAGTGAAAAAAATAATATTAAAGGGCTACTAACTTCTGCAAGTGCTTTGGAGCTGGCATTTATTGCTTAGAAAATGAAAAGCAGTGCATAAATTTTGCCAAGGAATAGACACTGAACTTGACTCACCAAACATTTGTTTTATGAATGCCCTAAATCTGCTGAGTTTACAAGGACACTCCATTTCCCCAATATACTAATAGCTAATCCCAAGAATTACACATTTACAGCTGTTATGCTACTGGACATTTCCACCCCCTGCAGATGTAATTATTCCTTTAAAGTGCAGCTTTGTTTTTCATTACATCTCCCCCCTGCACACAGCAAATATGATGCATTACTTACAATGGGGGCTGCTGTATGTTGCATTATCATGGCAAAGTATACAGGTTGCAATCCAGAAATGCTGATATGGGATTTGTCTCTTGTGTTCTTGTTCATCTTACTGGTTTTATTTCTGTTGTTTTAACTGCTCTTTTGTGATGCTTTTATTGTATTTCTGAAGTACTATAAGATGGTGTCACTAGGGGGTGTGGGTTGTGTGGACTGCACCAGATGACATCCTAAGGGGGGGGTGACACCACTTCTCAAATACCTACGTTTTGGCAGAAATGGGCTGTGGCATTCACCTGTATCTCTTTAAAATGCTTTAGGAGATGGTGGGAGTGGGGTGAAGCTCAGTGGCAGGAGAAAGGAGAGAGCCCAGAATTTTTTAAAATTAAAATTTCAAACTTCGAAATTTGATTTTTTTAAAAAATTAAATTTTAAAAATTATTTTAGAATTTTCTTTAAAAACATTACATTTTAACCAAATCTTCATTTGGTTAATGAATATACTATGTATATGTAAATGCATTTAGGCTGTGCATAGGCTATTGCAATTTGAATGTGTAATTTTATTTTTGCTAATTGTTTTATGTCACAACCATTAGCATTATATTCAGTGGTATATGGAAATGATGATTTATGAGTAACATTAGTGCAAAAAAAAAAAAAAAGCATTACTAAGGATCCTGTATGGTACTGTGGCGAACCACTCCTGCCACCTTGACTATTTCTCTTTTTTAAAATTTTCTGTGACTGGCTTCATAGCCCTCATCACCTACCAGTCCAATAACTATTAGTAACACACTGGTAGCGTTTGTTCAGAATTCTCACACAGAGGCCAAAATAGGTTTTTATAAAATATAAGATGGTTTTATTGTGTTTCAAACACACAGGCACACTTCTTGGTTTTCAAACTTGTTAATAATATTACCTAGTTACAGTTTCAAGTGTATTGAAGCTATTTCAAATACAATCCTTCAGCTGTTTTTATGATTACAATCTAACCACACAGACACTCTCTACACTAGAGCTCTGTTGAACCACAAAGAGTTTTTTTCTTTTTTCTTTTTTCTTTTGACTCTTATATTTGTTCAACTTATTTATCTCAGGAACAATTCACAGCCTATGGCTTAAGATACTGCCTCACGGTACCTCTATCTAAAGGCCTTTGCAGACTGCTAGAAACAGTGCAAATTGAGTCCCCTTTAAGGGTTAGGGTTAGGGTAAGGAAATCATGGGAAGTGTATTTTGTTGTGGTACCAGAGCTCTCTGACAGAGAAGGTTCAATGTCTCAGAAAAAAAAAACAATCCCCATGATTCCCTAGCACTAACCCTAACCCTTAAAGTGGACTCAATTTGCACTATTTCTGGCAGTCTGCAAAGGTCCTAAGTCAGACCCAACTGACACTCTTGAAGGCTCCAAGCCTTCTGTTCCACAATTCCTAACTGCCTAACACAAACTGACTGTCTCACTACCCACCTGAGCTATTTATCTCCTTCTAGCTGCTCTCTCATTGCAGCTGCCTCAGGATTGGTCAGCTGTCTTTTGGTCTTCACAGCTCCATGCTGTCTTTCTGTTCATCACAGGTACTATAGCCCACTTAGAACTAGAATGGATTGGAAACCAATAGACTGGGAGCCAAATTCTTGCATAATATGTTTCTAGTTAGTAATCCTGCCAATATATTCTGTATCCAATGATATTCTGGGATTTACCAGCACAGGACTGGGTGCACTCCAGAGCCCAGAAGGCCAGTCTGCCTGATTTTCAAATCCTCCAGAGTTTTAGAGCAAGGATGGGCAAAGAGCAACCTGTTGACCATGGGCTGCTTTTGTGGGCCCCGGGATCCCTAGAGATAATTTTTGGCCCCAAATACTCTAGGATATTTGGTGAAATTTTCATCATATTTTGCCCCTCTCCCCCCTTTTTAAAAATAGAAGTGACTGCTGGTGTAATCCTCTTCTCTCTCTCTCTCGTCTCTCTATATAGAAACTCTTGTGGGCCTAACACAACATGTGAGGCCCCAAAGCATGATGAAATGCCCCCTACCCTTTAAAATTGGAGGAAATTTTATTTTAGCTTTTGGCAGGGGGGTCTGTGGTGGGGATATGGCCCTCCACCATCTACTGGGGTGGTTAATGTCTCCCTATGATCTCCCACAATTGCCCACCCCTGCTGTAGAGGCTGGTGTCTTTTTGGATGGGGACCAACATGGTGTAGTGGTTTGAGTGTTGGTCTACAACTCTGGAGGCCAGGGCTCGATTCCCCACTTGGTCATGAAACCCACTGGGTGACCATGGGCAAGTCACACATGTGTTCAGCCTCAGGGGAAGGCAATAGCAAGACTTCTCTGAACAAATAATGCCAAGAAAACCCAATAATAGGTTTTCCTTAGGGTCAGCAGAAGCCGGAGATGACTTGAAGGCCCAGTACAATAAAGTCTTGAAGCTTTGCTTCTGATTACTTCCAGGGCTGTTTGTGTATGTTTTGTTTTTGTTTTTCTGTTTCATGGTGGGATGCCTCCCTCAAACAGCTTATTATGGACCCATGAAGTGTTTTTTCACTCTCTAATCCCCTCCTCCAGTTAACAATGGGAGAGTTACTAGGACTTCTAAGGAGTCAGTGGGGATTCCAAGGGCCACACCAGAGTTCAAAAGGGCAACATGATTCCCATGCCTCTACTAGATCCTGTACCTCCAGCTTTACCCACCCATGTGCAAGAGTTTCATCCAAAAAGGCTGGAGGATATAATCCTGCTTCAAAAGCAAATAGCATGGCTTCTGAGCAAGCATGTATCTTAACACTTCTTATTTAAAATCTAAGCACTGTGTTACTCTTATATGATTGTTTGCATCTTGATTTCCTTTTTGAATCATAAGAGACCTATAAATACTACCCCCTTGTTTCATGGTATTGCTAATCACTTTTGTCAGAAATTATTCCTAAGAGAATTTCAGAGAAACAATTTTGATTCCTCCTCTTTGCTTCGAGGAAGATTCTACACAATTCCCAGTAGGAATTCATCTTGAGGTATGTAATTTACATATATTTATTTGGTATCTTGACACTATTGAAAAATCGAGTATATCCAGGCTTGGCTTCTAAACTAATTTAGAGAAGAATAAATGGAATTATTCACATCACATGTACATGACTATAACATAGAAATTGCTGCATGTGGAGTTGCACATTCCCTCTATTCTTGCAAAGGAGGTGATATTACAGATTGAGCAAAATACACATGAGACCACCTGGGAAAATAGGTTTTCTGTTCAAGCAGCTACCTTTGCTCTGATCTCATTAGCACTTTTTCTGTGCTTTCCCCATATTAAATATTGGAAATAAATGAATTTTGAATGAGGATGCCTCAACATTTGTTTAACAATTCAGAGAAGATATAGATATTGTTTCATTGTTTGCTGTTAAATATAACCCAAGGGGGGGGGGGGGAAGAGATACTCCATGGTATACTTCATTTGCATAGTAAATATTTATTTGCATAGCACATTCAAATGAGCTTTCAGAAGATTTTGTGTGTGTGTGTGTGAGAGAGAGAGAGAGAGTAGTGATTTGACTATTGGACAATGACTCTGGGGTTCACAGTTTGGACATCTAATCCCACTGGGTGACCCTGGGTAAGTCACACACTCTCAGCCCCAGAAAATCCCATGATAGGGTTGTGTTAGAGTTGCCATAAGTCGGACATGAACATGCACAACGACATATATATCCCTCAGGGCAGCAATTTTGTCCACACATAAGCCTTTCAGCCTGCAATCAGTCACTAGCTGGGTATGAGCCCTCACTGTGATGTTTCTGCAAAAAAATGGCTAGTGTGACTTTAGGCTGCATTAATAGAGTCATTGTTTCCAAGTCATGAGAAGTAATTGTTCCACTTTTTCTTAACCAGTCAAGGTACAATGTGTGGTTCTGGCCACTGCACTCCAAGAAGAGTGTACTAGGATGAGTTTAGATGAGGGAGATAAGGAAGGTTAGTAGTATGGAAATTAGATTTGTGAAGAACAGTTGAATGGCTTTTAAACTGGTGAGAAGACTTTCCCCATATCTGAAGGCTGTTGCACAACAGTGTGAACAGTTTTTTTCTCGTGACCAAATAAATATAATAGGCTAAATTACAGAAAGTTAGAAATTTATTTCTTTCCTGGAAATTTGCCAGGGATTGGCAGGCAACAGCTCATTGATTTACACTAATCCAGAGAACCACCATTTTGAGGAGCTGCAATAGACCCAGAAATGGTCTTGCATAAATTTCTATGAAGTGGCAACTTCGGTGAGACTCATAACTTGCTCCTATGCATCATAACTCAGTTCCTCAAGTAACACAGAAGATATTAATCAATCAATCAATCAATCAGCCTTTATTCCAGCCAACAGGCCATTAGGCAAAAGAACACATATAAAACATATAAAACCTTAAAGCCTTAAAAACATTAAGTACATGATTTAAAATAAAGTTACTTAAATTTACAGAGTAGACAATCAATACCTCAGAAGATATTAATAATAATAGAAACATCTAGATAATCAGGAAGTGGCTGGAGAAGAGGAAGTGAACAACTGTGGGCCTTTGGTATCTACTAGGGTTTGGTTCCAGAACCATGAATAGCAAAATCTGTGAATGCTCAAATCCCATGATGTACAATGGCATAGTGAAATGGTGTCCATTGTATAAATGGCAAAATCAATGATTTTTTGTATTTTTAAAAAACATTTTCAAGCTGTGAATGGTTGAATTTGTGAATGCAGAATCTGTGGATATGGAGGGCCAACAGCATATTTTTTCCCCTTCAGAGCTAAGCCCCTAACTAGTGAAGGCCTTATTTGAGTGCTCCAGTTGAACCGTTGAAAATCTATTTTTGACTGTTTACGTTCAAACCCCTCAAATCTCATTCTCAACTTTGCCATTCTATATATTATAATGTAGAGATTAACCAGTGATCATACTGGTTAGGGAATTTTGGGAGTTTCCACCCTCTGAGATGAACCAATAGTCCTCAGGATAATCCAGTTTAAATGTTCACAATGCACTGCAGAAATTTCATACTATTGTTATTCAGACCTACAAATCTTTGAACTTTCTATTTAATCACATTAGCACATTGTTCCTCTAAGATGAGCACAGACACTTTATGGTGGAATTCCTCCATAATCATCTTTGGTTGTTGATTCCCTCTTTTCTTACAAAATATTTAAAATGCCTGAGGTGTGCTTGACATATAATTAGAAGCAGGATGAGAAAGAGAGAGACTATATAGACAGAGACCCAGAAACACAGAAAGTAATGATGAACTCTGAAGGATTTTAGCACATGTTTGAAAATATGTGCTGACACCATTGCTTTTTAAAAAAGAAAAATGTGAAGAGAATTCTCACAAAACCTTACAGCAAAAAGAAAGAAAAAGGTTTCTGGTTTTGTTATGTTTTTAAATAAAAAAGTGGTTCATCTTGAAGCTGTCATCATAAACTTCACATGACATGAGAAAAGAATGCTGTTTCTCAGTCCTTGGTTCATCCAGCTTTACTCTCTAAATATTTCCTGTCATTTCAAATCAGCTGATATCCTAGGAGAGCCAGAAGTATTGGTTTCTTAGAACAATGCAGAGCTCAAACAGCCTCACTACTTTGAACAGCCTGCCATTAAATACCTTTTAGGCCAAAATATTTGTGGACAGAACAAAGAGAAAAGGCTAAAATTGGCTCAATAACAGAGTGCCATCTGCTGACTACCCTTTGAAAAAGCAGACTGTGTTTGCTGTTAGTGTATTTGTTGTTATAATCGCTGGCTGGAGAGATGGGGAAAATTTAAATGGTGAATTCTTGTTTTATAAGTCCTGGGTTTTGACCTGTGAGATGTCAGTTCTGAAACCCACTATGATCCTGAGTGACAGGATGTTCACTTAGCATCATAAAGATGAATATATTCTGATGGTGACAGTCTAAAGTCTATAGATGGTAAAAATGTATTACCATGCTTTTTTTATTAAAAAAATCACTCCATTCACTTAAGAAACATTTTTTAGGAACACAGGAATATTTCAGTCTTAAATACCTGCAATTGATTAACAAGTGAATGCCAATATTGTGATACAGAGACTCTGTATGAAGCTAGAAAGGTTCAGGTGTCTAATCTAGAAATAAATTTGGGTTTACATCATTGTAACTCACTTTTTGGTAGCTATGGAGATCAGAATTTTGTTTCAACCACACAACAAGCAAAATCTCATCAAAACCTACATTCTAAGCAGTGTTGCTTCCTCCCCCATCATGGACATTTCCATGGCTATGGCCACATTGCAGAAATAAAACATTTTGACACCACTTTAACTTCCATGGCTCAATGCTCTGGAATTCTGGGATTTCTAGTTTGGTGGGGCACCAAAGCTCTCTGATAGGGAATGCTATATCTCACCAAGCTACAAATCTGAAAAGTCAATAGCATTGAGGCATGGCAGTTAAAGTGGTATGGATCCGCTCTATTTCTGCAGTGTGGCAGCAGCCTAGGTTGTTGGAGAGCAGTGGGATAAGTGAGAATGTATTCATAAATTTTCCTATAAGTGGACATGTACCAAGGAAATCTGCAGGGACATTTTGAGAACCACTAGAGGCCCTTGAGGATGTCTGTTGCAGCACATTCAGCTACAGGAAAATAGCTGGATGCATCCTTGCTGATTGATCTGCTATCTGACAACACAGAAGTGGGTGTACTGGGAGCCTGCACTGTGTACAAGGTAGTATTTTTGTATGAGAGCATTGAGAGGTGTAGCTATGGAGATGCAGTACATCTCTCATTGGAAATCTTGACCATGGCTTTACAAAGAGCAGAATTCTGAAACATGTTAACATCATGGTTTTTACCACCCCAAACAATCTTATCATCAACAAAGTGACCTATGTGATCTCCAGTTTCATGAAGGAGAATAGAGTGGGTGTGCTTTCTAGTGACATAGTTTTCCTCTGTTTGGATAGGGCATATGATCTCCTGACTACAATTGGCCACTGTGTGTGGAAATCTCAGCCTTGAAAAATCATCCATTATCTAGCAATGTCAAACAAAAGAAAGAAGGCAAGCTTATGTGGTTATGCACACCTACTTCATAAATCATTAAGGGGAATGTATACAGGCAGAGGTGCAAGGCTGATGTGGGACTTGCAGATTTTCAAGGAAAATCATGGAAAATTAGGAGAACTAAGGGCCTCTACAAATGGTGCTTTGGGCCATCTTGGAGGCAGAGAACGGGAGGAGCAGCCACACACCGGGTGCCCCAACCCCACGCTGAAGACATCATCATGGCACATCGTCTTAATGTGTTGCGCCAGAAGAGGTGCAGAAGAGTCGTGTGGAGGCTCTTGGGGAACCCTTTTTGCCAGCTCTGAAAGGACCAGTATTTTGGCACTCATTTCAGGGATGGCAAAAGGGTGGATTGGGGCCGAGGCATGGGGCATGAGGGGGCGAGCCTTTACAATATAAATCAACCTAAAATACAGTCTAAAACCCCCAAACCCACCCTCACCCCCTAAAATAGTATTAAATCATATATCAATTAAAACATATTAAAAATCACAAAAAATAATAAAACAAAAATACAAGACAAGCAGGGCAATGATGAGAGTCAAAAAGGGAATGGTTAAAACAACTCCTGAGGCCAGGAAATCTGGTCATAAAAAAGGCCTGCCAGAAGAGATCCATCTTTACAGCCTTTTTAAAGCTGCTCAAGGTTGTTATCTGACAGATCTTGTCTGGCAGGCCATTCCAAAGTCTGGAGGCAACTACTGAAAAAGCCCTCTGGAAGGTTGGAGACAGCCTTGATTTTATCGGCTGTAGCAAATTCCTTCCAGAGGACCGGAGTGCGCAGATTGTATGGGAGGAGGCAGTCCCGAACATAGTTTGGACTCAAGCCATTTAGGGCTTTAAAGGTCATAACCAACACCTTATAGTGGGCCCAGAAACTGATAGGCAGCCAGTGAAGAGACTTCAGTACTGGTGTTATGTGGTCTCTTCTAGATGTGCCCGAGACCACTCTGGATGCCGTATTCTGGACTAACTGAAGTTTCCGGACCAAGCACGAGGGTAGCCCCATGTAGAGAGTATTACAGAAATCTAGACGGGAGGTTACCAGCACGTGCACCACAGTCTCAAGGTCTTTTACTTCCAGGAAAGGGTGGAGCTGGCATATCAGCCGAAGCTGATAACAGTTACTCCTGACCATCGCGTTTACCTGATTAGTCATCAGGAGCGACGAGTCCAAGAGCAACCCCAGACTGTGAACACAGTCCTTCACGGAGAGTGTGACCCCGTCCAGGACTGGAGGTTGCAACCCAATTCCCAGTTTCAGGGCCGCTATTATGAGCACCTCTGTTTTGTCTGGATTCAGTTTCAATCTCTTTTTCCTCATCCAGCCCATTACTGCCTTGAGACAGTCATTGAGAGGAGAGACGCTATCAGAATTCGAGGCCGATGATCGAAACATGGAGAAATAGATCTGGGTGTCATCAGCATACTGATAACACCCAGGCCCATATCTCCAAATGATCTTACCCAGCGGCTTCATATAGATGTTAAACAGCATCAGGGACAGAATGGCACCCTGAGGGATGCCACATGTGAGGTCTTTTTTTGCAGAACAAGTGTCCCTGAGCATCACCCTCTGGCACCTGCCTGAGAGGAAGGAACGGAACCACTGCAATGTGGTGCCTCCAATTCCTAACCCACTCAGGCGATCCAAGAGGATGCTATGA